>CP032580.1:22592039-23842039 GCA_008044935.1 Gossypium turneri
AATGATGATGTTGGTGATATTTTAGATTAATTAAATAAATAAATATTAGTTTATTAATATTTTAATTTAATTTTTAAATGATATTTTTAAATGATATTTTAATTTGATATTTTATTATTAATATTTTAGTATATATATGGAAGGAAAGATGAAGAATCTTCATCTTCTTCCATGCAACCAACGTGAGAAGAGAGGAAAAGAAAGAAAGTTTTGCTTTCTTTACAATTTGGTCCTTCCGCCAAAAATTTTCCATTTTCACTTAGAAATCAAAAGAATTTCCATAGCTTCCAAGAGAGAAAAATAACAAGGAGACAATGGGGAGCTAGAATATCAAGTTAGATTCAAGAAATAGAAGCTGGAGGAGAGAGAAAATCAAGTTAAAAATTGAAATCAATAGCACAAGGTAAGAACATCAAGATTTCAATATATTTTTAAGTTTGATATTATTGAAAAAGCATGGAAATAATGTTATAGTAGAGTTTTCTTATATAAGGTCTTATGTTCTTCATATATTAGTGAATAAAAATAAGTGAAAGTGATGGGAAATATTATAGAGAAAGGGAATAAGGGAGTTATACACCTAATAATCAACATTTTGCACTAAAACAGTTTTGGACAGCAGCAGTAGTCTAACTTTGAAAAATCACCATAAATCGTAAAAATTTAATTAGAGGATGAAAAAAAATATGCAATTAAATCTTATTGAGTCTAGTTTCTCATAGAATAAACGGTGTAAGCAATGGAATTGTAAATCATGAGTTATAATAAATTTTGTGAGACAAGGTCAGAATGATTTGGGGTTCCCCTATTCTGACTTTGAAAAATCATCAAAAATTGGAGAAAAATTATTAGAGGCTTAAATTTATATGTTTAAAATATTTAATGAGTCTATTTTCAATAGAAATAGACAGGAACATTATCTGAATCTTGTACGAGTAGATAATTAATTTTTAGTGAAGAAGGATCAAAACTGTCAGACAGTAGAATAGGGATGAATTTAAAGAATAAACTGTACTTATTGGCTATACCAAAAATTCTAAAAATTTATGGTAAGAAGATATGTGAGTCCAGTTTCAGAAAAAAAATTTTGATCTTTATTCGGAGTTCTGTAGCTCAAGATATAAATAATTTTGTGACAATGACTCAAGTGGACAGCTTTGAATGAACAAATAAATAAATAGTGAAATTATAGATAATGTTACATATAAGCATGTTATATATATTAAGGATGTGGAATGGAGAGGAGGAGGAGGAAAATATATGATTATTCAACTAGCATGAGTTTTCATTAAAAATGGCTAATTTGCATGTTTTAGGTTCAGGGACTAAATTGAATAAAAGTAATATTTTAAGGGTAAATTTGTAAAAATGTCAAAAAGTGACCAAATTGCATGAAATGAATTGTTTTATTATTTAAATTAATAAATTGAATGAAATATTAATTTATATCAAGATTGAGTGGAAATTCGAGGAAAATAGAAAATTACCAAAATGTCCCTGAATTTTGGTATTTCTGCAATTTAGCCTGGTAAGTTCGTGTAACTTGAATTATATTCTTAGA
This sequence comes from Gossypium turneri, assembly GCA_008044935.1. Lineage (NCBI taxonomy): Eukaryota > Viridiplantae > Streptophyta > Magnoliopsida > Malvales > Malvaceae > Gossypium > Gossypium turneri. The sequence continues at coordinate 22,593,601 of CP032580.1, forward strand.
TGATTGAATTTGAATTATGAACATGAGAAATTGTGAATTGAATGAAATGGAAATGAAGCTTTGAATTACATGTGTAAATATTGTATTATATTTGTTATGAATATAATATTTCGAGGATATGTTGTAAAGAATTATAAAAGAATGTTAATAATTTAAAATTTTTAATTCGGATGAAATTTTGTAACTCGGTTTAATACGTATGCAGATGTATGTCTTCTAGTAATGCCTCGTACCCTATTCTGGCGTCGAATACGGATAAGGAGTGTTACAATGTGACATCGCCAGATTCGGTCATAACGTTTAGACCGGGTTTGGGGTGTTACATATATCTTTAGCCACATTTAAAGCATAAGCAACTAGATCAGCCTCGGTATACTTCTTTGGAGGTTTAATTTCTCTTCTAGTTCTATTTTGGTGATAGAGTATTGTGGTGAAGAAACAACTCCTTTCTTAATTTTTGTACTGGCTTAAGGAGTCAACTCTATTGTAGATTCTAGATTAATCTGATGTTCCATCTACTTTTGATTTTCTTTATTGGAAGAGCCTTTAAGAGATAAGTTAGGTAGCATAGTAGTTTCATCAAAAACAACATCTCTGCTAATCGCAACTTTTCTATTTTTAGGACACCATAACTTATACCCTTTTACACCAGCTTTATAACTAAGAAAAACACATTTAATGGATCTCGGTTCCAATTTTCCATTATCAACATGAGCATACGTAGGACACCCAAAGATTTTTAAATCAGAATAATCAGCAAGATTACCAGACCATACCTCTTGTGGAGTCTTTTTCTCAATGGCAATAGATAGAGATTGACTGATCAAAAAACATGCAGTAGAGGCTGCTTCGGCCCAAAATGACTTTGGAAAGTTGGCATTTGACAACATACATCGAACATTCTCCATGATTGTTCTGTTCATTCGTTCTGCAACTCCGTTTTGCTGTGGAGTATGACGAACTATCAAGTGTCTCATGATCCCTTCTGACTTGCACAATTCATTAAACTTATCAGAACAGAACTCTAAGCCATTGTTCGTGCAAAGGTACTTTATTTGTTTTCCCATCTATTTTTCAATCATAGTTTTCCAAGACTTAAATGCGAAAAAAAAATCACTTTTTGCTTCAAGAAGAACGCCTAAACTTTTTTAGAAAAATCATCAATAAAAGTTAGCATGTAATTAGCTCCACCTCTCGAAGGTACTCTAGATGGCCCTCACAGATCAGAATGAATATACTCCAGTGTTTCCTTCGTGTTATGGATTCCTTTGGTGAATCGAACTCTCTTTTGCTTCCCAAAAACGTAGTGCTCACAAAACTTCAGTTTGCAAATTCCTTGCCCATCAAGAAGTCCTCTTTTGCTCAATTCTGTCATGTCATTCTCACTCATATGCCCTAGGAACATATGCCAAATTTTAGTAATATCATCATCTAACAAGGAAAAGGAAGCGACAGTTGCATCACCAGTAACAATAAAACCCTACAGAACATATAACTTGGCAGTCTTTCTCTGCCCTTTCATCACAACGAGGGAACCTTTGGAAATCTTCAAAACCCCACTTTCAACTGTGTATCTATACCCTTTTGAATTAAGAATACTCAACGAAATTAAATTTCTCTTCAATTCTAAAACATGTCACACATCACCAAGTGTTCTGACAACTCCATCAAACATTTTAACTTTAATCGTTCCAACACCTGCAATTTTACACGAATCATTATTTCCCACCAAAACAACACCTTCAAACATTGTTTCGTAAGTTGTAAACCAATCCCGATTGGGACTCATGTGGAAGGTGCAGCCCGAATCAAGGATCCACTCCTCGCTCACTTTAGAATTGTTGACAGAAGCAACTAGAAGCTCACCATTGCTGCAGTCTTCTATAACATCAGCGTCACTGGAATTTTCTGGCTGTTTTCCCTTTCGATTCACAACCTCCCTTTTGATCTTGTTTTGTAGCTTATAACACTCAAATTTAAGGTGCCCTTTCTTCTTGCAGAAGTTACAAGTTTTATCTTTGTTTGAAGACTTCAATCTACCTTTAGATTTATCGCGAGGATTCCCTTCTTGTGTTCTTCCACAATCATCATCAACAGTCCGATTTTGTCTCCCACGAATAATGAGACCCTCTCCTTCAGAGTCGATTTTAACCACAAGATGCTTCATCTTATCATACGAGGTCAAAGAATCATAAACCTCATCAACTGTGAGAGACTTACGACTATATAAAATCGTGTCTCTAAAGGTTGAATAAGACGAGGGCAACGAACAAAGTAGAATCAACCCTAGATCTTCCTTATCATACTGAACCTCTATGGCCTCCAAGTTTGAGAGAATTTCTTTAAACACTATTAAGTGTTCATGCACAGACGCACCTTCCTCCAAACAATGAGCATAAAGACGTTGCTTCATATGCAGCTTACTGGTTAGAGTTTTTAACATACATATTTGTTCATGCCTCTTCCATAATCCAGTGACGGTCTTCCTCTTCATCACATCCTGCAAAATTTCATTAGATAAATGCAAATGTAAATGTGTTAACGCCTTTCGATCATTGTGCTTCTTCTCTTCCTCCATCAATGTCGAAGGCATCTTATCTACCCCTAGCAGGGCTTCCTCTAAGTCCATCTGTGCAATAACTGTCTGTATCTTTATCTGCCACAATGCGAATCTGGTGTTGCTATCCAACAGTAGAATTTTATACTTCAAAGACGCCATTACCGTGATTAAGATGAACAACCCGGAAGCTCGGATACCAATTTGTAAAAATAGAATGTTGGAAATGACAATATATCGCAAAGAAAAGAGAAATAAAAATAAAGAACACATAGATTTTTACGTGAAAACCCTTTTGGGAAAAAAACCACGAGTAGAGAAGAAGAAAATTCACTATGTCGAATTTGAATAATTACAAGAGGAGTAGATTATGTCTATTTATAGGCTTGTAAAATCATATTTTAATAGGAGTATAGTAAGATTGAAACACCTTATTTTAATCAATATCAAATAGATGGAGTTTAATAAGGTTTAAAAAAACCTTATTCTAAAATAAAATAAAAGAAGTGTAGTTCTATAGGGATTTTACTTTTATTTTATTTTACCACTGTATTTTATTTAAATAAGGATTCGGGTCACTTAATTCTAATATAAATAAATCTGTAAGCAAATACAAGATGATAAAATTTAAAGTTTAAATACATTATTATAAATAAATAAATCAAGGTTTAAATCTGTTAAATTTTTTTATTTTTTGAAATTTAAATTTAAATTTTTATATTTTAATTTTGAGACATTGAATTTCTATATTCTTTTATTTAAAAATTTTCGTCCGTTCATCTAATTTTATTGTTAAAGTTACTGATATTAAAGGAAAATTAACTTTTTAACTATTAGCATTTACAGTTTTTTGTCAGTTTCATCATTGCCATTTAAAGTACATAAAAGATTTTAAAAAATAATTCTTTTCATACTTAAAATAACAACATAAAAATTTAAAAATTTATCATTTTTAAAATATAAAAAATATTTTTAAAAAATAAAATTATGAAAAAAACTCTTTAAAATTCCAAAAAGATCAAAATATAAAACGATTTAAATATAAAAAAATTTCAAAATTCAAAGTTATATAAACCAAATCGGACCGACTTGTTGGACTGAAACCAGATGGTATCAGTTCAAGGATAGATAAAAACTCGATTGACTCGCAAGCCAACACTGACTAGTTGGACCGAACGAAAAACTGATTGAACTGATAGTTGAACCAATTTCGAATTGGTTCGATCACTTAGTTCTCAAAAGGGCTGGCTTGATTGGTTTAAAGCAAAAAAAAAAAAAGTAAAAAAAAAAACAAATTGGTTCAACCACTAGTTCAACTAGTTTTTTAACTCAATTCAACTAGTTCGTACTGGATCCATGGGTCAACCGATTTTTATAATTTTTAAACTCTTTTAGCCCTCAACATTTATATTTGTCGTTTGTCAATTTGGTTCATACTCTTTAAAAGTATGTAAATTTTCTTTAAAAATTTTAAAATTATTTTTTTCATATTTTAAACAAAAAATATAAAAATTTTAAAAAAAATTAAAAAATTTATGAAAAAATAATAACTCTTTAAATTTTAAAAAAATAAAAAGAAATTTTTTAAATATAAAAAAATTTAAAATTCAATCTTATTTAAACCAAACCAGACTGGTTGGATCAAGAATAGGCTAAGGAATTAGTCCAGTGAAAAGTAAATGTAACACCTCTTATCTGTCTCGACATACGGTACGAGTAGGAAGTGCTAACAAAACACTTCATATTTAAATAAAAACTTTTCTTTTAATAAAAACTATTTTACTACTTTATAAAATTCCTTGATGGTCTGTTTGGAAATCATGATATGGGTAAAACAAAACTTTGGATTTGGATTTGAAAATCTAAATTCTTTTTTTGGATAACAAATAAAAAAATTAGATTTGAATTTGGGCAAATCCAAGTCCAATTTCATAAGAGTTAAATTTTCAATTCTAAAATCCATTTTAGAACTTGAAATTTTCAAATTGATTAAAAAACACGGGAACCTTTTTATTCTCTCTTCTTTCATATTTCCTTCAAAATCCAAGCAATAAGTAATTAATTTTACTTATAATATATCATCAATGAAACTCAAGGTTTTTAGACTAGATCGGTGGGCAAACCGGTCAAACCACTGATTTTCGGTTCAACTGGTTTGACTAATCCAACCAATTTGATTGAATAAATTATTAAAAATTAAAAATTAAAAAAACCAGTTCAATCGATTCGATTGGTCCAACTGGTTCAAAGGTCAGCCAGTCTGGCCCATTATTCCGAACTAGTACCTCGATCAGTTTCCAATCCAACCAGCCTGACTAGTCGATCTAGTTTGGTTCTGAAAGCAATAATGAAGTTTCATGCATTAAATTTAATACAAAATAAAGATTTAAAATTCTATTTTATACCATAATTTCCACAATTTTAATTTATAAACCCTTGATATTTAATTTATACACCCATGAATTTTAATTTACACCTAAGTAAGTCAACTTATTTAAATACAAATAAAATTATATGATTTAATTAAAGTGTAAAATAGGGGCGAGCGTTCGATCGAATCGAATCGAATGAAAAAATTTTGAGTTAATCGAGTTGACTAATCCTATTTTATCATCCTAACTCAATTTGAAATTTTCTCGAATCGAGTTGAGTGAGATGGAATTCGAATCGAATCGAATATATTTGTTCGAGTTAAATTAAAAAAATGATTTTGGGTCTTTGTAAACTGTCACCCACCGTAATCAAATTTATTATTAACTTTCATCTCCTCATAATTTATTTATTAATCTTTTATATACGAGTTAACTTCTTTGCTTGTTTAGTTGCTTCAATTATCTTCTAATTTTTGTTACTACATATTAGAAAAAATATGATTTTTTAATAAAAGTTATGGCATCATCAATAATTCAATTTTAACAGAAATTTAAAGATTTAATATGATTAAACAATTCAATAATATAAATAGTATAAAATTTGAAATTTAATTTAATGATATAAATAGTAGATATAAATAAAATTATTACTATTTAGGTTCAGGGATTTTTTGGATGATTTTTTATTTGGGGGTAAAGGGTGAAAAGTAAATGTTTAGGGGGGAAATAAAAAATTTTGAGGGTTAGGGGAGTAAAATTTTGGGAGGAAAGTAAAAGGGGGGAAAATATTCAAAAAAAAATTGAGGGGGGGGGGGAGGGGAATGGGTTTGGAGTAGTGGGGGCGGGATGGGAGGGGAGTAAAAGTTTTGGGGGGAAAGTGTGAGGGATTAAAAGTATTGGGGGAAAGTAAAAAGGTTTGGGGGTTTGGGGTAAAAATGTAAAATATTATAGTTTGGTATTTGGTTTATTTGAACTTTTCTAATTAGTCGAAAACTAAACTCAATTCGAACTCGAAATTCGAAAAAAATTTGAGTTGACTCGAATAACTCAATTCGTTTAACTCTAAGATTAAAATAAAGAGTTCTTTTTAATATTTTAACCAAAAAAATTATGAAAAATATAAAATGGGAAAGTTACTCTATTGGGCAATGTGTAATTTAAAAAAAAATTCCTTGAAAGAATATACAGAAGCAATTAATTTCATACTAAATTGTTTATAATAAAATAGAAAAAACAATTTTCATTCAAGTTCAAAGTTTTCATAATCGAATGAAGATTGAAACGGTTAAGCTATCTGTTTGTTAGTTCAACTGTACGACTGGTTCGATTGGTACAATTGGTTTGACTACTCTACCTTGTTACATTAAATAAAAATAAAAAAGTAAAAAATGAAGAAATTCTAGTTCAATTGGTTCAGTCGTCCAATCAACTGATTTTTTGTTTGATTCAATTGGCTCGTGCTAGTTCCTAGGCCAATCAGTCTAATGCCTTCCTTCGAGCTGAGAATCCTAGACCAGTACCTTGATTAATTCTCGGTCCGACCGATCAGTTTGATCCGGTTCAAACAACTATGTTCAAAATCTTCTTAAATAATTTAGTTTAAAAAGTTTTTAAAACTTAGAATTAGTTAAAATCCAAACTCAAATTTGAATCATCTAAACAATCAATTCAAAATAATTCAATATCTAGAATTTCAAATATTTGTATTCTCAAACAAAAAATTTGAAAATAATGAATTCATAAATCATAAATTTCAAAGCTAAAATTTTGAAATCCAAATTTCATTTTCCAAAATAATTTTCAAAATTTAAGAAAGAATCAAATATGATTTGGAAAATTATTGGTCATTTCATACTTACGAGGGCACATCCAAATCATAAAATAGTTGTTGAAGCTCGTTGGCTTAAAAAATGATATTCATGTTAAGAAAAATAGAAGTTCTATCAAGAGTTAAATTTTCAAATAATTTGAATAAATAGTAAAAAATAATATAAAATCATTTTTGAAGATTTTAAAATAAACTTGAAATCATTTAGAAATGTTTTTCGGGTGATCAGAGGTGCCCAAGGTCAATTACGAGCCTCAAAGGGATTAAAATGGCTAAAACAATGTAGTGGCCCTATCCAAGGGCCTATGCATTAGTACCTAGAGTCTAGGTATCGGTACCTAGGGCTCTTTACTATAAACTTTGGCATTCTGCCAAATTGGGGTGCAATACCCTTGGCAAGTGCGTTGAACCCTAAGCTTCTGAAGCTTAAAATCAGCCCAAAAACACTTAAAATCATCCATAAACATGTCCATAATATCTCCATATGTTCCAAAACATTAAAATCATTTTCAAAACTCATTTAAAATCTAAATAAAAAGCATAAATACATTCGATTCAAATAATGAAAAAAGCTTAAATAATTACATTAAAGCGATTTGAATTTCAAGTCAAAATTTTCAAATACCATATTCAAGTTAAACCTGTATGTACATGCCAAAATCCTTGTACATAACACTAATATAAATATATTACAACCTCAATTGTAATATGATGCGAAGCTCCCAAGCTCGGTCCTTAATCTTCTTACCGAACCCATTACCTACACATTTTAAACCACTAACGTGTGAGCTTAAAAAGCTCAGTAAGTATTCAATGATAAGCCTACTTATCCCATCCTAATAATATACATGTTGAGCCCCTTAGCATACATTATTCAAATTCCATTTTCATCATACTTAGCTATTTTTAGCAAATTCAAGTTCAATTACCAAATTATGAACCTCAACTCATCGGTTATTGGTTCTTTAAAAATCCGCATGGAGAATTCATGTTCAAGATTACCAATATTGTCCAATCTAAGTCTATAGCCTTTTTTTATCTTAACTTTCTAGCTTATCCAAATGTGAGTTCCACTTATGGCTATGAGTTCATTATGCAAGTCAATTTTTTCCTCATTTGTTTCCCTATTATAAACACAATTTATTTGTTTCCCTAGACACACAAATAACCAATTCTTTCCTACTTAGAATTCATATCTTTCCCCACCTCAAAATCCCAATAGAATTAGAATTCCACCATCTTTTTTCTTATTTTCCTAATTAGATTTTCATATTGTCCCGTTTCAAATCCTAATAGAATTTGCTCTCCATCTTTCTATTTTTTCTCTTTTTATTTTCTTTCTCTTTTCTTTACACCATATTTTCATCCTAATTTTTATTGATTATTTTGATTTCCCAAATTAAATAATTCCTCGTTTAATCATTTTTCTATCAATTTTGTAATTGCCATCAATAACATCCCAATCTTTGCCAAGAGACGGTAAGTGTACCTCATTTCAAATTAATAGATCTCGTATTTCAGTAATATTACTATCCAACGCTAATCTTTCATTTGATTAATCAATCATTTACAGTTCTTGCAAAATCGTTTGATTATCTTGTCAAATCTTGAAACCAACCATTAATTCGCGTGTAAATGTAGTTTGAAGGACCGAATTTAGGTGAATCAGACCAAAAGCAAGCATAAGGAATGCCGATCGGACCCTCGGTGAAAGGTGTGTGTTCTTTACCAAGTGAATCGAGGCAAACAGTGTGTAGGTTTAAGGCAACACGGTCTTCCACACGAGCGTGTAGACTACACGACCACCATACGGCCCTGTGCTACTATTACATTAGGGTACTTCAATTTTTACACGATGAAGAACCATCCACACGGCTTGCCACACGACCGTGCCTATCCTGTAGGGTAATTTTAATGTTTACCAACGGCCACAATCTGTTATACGGTTTGGCCACATAACCATGTAACACTTCTATACGACCTTTAGTGTCTTACATGGCGTAGCCACATGGCCGTGTAACCTTTGTTTTACAGTTTTGCCCAAAATTTTGTGAACTGTTCTATTTAGTCTCTGTATAGTCCTCGAACTATTTTTAAAGTTTTATTTCACCCAATTGAATACTTGATAATATGTATATTGGAATCCATGATCTAAGTGACTCAATTACTATTGTTATATGCATGATATGTGTAAAATACATGTCTATTGTATTTGTATTACTGATTGCATGTTCAGCATATCTTTTGATACTGTTAAACTGAATACATGATAAGCATGTCTTTTGCTACCGTATTGATATATGATATAAGCATGTCTATTGCTACCGTATTTGATACGAGTCGCAAGGCCCAAAATCAGGCTCATGAACGTGATGGGCTCAAATTTCCTCAAGGCCCAATAATGAGGTCGAAGGCTAAGCAAATCTAAGCAAGATTGAACAGGACCATCCAATACTTCATTACCAAGGCCTTAGATGCGCACATGATTGAAAAAGAAAATCAAGATTCACTTTTTTATTTTCAAGAAAATTAAGAAACTGAATCTTGGCCCAATTTTTCTATTTCGAACAATTTTAATAATCAAGAAAATCAAGATTCCAAATCTTGGAAATCTTGGTCCAATAAACTGAATCTTGCTGCCAAGGCACATTGGATTTCATGTACAAGCTTGAACGAGCCAATTTTGAGAGCAAATGGATCACAAGACCAAGTTCTTGAAAAAATGGCACAATAAGATGTCTACAATCCCATCCTCAATTTTGGAAAGTAATTTAATTGAATATCAGGCCAAATTATCAAAGTGGCCCAAATTTTAAAATATTTAAACTATAGGTCCAATTTTATTTTAATAAGCAGATTATCAAGTAAGAATTCAGCCAAGGAGCCCATTTAATTCCTTTGACTGAATTCCCATTAAAAGTCCACACTTAGAATTATTTTGTTTTTTTTTTATTTGATGAGTTGTCATGTCAGTTATTCCATTAATGTTTGGAAAACTTATTTTAGGGGCTTATAAGTAGCATGGACGTCCGCCCTTATAGATGAACAATTGGTTTTTGTTTTTTTAAGTTAATAATAATTCTCTTTGAGTTTTTCTTCAATAATTGCTCTTGAGTTTCTTTTAGAAGTTGTTTTAACAATCTTTTAGGTTGTGGGAATCATCTTCAAGCTTTTTCTTGCCAAGATCTCCTTCTTGGAGGGGGAATCAGAACCATTGAAAGGAGTTGTGGATTCTTAATGGTTCCAAGGCTTCTTATGATGCCATCTTCTCTTTTCTAGCATTAATTTATCGTTTCTTGTTTATTTTAATTTAGTTCTTGTTGTTTTGGTTTACTGATTTTATTGATTTTCTTTCTAGGTTAAAATTGCTTCAAGAGAGACGTTCGCTTATCTTGTTCCATCAAGAAACACATCAAAATTAGGAGTTTTAATATTTTCTTGTTGTTTCAAACATTCTTGCACAAAACAGTTTGATTTAATCTTTAAAATCACTTCTAACAAATTTATTTTGCGTTTTGTTTTCCAAATCTAGTTGGGGTGTTTTCTTAAGGACCAAGGATGATTTCTTTCCATCCAAGAAACACTAATTCGCTCTCTATTGGACCCTTTACCAGCCAGTTCATCTTTCTTTTGTTTTAATTTTGTTTGATTCTTTTTTGTGCCAACTAATCTGTTTTTGTTGTTTCTCATTTTTGTTTACGTTCGTCTAGAGATTAGGATACATCCGCCACTTGAACAAACTTTACGATTCGCTTCCGCATTCATCCGCCTCATTTTTTTATCAGTATTGATATGTTATAAGCCTGTCCCTTGCTACTGAATTGATATGTTATAAGCATGCCATATTACATTGCATGGGGTGCGACGATATGATCAAAGGAAGTGTGAGCAGGTTATCTGCACCAATGAGTGATTTATCTCGACCGATGAGTGGTTTATCCACAACATACTAGTAGCTTTTATCTGCACTGATGAGTGGTTTATCCACACCGTACTAGCAGCTTGTTTGCAAACTTTTTATCAAAAACTCTTATGGTTCATCTACTATTTTTATTACTAGCAGTTCATCTACGACGATCAGTGGTTCATCCACAACGTGGTGTAAGCTTTTTCTTTTAAGATTTAACTTTCTCTAAACTAAAAAAAAAACCCTTGCTAAAGATGATGATTTATAAGAAGATTCAATCTTATGGAATAGTCTTTTAAAAGATTTTAGCAAAATCTCAAGATGGGTGTTGAGATTTTTGATGGGATTGAAAGAAAAACTTGCAAACAATTGCAAACAAGAATGGAGAGAACCTCCATGGGTGAGCTTAGAATGTACGAGTTGATGGAGGTTTATTTTTCTCTATTTTTTCTTTAAAAATCATACAAATGGGCTTCCAAGCCCACACACAAAAATTTCAAGGCCAAGTTCACTAATTGAAGCCCAATTTCTAGAGGCGAATCTAGGGGGTTGGTAGGGGGCCCGACCCCCTATAAAATGGAAAAGTACTATTTAGGACTTTTAAAATTTTTTTAATTTTAAATTAATAAAGGTAAAATTTCACTTTTGATAAAGAGTGAGACGGATGAATGTGGAAGCGGATCGTAAAGTTTGTCAAAGTCGCGCATTTGACTTAGGGCTCTAAACGTTTGAAAAGAAACTTGAATTTTTAACACAACCTGAAACGCAATCAAATCCAAGTTAGATAAAACAATTAAAATAAATAACTAAGATAATTAAAATAGAATAATAAATCTACGATTAGAACAATAAGGAAGAAAATAAAGAAGATAAATGGAAAGATAGAACGTGGTATGTAAAAGTCCTAAGAAGCCTTGGAAGCACGAAGAATCCACAACCCCCTTCAAGCGGCTCTAGTTTCCCCTCCAAGAAAGAAAACTTGGCAAGAAAAAGTTTGAAAATGATCCCCACAATTTAAAAATATTGTTAAAACTTTTCTAAACGAAACTCAAGAGAAATTCTTTAAAAAAAAAAAAAACTCAAAGAGAATTTATAAACTTAAAAGAGAAGTTGAATAATAATGAATTGAATCAATTGTGTACAATGCAAAGGCCTATATATAGGCTAGCTAAATAAATCTAAATAAAAACCTTAAGAATACTAGAACTCTAATTTAATCTAAACAAGAAGTAGTTTTAAACTACACTTTTTTGTTAACATAAAACTCCTAAATAACTTAAAATACTTAATAATTATCAAAAATTCAGAATAAAATAATAAGAGATGATAAATACAATATTGGGGTCATATATAATAAAAATTAAGCCTAAAACCAGAACCCAGTATGATTTAAACTAGAATTAAAAGCCCGAAATTCGTAATTCACATTATCATCCCATTCAAAAATTCTGCTTACGCAATCTTCACTAAAATAGTCATAACTTGAGATCCCGAACTCAAAATTGAGTGATTCAAAAAAGTGTTTCGAAGCTAAGAGATAGATTTTCAAACGCCATGAGACATCTCAACGTAGAAATGCCAGGATCCCATCCAAAAAGTCGTCACAAGTCTGCTAATTTTCCAAGCCTAAAAATTGACAACTTTGGTGATTGGAATATAATAAATTTCACCCCATCCGTGCATGTATCAACTTTGCCCTCCCTAAAATTATAAAAATTTGATTTAATCCTTTAAAAATTATAAAGATATAGACTATTAAAAATTAAAATTTCATTCGGTCCCCCTAAAAAAAATTTCTGGCTTCACCCCAACCGATTTCCATATAAATAACTTCCATGTATCAAATATATTTTTCAAATAATATTTTGATCATAATATACTTGTGAAATGACCAAATTACCCTTTTATGGTAAAATTATCTTTTTGCCCCATTTTATCTCAAAGCACGATTTATTCTTAGTGATAGTCAATTATCGACCCCAAATCTCATAATTCACTTATAATATTTAAAACAAATCCATAGGTGATGAAAATTACATTTTTCTCTTTCTCTCAATAAAATTGAAAAATTTACAATTTAGTCCATGTACTATCAATTCTTCCCAATTTGGTCCCAAAAGTGATTTTTTTCACACTTACATATAATCCAACTTATTCTTATCCCATTTAGTCACTAATATCTCACATTTCTCTTTCTGGTTAAATTTTCACTTTAGTCCTCAATTTTTTTGAATTTTGTGATTTAGTCCTTAAATCACCCTTTTCACTTCTAAAATTCTTTTCATTAATTCCAATATCCAAAATAAAATTTATTCCCATTATAATATTATTTTACTTGTTCTCCAAATTTTCTTATGAATTCACTTATTCAACATCGACATAGCACCACATGTCCAATAAGAAATTTCAAGGTGTTACAATAAAAAACGGGTTGACCTGTGAACCGATATAGGCGGATTGAACCTGGCTAAAAAAATCAACTGATTTTGTAATGTTTATTTTTTAAATTTTTTTTATAATTTATTTGCTTTGAACTAGTCGGACTAATCGTTATGGGAACTAATTGGTTAGACCAGTTCAAAATCAACTCAACTATCAATTCAACTAGTTTTTTTTATTATTTTTTATCTTGGTTCAATCAATCCGTACCAGTTCATGAGTCAATTGATTTTTTACCTCTCATTGAGTAGATACCCCAACTAGTTCCTAGCCTAATCGGTCTAACTGGTTGGTCCAATCCAATTCAGATAACATTGAATTTTGAATTTTGAATTTTGAATATTTTAAAATAATTTTTATTTTTATTTTCTTTACTTTTAAAGAGTTTTAAATTATTTTCATATTCTTTTTTTAAAATTTATAACTTTTATATGCATATGTTATTTATTTAAAATATGGAAAAAAATTATTTTTTTAAATTTTTTATGTACTTTTAAAAGGTATAAACTAAATTGGTAAAAAATTGTAAATGTTGAAGGCTAAAAAATTATTTTACTTTTAATGTCATTAACTTTAGCAACAAAAATAAACGAAAAGACCAAAATTTTTTAATAGAAAAATAATTTAATTTCTCAAAATTAAAGCATATAAATTAAATCTTAAATTTTAAAAACTACGCAAACATTTCATATATTAAACCTTAAATCAACCTATAAGCAATTATAAAATTATACCGTTTTTATCACCTAAAGAGATCCAATCAATAAAATTATAACATGCCAGCCTCTTTCCTTTCATCTTTACACATTGAAATAAAATTTTAAATCATTCAATTTTTACCATAGCTATATATCCTTGATTTTAGCATCATAATCTCAACCACAAGCTCATCACTATGACTGGTTAACATTAGCCCAATCACTTTTATTGTCTTTGATGTGACCGGTACCTACGCCCCCATCATATAACAAAAAGAATAGAAGACCAATGGCCCAAACAGGCTTCTGTTTTTATTGGATCCCAAAGTAATAGTTTGACTGTAAAATAGTTTTGGGAATATATATAATTAGTTTTATTTATCAAGCGATACACGAGTTAATTACATATATTAATTAAATTATATTTAATTTTTATAATTTGTTTATAAAATTTATAGCATTTTATTAATAGTATAATTGCAAAATTAAAATATAATAATATATAAGTTTTATTTTAAATACATGATAATTGATATTAGGCAAAACTTAAATAAACAATATGATGAAATTATTTTTAAAATATAAGTATTATAATAGTACATGGTGCAAGATTCCTTTTTTATATTTTCTAACTTAATTTTAATTATTAATTAGTCAATGTAAATTATCAATTAAATTTTAACAAAGCTAACAATACTATTTCTTAGGCCTCTTTGACTGAGTATTCTACTTTAGATAAATCTGTTAATATTTTGTTATTCATTCAAATAGGTTGTTACTTATTTAAATAGGTTGTTAAGCTTTACTAGATAAGTCAGGATCACATTTGTAATCTGTATATATATTCCATACTCTATCAAATATATACATAAGCTTTTAACTCCATTCAATTACTTATCTCTTTATGGTAATCAGAGCCTCTCAAACTCACACGAGTTAATTTTTTTTTCCCCTTTCTTCTTTCCCACCCTCTCCTACTCTGAAACAATGGCAATCACGGTTGCTAACTCCGACAACACTACTCCCTCAGCCAATACAATTATCCAATTCAATCCTGCGTCCCAGCTGCCGATCAAATTAATCGGTAGCCAAAATTACTCCACATGGAAAGCTCAAGTCTCCATGTTGATGCACGGCCACAACATCTTTGGCCACTTTGATGGCTCTTTATCTGCCCCACCACCAACGATCACAACCGACAACCACAATGTCATCAATCCAACGTATCAAAAATGGTTTCAACAAGACCAGCTTGTTCAAAATGCTCTCTTAGCCTCAGTTAAACCAACACTTGCCTCAACTGTGGCCAATGCCTCAACAGCCCACAAAGCCTAGCTTACCCTTCAAACTGCTTTCGCAAACAAATCACAAACCCGACTTATTACTCTGAAAGATAATCTTGCCCGACTCACAAAGGACACTCGTCCTGTTGCTGATTATCTCCATGATATTAAAACCATTACCGATGAACTTGCCACTGCAGGTGAACCTTTGACTGATGTTCAACTCACGGTTCGCATCCTACAAGGTCTTGGACCAGAATATACTGCCATTTCTGCTGCTGTTCGCTCTTGATCAACTCCAATCTCATATGAGGAATTGTATGAGAAGCTTCTTGATCATGAACTCTTCCTTCAAAATGAAGAGAGAAAGAAACCACCAACCGTTGTTGCTGCTATGGCCCAAAACAATTCCAATCAAAAGCCATCCACCCCAAGAAATCAAAATTGGCGCTCTACATCCAAAAAAAATGCTCCATGGCGTCAACAGCGCAACTCGACCACCTCCTCATATGACAAACCTCATTGCCAGTTGTGTGAACATATCGGTCACACGGCCAAGGTGTGTCGGTCACAATCTCATAATCATCATCAGGCTCGTGCTAATTATACTGGCTACACTACTCAATCTGAACAAACATAAGTGGTTGACTCTGGAGCAAGTAACCACATGAAACTTGGTCCATGCACATGACTACCACGGACCGACTGAGATCACCATGGCCAATGGTAAAACCATTCCAATCTCCCATACTGGTAACACCTACTTAGATACTTCAAATCAACAATTTCAACTATCCAATACCCTATGCTCTCCTAATATTGCCTATAATCTTATCTCTGTCTCACAATTTTGCCTTGATAACAATACATCAATTGAATTCTTTCCTTTCTCTTTTGTTGTGAAGGATCTGAGTACGGGAGTGCCTCTAATGCAAGGACCGAATAGAGATGGTTTGTACGAGTGGCCGCGAAACAATCTGTGTCTGCCTACTCCTAAATGCAATGTGGCGGTGCAAAATTTAGACCTATGGCATCGACGGTTGGAACATCCCAATCGTCGAACTTTACTTCAAATTTTAATAAGTTTTCAATTTCGTTTTCTACTTCAAAAATTTCATCTGTTTGTAATTCATGTGCTTGGAATAAAATGCACAGGTTGTCATTTTCTGAAAATACATTGCCCAGCACCAAACCACTTCAAACTCTTTTTAGTGATTTATGGGGTCCTTCCCCAGTCATCTCAATTGATCAAAAGCGATATTATGTTCTTTTTGTTGATCAATACTCCCGCTACATGTGGTTATACACTTCAAAAACAAAAGATGAAGTTCAAAACATTTTTAAAACACTTCATCCTCTTTTAGAACGACAATTTGACACCAAAATTTATTCCTTATATACCGATGGTGGTAAAGAGTATCTTGGGCTAATACCGTATGTACACACTCATGGCATTCAACATCTAATTTCCCCTCTGTACACACCACAACGAGTAGCCCTTGTTGAAAGACGCCACTGACATGTCATTGAAACCGCAAAGACCGTAATGCACCTAGCCTGTCTACCTAGTACATTTTGGACCTTTGCTTGTCAACATGCTATTTTTCTTATCAATAAAATGCCGACACCAACACTAGAAAACAGAACTCCTCATGAAATACTATTCAAGGTTAAACCAAAACTAGACAACCTCAAAACCTTTGGCTGCTTGTGTTACCCATGGCTCCGACCCTATGCGAAACATAAACTAGTCACAAAATCCAATCCGTGTGTCTATCTTGGTTTTTCATCCAAGTACTATAGTCACCAATGTTTTGATCCGGTGTCCTCCAAAATTTATCTCTCCCGAGATGTTGTGTTTTATGAAAATGATTTTCCATTTCAAACTATGTGTGCCCGTTTCAAATTGAATTTCAAACTTGCATCTTGGAAATCAATTGATCAACAACAAGAGGCTAATAATATCAATCAAAATACAGATTTTAATGTGCATGCAAGTGATTGTTTCCGGCTACTGTCTCCCATCTCCATCGACCAGCATCAAGGGTCGCGTCCGTGCTCAGGTACTCTTGCATCTCCTGCTGCCCCTATGCCCGACGTTGAACCCAATTCAACCGAAACCACCACCTGCCCCACTTTTCTCCCATCGCCTCGCAATCCAGCTGAAACCAGCACATGTCCTATACCTCTCCCAATGCCTTGCAATCAACCAGCAAACAGTCCCATCCCAATGCCTAGCACAACTCAACCAAATTGCACACCCATACCCTCGGCTGATCCCGCAAACAATGCAAGCCAACCTAAACCCACAGCCAACACGCAACCCACCACTAACATGCATCCCATGATGACTAGATCCAAAAATAATATAACAAAGCCAAAACTGTTCGCAGCTTGTATCACCACCAAAACTGAACACATCTTGCCCACAAATTACAAACAAGCCTTGAAACAACCCCATTGGCACAAAACAATGCTAGCCGAACATGACGCATTAATTAAAAATCAAACATGGGAATTGGTTCCATATGATCCCTCTCGGAATGTGGCTGGTTGTAAATGGTTATTTCGGATTAAATATAAGCCTAATGTACGATTGACAGGTACAAAGCTTGTTTGGTTGCAAAAGGCTTCACCCAACGAGAAGCCCTAGACTATAAAGCAACATTTAGCCCTGTAGTCAAACCGGCTACCGTGCGGCTTGTGCTCACCATTGCCACTCAAAATTCATGGCCGATTTGTCAGCTTGATGTTAACAATGCTTTCTTACAGGGCACTCTTGATGAAGAAGTATACATGAGACAACCTCCTGGTTTCGTGCATTCCTCGAATTCATCTTATGTCTGCAAATTAAAGAAAGCAATTTATGGATTGAAACAGGCACCACGGGCGTGGTACACGGAACTCACTCGTTATCTGGTTAGTGTTGGATTTCAGCGTTCAAGGTCAGATACGTCTCTCTTATTTATCAACAATCTAGTTGCACGGTATATCTGTTAATCTATGTTGATGACATCATTGTAATGGGCCATGGCACTACAATTGTTGACAAATTCATTTCTGGATTGGCATAACGTTTTTCAATCAAGGATCTTGGTACATTACATTACTTTCTTGGGATTGAGGTAGCCCCATCTCAAGGAGGTTTGTATTTATCTCAACAAAAATATGTTACAGATTTACTGCATGAGGCTAATATGCATGACTCTAAGGGCGTCTTGACTCCAATGAGCTCTGACACAATGCTTGTTGCTTCCTCTTCTGATTCAATAGTTGATGGCACGAGATATCGCAAGCTTGTGGGTAAACTTCAATATCTTGCCTTCACACGACCAGATATAGCCTTTTCTGTAAACAAATTGGCTCAGCCTATGCACTGTCCTAGAGCATCACATTGGAGGGCCCTTAAATGATTGCTTCGATACCTCAATCGGACATCAAACTATGGATTGCGACTAGTCAAAGAAAACAATCCACGTCTTTTTGTCTACTCCAATACAGATTGGGTTGGTGATCCAGTTGATCGTACATCCACAACGAGGTACATTACTTGCTTGGGGAGTACACATATCTCCTGGTTGTCCAAGAAACAACAAGCTGTATCTCGTTCCTCCACAGAGGCTGAATACCGTGCTGTGGCTGCTGCTGTTGTCGAGACTAATGGGCTCACTAATCTGCTACGTGAACTACGGTATACTCTCTCAACACCGCCAGTTATACATACAGATAATGTCGGTGCTACTTATTTGTGCAAAAATCTAGTTTTCCATAGTCGGGTGAAGCATATTTCCATCGATTTTCATTTTGTCCATGACCAAGTTGAGAACAAATGGATTACAGTGTAGTATTTTCACTCTGCTGATTAGGTGGCTGACTTACTTACTAAACCGCTTTCTTGCAAAACCTTTGATCAATTGTTCACCAAGTTGTCGCTTGTCGAGCCAACCGTCAACTTGAAGGGGCATAACAAAGCTAACAATACTATTTCTTAGGCCTCTTTGACTGAGTATTCTACTTTAGATAAATCTGTTAATATTTTGTTATTCATTCAAATAGGTTGTTACTTATTTAAATAGGTTGTTAAGCTTTACTAGATAAGTTAGGATCACATTTGTAATCTGTATATATATTCCATACTCTATCAAATGTATACATAAGCTTTTCACTCCATTCAATTACTTATGTCTTTAAATTTAAATATTGTAACCATTGAATAATTCTTTTTGTTACATTATTTATATGTTTAAATATCTATTTCAATCTTAATAGTGTGTTTAATTTGTAAAAATAATTAGAAACCTAAAAATAACCTTTTTAAATTATTTTAATATTTATAATGGATTTTTATGTAAGGTTGTAAGTTGAATTATTGAATATAAGTAAATTGAAAGGATTCATTATGAAAATATAACTAGCAAAACATAATTAAAAATTATATGAAAATATAATCAAATTGGAGGGATTTATATTGCAATTTTCTCTCCAAAAATACTTTCTTTCTTTTCCATATATCAAAATTTTAATGTGCTTGGGTAAATTGTTAACAAACAATGAAAGGAAGAGAAGGCACATGACCATCGGTGCGAGGTGTGAAGTGTGCAGAGTAGAGGATGAAACTTCGTGGATGTATAGTAGCGTCGTTAATTTGGAAGTGGTTGGTTTGGGAGGAGAAATTCATTGAATTCATGACTATGCAAATTCCTGAATGAGTGAACAAGAATATTTCTAATCCCAGTTACTTTGCTTAAGATGGTGCTGGTTGGGATGTTCTTTTTGGAGTATTATGTTGGAACCTATGGAAACGTAGGAATAGATTATTTTTTTATAGTAATTTTATAGAGCTTGGATCGGTATTGGAAAGGAGTTTGAGACAGCAACAACAATGTATTGGTGTGATGGAGAATGCTGATAACAGTATCATAAGCAGTCGCTTGAGGAATGTGCACTTGGTCAGCTGGAGGAAACCTATTTCGGGATGGTACAAGTTGAACATCAATGGTGCTCAAAAGCCATCTACTGGTGTGTCTGCTTGTGGGGGTGTTATACGGGATTGGAATGGAGAATGGGTTGTTGGGTTTTCTAGACTTTTTAGCTCATGTTCAATATGGGAAGTGGAGATATTGGGTTTTTTCTTATTCTCTTTCAGTGATGCTTCTTGATCAGTTTGGTATTGATGCTATTGGTGTTATGGCACCAAGAATTGTATTTGTTTAATTTATGTATTTTTTCTTCTATGATAAATTATTTTTATAGTGTAAAAACATGTCCTTTACTTATGAGTCGTTGTTCCAAAAAGCAGATTCCACAAACAATAATGCAAGACATGTGACAAATTTCTAATCCAATTGCAAATTTTTTTTAATTGATAAGAGATAAAATAATTGTCCATCTAAAATCTTTTATTGTTTTTAAAAAATAATTGCAAATATAAAACAATTTTTAAATTATTTATAAATATAAAACATATTTTCAAAATAGGAAGAAAAATCAGCTTACAACATGTAACACCCCTCATCGTCCAAGTGTCCAATACCATTGGAGCACATATATCACAAAAATTTCAAAAGCTATTTAAGAAAACAAACTTTGAAATAATTTAATTAATTCATAAAAATTTTGCTAAAAATAGTTTTGAAGTCTTTAAAATCATTTTAAAACTATTTAGAAACATTTAGTGGGTGATTGGAGGTGTCTAGGGTTAATTCTAGGCTTTAATGGGCTCAAAATGTTTAAAATAATGTAGAGGTACAAAATTCAGGGGCTATGTGTTGATACATATACCCCATGTATTGATACCCTAGGCAAGATATCGATACATATGTCCTATGTATTGATATTTTGGCTAGAAATTGTAGCTATTTAGCTACTGATGTGTAATGTTTCAATACTTTTAATACAAGTACCAGAACCTTGACCCTTAAAGCTAACAAAATAATCCAAAAGCACCCACATTTATATCCAAATATTTCCACACCAAGTCAACAAGTCTCAAATTATTGTAAGACAAGATGGGCCCATCTAAACTCAAAATACAAATCATAAATGCATTCGATTTAAATAACCAATCAATGCTCTATTAAGAACACTCAAAAGGGTTTATTTACAATTCAAAATTACAATTTACAAATTCAATCTAAGTTTTTAAGTACATGCCAAGTTTCTAATAATTTCAACCTCAAAACTTGAATGGTGATGCAGATGCACCCAAATCGAAATCTAAAGTTTCTTGGGAAATCCTTAACCTATGCGTTTAAACAACTAATTCATTAGCTTAAAGAGCTCAATAAGTACACAAGGGCAATACTACTTATTGATAACTCTTGAAAAAAGTTTATTTCAAGCCTCTAGATTGAATTAATTGTTTGTAATTAAGTAAATATGTTTGCATTTTTAGAACATTACAAAAAAAAATTTGGATTATGCTATACATGTAATTATTTGTTACTTCTATTATTGGGGAAGAAAAGTGTTGTTTCTAGTTGATAGAGGGTGCAGGATGAAGAAGAGAAGAGAAAATGAATAAGAAAATGAAGGAAGTGAAATATTGCCATGACAAAATATTGGTTAGATTGCTAATACGAATGCCATGGAAATTCCAAGAAGCTGACGCAACACTCAGTCCTCGTCACTCTCAGCTAGTTGTACTTGTACCAGATAAACCACCCTGAAAAAGAGGAAGCAAAAGGTGTGTTCTGAGAGGGAGGTACCTACCCTATAAAGAAGGAAAGAAAAAAGAAAATGGGAGGATCGGTGAGAGAGAAAAAGAGAGAAAAATGGTTTCCATCTCTCTGCATCAGATTTTCATGAATTCTCAGAAAGAATGGAGAGGGTAGCAGCTTACAGAGCAGAAGAATTGCAGACGTAAGGAAAGGGAAGAGAAATCTACCCTAGGTTATGCATCAAATCTCATTATTAGAGTTAAAGCTAGAGTAGTGAAAGCTTCCTGCAGTTCTATCTTTATTTTCTGGTTTGAACTTGTGATTCGTGAATTTAAACAATGATGTTGAATGATTTTATTATGGATTCGTATGTTCAACCCACAAACGAATTTTGTTTGGGTTGGAATTATTTTGTGTGAATTTTTATTATCTGTAATGACTATGGTTTGATTTTGAGCTGAATATTATTTCATCTGGTTTGTGATTATTTTTAATGCATGTATGCAAGCTCTAGACATAGATGATTGTGTAGCATGTTATTACAATTGATTTAATTCTAAAAAGATTAATTAGATTGGATTATAATCGGATGATATAGGCAAGTATTCGAAAGAATATTTGTAGCACTCTAGAGATAGAGGTTGCGATCTATGCAGGGAAAGGGAGAAAAATTTGGATATTATTCTTGAGTTCTATAGACATACAAAAACTCAGAATGATAGCTAAAAGTTTGGCTTTTGAAAGAAGCAGACTGCAGTAGTGATTCCCTGAACAGTAGAATAGTCAAGATTTTGTCATGGCATTATTATGTTATACAAATAAACCCAAATGATTCCAACCTTCATCATTCAACAATACAAACTCTTTCCCACTTATTCTTTGAGAATTGCCATAGCATTTTAATTGCCCTAGCATATTTTTGGTTATAATTGATTTTATTAATCCTTCATTACATCTCTTTATCAATTAATCACTTGTTCTTTTTGCACAGTTTCATTAGTTAGTTTCATAGTAATAGCACAACCAATTATTTTAGTCAAATTCAATCCCTGTGGAGACGATACTCACTCATCACTTTATTAATTGATTCGACGTGTATACTTGCACATTCGCATTACACATTCATACGCAACACTTATCCTATATTTTATTAGTGTTGAGCCCCTTAGAAGTATTTATTACAAAATTCAATCATGCCACATTTTAGTGTTACTAATGGTTCTAACCCTTATTATAGAATCATATGGGTTCAACTTGCATATTAATAATTTATTAGCCATTTGCATTATGAATTTCAAACATGTGACTCTTATGGAGAGCTCATTGGTTTTTAATTAAACATATGCCCCCTATAGTCATAATTATTAACATCATTATACATAAGTCCCACTTAACACAATGGATTTCATATATGAGTCAAACATTGTAACACCTCATACTTGACCCGATCTTCGGGTTCAAGATGTGATTGCCACCAAACGTGCAAATTTTTGAACAGAAAACATTACAGCAAAACATATAGAAATAAAATAGTGATGTCCGCAAGTATATAGGTTAAATAATAATATATTAAGGTGTTACAATGAAATACAAGGAAGTATTTCGAGGATCATACCCAATGGAGGACGAATTCAATCATAAACCTTCTTTTACAATAACAAGTCTAAACAGTAATAATTAAAAATTATATTACGAATAGACCACAAAATCGATAACAAGCATAAACTAAATTAAATAAAAAGGAAATAAACAAACAACTAAATCAGCTTAACAGGTAGAAGATTTTTTAAAATATTTGTAATATTTGTAATTAGTATTTTAAAAAACTATTTTTTTATTTTTAATTACTGATTTTAACACATTTGTAATTAAGCACCAAGAAAAAAAAAGGAAAGTATTATGTTATTGGAGGGGTGAAAAAGTAATTAAGCACCAAAAGTGCTTTTGGAAGAGGAAAAGCTAAAATTTTTAGCTTCTCCTTTTCAGAAGTGCTTTTCAAAAGCACTTCTGAAAAACTAAAAATTTCAGCCAAAAGCACAGCTTTTTTTAAGTAATGAAGAACCGACCCTAACTCACTTCAGTAGTTGTAGTTAACTTCAAAAATTGGGTTTAAAAGGAATTAACTATTAATTAACTAATAGACAGGTACTCGTTTATATCTTGACCTCGTTTAACCTAGATTACTTCTTAGGTCGTCAATCCTAAGGTTTTGGCACACATAATTTCAAACTAGTTAATTTTTAGGGGAAACTCGTATTCCTGCATTAATTACTCCCACATCTACTTATTAATCTCCCTAGAGACTTAGCCTCTCATGGACCTAGATGCTATAACTCTTAGATTTAATTTAAACATGCAAAAGAACACAAGTAAAATTAAGTAAGAGAAAGGGCTAAGAAATTACTCAATTGATTAAATTAGATGTGTTTAGAGTTGTATAATCTCTCGATCATTAACTGATCTTGATGTTTGCAAAAGAACAATACAATACTTTTATAGAAAATACTTAGGTTCAAATCGAACCTAGTCGAAAAAATAAAGTGTTTATAAAATGAACTAAAACCTAAATCTATTAACTACAGCACCTAAAGGCTTGCTTGCCTATTAGCAATAACCTTTCTATTTATAATTATATTTAAAAACCCATATTAGGTCTATTACAGGCCATAATCCTATAAAATATTGATTACGAGGATGATTTTAGCCTTGTCGAGTCTTGTGCCCCACATTCAGGCTTGTGTCGTGACACAGCCAAAATGTATCATGACATGACACTGATTTCATGAGGCTGGAGTTTCAGTTTCACATGTTACATCTCGAGAAACTTGTGCTACACTCTGGTGTCATCCATAAGGCCGTCTGACTGCTAAATACACATCCTGCACGCTCAATTTAACATATTAAAACTACCTAAGTCTTAAACTGGCCTCATAGGTCAACAAACATCAATTCTTGTGTAAAAATGCTTATTTTGCAAATAATTAAACTTTGATAGTTAAAAATGCAATAATTAAACTTAAAACGACCAAAAAACAAGCCCCCTAAGCGTCAAACTGTACTAAAACTACCACCACATTTGGCGGCAGGTCAAATACCCTCACATTTAAGTTTTTGCTTGTCCTCAAGCAAACGAAACAAAAACAAAGATAGAAAAAAAAAACATGCACAAAAATGTACCTGAGCAATCTTGGTACACGAGATTGGATCGAAGCATCAACACCAGGAAGAACTGCTTAAACACATAACTCTAGCTAGAAAATTAAACAATTTACAATTATTTATACTCAAACAGGTTAGTTCAACAAATTACAAAGTAAACAAGTTAAAGAAAATTAAACATATAACTCCATCAAAATGTATATACGAAAATAACATTTATATTTGAATAATATATTTAGTTCAAATTTTTCCTACTCAACTTTTTATTCATGTTTTGAACTTTAATACAATATTTATAAGCATAAGCACTTAAGAGTTTTTGTGCTAATAAGAGTGAGATTTTTCTCAATTTCTCACATTTTTATTTCACTGTGAACACTCAACACTCTCTTGGCTTTTATCCCATTCTATGTTTTATCGCACTCACAATGCTTTTGTTCCCCCAATTCATTTTAATTTAAGCATAGGCTTGTAAAGATTATACTTATTATACTACACCGTTTCAATAACCATGAATTTATTTGCTGAGTATTTTAATTCAAACATCTTATGATTAAGAAAACATAAATACCTATTCGTATCTACCTTTATCACTTGTACATTTAATTTCCTTTTCCTATTTATAGATTAATAAATTGAACTAATTAGTCTAAATATAAACAACATAAATTATTTATTTTCAAGTTATATTTATAATTTAAACAATCAACCTATGTACATGCTCCTCTCCAAACACTTGTATTTCTACAAGCTCAAGCACATAGAAAAACACACAACAGAAAAAAAAACTACTAAAATAGATTAAAAACAAGCATAAATAATAAAACTTTAATTTCTTTCTATGTTACCCCTCACACTTTAGTTGACACATTGTCTCTAATGTGCAAATAATAAAATCAAGGAAAGAGATTACTTGATAAGCTTGAAAAGTTCTCAAATTTTGTTGGGCGGTCTCTGTTAGATCTAGTGCCCTAAGTGTAGTATTTTCATCTAAGTGCACTTGTAATTTTTTCAAACAAATTGATTAATAAAATTATACATGAATTACATTAATATTTTGTATATTGTCCTCACATGGTTTTTGCATGCAAAGCAAAATGGAAGCAAATGTTGTTTACTAGTTGTTTAAATTTTAACTAATATTAAGCGATATTACGTGGTTGAGTCGTAATATGAAAAGACATCTTGTATTAGTAGACGAACCTAAACATTTCCTTAGTCTAATCGGAAATAAGCAAACTGATTGAAAGACTAATATGTCATCTATCAAGTCCAAGTGGGGAGATACTTTGTCTTGGGCATCGAGACAAATGACTCCTAGAAGATAGAGACATAGCTGCGACTGATTGGACTAATAGTATATGGGACAAGACCCAAGTAGAATAGATCATGAAGCCATTGATGGATTTATTCGCTTGTGACATTCATACTGTGGCATACCTAAATTTTGAGTGGATGAGGACTATGTATGCGTGAGTCCTACACTTTGATGTAAGTAAAAGCCTATGTTTGAATAGATAAGGAACCGAAAGCTGGTGAGTTGGGTGTACGACTTTTGCAGTATGCAACGTCATTCACAATAGTGGAATTCATAGCCTAAGACATGATAAAATGAGATCCTTTCATTAGCATTACATGGTTGATGAAAAGAAATAGAAAAAAGGAAAACATTCAGAAATGATTATGGTTTTCTTCGAAATGGAGAAATAAAATCATTTGAAAATGAATGTGGTTTTCTCAAAATGGAAATGGAAATGATAAATGATTCATTTGCAAATGTAGATAAATTAGTTATAAATGATCGGGAGAATGAGTTTATGTTTTTGAGCTATTTTAAGGCCCAGAAATGAAAATAAACTATTCGGTCATAATGAACTAGTTGAGTTGTGAAATATTAAATATATTTCCTTAGAAATTTTACTAGGGGTAAAATCATCATAACTTTACTAGGGGTAAAATTAGGATGAGAAAAATTATTTAATTGATTATAAATATATTGAAGTTTATTTTTGGGAAATAGAAAAACAAATATTGGGTTGGATTAAATTATAAAGTGTTGGGTTAAAAGTCCAAAAAACACATAATTGGGCCAAATACAATGAGAGGCTTGAATCCCCATCATAATACATATGAAGGGAACCACACCCTATTAGCCCTCACTCTCTCTCTTCTAGTTGGACTAGGAAGTTGTTTTTCTATTTGAAATAAACCTCTACAATTCAATAAGGGTTTTACTTTCTCTTCCTATAAATAAATGACACCGGTAGAGCTATTTACAACAACATTAAGATATTGTTACTCTACCGAAAAATAGAGAGAATTTTTCTCAACTATTAAATATATTTTTCCAGAATAACAATTCTACCGGTTTCTATTAAAGAAGAGAGAATTTTCGTTTTCACCCTAAAAGGAAAAGAAAACTTTTTCTAGTTTTGTATTTTGATTCAATTGGTTTGAGCCCACACTCGAAGCAGTTCGTGGTACGAGAATAGCAGAAAAGATCGTTTGGTTAAAAGTCAGAAAATATCAAGGATTCGCTTATCCGAAAACATAGATACAATTTCGGTCTAAGGTTTATTGCTATAATTCTATTTTGCAGTAAAATATAATCCAATTGCTAAAAAAATAGGCAACAACAATTTAAAGATGCTAGTTATTTTTTGGAATAAATATCAAATGTATATATGAACTTTGTTTTAATGTGCAATTTGATACATTAACTTTGATTTGGTGTAATTATACACATGAAACTTAAATTGTGGTTCATATGTATATATGAAATTTTGATTTTGATTCAATTGTATAAATTTAAAGAAATGAATACATACTTTTTATTTTCATATTTGATTAATATAATTGTTTGTGTATGCAATATATCAATGTAAAATGATGTTAATTCGATAATGATTTTATTGATTTGTGAAAATGGAATCAAATCAAAATTTCATATATAAAATTTCACAAATTCAAAGTTCATGTGTGACATTGCACATTGAATCAAAGTTCATGTATAATTTTGATATTTATCCTTATTTGTTTAGAAACAATATTATTTAGTTGCAATTAAATTAAAATAAAAATCTAACAAAATTAAAGAAATTTATAAGAAATATTATAATAAAAATAGGGTAAATTACACAAATAATCACTCAACGATAAAAAATTCTCCTGTTAGGCACAAAAAATACAGACTTTGCAATCTGGCACTCACATTATATAATTATATAATTCGTTAAAAACTCTAACTAAATGGCATTTCGAGGCAGCCATTAAAATGTTTTGTTGAAAGTGGACAATGGTTTCTTCAACAACAAACCTTTTTCAACTTGCACTTAGATATTCCATGGAATTGGATCATCTATTCATCAACACATTCTTGTCGTTTCACCAAACCCCATTAAAAGAAACCCAAAAATTTTGCTTTTCCATATCAAATTAGAAAGAAAGAAAAAAAACATCAGAGTTCCAAAAGTGATTCAAAAAAATGGGTTATGATTTGTTTCCTTTCATGAGAGAGAGAGAGAGAGAGAGAGAGAGAGAGAGAGAGAGAGAGAGAGAGAGAGAGAGAGGAATAGGAATTACCTTCAAACGAAAAAAATTAAAAGAAGTTTTTAAGGCAAGATATTGGCAGGCTTACTTTCATGCTTCCACATTTCATCTTTCAAGGAATTTTCAATTCCTATTTCATTAACAATGGCTTAAATAAAAAGAAAATTTTAGTTTTAATTCTGTTGTTTTTTGCTTGGCTCGAATCCCTTGTTGGATGATCTTAAAATAATGCATAGACATGTAGCAATGGTTGCTTAGTTGTTCGGAAAAAAAAAAAAAGGCAAGGTGTTGATGAATAGATGATCCAATCGCTTGGAATATCAAACTGCAAGTTTAAGAAGGTTTGTTGTTGAAGAAACCATTGTCCACTGTTGACAAACCATTTTAATGGCTGCCTGAAAATGCTCAGATTCCTTTTAGTGTTTTTAACGGGAGAAACTAAAATGAACAAATCATGTAAATGGGTGTCTAAATTACAAATATTTTATTTTGAATGCCTAAAATAAGAATTTTTTATAATTGGGTAACTATCAATGTAGTTTACCCTAAAAATTAATTTCACAATTAAAATTGAAATAACTCAAAAAATTTAAAGTCTGAAAATTGTAAAATCATATATATTGTATCATAATACAAACATAACTAAAGTTTATATAAACCATTACTAAAATAATTACCGAGCAACATATTAATAAAAATTGACAGCAAGAAAAATAAATGTTTACATCACCTAAACAATAACAAAGTTTGAAATTTGAATTAATGCACATGCAAATTGTTCTGTCCATAGTTAAACTTTATCATGCAATTGGCAAATTATACAATAAAAATTAGAATTTCAATAAATATTATATTATTGACTTTATACAAAATCATTTGATTATTGTCACAAGAAACAACCAAAATATCATCGACTTTATACACTTGCTTCATCAGAAAATACTATATTAAATATCACAACTTCTAATTAAGTCACAACCTTTTCTTAAGGGACAAGTTGAGGCATATCTATTTGAAAGCTATTGGGAGGACACGAGGAACATTGCAAAATTTTACGAACCAAATATGAAATGGAAAAAGAAACCAAACATTGGATACAATGAAGTACTTTACTTACCTATGGAGGCATGTAGAAATAATGCTAATATTACATCATCAAACTAAATTTTTCACTTAAAACAATGAATATGTAGGCTAATTTCCCCAACCTAACATGAATTACATATCTATATATACTTTGATAACATCTTCTATGATAGCGATTCTCCGATCTATATATAAGCAATAGAGAAAAAGAAGCAAATACAATTGATTTCGTTTGATAAGTTGTATTCATCTTCTTCAATTTTCCAAGTATCATTTGGTAGTTGAGTTTCATCTTCATCAACAAGTTCCCTTTCTATAAAATTCCTTCTAGATATGTGATTTATTTTGAAAAAATTATCATGAAACCTTGGAAGTGTCCCTTTTCCTCTACCTCGACTAGTCATCTTATATAATAACATATATATTAAAAACAAATACAAAAGGAATAGTGCATGTAAATTCGTTATCAAATAGAATATGAATAATCTTAACAAATAATTATATTTTAATATAGTGTTTTTTCCTTCACGAAGAAAAAAGAAAAGAAAAGACAATTGGGAGAATGAACTTCCAAAACAATTTTCAATACTTCTTTACAAAAGGGTTCTAATTTAGTGGTGAAAATTTTTGGTGCCAAAGTGGTAGGCAATTGCCTCTAATTTCCCATAAATTTTTTTGAAAAAGTTTGTAAATCTTGAGTTAACTCATAAAAGGAAGGAACAATAGAAATTAATTGTTAAAATCTTACATATTTTATGTAAAAATAGAACGTAGGTAATGACAATATATCATAAAGAAAAGAGCAATAATAATAAAGAACACAGATTTTTATGTGGAAACCCTTTTGGGAAAAAACCACGGGCAGAGGAGAAGAAAATTCACTATGTCAAATTCGAATGATAACAAAAGGAGTTTCAACTACATCTATTTATAGGTTGAAAAAACCTAATTCTAATCAAAGTCAAATATATTATGCTAATAAATGCTAAATATATTATACTCATAAATACTAAATCTTCTAGAAAGAATATATATTTTATTTAACTTAACTTGCAAGCAATCTCTTAGAATTTGGGTTACACAACTCTGATAATCTCCACATTGACACGAATTCTCAATGAACAAGTTTTTCACCTCTTCCATAAAACCCCTTAAGGGTTTAACTTCAACAATGAACACAACCAAGTCTAAGCAATGCTCAAACTTGGTTATAGGAAGTGACTTAGTCATCATATCTGCAAGATTTTCATGAGTACTAATTTTGCTCACAACAATATCATTACGAGCAATAATATCACGAACAAAATGATACCGAACATCAATGTGTTTTGTTCTCTCATGAAGCATTTGATCTTTTGTAAAGAAGATGGCACTCTGACTGTCACAAAATACTATACTGATTTAAAGGCCTTCATTGAGTTTACTAAAGAGTCCCTTCAACCAAATAGCTTCTTTACAAGCCTTAGTAATTGCCATGTACTCAGCTTCAGTGGTAGACAAAGCGACTGTAGTTTGCAAAGTTGCTTTCCAATTGATTGCACAACCTCCGATTGTAAAGACATGACCTCTGAAAAATTTTCTATCAAGGTCTCCAGCAAAATCAGCACCAACATACCTAATGACTCCATCTCTAGTTCTTCCAAACTATAAGCAAACATCAGTAGTACCTCGTAAGTATCTTAAAATCTACTGAACTGCTTTCTAATGTTTTTTACTAGGATTCACCATGTATCTGGTAACCGTACTGACTGCATATGATAAATTTAGACGTAAACAAACCATACCATACATGAGAGATCCCACTGCACTAGAGTATTAAACATGTGACATGTACTCAATCTCATTATCTGAAATGAGCTGCTAAAGGAGTGCTAACAGGCTTAGCACTCTCTATATTGAACCTGCAAAGAACTTTCTCATTGTACCCCTTTTGACTTAGGTACAATTTACTTGTTTTTCTATCTCTGAAAATCTTCATACCAAGTATCTTCTTTGTTGGTCTCAAATCTTTAATCTCAAATTCTTCACTTAGTTGGGATTTTACCTTTCTCCTTTATCTTTTGCTGCTATCAACATGTCATCAACATAAAGGAGTAGATATACAAAAGAACCACCACTGTTTTTTTTAAAGTAAACACAACTGTCAAAACTACTTTTGAAACAATAAGAAGTCATAAAGGAATCAAACCTCTTGTACCATTGTCTTGGTGACTGTTTCAAACCGTAAAGGGACTTTTTCAGCAAGCAAACATAGTCCTCTTTTTCTGAGACTGTAGAACTCTATGATTGTTGCATGTAAATATCCTCCTCAAGTTCTCCATGCAAAAATGCAGTTTTTACATCTAATTACTCAAGCTTCAAATCATGCATGGCCACAATACCAAGCAAAACTTGAATCGAACTATGCTTCACAACTGGGGAGAACATATTTGTGAAGTTCACTCCTGGAATTTGGCTGTAACCCTTTGCAACAAGTCTTGCTTTATATTTGGGTTCTTCAACTCTTGCAATCCCTTCTTTCTTTTTAAACACCCATTTACAACAAACAATCTTTTTACCTTTAGGAAGTTTCATAAGATCCCATATTCTATTTTTGTGGAGTGATTCCATCTCCTCTTGCATAGCAAACATCCACTTTTCTGAGTCTTCACAGCTAACCGCCTCAGAATAATTAGATGGCTCTTGGTTTGCATTTATATCTTTAGCCACATTTAAAGCATAAGCAACTAGATCAGCCTCGGCATACTTCTTTGGATGTTTAATTTCTCTTCTAGTTCTGTTTTTGGCGATAGAGTATTGTGGTAAAGAAGCAACTCTATTCTGAATTTTTGTACTGGTTTAAAGAGTCGACTCTGTTGTAGATTCTGGATGAATCTGATACTCCACCTGCTTTTGATTTTCTTTAATGGAAGAGTCTTTAAGAGATAAGTTAGGTAGCATAGCAATTTCATCAAAAACAACATCTCTACTAATCACAACTCTTCTATTTTCAAGACACCATAAGTTATACCATTTAACACCAGCTTTATAACCAAGAAAAACATGTTTAATGGATCTCGGTTCCAATTTTCCATTATCAATATGAGCATACGTAGGACACCAAAAGATCTTTAAATTAGAATAGTCAGTAGAATTACCAGACCATACCTCTTGTGGAGTCTTTTTCTCAGTGACAACGGATGAAGATCTGTTGATAAAAAAACATACAGTAGAGGATGCTTCCGCCCAAAATGACTTTGGTAAGTTGGAATTTGACAACATACATCGAATCTTCTCCATGATCATTTTCTCCATTCGTTTTGCAACGCTGTTTTGCTGTGGAGTATGACGAACCGTCAAGTGTCTCACGATCTCTTCTGACTTCACAGTTTATTAAACACATCATAACAGAACTCTAAGCCATTATCTGTGCAGAGGTATTTTATTTATTTTCCCGTCTGTTTTTCAATCATAGTTTTTCAAGACTTAAATGCAGAAAACACATCGCTTTTCTGCTTAGGAAGAATGCCCAAACTTTTCTGGAAAAATCATCAATAAAAGTCAGCATGTATTTAGCTCCACCTCTCGAAGGCACTCTAGATGGCCCCCACAGATCAGAATGAATATACTCCAGCATTCCCTTCATGTTATGGATTCCTCTGGTGAATCGAACTCTCTTTTGCTTCTCAAAAATGCAGTATTCATAAAAATTTAGTTTGCAAATTCATTGCCCATCAAGAAGTCCTCTTTTGCTCAATTCTGCCATGCCATTCTCACTCATATGCCCTAGGCGCATATGCCAAAGTTTAGTAATATCATCATCTTAAAAGGAAGAGGAAGCGACAGCTACATCACCAGTAACAGTAGAACCCTACAAAACATATAACTTGGCAGCCTTTGTCTGCCCTTTCATCACAAAGAGGGAACCTTTGGAAATCTTCAAAACCCCACTTTCAATTGTGTATCTGTACCCTTTTGAATCAAGAATACTCAACGAAATTAAATTTTTCTTCAATTCTAGAACATGTCACACATCACTAAGTGTTATGACAACTCCGTCAAACATCTTAACTTTAATCGTTCCAGCACCTACAATTTTACACGAAGCATTATTTCTCATCAAAACAACACCTTCAGACACTGTTTCGTAAGTTGTCAACTAATCCCAATTTCGACTCATGTGGAAGGTGTAGCCCGAATCAAGGATCCATTCCTCGCTTACTTTAGAATTGTTGACAGAAGCGACTAGAAGTTCACTATCGCTGTAGTCTTCTATAACATCAGCTTCACCGGAATATTATGGTTGTTTTCCCTTTTGATTCGTAGCCTCCCTTTTGATCTTGTTCTGTAGCTTATAGCACTCAGATTTAATGTGCCCTTTCTTCTTGCAGAAGTTACAAGTTTTACCTTTGTTTGCAGACTTCGATCTACCCTTAGATTTACCGCGAGAATTTCGTTCCTGTGTCCTTCCACGATCATCATCAACATTTCATTCTTGTCTCCCACGAAC
The DNA here is from genome assembly GCA_008044935.1 of Gossypium turneri. Classification (NCBI taxonomy): domain Eukaryota; kingdom Viridiplantae; phylum Streptophyta; class Magnoliopsida; order Malvales; family Malvaceae; genus Gossypium; species Gossypium turneri. The sequence goes on from CP032580.1 coordinate 22,627,627, forward strand.
AATGAGACTCTCTACGTTAGAGTCGGGTTTAACCACAAGATGTTTCATCTTATCATACGAGGTCAAAGTATCATAAACTTCATCAATTGTGAGAGACTCGCGGCTATATAAAATCGTGTCTCTAAAGGTTGAATAAGACAAGGGCAACGAACAAAGTAGAGTCAACCTTAGATTTTCTTATCATACTGAACCTCAATGGCCTCCAAGTTTGAGAGAATTTCTTTAAGCATTGTTAAGTTTTCGTGCACAAACGCACCTTCCTCCAAACGATGAGCATAAAGATGCTGCTTCATATGCAACTTGCTGGTTAGAGTTTTTAACATACATATTTGTTCCAACCTCTTTCATAATGCAGTAGCGGTCTTCTCCTTCATCACATCCTACAAAATTTCGTTAGACAAATGCAGATGTAATTGTGTTAATGCCTTTCGATCTTTACTCTTCTTCTCTTCATCTGTTAATGTTGAATGCATCTTATCTATCCCTAGCAGGGCATCCTCCAGATCCATCTGCGCAAGAACTGCTTGCATCATAATCTGCCATAACGCAAATCTAGTGTTGTGATCTAACAGCAGAATTTCATACTTCAAAGACACCATTATCGTGATCGAGATGAAAAACCCAGAAACTCGAATACCAATTTGTAAAAAAAGAACGTCGGTAATGAAAATAAATCATAAAGAAAAGAGCAATAATAATAAAGAACACAGATTTTTACGTGAAAACCCTTTTGGGAAAAAACCATGGGCAGAGGAGAAGAAAATTCACTATGTGAAATTCGAACGATAACAAGAGGAGTTTCGACTACATCTATTTATAGGTTGAAAAAACCTAATTCTAATCAAAGTTAAATATATTATGTTATTAAATGCTAAATATATTATACTCATAAATACTAAATCTTCTAGAAAGAATATATATTTTGTTTAACTTAACTTGCAAGCAATCTCTTAGAATTTGGGTCACATAACTCTAACATTTTATTCTACAAAATTACTTGGGTTAATAAAACAAAATACAATATTTTCTATTTTCAAAACTACTTAATCTCTTCAATTACAAAACCATAATAATTAAATCTACCCTAAGAAAATGGAAAATGTTAAGTTAAATCTATAGTTGTTGAAGATATTCAAGAAGATAAAAAAAGTTTAGCAATGAATATTGAAAGCGAACCTCTATTGTTTATTTATAAATATTTTGATTTTGATCAAATTTCAATAAAAAAAAGGAGTTTGTGGAAGAAACTAATACAAGTGTCAATCCTTTTAACATTTTTTATTGGAAAGGGATTCATCCTAATAATATAGGAACTTATCTTCTTCTTCTTTTTATAATATAACTATCGATTAATCCCTTATATAAATGAACCATTTTCCCACGATTATTTCTTCATTTCATTTCAATCTCTTCTCAAACTTCGTAACTATTATTTAATAATATTATTATGAGGTACATTTTTTGAATTTTGCCTGAATTTACATTTTTATTGCATTTATAATATCAACCCAACATTTTTGAACTGTTTCCCACAACAATGATTGAATAAAACCAGCTGGTCAGTTAAATTGGAAGGGAGTTTAATATTTACTTCCTATTTCTAATTTTAGGATTTATAAATTCTTTGATATAGTAATTTTATTCAAAAGAAAATATATTTAGGTTGGCCATTATACCCCTACTTTTATTTAATTGTTTTAGTTTGACTCTTGTGACTGTAAAATGTCTTTCAGACTTGTTTTCTAAAAGCTTTTCTTTTTATTAAAATTTCATATGGCTTACCCAAAACAAAAATATATGTTCAGTATTGAATTCGTATATGGTGGTGTTTTGACTCAAATTAGAGTTTGTGAATGGATGTGCATCATGTGTTAATCTGACTATCTTTTTTCTTCAATGACTTAAAAAAACACATATATCCAGTTATTAACATTATAATTTTATTAAAAACTCCCATCTTAAACATATTATCAAACACTTGCAAAAGATCAATACATATTCGCATAAGCAACTCAATTAAACAGATAATAACCCAATAAGAATAGCATATTAAATGATCTATATAATGGCAAAATTTTAGAACCAACCAACGATGAAATAAAAATACGAAAACATCAATCATTTAAAAAAACTCAAATTTAATAGCACGCTTATAGACCAATTTGCATCTGACAGAGCCATTATTTTTCAGGACGCAGTCACCACATCAACCACATTTTAAGGTTGTTAATATTTTATTTTTTAACAACTTGTTTTGTCATTACAAACTTTATTAAGAATTCGAAACGGTAAATCATGTTGTTGCGAACAATAAGCAAAAAATTAAAATACATAACAATTTTTTTTAAGGTTGTTGCTAGTATTCAAAAGTTTAACAACTTATTTTGTCGTTGTAAATTTTATTAATAATTCACAATGACAATTTGTGTCATTGCTATTAATAAGTAGAAAATTAAATTATGTAACAACATTTCAAAGTTGTTGCTAATATTTTAATATTTAATAACAACTTGTTTTGTCGTTATACATTTTATTAAAAATTCACAACAACACGATTTGTCATTACAATGAATAAGCATAAAATTAAATTACATAACGACAATTTAAAATTGTTGCAAATATTTTAACATTTAGCAACAACTTGTTTGGTCGTTACACATTTTAGTGAAATATGTAAGCTTTAAGGTGACCTAACTAGGGTCAAAGTAAGGTCTGTGCATAAGGGGAATATCCTTGTCGCACAAGCAAGTAAGGTGGGTGGCATATGGAGTTCTCGTTGGACTCAATTTGCTACCCATATTATTGTTTTAACCTAAGACTCTTTATTTTATTGCTAAGTTTGAATAATTAGACTTCTAATAAGCTCTTTATAAATATTTCTATTAACTAACGAGATAAGATTGATGAAAATACACAATTGGTGACAACTAAAAATCCTTAGTTGTCAAAATGTTTATTTAGCTAAAAAAGAGAATTTGTTCAGAATCATTTTTCTTCATGGAGTTCTGATTGAATACTTGTTTTTGAATTTAGAACAATCTCTAGTAGTCATGCGATTTGTGAGTTAGAAAATAGTAGAGAAGATCGAATCATATAAAAGCAATGATTGAAGTTATGTGAGAATCTAAAACCAATCTCATAGGATTTTTTAAGGTTTACTTTTGCTTTTCTTTCCAAAATGCTCCTATTAGCTTTTGGGGTGATTCTAGTGTCTGATTCTTAAGACTTTGAGTTATCTTTAAAACGATTTTTGAATCACCTGATTTCATTTCTTGTTGCCAAAATACGGTCATTTTTATAAAGTAGTGCAATTCTCTAAGGGAAGTTCAAGATTAATTGTTGTGTTTCACAATGGTAACTTTTACTAGACTTATTTAGACCATTTGACTACCTTTTGGAACAATTGTTGTGCACAAATTGTAGATTTTTAACCTTTCTTCGCAATGGTTTTTGAATAACTGAAATGTTAATTTTGTAATTTGAGATATGGTTGTTTTCGTAAAGGAGTGAAGTTCTCTGTGGGCAAATCGAGTTTAATCACAAATTAACTTGTCACAGCCCGTTAGTGAAATCAAAATAGTAGTTTCGAGACCACAAATCTGACATGAAAATATTTATTTTATTATTATTTTAATGTCTACGGTATGTTAGTAGTGTCGTATAAAATTTCGTTAAGAAATTTTGTCATTTGCATGCTTAATTAAGTGAAAAGGGCTAAATCGTAAAAGGTGCAAAAGTAGAGTTCTAGTAGCTAAAGGTATCAAATAGCTATGAAACTTTAAAGTTAAAGGACTTAGATGGTAATTAGACCATTATTATATTTAGTGGACAAAGATGGACATGAAATTGATGTTTTAAGTAGTTTAAGTTAAAGGTTAATAAAGTAAATTAATAAATAAATGAAGTAAAAATAATGCAAAAGAAGGTATCATCTTCTTACTTGAGAAACACCACCGAAAATACAAAACAAAACACCATCCTTAAAATAAACCTCGTACGGATATAGATCGAGGAAAAGCTAAAGCCTCGGATTAGTGATTTTATTTCGACATCCTTAAAATCAAGGTAAGTTTGTATGTTTAAATAATGTTTTAATGTTATTTGATATATGCATGCTATTGTGTTATTTATCATGTCATAAAACGATGAAAATTCAACGACGTACGACAATTATCGAGCCCTGTTTGAACCTTAAAAATATATAGGATACAAATGACATGTCATTAGGGTTACCATGTTTCGGGTGTTGGTCTTGAATGTCCTACTAATGAATGAGTTCTGGCATTTGTTACGGATACTCGTCAGCTTGTGTAAACGGCATCATGTAACTATATTCCGACCATCAGCTTGTGTGAGTAGACCCATTTATGGCTCGAGTGAACAATGATGTAAAGGAAAAGGAAAGGAATGGTTTCGACCATATGTTTAGCACACTTTGTGTGAGCTTCCCGCGTATTCGATATTATTCTAAGTGGTTCAATGGGCATGAAAGGGAAGGAACGGTAAGTGTTCCTATGACTATGTTATGAACTTATGAAAAGGTATGAATTTATAATGATCAAAGTATGTATAACTATACTTAGGGAAAGTATGAATTAAGTTGTACAAAGTTCATGAAATCTATCTTACCATGTGATGATTTTGTTAAGTTATGTATTAAAGCACTAACTTGTGTTGTTGGTGATGCTTAGGCTTGTGTCAAGCTTATGTTGGATTGATTCATGTTTAAATTATGAGGTTTTACATTGAAATGGTAAGCTATGTTCATGATTGATATTTTAGACCTATCACACTATCCGGTGATTATATCGATAGATTTTGATGTTTTGGTCAAGGTTATAATGGCATGTATAGGTGGATTTGTGTCTAATGTCTAGTTGATGTTTATGGCATGTAAATGTTGCTTTGAATTTGTGGTACTTATGGTACTTTGAAGCCTTGATAGTTGGTGTTGATATGGCTAAGTTGATGTATGCTTTAAATGACCAATTTGATATGTGATGATGTAGCTTGGAATGTGGTCAATTGTGGTACGTTTTGGTGTGGAAATAAGTAGATGTATATGGTTGACATATGGTCAAATAGGCATATGTTTAGATATGATTGATGGATTGTGATTGAGGTGCTTATATGGCATATTGGTTGTATGGTTTAATGATCTTGTGAATTGGTCATTTTTATGCATGTTTTGGGTAGATTTTGATGCATTGATCTTATGTGTAGGTGTGTTTAGGTTCAATGGGTGAAAGAAATGACTTGATTTTGGCCAATTTCTTGTCCACATAGCCTAAGATGTGGCATGTGTCTCAGCTGTGTGTCACACACGGCCATGCGACATGGTCGTGTATCCCTTGTAGGTTTTAAAGGTTGCAAGTCAGGTAGTTACACGGCCTAATACATGGCTTGGCACATAGGCGTGTGAGGTCATTTCAAGTGTTATACGGTCTGGCACACTAGCGTGTGGCTTGGCCGTGTGACCCAAGTCAGAGAGTTACATGGGCACGGACACGGGCTGGGTTTCAATTGTTACATGGCATGAGACACAGGCGCGTGTCTCAGCCGTGTGAGTCACACGGCCTGGCCACACGGTCGTGTGACCCCTGCAGATTTGAATTTTGTAGTTTTTTCCTCAATGTTTCAAATGTTTCCGATTTAGTCCCAAATCGTTTCTAAGGCCTTGTAGGCTTGAATAAGGGGCGATATGCATGTATATGATTGAGTTATGCTATGATTATGTTAATGTTTGAAAATGTATGTTTTACATTACGTTTTTACAGTAATGCTCCGTAACCCTATTCCGGTGACGGATACGAGTTAAAGGTGTCACACAACTTCTCCAACTAAGCAAAGCAAATCAAGACACATCCAAGTATTAGATTATCCATGATCTATTGTTATTAAATATCCGAGTTGATTTTGGATGTATTAAAATTTTTAAAATTCCATCGCGCACACTTTATATGTTTTTCCACCAATTGGTTTCAGAGCCATCTCGGTTTAGTTATTAACATAAATTATATAATCTAAAACTCTCTTCTCTTTGTGTATGGATTCAATTGATAGATAGTGGTATTTTAGGATCTTTTACATGTTCAAACATATAGGAATGGATGTTGATGAGTTCTATAATTGTTATTATATAATTTTGTCAAGATTGTGGTTTCTAGAATTAGAATGATTGTATGTAAGATTTTTTTATATATAATTAAATTGTACACTATAATTTCCATGTAGATTTTTAAATTTATTATAATTAGAAATTCTTGTGAGCTATAAACATATTAGGAATCTTGTAACAAAAATTAGAACAGAGAGCTCGTACCAAGAAGATGAAAAGTAAACATCCTCCCCTAAGGAGCTCCAGATTTTGATTAGGAATGCATTTGATTTTTTTAAATTTCCAATTGATGCAAAATTTTAAATTTTTCATCTAACCAAAGTTTCACATATAATGAAAAATTCGAATTTAAAAAACAATATCAAAATCTATAGGATAAATGTCGACATCTTCGTCCCAAAAATAAAATAAATAGGGTCTCATGAAAATTAGGGTATTTGACCTAATTTTGAAATTGTATTTGAGTTTGATGTGTTTTGACTTCTTAGAACAATGGTTTGACTAAGCCAAAAGAAGTTTGATGTGTTTTGACTTTTCTAAAAGATTACTAAGGTAGACTTCTTAGAATAATGATTTGACTACGTTTAAATAATTGGATTGGATGTAATTCCATGCTCATTAAGGAGACTTGGGATCCTAATGACTCAAAGTGGTCTTTTGCTTGGAATTATAAACTTATAAGAATTTCCTTTGAATTTTAACAAGATGTAAAGAAGTAGAAAAATGCAACATCACACTGTTTGGAATTATAATCATTTATTAATATATTTTTATAAATATATAAAAATGTTTTTTTAATATAAATATTTTCGTTCACTTGAGTGATAAAATCTAGTAGTTAATAATGCTTCTCGTTAATAATATTAATCGCTTACATAACAATAATTGTTGAATTTGTAATAAATCTCTAATGAATCCCTTACGCTTTCATGCTTGATTATGATAGCAAGGTTAATTAAATTTCTTTGCCATAATAATACCTGGTAGCAAGGTTAGTCAACCGACTCAACTCCCGTTCTTCTGGTCGACTCCAAAGGGCTCTGAGAATTTCAACAGGAAAGACAGGAGCCGGCTGTGCAAGCCACCGGTTTTCATCCACTTCAATTCCATTCAAACTGCATGTAATTGCAGCACTATAATATATTAGAGGAATGCTTGGGTTGATTATCATAAAAACTTCAAAGATAAAAAGCATACTTATTAACAATATTCAGCATGTTAGGCCATTCAGCAAGCTTGAAATGCACATCCACAACTCCCACAACTCCCACACCTCTTTTTGCCAAATACTTCACTTGTCCATAAGAATTGCATATTGTCCAGGCTTTGCTGGTGGGTTTAATGTTTGATATCCTCACTACTGTTGTCCTTGGTGCATCAATCCTGAGGATCAGCAGCTCCTTCCCCGATACAAGTACGGATTGTTATGCAAGTGCCCTCTCTTTGGCATCTTCTGTCTGACAAGTGAGACTTCGTAAATTAGTACATAAAAGACGAAACCAAAGTTACATAATAGAACCTGAAGGGACAATAAAATTCTCAGACGCCAACAATTATGAGAGATAAGTTTCACATCGAACTCCACATATACAACAGAAGTTGTAGAACCCAAGAAGATGTTGGATATGCTAGAATGATGAAAGGCAAGGGCTTCCTTCAGCTGCTGTAAGCTTATATCCTCACACAGGTTTTGACTTTATCTGTTTTGGTAGGATTCTTCAGTAATCCAGTTGGAGCCTCAGGATCGCTAATTGGATCAGGAATGGAAATAATTGCACCAGCCGTGTCTTCTGAAGAAGTTGGCTCCACAAAGGCTTCTGTTTCCATAACCATGACGTCATTTTTCTTGAGAGCAAGTTGGGAACCTTCCCTTGTCTGCAACAAAGCCAGAAAAGACTAAGATGCTACATCGGTGAAACAGAATGCTTTCATAAACTAAAATGTGTTATATATACTAAATCAAGCTCGTCGGGACTAGAAATTTGTTAAGTTTGACTATTTCATTTTTCCCAATGCCTATAAAATTTTTATGTCAACAAATCCGATAAAAAGGACACTGGAGAGAAACAATTGAGATGCAGTTAGAACCTAGTACCTTATTATTATTTGTGGCGCGGGGGGGGGGGGGGGAGGCAGGTGGTGGTGAGAAGAAAAAATTAAAGAACTGACCTTAAAATGTACCAAAAAGTCTTTGAAACTGCTCTCTTTAGTAGAAGAAAGTTCCTCGACCTTGACAATCGGCCCGCAATCGCTGAAAGCTGCAAGGATATTGAGTTTCTTAACATTTTTGGTCAAAAACCGACCAGTACTTTGTTATCCTTATATCCTTCTTTGCTAAGAAAACAAGTTTGTGAATGGTTAAGTTCTTCTCTGCTAACTGGAAGAGACACATGAGAGTTTGGTCCTGATTTTACATGACCAGAGTTGGCTAAATCCAAATTGCTATCCTCCTTGTCACTTATGGATTCTGTAGGAATACTTGACTCTTTTTTAATGTCGAGTGAAATATTGCCGCTGCTCATTTGATGTTTCAATAGCGTATGTCTTCTTTTAACATCAGAGTTCCGCAAGTTAGCTGCACCCCAAACATTTTTGCTAAGTTGATCAGTCACATTCAAGATTGTCCTCTCCCAATCCTTGATAGGTGACTCTAATAAAGTATGACTTCTTTCAACATCAGAGCTCTGCAAGTTAGTTGGGCTCTGAACATTTTTAAGGAACCCTCCATTTGCTTCATTGATCAGTCACATCCAAGATTCTACTCCCCCGACCCTTTATAGTTGGTTCTTCTCCAAGTCGCACTAATAGTAGTTTCAATGATGTATGTCATCCTTTAACATCAGAGTTCTGCAAGCTAGCCAGGCCATAAACATTTTTGTGGAACCCCCCATTGTTGATCAGTTACATTCGAGATTTTCCTCTCACGAGATTTGGTCAGTTTTTCTCCAACTACCTCCTTCATGTCTTCAATTGAATCACTATTTTTTTCCTTCTCTATTTTGTTCCCTTTCGAAGATTCAGTCGGTGCTAAAGTATCATGCAAAATACCTGCCATTTCTCCTGCTGTTGGATCGTTCTTTTCTTTATTAATAACTTTCATCAAGTCCTCAATTCTTGAAAAACTTTTGGACGATGCATGCTTTTTTCCTGAAATAGTGGTTGCACTTGGCCTTTGAACAGAAGTAGCAGTTCTGTTCCCAGGTAGATAGTTCATAATTTCAGAAAAGTCACTATTTTTTTCCTTCTCTATTTTGTTCCCTTTCGAAGATTCAGTTGGTGCTAAACTATCACGCAAAATACCTGCCATTTCTCCTGTTGTTGGATCGTTCTTTTCTCTATTAATAACTTTCATCAAGTCCTCAATTCTTGAAGAACTTTTGGACAATGCATGCTTTTTTCCTGAAATGGTGGTTGCACTTGGCCTTTGAACAGAAGTAGCAGTTCTGTTCCCAGGTAGATAGTTCATAATTTCAGACAAGTCACTATTTTTTTCCTTCTCTATTTTGTTCCCTTTCGAAGATTCAGTTGATGCTAAACTATCACGCAAAATACCTTCCATTTCTCCTGCTGTTGGATCGTTCTTTTCTCTATTAATAACTTTCATCAAGTCCTCAATTCTTGAAGATCTTTTGGACGATGCATGCTTTTTTCCTGAAATAGTGGTTGCACTTGGCCTTTGAACAGAAGTAGCAGTTCTGTTCCCAGGTAGATAGTTCATAATTTCAGACAAGTCATTTGTACCATCAAGGAATCTTACAAGTTTTTCACTGGTTGGCCCAAGTACATCCGACTTTGCCCCTTCAAATCCCTCGACATCATTTTCCAGCATTTTCACAAATATATCTGAAAGTCGTTTCGGTTGATTCATTTTCAAAGAGTTCTCCACCACTACATCAGTAGCTAAAGTTCTTAATTCATCCTTTTCATTGCCATGAGAAACTATTACAGCTTCTGGTGGCTGAACCTTACTTTGAATGTCACTAAGCCCAACCTTATAGGGATTGTAATGAATTTTATGTAACTCTGAAGTTGCATTTACAACTGGACCCTCAAAAGCATTTCCTCCAATTATATCAGATGTTGAACCGGATGAAACACCCTCTGTGCCACCAGGAGACCTTGTTATGATTTCCAGTGATTTAGGTACACTTACAGACTCAAAAGATTTAGCGGAGTGCGAACTATTCTCTGTCACAGTAACTTCGGATGCTTCCGTGTCAACTTTGGAATCCGATGTTTCCCTGGCATTGGATTTCTGAAACAAAGGACATTCTAGCATGGTTTGCTTTATGTTTGATAGAATTCCCTTAAACCATGTCCCACTTTCTCTGCACAATCAGTTGTAGAACACAATGGGTTGTAAACATGGATTGCATTCACTCGGTCATAAGAACAGTCATTTGCAATGCATACAACTATATACTGAAATACACATTTATATATCAAGATCAAGGAAATTTATCACCAAAACCCACATTCCATCAATCCAAAGTTCAATAAAAAAATAATTCCAGCAGTAAATAACAGAAGGAAACAAAAATGAAAAAGAAAGAAAGCTCACTTCTGGGGTTCTTTATCACCTGCTTTGCCCCCCTTTGACGCCTTCAATCCTTTCAAAAACGAAAATTTCTGAGACTCACCACTGGAAAAAGAAGAAAAAGAGTAACAGTTCGTTGAATGGATAAGTCCTGCAATAGTTTTATATACGTATATTCGTGGGTGTAAGGGAAAACCCAGAAACTGTTTGATAAAATTGCTAGCAGAATAAAAATATATATAATCCTGGTATGGGATTTTTGTTGTTACCTCTGGCGTTGAAATGAAGTCCCCGTGGTTTGGGATGAAGGAGGCGAGAGATTGCCATTTCGGGAAAGTTTTGGTTCTCCCGCAGTGAAGGAGAAATTAAGAGAGGAGAGACTTTGTTACAACAACTCTTTGAATATTTTCTTGTTTTAGTCACACACGTAACAACTGAACATGACCCTCCGTTAAACACACTGTAAACAACCATATAAAACGGGAATTTCTATAAAACCCCGTAACAGAGGAAGAAAAGGGGGGGTTTTACGGAGGTTTAAATACGTCATCTTTCATTTTATTGGCGAAAAATTGTATTTGTTTTTGTATATTTTTCATGTCTAATAAAACTTTTGTAGGGCAAAATATTTGAAAGATTAGAAATATTATATTTATAAATTAAAAAATAAAAATAATCAAAACATAACTTTTCTTTTTTATAAAAGACATGCAGAAAAACTCTTATTTTATCATATTTTAACTAATTTTTTTATTTTTAATCTTTTATCCGCTCTGATAATTTGTTTTTAGCTTTTAATTCAATTTAAAATCAATTCGATTTTTTCAATCATAGGAACAACTATATTTTTTCTTCTCGTTTCTTTATCTTTCATTTGCTTCTCTTTATTTTTCTTTTACTAAACAACTTGTACTGATTTTAAATTTAATTTATTATAATCATGTCAGGTACCCTATCTTTTAAAATAAAAAATTTTTCTTTAAGCTCTTTAAACTTTTTAAATTTATAAAAATAAAATTACATTTTAACCCGTCTAAAAATATTAAAAATTTGATTTAATCATTTAAAATTTATAAAGATATAAACTATTTAAATAGTTTAATTTAAACTCGAACTTATTTTATCTAAACTAACCCAACCCAAATTCAATATTTTTGAATAGTAAAATATATCTTTAAAATTTAAATTTAATTATAAAAATATAGAATATCAATTAAAATATATTTAATATTTTATTGTACTTAAAATTTTATTTTGAACCCAGCCCACCTCTACCTACGTCCACCAAATAGGAATCATCTACTGGGTTCAATTTACAATTTCGTAGTTACCTTAAAAGAAAATGAACTTCGATATTAAGAGTTGCAGGGCTCTACACCGAAGGGAGCCCTTCCTAAGGGTGTGCATTCAGTTAACTAACCGGTTAACCGACCCGAAATAGCTATAACCGAATTAACCGACCTTCAAAAATTTTTAACCGTTAACCGAACCGAATTTTTTTAAAAAAATAACCGAACCGAAATTTTTTCGGTTAAACCGGTCGGTTAACCGAATTAACCAAAAATCATATGATTTTTATTTTTGGTTAAAAATTAACCGACTTAACCGATTAACCGACTTAACCGATTTAACCGATTTAACCAAATTGAATCACTACATAATTAAAAAAAATTATGTAAGTCTTTGAATCACTACATAATTAAAAACATTACATAAGTCTTTGAATCACTACATAATTAAAAATATTACATAACAATGAAAAGTGAAAATTGAAAGGCGGCAGACAACTATTTTTCTCTTCTTTTAAGTTCAATAATCTTTTTATGATTTTGGATTGTACCTAAAATTAATGGGTAGTATTGATCCAAAATCATATTAATTAAAAATATGAAAAAGGCATAAGATATGGGGCCAATGGGCAGTATTAATGAAAGAAAAATAGGACTTGTAAAGATCTCCTAGTAGATTGAATAAACATATCTCAATCTTCCATTTCTACTCACCAACTATTGGAAGCTTTGTGTCTATCTCTATTCTGCAGGGAAATGATAAACCACATCCAAGAGACAATTAAGTCGTTGCCTAACATAAGCTTAACTTGGTTGTCATGATTGATGAAATGGAAGCTTTTGCCAATAATCTTGGATGCATTTCAGTGGTATGCTAAAACCCAGATATCAAATTCATGAAGTAAAAGGTAGAAGAAACTAGTATAGGAAGCCATTGAGATTTCAAACCTTAAATAAGGAAGGGTATTGTAACTTAAATTACACTTATAATAATAGGGTGGAACAAACTTAGTAGTTGGAGCAGAAACTAACTAGAAGCAATGAGTTTACATGGGTAGCACTTGGTCTTTCCCGACCCTTCTCATCAGGCCAAACAAAAAGCAAGCATCGGCTTCTGGACCTTGAGATGCAGCCTAAGGAATCCTAGACTCCTAGTGCAAGATCCACATCCATCAAAACACCATCCCTGAAATCAACATTGCAACTGCCCATTTTTATCTATCAGCCCTTCCTACCATTTCCAGAGAAACCAATCAAAACCCATATTTCTGAAAACACACTAACTTTCTCGTTCTTTTTAGCTCCAGCAAACAGGTGGGGAAGTTCGAACACAAAATTAACCCTAAAGCGGCCACTGAAGAGGTGCCCTTGAGCAGTATTTAGAATTAAACCTTAAAAATGCACTACTCACGGTAACATACAATCGCAAACACTTGAGTATGGCCTCAAAATTTTCATCATCATTTGCAGATGCTGGATAGGTTCGAAGTTCGAATAGCACACACAAGTATTCATCGTGCAAACAATGTGTTGTTCTTCTTTGACCACAGTAGCTTTAGAGCATGGGTGTTGAGGGTCTAGGCTAAGACTTTTCACACCCAAACCCATTGAAAATGTGGGAGAGAATCTCACTCATATTATTAGTTTAATAGACTTAAGAAACCATACTAATGTCGACTTAAGAAATTGGAAAAAAAAAACAAAGGGAAATTAGAAGAAAGCAAACCTGGCCTCTGGGTATTGGTGTGCTGGAAGAGAAATGGACAGCAAAAATGGTGGATTTTCCCTATTCGACTGAAAATCTGAGATTGAGGTTGAGAAATGAGAACCCGACGATGGCTGATTTGTGACTTTGTGTTGCTGCCTGTTACCAGTACTGCTGAGTGCTCTTGAGAAAAGGTTTGGTTCTTGGGCTTGGAGCCTGGAGGAGAGAAAATAAATTGGGCTGGCCGGCTGGGTTTAATTTAAGGCCCATTACCCTGCAAAGTTCGGTTAAACCAAAAAAATTCGGTTAACCGACCGATTTCAAACTGATTTAACCGTTAACCAAAAATTTAAAAAATTCTTAACCGACCCCCGACCGAAAAAATTCGGTTAACCGACCAATTAACCAAATTCAGTCGGTTAACTGAATTTTTCGGTTTTACTCGAATTTTGCACACCCCTAGCCCTTCCAGAAATTCTCGAAGGCCAAGGCTGAACCCAGGCCTAAGAGAGGGTTTGGAAATAGTTTTCAACCAGCAATAGACGCACCTCGGTTAGAACCTCACTAGCTGCGTCATTGCCCCAAGCACAAAGATGAATTATTAAAGGCGTTTGCCCATTTTTCATAACCGAGGCCATGGAGCGTTAAGTCTTCCCACGGCGATGTGGGATATCACGCAATTAGCTAAAAAAGTTAGTTCCCAAGAGAAATTTAACAAGGACTCCTAGTGTTCTTAACCCCAAAATCATGTGGTCTTAGTCGCAGAATGATGGTTTTCGTAGTTTTAAATGGAGACCCGATTCATAATGAAGTTTCATTAAGGTTCTGTTTGTTTGCCTGTAAAATATTTTTTGAAAAATGATTTTTAGAAAATGATTTACTTTTCTGAAAATAATTTATTTTTTTAGTGTTTGGGTGAATTTGTATAAAATATTTTTTTGTTGTTTGACAGATTTTCTGAAAATATTTTTCAGAAAAGTTATTTTTACATATATATATATTTATATTTTAAATTATTTTTACATATATTGCAATGATTTATTTATATTGTTAAAATCTTTATCCATTCATAATGGACAAATTAATAATTTAATTAATTACAAACAGAATCAAATCTCTTTCCTAAAAGAAGAAATATGTTTTAAAAAATTAACTGAACAATTAAGAAAAAGAGAAATACAAAAAAGAATAGATCAAATCAAGAAAGAAATAGAATCAACAATTTGTTCTGACATTCCTAATGCCTTTTGGGATAGAAAGAAACATGAAGTAACATTACCATACGAAAATGATTTTGATGAAAGACAAATACCCACAAAAGCAAGACCTATACAAATGAACAAAGAAATGGAAGAATTTTGTAGAAAAGAAATACAAGACCTTCTTAATAAAAAATTAATTAGAAAGAGCAGTTCCCCTTGGAGTTGTTCAGCATTCTATGTAATACAAAATGCAGAACTTGAAAGAGGAACGCCAAGATTAGTAATTAATTATAAACCTCTCAATTAAGCCTTAAAATGGATTAGATACCCAATACCAAATAAGAAAGATTTGCTACAAAAACTTTGTAATGCAAATATTTTCTCAAAATTTGATATGAAATCTGGATTTTGGCAAATCCAAATAAAAGAAAAAGAAAGATATAAAACAGCATTTACTGTACCATTTGGACAATACGAATGGAATGTAATACCTTTTGGGTTAAAAAATGCTCCATCTGAGTTCCAAAGAATAATGAATGATATTTTTTACCAATACTCTCAATTCACAATAGTATACATCGATGATGTATTAGTATTTTCAGAAAATTTAGAAAAACACTTTAAACATATATCGATCTTTATAAAAGTCATAAGAAATAATGGTTTAGTAGTTTCTAAATCCAAAATAAGTTTATTCCAAACCAAAGTAAGGTTTTTAGGTCATTATATTACCCAAGGAACCATTACCCCAATAGAATGATCTATAGAATTTTCTAGCAAATTCCCAGACCAAATTCTTGATAAAGTCCAATTGCAAAGGTTCTTAGGAAGCCTCAATTATGTTATAGACTTTTATCCAGGTCTTAGCAAATTATGTAAACCATTATATGATAGACTCAAAAAGAATCCACAACCTTGGACAAAAAACCATACCAATATTATCACCCAAATCAAAAAACAAATCACTAAGCTTCCTTGTTTATATTTAGCTGATCCAAATGCCCCCAAGATAGTTGAAACAGATGCTTCTGAATTAGGGTATGGTGGGATCCTAAAACAAGTTAAAGGAGGAAAAGAGCAAGTAGTCCAGTTTACTTCCAGACACTAGAATCCTACTCAGCAAAATTATAGTACTATTAAAAAAGAAATTTTATCAATTGTTTTATGTATTACAAAATTCCAAAGTGATTTATTAAATCAAAAATTCCTTTTGCGAATCGATTGCAAATCAGCAAAAGAAGTTTTACAAAAAGATGTTTAAAACATTGCCTCAAAATAGATTTTTGCAAGATGGCAGGCAATTTTGAGCATATTTGATTTTGATATTGAATACATCAAAGGAGAAACTAATTCATTGCCTGATTTTCTCACCAGAGAGTTTCTTCAAAAATGCCCCCAAACTCCGAGACAAAGGAAAAGGAAAAATAGAAGAATCATCCAAAACCCAAATCACCTCAAAACCAATTAAGACATGGTATGAAATTTGCCATGAAGAAGATGAGAAATCATCATCATCGTCAAAATCCTCCAAAAATACAATAATTCAAGATGCACAAGATCCAAATGAGATTGGTTCTCAAATCAAAAAATGGATTGAGTCCCTATCTCAATCTCTAGAAGTAGCATTGGCCTTTTCGCAAATGAAAGAGGAAACTCCTCTCAAACAAATTGCTGCTGAAGCAGTAAAGGTTTCAAAAAATAAAGAGATTGTTTTACACAAACCAAAATCTCTTCAAAATGTTTCAAAAGAGACTTCTCTCCAAGATGTTTTTCCAAAAGAGATAGCGGTGTCTTCACAAGCTGCTACACAAAAATCTTCACAATATTTTCCAAACAAATATTTTGAAAAAATTCTTGTAGGAAGAATTTTCAGAAAAACCTCCACATATACTCGCAAAAGAACTTTTCAATGGATGGCATTTCAAACCATTGGATTCTCAAAAACCCCAACAGTATTATGAAAATATACTGGTCCAAACTGGATCTGTATTGTTCAAACATTACACAGATCCAAAAGATCCAAATTTTATTACCCATTCAACAGCCCAAATAATAAAAATTCTTCGACCAAGAGATTGGAGTGAAAACCCAAATTCTCCAAATAAATAAATCAAATTAAATATATAATAATACTCAATTATTAAGTTAGAATATTAACCGTCATAAATTGAAAACAACCAAAGTCAAATAAATTATTTGTAACTGTGTTATAAAAAACAAAAAAACAAGGATTGAATAATTATAAATTAGCTTCCAAACCACAATTAATACTAGAAATTAATAATATTATCCAAATGCATAATTAGTAGTACACTACATAATAACAACAACATTGTCCAAGTGCATAACTAATATTACACCACATTTAATAGTTGGAACTTGGAGTTATCACATATGTCCCAAAGATAATTACTTACTAGACAAAGTCCTTTAAGCTTACACTTCGCCATGCATAAAACTTGAAGACCCTTCACTCCCATTCAGCATTCAGGATAAACTTGCAAATGCAAAGAAAATGCATTTGAAAAGCGTTATCCTCCTATTTAAAGATTGGGGTGGGACTCCTATTTAAGGATTAGGGTGGGACTATGAGTAGTTCTAGACATTGTATAAAAAACAACAGATAATAAATAGTAAGCACAAATTTTGGATGAGTAGCCCGAATTATTTCTTGTTTTAGCTTCTCCACGAACTCGATCCGTTTCAGTCCACCAACAAGTGTAATTGAAGAAAACTAAACTCACATACATCATACTTCAAAATCAATATGTGACTAGAAAATAAAAGGGCAATATTCTAAGTTAAAAAAGAAACTGAAGCTTGAATGCACAAAGGAAATAATTTCTCGGCCTTTCTAAATCCATATGTTTGATTCGGTTCAAATTTGTGATTTAGTTGTCTTGGAAGATGCTAACGGCAATTGGAGTGATGGAACTAACAACAGTTTTCGACCAGCTTGTTTAACCATCCGCTCATCTTCAAAATAAGTACTTGAAGCTGTCCTACTATACATCAGCGTAGTAGAGCCCAAGATATCATCTCTGAATCCACATGCTTTGAAGAAGAACCTGAAATAAGCTATACATATCATGCTTTTCAAGAACAATTAATACAAATCATTTCATCAATGACCCTGCCAAAGTAACCTCATATATATGTGTGTGTATATATATATATATATATAAATATAAATATTTCAATCCCAACTTTCCATGTAACCAAGCCATTGGTGTAGTAGCAACTGAGAAATGACTTATGTTTCTTTCAAGTCTTGGTCGACACTAGGTCGACGATTCAAAACTCGACAACCCTCTTTCCCTTGATTATCTCAAGTTTTTACATAACTTGTTTGCAACTGGTCTATATGATGATGTTTATTGAATGAGATAAACTATGCAGTTCAATGAAAGAATGAAAGCACCTATCTAATAAAATTTAAGGCCCTTTTAGATTTGGTGTGAAGGTAGCAGAAGAAAGCCGTTGAGCCAGATATCATAAAAACCAATCAGTAAGATGCCAGCCAATTGTAATACACCTGGCCAGCCAGTGTTAGAAGGACTTTGCAACATGTTTCAAAGTAAGAAAGAGAGGCAGCATACTGGTAAAACCAATAAAACCAGGGGGGATATGAAACAGACTTACTGAAAACAACACATAGGTTATGACATTTCAGCACAATGACAAGAGTTACCTCTCCTTTCTGGAACAAAGAGCAGCTATGTCATAAATATCTCTACTTGTGAGTATTCTGGAAGCAAAGGTAAGAACAAAAATGTTAAACTCCTATATATAAGTTCAGTAACTACCAGTATACATTTCACAAACTGCAGGTTAAGAATAAGGATTTAACAAAATAATGTGATCTCCATTGTGCAGTTCCTGACTCGGGCTCCTGAGGCATTTATTTTATATTAGACAGCTAAACTTGAATAAATGCTAGAACAAATAGAATTTACCTGCTATTCAACTATAAGAATTATGATTCTGAAGCAGGTGACATGATACTAATTTCTAGAAGAAGCAGGTATGCATGCAAGCACTGGCTCTTGTTTAAAAGAAGACAATATTACAATAGCATGCTTACAT
Organism: Gossypium turneri; assembly: GCA_008044935.1. Classification (NCBI taxonomy): domain Eukaryota; kingdom Viridiplantae; phylum Streptophyta; class Magnoliopsida; order Malvales; family Malvaceae; genus Gossypium; species Gossypium turneri. The sequence continues at coordinate 22,646,564 of CP032580.1, forward strand.
GGAGCAAGCATATATGTCGAGGGAAAATTTGATAACACAACTACTTCAGTTAAAAGTTTCAGAATTAGTAGAAACATAAGAGTAACAAACCTTACAATCCTTTTAACTATTATTGTCCCAATTCCCATGCCTTGTAAAGTAGGAACAACCTGGAATGCAGAAAACAACAATTATAAGAATATAAACAGAATGTCATTTACCTGAACCAAAGGAACTCAGAGTACCTTAGAAATTCTTCATATGAATCATTAAACTTGTTTTCTAAACTTCTCTCGCCATTGGGATGTAAAATTCATCAACCACCAAGAAAAATAATCCAGAACTACTTTTCCTACATAAAATACTATTTGCCTGCTTAAACTTGACGAAAAATGTTTTTATTACTATTACAAAGAATATGGTTTCATAGAAATATTCTAAATATAAACACATTGTTCAACCAATAAGAGATAAACATCACAAAAACTATAAAGGACATGGTCACTCAGATTTTTAATTCTAAAAAATTATAAACATGAAAACTTGAACAAAATGGCCAAGTGAAATTGTAGAAATATTATAGATAGAAAACCCAATATTTAATGTATATGACACAGACATTATCCTTATAATCATGGAAAAATTAGTAACATAAATTCAATCATCAACCATAAAGCATAAAACCCTTTACTAACCAATAATTCAAGGACAAAAAGAAGTAAACTCAAAGAAACAGAAAAAATGAAGTGATACCCAGAATCGATGAGACACATGCTGAGGTGAAGAAGAAGAAGAGGAAGAGGAGGAGGAAACTCTATTGGTGTTAGCATCAGAATTGAAATCTAAGAAGTTGGAATCAGCAGCAGAAGCAGCCAGCGAAGAAACCCGCAAAGCCAGCACCAACTGCAATTGGTAACTCTCTTCGTTCTGCTGAGCCCAGCTTCTATTGAAGGATTGATTTGCAACCCAAGGGGAAGGGGAAGGGGAAGAGGAAAGGGGAGAAGAAGGCATCATTTTCCCGTGTTTTGGAAAATGTCTTACCGAAAAAAAAAAGTGTAAGACATTTTTCCAAAAGAAGGCGTCATTTTCCCATGTTTTGAAAAATTTTTTACCGTGAGAATTTATTTTCCACCAAACAAACGTTGGAAAATGATGAAAATATTTTCCAGAAAACAAAATACAAGCAAACAAACGGACTCTAATAAAAATAGGGAAAGGTATATGTTATTACGTACTTTTTCTATTTGAAGTATGCTTATCTTTAAATTTAGAATGCTACTTAATTTGAATTTTTAAATGAACTTATTAAAGGGTTAAACCTTCAGCATGTTAGATATTATGTTATTGAAATGTTTATGCTCAAATTTATTCAATAGAGAGTAGAGTCCAAATGACTGAAACATCAATGGTAGGGATTTGTGGGCCACCCTTGGCCCCCAAATATTTAAAAGAATAGCCCTTTAAAAATTAAAAAACATAAATTTATTGAAGAATAAAATTGTATTAAATTTAGAAAATTTTGACATTAAAATTAAAACCCTTTTCTGCCTGTATTTCGTTCTGTTTAGATTTTAGAAAGGGTTTAAGGTAGCAGAGCAAGAAATGGCCCCAATAGATAAGAAGGAGAGACCTTGAAACTGCAAATCCTGGTGCTAATTTCACTTCGATACACCGCCTAATAATACAGAAACAAAACCTTGAACTTAACTTGGTAAAGGCCGCGCGAACGCAGGCCCCCACTGCCACAAATTATGACGTAGGCTCTCCCACTTGGGGAGACCTCAGGGAAGCACCCCTCCAAAGTGCAATGGAAACCACTACCCTAAGCCATGGATCTTCATGATCATCCATTGACCCCGTCCAGGTAAGTGATTTTTGCACTGGGAGCTGGGCTCTTATATATAGGTCCAGCACTCTGCTCCATTGTCATCACTTGGCAATGTGGGAATTAAGAAAGTGATAAAAATGAATGAGGTTCGCATCAGCAGGGCATGTAATCACATACTTTTTTGTGTTTTAATAATCGTTTTCATGTCTTTAAAGGTAAACAAGCACAAAAATAAGACACGAAAGATATGTAATTGAAGATTACTACACAAAATCCATACTTTCAGTTCCATTCCTTGCAGCAGTTTTGCAATAGGCTGATCCTCCTTCAAATTGATTTTTGCTTTGGCATTTGCTGTACCTGCAGAGCTTCTAATTGAACAAGGGAATTCTAACCTCCTACAACTTTTTCCAGAGTTGCTTTTCGCATGTTTATTTTTTAACAAATTTTTTTATCTAGTATTTCACTTTTTTTATAATTTTCTTTTATATTATTTTTTATCGTGTTTAAGTTACTATGCCAACTAAATTAATACTCAATCAATAATTACTTTTTTATAAATTAAATATGAAATAAATAAATATGTGTATATCGTAGTTGATAAAATTAATGGCTGCAAATTTTAATTAGGCCTAATAAGTTACTGCAAAATTTCATCTCTTTTTTATCAAAAAAAAAAAAAAAGGCAAATCAAATACAGGATAAATAAATGCGAAATATACTAGTTTTTTTATTTCGTGTGAAGCATAAGTTAAGTTGTATATATCAATTTTAATATCTTGTATTTATTTTTTAAAAGTTTATTATAAAATTTGTAACATTTCAATAATACTATGATTGAGAAAGTAAATATATATATGTTTAATTTTTAAAATTATGATAGTTTGTATTATGATAAATGTAAAATAAGGACGGGAATTTTTTTTTTACAATTTTGTAAAAATAATTAAAATAATTATCTATATTTGGTATGCAATAGTCAATATTTGTTTTATAAAATATTGTAAATTTATAATTTTAAAACTCTCTATCAAAATGTTAAAAGATATATATAATTTAAATGTTGAATAATATTTAATTAATTTATGTTATTCATTAATAATAATATCAAATAATTAGACAAAATTAAAGAAATATTTTACATTATTCAGATTTAAATTTAAAATAAAAAATAAGGTATTAAAAATTTTGGCAAAATTAAAGGGATATAGTACATTATTCATGTTTAACATTTTTTTTATCTAGTTTCTTTTATAGCATCATGATTTTTAGTCTTTATTTTTTGATACAATATTTAGAATTACTCATAGCCCCTCCCCAATCTTAAATAAGAGGATAATGCATTTTAATGTACTCAAACTCACGTCCTCTTGCACTGACAATAATATCAATGCCAACTAAACTAAAATCAGAGTAAATTTTTGTCTTTAATGGATAATTATGATTTTTAATGTATTAATTTGGTTTAAAGACACGTTGAATGCTTTGAAATCTATATTAATATATTGAAAGTTAATAATTTACAAATATTTTTAATATATATCAATTTTTTTAAAATAATTATTTTAATTAAACTTTCCTTTTAACTATAAAATTTTGTAATGGTTTAATTATTAAAATATTTGAAAAATAAATATTTATCTTGAACAATAAGAATTTTAAGTGAAAACAAAAACAATAGTTCAAAGATTTCAATTTTTGGAGTAAAATTGTAATCGATAAAAATACGTTAAAAAATAATCTTTTTATCTTTCATATTATTAGCTTTAGGAGTAAGCGTTCGATCGAATCGAGTGAAAAAATTTTGAGTTAATCAAGTTGATGAGTCATATTTTATCATCATAACTAGATTTGAATTTTTTTTGAATCGAGTTAAATGGAATGAAATTCGAACCGAGTGAAATTGTCTGAGTTAAATTAAAAACTTAAACATGTCAAATTAAAATCTTGTTACAGTATAGCTAATTTCTTCCATGTTAGAGCACATAAATTCGAAACCATATATATTTTAAAACCTTTTCAAAGTAGAATAATAAAAAATAAGATATTTTAGTATTATAAACTTGAATCATTAATTTACTTATTTAGGTCTCAATATTATTATTTTAGACCCAAATATTGTTTCTTATAAAAAAAAGTTAAGTGCAAGGCATATGAGGCGGGTTCGAGAAAGGTGTGACTTTTTGAGTGGTGTCAGTGGGTTGGACAAGTGATTGCATGGTTCAATTAAGAAGTTTTTCCACCTTGCATATTGATATTTTGAGGAGGGTGAAGGGTTGCCAAAGTGGAGATTCACTAAGTTTTATGGGTCATCGGAATAGAGATGGAGGGAGGATTCATGGAATCTTTTGAAATTGTTGGGTAGGGATAGTTCTTTACCGTGGTTGGTGATGGGTAACTTCAATGAAATTATGTTTTCTTTTGAGAAGCGAGGAGGATGATTGTGAAATGAAAGAAAAATGATGAGGTTTCAGGATGCACTGGAAGAATACGATTTGAGTGATATAGGTTTCTCCGGTAATGGTTTACTTGGGAAATGGGGCGAATGCCAAATAATAATGTGTGTGAATGTCTGGATAGGGGGTGGCCAATTTGGCTTGGTAGGAGTTATTTCTCGGGTTTTCTATTAAGAATCTGACGCATTTTTTTTTATCATTGTCTGATTTTGGTGGATAATGTGTGTAATAGAAATAATCAGAGGGGATGGGTTAATTCATAGTTCCAATTCAATGTGAATTGGATTTTTGAGGAATCTTATGAAACACACATTAAGGTATTTTAGGACTCCTATAGGTTTTATGTACCAATGAAGTTAGAAGAATTGGGAATGGAATTGAACTGATGGGCGAGGGAAGATCAAATACACAAGAATCAGAAAGTGAAGGAGTTGAATTCTAGACTAGAAGCTTTGATCTTAGTTGAACCTGAAGAGGATAGTTTGATGGAGTTGATTGATGTTAAACTCACTTTGAATATGGAGGCTGATAAAGAAGTACTATTTTGGGAGCAGAGGGCGAGAGCTAATTGGTTCAAATTTGGTGATTAGAATACGATTTTTTTGCATAATTTTGCTTCTTGTTGTAGGAAGAAGAATACCATTAGAGGATTGAAATATAAGGATGGAGTATGGGTATCGGAGGAAAGACAAATGACTGAGGTAGCATCTGATTATTTTAGAGAGTTATTTATGGCTTCTTCGATTGCAGATTGTGAACGTGTGCTGGCTGGGATCATGCCTACTATCTCGGAGAGTATGAACAAAGAATTGTTCGTTAATTTTACGGAAGCAGAAGTGTGGGGAGACGATTAGAGGTGAGAGGCTGGGGAGACGAGATTTGACAATGACGCATTTTTTTTTTACCGATGATAGTATTCGATTTGGGGAGGTAAAGGAGGAGAGAGTGGTTGCAATGAAAGAAATTTTATTGCAAAATGAAGGTGTTTCTGGACAAGTGATCAATTTTGATAAATCGTTGGTTTATTTCAGCAAAAATGTTGATAGAAGAACAAAGGATCGAATTGGAGATATTTTGGGGGTTCGGATCTCAAGTAACCCAGAAAAGTATTTAGGCTTACCAATAATAATCAACAGGAGAAAGAATGAGGCATTTATGGGGTTTAAGGAGAGGCTCTTGAAACGTATTGAAAGTTGGAGTGTGCGACACCTTTCTATAGGGGGTAAAGAGGTATTTGTTAAATCCATTTTACAAGCAATCCTGATTTATGCTATGCAATGCTTTTTATTACCAATTACGCTTTGTCGTGAGCTAGAGAGTATCATTAGTAAGTTTTAGTAGCGCAATAGTAAAATGAAAAAAAGGGATTCATTGGTGCTAGTGGAATTTGTTATGTAGGCCGAAATCCGAGGGTGGAGTAGGTTTTCAAGATTTTGGTGTTTTTAATGTAGCGTTATTAGCGAAACAAGCTTGGAGATTATTGATAAAGCCAGATAGTTTGCTAGCACGGGTAATGAAAGCTAAGTAGTATTAGGGGAGTGATTTTATGAATGCTAAATTAAAATCTTACCCTTCGTATATGTGGAAGAGTATTTGGGCGGCGCGTAGGGTGCTAGAAGAAGGTTGGGGATGAGAGGTGGGCAGTGGTGCGACAATTAACAATTTGAGGGATTCTTGCTTGCCGGGGCCTGGACAAGGGAGAGCAATGGGTCAATTCATTAATATTAATTTTACTTCTGTGGCTGACATGATATATGTGAGTTCTTATACCTAGAAGTTCGATGAGTTGAGCCATCTCTTTGACCACGATCAGGTTAATAGAATTTTGTTTATTCCGCTATCGATGTAACACCCATAACCCATTTTCATTGTCGAAATAGGATTAGGGAACATTACCGAACAAATCGAAACATTTTATAATAAATAGCATGCATTTATCAAATAAATTTAACAAATACATATATAATTCAAGTATGGAATATAGCATACAATTACGAGCCTTAATTCGAGCCTACGAGACTCTAAAAATAGTTTAAGAACAATCAGGGATCAATTCAAATCAAATCAGGACTTCTAGGGAAAAACAAAAAATTTCCACTATAGAGGTCACACGGCCGTGTGACAGAGCCCAGATCGTGTGGCTCTAGAGATGGTTGTGTAGCTTATGGGTGGTCATTATTCAAGCCCTCGACGCCTTAGAATCACTTTAGAAACAATTCGGGACTAAATCGGGAACATTTGAAACACTACGGAAAAAGTTTGAAAAATTTAAACTGCAACGGTCACATGGCCGTGTGACTCACACGACTAAGACACACGTCCGTGTCTCAGGTCGTGTAACAATCAAAATAGGGACACACGACCGTGTCCCAGCCCGTGTCCATGCTCGTGTAACACTCTGACTTGGGTCATAGGGCCAAGCCACACACCAGTGTGCCAGGTTGTGTAACTCTCGAAATGGCCTTACACGACCGTGTGTCAGGCCGTGTGCTAGGCCATGTAACTGCCTGACTTGCAACCTCTAAAACCTATAGGGGACACACAACCGTGTCATATGGCCGTATGTCACACACGGTTGAGACATATGCCCGTGTCTTTGGCTGTGTGGACAAGAAATTGGCCAAAATCAAGCCATTCCTTTCACCCATTCCAGCAAGTACTTACAAGCCATATACACATAGGATCAATACACCAAAAACCTACCAAAACATGCTTAATTTAACCAATTCAAAAGATCCAAAATCCATTCAACCAATGTGCCTTGTAAGGCACCTCAATCACAATCAAACAAACTTACCAAAACATATGCATAATGAACCTTACTTCCAACATACACATTCAATTCCATATCATCTTAAAACACACAACAATTAAGACCATTTCTAGCGTAGCAACTTAATTCACCAACAAGCCATAACAAACCACAAGTGTATACTTTCATACCATTCTAATTGTACCAAAAAGATACCTATTTACAACCTTAGTAAAGTGCCTAACAATGTAGTTTAGTATTTTGTCAAAATGTACCGTAGCAATCTATATAGCCACAACCCTAAGGAGCACAAGAACTATCAACATCGGTGGATAGTGTGAGTCGAAGATTCGATCCGTCCAAAAGTCGTCAATAACGATCTACAAAACAATACACAAAAACGTATAAGCTTATAGAGCTTAGTAAGAACATAGTAAATCTTTTAACTTAACAAGAATTGAATGCAACTTTTATTTTACTCGATTTGAAGTTATCAAAGCGTAAACAGGGGCACATATGTGCAATTCAAGGGGACCGAAGTACAAACAGGGGCACATATGTGCAATTCTGGGAATAATTAAGTGTAAGCAAATAATTACATAACTATATTGTAAACAAACAAGTAGAAATTCAATTACGTATAGAAATACTATGAACTTACATCGACAGCTAGAGTGTAAAAGTACGATCGAGCTAATCTGTGATTTTAGTCTTTCCTCGGTTTAGATTCGATTGAGATTTATCTTGATCTAAATAAACAATTATATTCAATTAAGTGTTTCAATCCATCTCAAACATTCAATTCAATCCATAATCCACATTTATACATAATTACAATTTCCCGTAACATTTTAGTCTTTTTACAATTTAGTCCTTAAACTCGTAAATTAAAATCTAAGCATTATCATCCCTAATCATGCTAACCGAATTTATCATGAACCCATATCAACTCATACAAATCATCATTTCACAATTTAACCATGATATTTTACTACTTTTACAAATAAGTCCCTAAATGTCATTTTCATCAAAAATCACTTTATAAAACTTGTTTATTTATCTACAATGACTCATAATCTTTCATTAAACTTCAAGAATCATACAAAAACATTCATGGCCAAACCCTAAATATTTAACAGTTTTGCAAATTAGTCCCCAGGCTAGCTAGATTAAGCTACAACGATCTTGAAAATATAAAAATCATTAAAAACGAGGCTTAAAACTCACCATGGACACAACTCTAGCTCAACCGAAAGCTCTCTCTTCTCCAATGGCCCAAATGGGTTTTGGTTCATCAAATGAAGAAGATGAACATTTTGTTTTAATTAATTTAATCTTTATTTACTCATTTACCTTTTTACCCTTTAAAAACTTTAATAATTTCAATAAAACCATGTATGTTCATTATCTACGTAAATGGTCTATTTACCATTTAAACCCACTCACATTTAAATTTCATAACAATTAGACTTCTTTAACTTATAGAACTCTACTTTTGTACTCCGTTTTAGTAAATTAAGCATGCAAATGTCAAAATTTCTTAACAAAATTTTTATACGATACTACTAACATACCATAGACATTAAAATAATAATAAAATAAAAAATTTCTTGTCAAATTTGTGGTCTCGAAACCAATTTTCCAATTTCACTGAAAATAGGTTGTTACAACTCTCCCCCTAAAGAAATTTTTGTCCCCGAAAATCTTACCAGAGAAGAGGTTCAAGTATTGCACTTTCATAGCTTCTTCTGGTTACCAGGTAGCTTCTTCTATACCATGACGTTGCCAAAGAACTTTCGCTAAAGCTATGCTTTTATTTCTGAATTTTTTAACCTCACGAGTTAGAATTCTGATCGGTTCCTCACTGTACGTCATATCAGGCCGAATCTCAACGTTAACAGGTGAAATCACATTTGAGGAATCTGATCGATACCGTCGTAACATCGACACGTGAAAAATATTGTGGATCTTTTCTAATTCTGACAGCAACGCTAATCTGTAAGCTACTGGTCCGATTCTTCCAATAATCTCATACAGTCCAATAAACTACGGACTTAGCTTTCCTTTACAATCGAATTGAATAACTTTATTCTAAAGCGATACTTTCAAGAACACTTTGCCACTAACTTGAAATTCTATATATTTTCTTTTCAAATTCGCATAAGATTATGTAGATCTAAAGTTGCTTTTAAACTATCTCGAATCACTTTAATCTTTTCTTCAGCTTTTCGTATCAAATCAACCCCGTAAATCTTTTTTCACTGAGCTCAGTCCAATATAATGGAGTTCGACGTTTCTAACCATACAAAACTTCGCCATCTTTATGCTTGATTGATAACTGTTGTTGAATATGAATTCAACTAATGGTAGAAATCTTTCCCAATTACCTTCGAACTCTAAAACACAACATCGAAGCATATCTTCGAGTATCTAAATCACTCACTCAGACTGACCATCAGTCTGAGGATGAAACGTGGTACTAAAATGCAAATGAGTACCTAGAGCCTCATGTAACTTACTCCAGAAGCATGATGTAAACCGCGGATCCCTAGCAGAAATAATAGAAACTGGCACCCTATCTAATCTGACAATCTCAGCAACATATAACTCTGTATCTCATGAGTGAATAACCTTTACGCATTAGAATGAAATGTCCGGATTTCGTCAAACGATCAACAATGACCCAAACAAAATCTTTTTTTCCCAGAGATAAATGTAATCCCGATACAAAATCCATCGTGACGCGTTCTCATTTCCACTCTGGAATCATCACTGGTTGTAACAAACCAGAAGGTACCCGATGTTTGGCTTTAACTTGCTGATAAACTAAACATCTCAATACAAATTCTGAGATCTCTCATTTCATACCTAGCCACCAGTACATTTGTTTCAAATCACCGTACATTTTATTGCTACCAGGATGAATAGAGAAGCTACTACTGTGAACTTCTTGTAAAATCTTCTGAACGAGATCAGAATTTCTCAGCACACAAATTCTGCCTTTGAAGTATAAACCATCATTGGACCCAATCTGAAAGTCTGAATCAGGAGTCGTCTCAATCTATTTTCGTTTAGCTATCAACACATCATCACTTTTCTGAGCTTCGCAAATTTATTGTAAAAACATCGGTCTAGCTTTTAACTCAACTAAAATCAAACCATCATCAATCAACGTCAACTGCGTGTTCAAAGCTCATAAATCAAATAAAGATTTTCTACTCAAAGCATCAGTAACAACGTTAGCCTTTCCCAGATGATAATCAATGATCAAGTTGCAATCTTTCAATAACTCAAGCAATCTGCGCTGTCTCATATTCAAATCTTTTTGTGACATTAAGTATTTTAGACTATTATGATCTGTGAAGATATGAAATTTTTCTCCGTACAAATGGTGTCGCCATATCTTCAAAGCAAAAACAATCACTGCAAGCTCTAAATCGTGCGTCAGATAATTCTTTTCGTGTTGTTTCAACTGTCTAGAGGCATATGCTATCATCTTGCCCTATTGCATCAAAACATAACCTAAACCGTTTAACAATGCATTATTATAAATCACAAATTCTTCACCTGACTTTGGCTAAACTAACACTGGTGCCTCGATTAACAATGCTTTTAACTGGTTGAAGCTTTGCTGACATTTCTCAGACCACTTAAACTTAACATTTTTTTGCAATAGTCTCATCAATGGTGTAGCAATCATCGAGAATCCCTTGACAAGTCTTCTGTAATATCCGGCTAAACCCAAAAAACTTTTGACTTCAGATACATTTTTCGGAGGCTTGTAATCTACAACAGCTAAAATTTTGCTCAGATCGACTCTAATGCCATCGGCCGACTTCTCGAAGCCAAAATTCACATTTGCTAAACTTAATGAATAATTGATTTTCGCACAAAGTTTGCAAAACAATTCTCAAATGCTTGGCATGCTTTGTCTCATCCCGTGAATAAATCAAAAATCGTTAATGAATACCATAACAAATCTATCTAAATACGGTATAAAAATTCTGTTAATTAAATCCATAAATACTACAGGTGCATTAGTCAAACCAAACGACATCACAAAAAATTCATAATGTCCGTACTTGGTCTTGAATGCGATTTTCAGCACATCTGAGTCTTTCACTCGCAACTAATAATAACCAGAGTGAAGATAAATCTTTGAAAATATTGTCGCACCTTTCAACTAATCAAACAAATCGACAATACGTGACAATAGATACTTGTTATTGATCGTGACTTTGTTGAGTTGTCGATAGTCAATACATAATCGCATGGACCAGTCCTTTTTCTTAACAAATAACAGTGGAGCACCCTAAGGAGAAAAACATGGTTGAGTAGAACTCCTGTTTGTCAACTCTTGCAACTGTGCTTTCAGCTCTTTCAATTTTGTAGGTGTCATTCTGTAAGGAGTTATCGATATCGGAGATGTTCTCGGCACTAACTCAATAGCAAATTCAACCTCTCAGTTCGGCGGCAACCCAAGTAACTACTCTAAAAACATATCCGGGAACTCACATACAATCGAAACCAATTCTAGTTTCAATTCCGAAACCCTGGAATCAACTATGTAAGTGAGATATGCTTCACAGCCCTTTTTAACATATTTCTGTACTGTCATAGCTGAGATTATATTAGATGTATCATCCAATCTGTCTGACTCAATCTGGACTCGTTTACCATCCTGACATTTTAGCACAATATGTTTTCTTCTACAATTCACAATAGTATCATGCAGAGTCAACCAGTCCATACTCAGAATCACATTAAACTCATCAAAGGGTAACAACATCACACTAGCAGGGAAATCGTAACCTCTAATTTTTAGTGGACATGATCTACATAATTGATTAACTAAAACATACTGACCCAGGGGATTTGTAACTTTGACAGTATATTTAGTGAATTCAACAGGTATTTTCTTTTTGTCTACTAATGCAGTGCATATATACAAATGAGTTGATCTAGGATAAATCAATGCATATACATTAATATCAAAGAGAGAAAAAGTACCTGCAATAACATCTAGAGTAGTAGCTTCCTCTTGAGCTCGGATTGCATAGGCCCTGGCCGGTGTTCTCGCTTCAGACCATTCATTTATCTCACTATTCTTTCCTCGACTGGGAGTAGTATTTCTAAAATTTCCAAACCGTCTACCCCTCTAAGAAGTTGCTTCAGGCTTATTTGGTTGATTCCCCAAATCAATTTACTTTTTCAGGCAGTTACAAAGAAAGCGTTCAGTAGACCCACAATGGAAACAAGCTCCTGATTTTCATCGACACTCTCCATAATGTCTTTTATTGCATTCATCGCACACCAGAACGGTTCTCTCCACATTTCTTACACTTCCAACACTCGCCGCTGGAGAGTTGACTGACTAGAAATTGCTTTGTCTCAGTTTCTTTCTATTAACGAACTCTGAAGGTGCAGCTGATCGACTGGTGTCATTTCTAAATTTCTTCAATGGAGATATTTGAGCTGGCTTGAATAGCCCCCTTTTTGTTATAGTTTTTAAACTTTGAATCTGGTTGTCGTTTGCTTTTACAAATCTTTTCAACCCTCTAAGCTCGCTCTGAAAGTTCTACTAATTCCTGTAACTTTAATGTTGCTACAACCATACGGATCTCAACATTCAACCTATTTTCAAATTTGATACACATTTCTTCTGTAACACCCCTTACCTGTGTTCCTTGACGAAACAGAGTATGAGGTATTACTAGAACTCAAACACTTATAAATTATTTTTTTTAAAAAAAATTGGCAGCATTTCTGCTTGGTTTTACATAAAACCCCCTGCAACTTTCCAAAAACAATTTCAAACAACTTCAATATTTCCAACCAATTATAGATACATGTTCAGACATAATTTTTCCATTAATAATCACCAACATATTAAACCGAACAACACTATACATATATATTTATACCACATCACATAAAGTCATCTATACATGCCATATTTCAAAATATATTAATTACAAAATACCCAAAAAGTTGATGATAGTGTGGATGATTTCCTGACTTCGTCCAAATTTTGAGCTGGCTGATGTCGCTATAATCAAGGGAAAATAAAAACGAGTAAGCATATAGCTTAGTAAGTAAACATATGACAAATAAATAAATTCCTCACATGATTACATAATAACATAATTTTAATCATACATAAATTTCAAGGTTCGTTTAATTTCCAGCAAACTGTCTTTCTGCATCATAGACTCTAATTTATTTTTATCTAGAGCTACAGAACTCCAAATTAAGTTCTGTAAATTTTCCCTGAAACTAGACTCATGTAAATTTCCACCATAAAATTTTCAAAATTTTTTACTTATCCAATTACTACATTTTATTCTTTAAATATTCCCCTATTTCACTACCCAACGGTTCTGACCTCCCTTTACTAAAATTTAATTAACTCCCTGTACAAAATTTGAAAAATGTTCTCATTTGTTTCTATTAAAAATAAACTCATTAAGGAATCCAGGAATATAAATTTCAGGCCATAATTATTTTTGTACAATTTTTAGTTATTTTCCAAAGTTGGAACAGGGGATTTCAAAATCAATCCAACCCTGTCTCAAATAAATTCAAATATCCCCAAATATACAACTCTTTTGCTTGCTCTGTTTCTTTTGTATTAAAATAGACTCACTCAGCTTCAATTTCATATATTATTCAACCTCTAATTCATTTTACATTATTTATGGTGATTTTTCAAAGTTGCCCAACTGCTGTTGTTCAAAATAGTTTTATATTTAAATTGTTTCTTTTGTATTTTTGATATTTCCTCCCACCTTATACATGGGTCGATTAAGTATCAAACCCAATATTCCTCCCATAAACTTGTCCACCACATATTAATATTCACCTTCCCAATTTACTCATTGAACACTTGAAATATTAACCGTTATCGGTGGATTCAGCACTTAGCAACCACCAGTGATTCGGGGAATCAGCACTTAGCAACCCCTTTCACATTCAAAGATATGATGGAATCAGTACTTAGTAACCACCAATGATTCGGGGAATCAGCACTTAGCAACCCCTTGGGGGAATCAGCACTTAGCAACCCCCTTTATATTCAAGATACGGTGGAATCAGCACTTAGCAACCACCAATGAGTCGGAGAATCAGCACTTAGCAACCCCTTGGGGGAATCAGCACTTAGCAACCCCCTTCATATTCAAGATACGGTGGAATCAGCACTTAGCAACCACCAATGAGTCGGGGAATCAGCACTTAGCAACCCCTTGGGGGAATCAGCACTTAGCAACCCCCTTCACATTTAAAATACTCCGGCTTATTCCGAGTGTTCAACCGGAACCCATATTTTCAACATTTTACCACCTTTCCCAACTTAACCACATTTTTAGGATCTTGCCGAATATTTATTCTATGTTCTATTAAATACCAACATATATTGAATAATATCAAAATAATGCATTAAACCACATGTTTACTTACCTCGGTGCAAAATATCGTAATTTTGCAATTTACTCCATTATCTTCTCTTTTCCCTGTTTGAGGTAGTCTTCTAGTCTTTCTTGATCTATAATAGCAAATTTAACTCATTTAATGTTCACATTTAATAAAATAGTCCTCCACCCAACTTTTTGAAAAATTACAATTTTACCCCCAAAATTTTACATATTTACACTTTTGTCCCTAAGCTCGAAAATTAAAATTCATCTCTTATTCTTATGTTTTATGACATGATGAACATTTTTCCCTTCTATGACAACATCAAATTCTCACTCTAACACACACTTTTGAGCATTAGGTATTTTTACCGATTATGTCAATTTACCCGTTTTCGTTTAAAATCGCTTAGCAAAAATTGTTTAACATAATTTCTAGCTTCATATACTACCATTAAACAGCAAAATAAACACATTTCACCTATGGGTATTTTTCCAAATATAAACCCTAACACGAATTAATGGTAGAATAAGCTAAACCAAGTTACCGGGACTCCAAAAACGTAAAGAACATTAAAAACGGGGCTTGGAATCACTTACTATGGAGCTTGGAAGCTTAAAAAACCCTAAATATGGCTTCCCCCCTTGCTGATTTCGTTCACCATGAAGAAGATGAGCATATTTTGCCATCTTTTTCCCATTTAATTCTATTTAATTACCAAATGACTAAAATGCCCTTACTTAAAAAAATCTATTTCACTAATTCTATGCCCATTTTTGTCCATCAACTAACTAATGGTCTAATTACTAAATAAAGACCTCCAATTTAAAATTTCATAACAATTAGACACCTCTAAGATGTAGAACTCAATTTTTGTACTTTTTACAATTTAGTCCTTTTGACTAAATTGAGTGCCCAAACGTCGAAATTTTGGAACGAAATTTTTACGAAAATTTTTCGTGAAATTCTAGACCATAAAAATATAATAATAATATTTTCCCTCGTCAAATTTGTGGTCTCGAAACCACTGTTCCGACTAGGCCCAGAATCGGGCTGTTACATCTTCCTTATTTGATAAAATGTTACGAGCATACTTGCTTAACTATACAAGCTCACGGTCATACTCAGCTACAGCCCGGTTTTATTGTTTTAACTCGAGAAACTCTTTCTTTTTCTATTTAATGAATAGCCGACTAACATACTTTTTCTTGAATTTATTCTGGAAGAAGTCCCAATTAACTCTATCATCCGATATCATCGTGCTCAAAGTATCCTACCATAGATATGCCTCATCTTTCAATAAGGATACCGCACACCTCAAGCAATCTTCAAGAGTACACAATAACTCCGCAAAAACTCTCTTTGTGTTCAATAGCCAATACTCGAATTTTGAAGGATCATCATTTACTATACCTCTAAACTATTCTGCTCCACATTTTTGAATTTTTTCTATAGATACTCAGTTAATCGTCACAGGTACAGGGTTTGGAGCATTCAAGGGTGCCGTAGAAGGCATAATAGGGGGTGGAGGTGGCGGAGTTGCGAGATTTGCTTGTTTGAACTCATTGAACCATTGGTTCATCATTCCAAGAAATACATTTTTCATCTCATCACCCATGAATTGTGGAATAGGCGCACTATTGCTTGCCTCAAGATTCGAAGCTTGAACATTACTTTCAAGTTAATTAACTATAGCTCGATTTCATTTAGCTTACATCTTAAATCTATAAGAAACAAAATGTTAGAACAGATCAAAAGTATCACACTATCATAGGGTATATGTGGCTTATATATACTAAACTATAAGTTTCTACGTTAGTCCTAAAATCAACTAAATCATAGCTCTGATACCACTAAATATAACACTCTAACCTGTATTCGTCACCAGATTAGGGTTACAGAGAGTTACCGAATAAACGTAACTTAAAATCATTCATTTTCAAACATTTCAATAAACATAGCATAACCTAATAATATACATGCATATCGTATCTTATTCGGGCCTTCGAGGCCTTAGAATCACTTTAGAAACGATTCGAGACTAAATTGGGAATATTTGAAACACTGAGTAAAAAGTTAGAAAAATTCAAACTGCAGGGGTCACAAGGTCGTGTGACTCACACGCTCGTGTCTCAGGCCGTGTAACAATCAAAATAGGGACACACAGTTGTGTCTTAGCCCGTGTCTGTGCCCGTGTAACTCTCTGACTTGGGTCACATGGCCAAGCCACACATCCGTGTGCTAGGCTGTATTACTCTTGAAATGGCCTCACACGACCGTGTGCTAGGCCGTGTAACTATCTAACTTGCAACCTTTAAAACCTACAGGGGACACACGACTGTATCACATGGCCATATGTCACACACGGCTGAGACACACTCCTGTGTCTTTGGCCGTGTGGACAAGAAATTGGCCAAAATCAAGCCATTCGTTTTACCCATTCCAACAAGTACCTACAAGCCATATACACATATGATCAATGCACCAAAAACCTACCAGAACATGCTTAATTTAACCAATTCAAAAGATCCAAAATCCATTCGACCAATGTGCCTTATAAGGCACCTAAATCACAATCAAACAAACTTACCAAAACATATAATTAACTTTACTTCCAACATACACATCTAGTTCCATATCATCTTAAAACATACAACAATTAACACCATTTCTAGCATAGTAAATTAATTCGCCAACAAGCCAAAACAAACCACAAGTGTATACTTTCATACCATTCTAATTGTACCAAAAAGATACCTATTTACAACCTTAGTAAAGTGCCTGAAAACTTAGTTTAGTATCTTGTCAAAATGTACCATAACAGCCTATATAGCCACATATACATGCCACAACCCTAAGGAGCACAAGAACTACCAACATCGGTGGATAGTGTGAGCCGAAGATTTGATCCATCCAAAAGTCAGCAATAACGATCTACAAAACAATACACAAAAACATATAAGCTTATAGAGCTTAGTAAGAACATAATAAATCTTTAACTTAACAAGAATTGAATGCAACTCTTATCTTACTCGATTTGAAGTTACCAGAGTGTAAGCAGGGGCACGTATGTGCAATTCTGGGAATAATTAAGTGTAAGCAAATAATTACATAACTATATTATAAACAAACAAATAGAAATTCAATTACGTATAGAAATACTATGAACTTACATCGACAGCTAGAGTGTAAAAGTACGATCGAGCTAATCCGTGATTTTCGTCTTTCCTTGGTTTAGATCCGATTGAGATTTATCTTGATCTAAATAAACAATTATATTCAATTAAGTGTTTCAATCCATCTCAAACATTCAATTCAATCCATAATCCACATTTATACATAATTACAATTTCCACTAACATTTTAGTCTTTTTACAATTTAGTCCTTAAACTCGTAAATTAAAATCTAAGCATTATCATCCCTAACTCATGCTAACCGAATTTATCATGAACCCATATCAACTCATACAAATCATCATTTCAAAATTTAACCATGATATTTTACTACTTTTACAAATAAGTCCCTAAATGTTATTTTCATCAAAAATTACTTTACAAAACTTGTTTATTTATCTACAATGACTCATAATCTTTCATTAAACTTCAAGAATAATACAAAAACATTCATGGCCAAACCCTAAATATTTAAAAATTTTACAAATTAGTCCCCAAACTAGCTAGATTAAGCTACAACGATCCCGAAAACATAAAAATAATTAAAAACGGGGCTTGAAAACTCACCATGCACACAACTCTAGCTCAACCAAAAGATCCCTATTCTCCAATGGCCAAAATCAGTTTTGGCTCATCAAATGAAGAAGATGAACACTTTGTTTTAATTAATTTAATCTTTATTTACTCATTTACCTTTTTATCCTTTAAAAAATTTAATAATTTCAATAAAATCCAGGATGTCCGCTATCCAAATAAATTGTCTAATTACCATTTAAATCCACACACATTTAAATTTCAGAACAATTAGACTCCTTTAACCTATAGAACTCTACTTTTGTAACTTTTACGATTTAGTCCTTTTTACTAAATTAAGCATGCAAATGTCAAAATTTCTTAACAAATTTTTTATAAGATATTATTAACATACTGTAGACATTAAAATAATCATAAAATAAAAATTTTCTCGTCAGGTTTGTGGTCTCAAAACTACTTTTTTATTTCACTAAAAACGGGCTGTTACATAAGTTTTCTAACGCCGGAGAAATGGTTCATCTTGGGTGCTCTGATGTGGCCAGAGTAGCAAGAGCATGTTGGACTAAATTGTCAAGATGCCATCGTCGGTTGAGATGGGAAGAGAAGTTGCTCGATTTTCAGACTAGTGGTGATTGTTTGTGGATTTCGTGGGGTGCCATTTCATCTATTTGCTGATTAGGTTTTTTTTTCAATCTGTTTAGTGTGGTTTTCTTGCTTTTGTTGTTTTGTTTCTTTTCTGTTTCCAATAGTTTCAATTATGGCATCAATGTGCTTGACCAATCGGTTTCTTCGGTGGGTGGGTGTAATGACACTCTTTTCTTTACTAATTATCATCAACTCATTTTTACTTCAAAAAAATAGTTTTCGATTGATATCAATCTCAAGTTTGATATGTGGACAACTCTTATATCTTATAAAAGAATAAAAGAATAAAATAATACTTGGTGTGTATATATATACCAAAAGTGAAGCTAGGGCTGTCAGGAGCTTTGGCCCCCTTAAAAATGTAAAATTTTAGTTCAATCTCTTTAAAAATAATAAAATTGAAAAATAATATATGGTAAATTACCAATGTAGCTCCCCTAAATATGAAAAAAAAAAAATTCTATTTAATTCCTTCAAAAATAATGAATTATAAATTAAACATGATAAAATTATGGTTGAATCACTTTAAATTTTTATAATTGTTAGAGCGTCTCTTGAAGAAAAATTCAGATTTCGCAGAAAACAATTATAAAAACAAAAGAAGAAACTATCAAACTTTGCTATTTCTTTAGGCATACAAGTCTAATCCATTAATCCTGCCTTGCAAACTGGTACAAGACACTGATAAAGTATATTTGTTACTTACAAGTCAAATTTATGTATATATACAACAAAAGTATACTATAATTTAAATAAGCACATAAGCTTTTTTCCATTTTTTAAAAAGAAAACATAAATTAATCAAAATCTCAGAGAAAACTGGCGACCAAATTTATTTTTGGCAACATTTCCAGCATCAGAAAAGCTCCTGAAAGCCATTTTTTGAGCACCAACAGCAGTTGTTTTTGAAGGACTGATTCCAAGTTTGGAGCAGATATCAGTGATGAAACCTTCTGATTTGGTGTCGTTTTCTTCACTTCCATCAGATTCTAGCAAAGACCCTTTTTCAGGAATGGGAGGGCAATCCCAAAGGTGCATGCACTTGAAACTTCCATCCTCTGATGAGGGGAATTCAAGAGCTTTCTCCTCATCAAAAGAGCTTTCATTTTTAGCCAATATAGGGGTTTCCAAACTGTCCATATGGGGATCGTTTATGTCAGCGAGTGTGGAAACTGATGTGAAAAATGAGCCGAATGACGAAGTGGAAGCTCTTGATGAATCTGAAGATGATGTTGATGATGATGGAGGAGATGGAGTTGTTGTATTGCCAAATCCTTTGATTTCTTTTGTTGTTTTCAGGGCTTTTAATCTTGCTTGTGCTAATGCTTCCCCTCCTCCTAGCAGTTCTAGGATTTTATCTGATCTTTTCTGCATGTTTATACCCCAATTGAACCTAACAGTGAAACAATAATATAAACGTTAAGCACACCAAAAAGAGCTTTCCTTTTTTCTTTTTGGTGTTCGGGTCATTCGGATTTTAGCCTCTTGTTGTCCATAGGACGGGTTTGAATCATTTCAGTTCTAATCGCTTCAGGTCAAGGGCAGGCAGCGGACTCGGCCCGTAAAATGAAAAATTTCCAGCACGGTCTCGTAAAACAAAAAAAAAAAAAAAAAAAATCTTTTAAAAATAATAAAAATATAGAATATTAAAATGATAAAAATATATTTTTACTATTGTAAAAATATATAACTTAATTTTGTTTTCCAAAAATATTTTCGGACTTCGCTCCTGCTTAAAGTTCAAATAGTTTTAGGTTTAGCTTAATTCTAGGTTTTTGAATTCAGATCAATATTGACTTTATAATCAAATTAACTAGAATCAAATTGATGAAGTTGATTTTTAGATTTAGATCAATATTCAGGTTTACTTACACTAAATACAAAATCCAAAAAGAAGTTGATAAGAATCAAAGATTACCCATTCTCATCAACATGTGTAAAAGTTCCAAGCTCTTCAATAACCTCAGAATCACAGAGAAATTCTTCAGCAATAGTTGTAGGGCCATGAGTTAGTAAGAACTCAAGGAGTGTCAATGTTTTGTACGACTGTCTCCAATGCTTCCAATCAATGTGATCCAACCTACACCATATTAATTATGGTACTAAAAAAAATTCGAAAAAATTGATAACAATATTTTTTTATTTGATTTTAATTGAATTTGATGTAATCTCTTATTTTATAAGTAAAAAAAATCAAATAATTGAAACTTTTTATAATATAAAATATTATCTCTAAATTGTAACTTAACCAAACTGTTGCATTACCTTTTGTGTAGAACATAAACAATTCTCCAATAATCATTCATGTTAAAAGATGCCTCAGATATCTTAGTCATTGTTCTAGCATCAGGCCCCCATGGATCATTGTTTGTTGCTTCTTCAGCCAATCTTCACAAAATCATAGTCAAATCTTCATTAATTTTCCAGATTATTTATTGGAAATAGAATAACAACAATATCACTCAGGGCCTCGTCCCTTGGTTAATGGAAAAATTGTTATCCTGGCACCTCCCTAAACTTAATAATTTAATTTAAGATTTTTTAACACAACTTTTAATTTTGACACCAAAATTTATAATTTTATCTCATATTCGCTACCACAAAATTCCTACCTTCACCTTAGATAGATTGATAGGCAATACACTTACAATTCTGCAGCAGTAACATCACTGAAGGCAATCCTTGCATTTCTGTATTTTTCTTGAAGAAAACAGGAAGCTTGTTTCTTTATCTTGTTTAGCAGCAAGGTCCCCATGAATAGAAGCTTTTTATTTATTTATTTTTCTCTTTTAACAAAAAATTTAATAAATTAAAAAGGTTGTGAGAAAGAATTTTTATCGAATTTTATAAGAATAAAATTTGCTTATTTATTATTTGTATGGATAGGCTTGATTTTAGTTCAAAACTTTTAGGTTGATAACCTCTTGACTGATGAATTTTCAATGAGAAAAAGGGAAATTAATGTTTGATTGAACTGAAAATTAGGATCCTCGAATGCTGAAAGCCTATGGATTTTATTACTTGATGTTTTGGAATTTTCATGGGAAGGCACTAAGTAATTAATTTTCTCACTTTTTTTTAAGTGTGACGACTATAATCAAAATACAAATATAAATATATAGATTTAAATAATCACAAGTATCAAACTATTATAATAAAATTGTTCAATAAATTATAAAGTAGAATCAAACCGTTATAGCACGACTAGACTGATGACGTGTATAATCCAGACTAAAATCAATAAACTGAACTAAACCCACACATGTAGTCGTACATAGTGGGACTTCGAAACCCACACGTAAAATTGCGAATGATGACTCTCAAACTTGGATACTTAAGACTACGGCCTCTACTTTTGCCAACTGAACCAAGGCCACATTAGCTAATTTCTCACTTTTAAATATTTACTATAAAAGAAATACAAATTGACACACGTAAAAAACCACTGTTTTAGAATACAAAGGGAAAAAAAAACTATATGCACTCAATAACTGACAAATAGTTAGACTCCATAAAAGAAGTTTGGAAATTAAAAAAAATAGAAATGCTTGAGACTGACTCAATTGAAAGAAGTTTGTGAGCTATCATTCGTTAAAAATTAGTGGGCCCTTCAACAGGTCGTTATTGTCTCTAATAGGGGTTTTGTTTCTCAATTTTGTTGAGAGCCCAAATGATTGGAAACGTGGTGGGTTCACAAAACAAGAGTGTCCTATTAGGTGCTTGAAAAGGTGAACTATGCGCATTGTGTCACAGGGTTAGAATTTTAGTCTGGCAAATCACGCGACTAATTAGCCACGATCTAGGTTATTATTTACATCCCTTTTCACTAACTTTAGCTTATTTAATAAGCTAAATCAACACATTTTAGTATTTATTTATGTTTTTGTTATTTGATTCAGTAAATTATGTTTTTCTATAGTTTTACAATATTTTGATATCTAAATAAGGTTATGTAGTTATGTAGGATAGATCAGGAGCTAAAAGTGCACATTTGGGTTGAAACTACTGCCAATTTCGTGACACTGAAGATTGAAGCAAAAACAAATTCCTAGGACGAAATTGCCATGATGTCGTGACACTGGAATTGAATGTCACGACACTAACTGGATGTTTGCAACATTGGATTTGGATGCTGCAACACCGCTTCTGCACGACCAAAAATTCTTGTGCACATCGACTGTGAATTTAAAGGCAATTAGGGGAACTTTTCCAACTTAAAACCCTAATTTCCATTATAAATGAAGGAGAACTTAAGTATTTTTATTTTTTTCTATATAAACAACATTATAACCAGATTCAAAAGGGGATTGAACAGAGATTATTGTTTAGCTTTCAATTTTTATTTCTTTACAGTTTTCACTTAGATTTATTTTTTACGTTCGCTTAATCAGGAAATCCTATTCCGAAGTTAGACTATCACGAGCGGATATTGTTCCAGAACTGCGATTTTATATCAATGAATCCATAATCATTCTCTATCTATTTTCTTATTCTATTATTTATCTATCTTTCTTTAACTTTGTTAATCGAAAATCCTAATCCATAAGCATGATTCAACAATTTAATATGGTTAATTGATCAAGTAAATAATAACCTAAAATTAGGTATTTATTTAAGAGACTTAGTATACTAGGATTGATGATCCTAGTAGAATATTTACACAGGTGAGACTGAAAGGGTATCATGTTGAATAAAACTTGTGCTAAGCGGTGAGACAGAAAGGGTATCTGTGTGCCTAGGTGAGACCGAAAGGGTATCTTAGATGGTAATCCTTAGTGAAGATAAGACTGAAAGGATATTCCTAGATAAGGGTGGTAAGTACTTAATTAAGGGTAATTATTGATTTAGTTAATAATCAGGTAACACAACTGGATTTAGGCTAGAATAGCTCGTAAAGCCGAAACTAGGCTAGAATAGCTCGCAAAGCCGATAACTTAACTTAGGTTTAGTTTTAGTTAATTAATTTTATTATTGTTATTTTATATTAATTTAATTAGTAATTATTATTATTTAGATTTGTACTACTAATTCATGAATTGATTAGATTAGTAATTCTGATAGTGGTGGTGCGCTTGCCTATGGGCAAGAAAGTGGGTTGTTTTTCTTTAATTTTTTCCCTTCTTTTTCCAGAATTATCTTGGGTTCTTGAACCCATCTTAATCAGTATTTAATTGTGTTTTAATTAGGGAAAATAAATTTTGATCAATCCATAATTTAGATCTAACAATTCGGGAAGCGTATGTGTGGTTGATCATAAACTAGTTTATAGTTTCAATTTAGATATTGGGGAAATATTGTTAATGGATTAAATAAAGAATTTTAATCAATTATTAGCTATTGATTTTACAGTATTTTAATGTGTTAGGTGTTCATTTAAATGTCCCAAATCAATAGTGAAGTCGAAAGATGTTCGCTCGTATGATTTGCATCAAATCAGTGTAAGAAACCTAACTAGTTTGGATCTGAAAAATAGTTATAATTGTAATGGTTGGATTGAACCCATAAGTGGGTGTTTGGGGGCTATTTAAAAGGCATATTTATTGAGTTTAATACTGATTTTTAATTTAGGTTAATTTTAAAGCTTAATAGAGAAACCGCAAGATTTACAAGTGTGTTACGGAAGAGCGTAAAATAAGGTATGGGTCCTAACTCAAAGACTTAATTGATAATAATGTTTTTATTGATATAATTGATGATTTAGTGTGCTGATCAGGTTTGATTAAATAGCTAAGTAATTAAATTTGTAAGTGGCTGAATCAAGTACGTTTTGAGCCCTAAGTGTTTGGCATGTTAGCAAAGTTGTCAAATTGACTGAATAATTGCATGACTGATATTTTTGTGAATGGTTAATGTAATGTATGATTGGTTGTTTGAATAACATGATTTTGAATGAAAATAAGGCTTATGCATGATAGATTGGTATGAGTAATTTGCCATGTAATGTTTGAAAAACTGCTATACATGCACACAAAAAAGTTTGTAAGAACACATGAAATTGTGATTTTTTAAATGATACCACCTTGATGGTAAATTGAAAGTTGGATCAATGATCCTATTCACTAAAAGTATTTGATAATTCGAGGGCGTGTTGAACATGCCAATAAATTGTGAATGTATTGAGTTATGATTATGTATGAGATTGTATGACATATTGCATGTGCATTGGGGTGGGTTATTATTGTGGTTGACGGAGGAGTTTCGTGGAGATTCAACTGCATATTAAGTTTGCATTTATTCGTAGTCAGTGCACTACACCAGAGATTTGAGGGGATTTGGCGATTTTATTGCATTTATTCATTATTTGGCAGATTTCTACAATTATATTCATTCGGTGGTTTTACCAAAACGAGCTTTGCTCACATTCATTGGAGTTTGATAAACGGGTTCTTGGGAACTTATGGTGTAACATCCCAAAAATCGGGGGTTAGTAGAATCGAGTTTGTAAATCGAGAGAGAGTGGTCATGCCTTAATTTTTTAGATTATCTATGCATTTTTAGGAAATAAATGAGGTATTGGTTTTTTGGTTAAGGGTTAGTGAAACGTTCCTTGAAACCCAAGTTCAAATCCCTTCTCTCTCACTATTTTTTTTATTTTGCAAATTTTGCCTTAAACCCTAGTATATGACATGCCTTATTTTTAAAATAAATACTGCAAAATTATTTCAAGAATGAGGAAGAAGCCTAATGGTTAAAAGAAATATGAGAAAGCATGGAAAATAAATGAAGTCCCAAGTTTGAATCCTTTCCCTTACGAAATAGTTAAATTTTGCAAAATCCCTTGTTTTTTAATGTGTGTGCCATCCATATCCTTGAACCCTAAGTATAAATACAAGTTTTTATTGTATTTTTTCAGCCTTTAATTAAAATTTTCTCTACTTTAGCCGTTAACCCTCTTCCTTTCCTCTTTTCTCTTCAATTTTCTTTCTTTCTCCCATTATTGTCGTTGCCTACACCTCCCATTTTACCATATCTTTCTTCTTCTTTTTGCATCAAGATTGTGCACCATCTCCTTTACTCTATTTCTAACATTTATCTCATCTAAATCAATCCCAAATCTGAAATCTTGAACCCCAAGATCGATCTTGAATATTGCCAAGAAAGTGTCATTGTCGTTCCTCTCAACTAGCTTGGGTAAGATCTCTTTTCTCTTGAATTTCTTGATTAATCTTGTCAATTAAAAACAAAAATATCTAGATTTTGAATTTGGTGGATTTAAAATGATTTCAAAGTTATTTTTCTAGATTTTAATGAGATCTCAAACCATTTTAAAATTTAGCCCTAATTTTGGCTACCATGTGCGGTGTTGCGTGCGCCTATGTGCAAGAAAGGGGGTTGTTTTGTTTCTTGGGTATTGTCCATACTTTTCCAGAATTAAATTATTTTCTTGAACCCTCATAATCAACATTTAATCACATGTTAATTAGGGAGGGACGTTCTTGATCAATTAGCTAATCGGATCCCATAAATCGTGAAGCGTAAGTAAAATTAAGGATAACTAGTTTGTTACTTCGACATAGTTGTTGGGTAAAGGTTAAGACTTGATTAAATGAAGGTATTTAATCATTAATTAGCTACTTATTGTCCAATATATTATTTAACTAGGTGCTGACCCAAACGGCCCAAATCATCCGTAAAGGTGAAGAACGATTGTATGTACAGTTCGCATCGATACAGTGTAAGAAATCTAACTAGTTTGGATTCATAAAATAGTTATAATTTCAACAATTGGTTTGAAATCATAAGTGGGTGTTTGGGGGCTGGTTTAATGTTAAATTAGTTGAATTTATATTGAATTTTTGTTTAGGTTCATTTAAGGAATTATTAAGGAAAATTGGAAGATTCTTTAGTTTGCTGCGATGAAGCGAAAAATAAGGTTTGGGTCCTAAACTCATAAATTTGTTTGAAAATGTTAAATATTAGGTTATATTTGATAAATTAGCTTGCTGATTGGATTGGCTTAATATCCAAGTTATTGATTATGTGAGTGGCCGAACTAGGTATGTTTCGAACCTTAAAAGATTAACATGTTGGCAAAATTGCTAGTTTGATAGTATGGATGTTTGGTTGAGTTTGTAATTGCATATTTGAGTTATGAGATATGAGAATGTTTGACTGAATGATATAATATGTTGATATATTAAGCTTATGTATGATTTAAACGCATGAGATATTTGTTATATTGTGTACTGAAAAGGGTGCTATTTATGCACGATGAAAATCTGTAAAGTACGTGAAATTGAACGATATTAATTGATACCAACACAATTGTAATTTGAAATATTGGAAAATTTTTTCCATTTACTGAAAGTATGTGATTATTGAGGACATGCTGAGCATGTCAAATGAATGTGAAAAGTATTGAAATATGATTATGTATGAGATTTGTGACATATTGCATATGCATTGGGTTGAGATTTTGTGGTTGACGGAGGAGTCAACATTATCAGCAATAAAATGAATGTCAAATGGTTTTTCTAAAACAACACTATCAGCAATAAAATGAATACTAAGTATACACAACCTAATGAATGAATGTTTTTAAGCTAAATCAAAGTACAACTCCAATTTTCTCTAAAATAAGTTTATTTAAGGTCTTCAAAAGTAACGTAAGTTAGCTTAGCCATTTTGGTGGCTAATGTAGCTTTCTCAATCTAGCTATAACGTTTAGGTTGCGTTAGAGAGGTTACAAGTGGTGTGTAGCAGATGGTTGGGGTAGGAAACTCAATTTGCATTATAACATGATCATGACTCATTATATTGTTATTCATGCTGTTTGATTGTGATTTGCGATTCTACGTAAATGCTTGATTAATGCCTTATTGTTTACACTCATACAAAGCTAGTTAGCTCACCCCATTACTTCAAACTACTCATGTAATGAACAAAATTAAGACCGGACTTGGCATGCAGACGTACGACGAACTTCAGGCTCAGTTTCAAAACTATTATCTTTATTTTTGATTTATATAAAATTCCCTAAGTTTATTTGGTTTTTGGACTGTAAAGCGATTTAAACTGTGGTTTGGGACTATTTCCGTTTTGGGTATTTTTCATGCATGCATAGCCTCACACATGAGAATGATTTATTATTATATACTGAAATCAGGTTAATAATTTGGGTTTTAATCGGTTTTTTCGCTGTAATCAAGATAACCAAAGTTATTTTTCAAAAGCAACGATGTGCAAAGATTTTTTCTAAAAACTACGCTAGTGATACGAACTTGACTTAATAAAGATTGGATTTTTATAATGAATGTTTTTTTCCCAAAATAACAAAGGTAATCGTGGTTTTATTAAAAAGAGAGTTCGTTTAAGGTTTTCAACCATCGATAGGGTAGAATCATAGTTTAGGTGTCCCATGTGACTTTCACGATTCAGGCATAACGTCTAGGTTAGGTTTGGGAGGTTACAAACTCTCATACATGCATTAAACATATCATTCATGATAGTGAAGAGGGTATTGTGAGCATCTTCTCTAGACCCTTGAAACTCGGGCACCTTATGAGTACCCCTTTGATCAGTGGCTAGAACATAACTCAATACTTCATCTAACTCAATACTTCATCGAAATTTACTCGATTAGATTTAGTTAACATCTTCTATCTATAAGAAAACCAGTCAAACTGATTGAGAGTCATCTCACTATCCCAAGTTATAAAGTGGCATGCATTTCTAAACACAATACATGCTACATTCAGTCCTAGAATCGACTAAACCATAAATCTAATACCACTAAATGTAACACCTCTAACCTGTCGTCATCAAATTAGGGTTATGGGATATTATGAAAGTTAAGAAGTCTGATGATATTTTAAAATAGTTAAAAAATCAATTTAAATATCATAAATAAATATTCAAACAAAAAATCAATTTAAATATCATAAATAAATATTCAAACATTATTCATAGCATATACGTGTAAATGGAATTTAAATTGGGCCTACTGGACCTAAAAGTCAGTTTGGAAATAAGTAGGGACTAATCTAAAACAAAATAGAAAAAAATTGGAAAAACTTGTAAATAGGGGTCACACAGCCGTGTGACCAGGCCGTGTAACAAGGCTGAGGCCTTGTGGTGCTATGCTACATGTCCATGTCCTTAAACCATATAAAATTTGATTTTATGAAATATAGGGTCACACGACCGTGTCGTCAGGCCGTGTAACAATCTATGACTGTGTGGAACATCTTGTACTTAAAATCAAATAGACCATACGGTCGTGTCAAACAACCATGTGGAGCACACGACCATGTGGTAGGCCGTGCCACAAGCCGTGTGTACCTAAATTCACCTTTAAACACAAACCAATTCACATACCAAAACTTAGGTTCTAAGCCATACATTAATAAACATTCAAGCCTATTCAAAATGTGCCAAAACATACCACAATTCAAACATATACAATTCAAATACCACAATTCATAATCAACTTATGTGTCTAACCAATATGCATTCGTTGGCACCACAATTCAAACATAAACATTAACCATTTAAACCTAAAAAAAAAAGCTTTCCATGCTTATACATTCACCAAATCAACATAAATCACCAAATACCAAAATTATTACTTGAACTTCACCAATTAACCTATCATGTATTAGCCAATTCAACAAACCAACAATGCATTATATTCCAAACACACTTTTATGCTATTAAATGCAAACAAACCCAAAATACCATTAAGGATGTACGTCAAAACACATTTTACATATTTGAAATGGCACTAAACCTAACCAAATAATCATAACATATATATACCAAAACCCTATTTACATGCCACTTATAACTAGACCAAAGTGAACAATTAGTTACCAATTAAGTTGCCAGATAGTGTGATCTCCAAAAGCAATCCAATCGATAGCTCGTATCCAATTATCTACAAGAAAGAAAAACCAAAATGAGGTAAGCTTGTGTAAAGCTTAGTAAGTTTGTATTAAACATAAACTTTAACTTACCGCAAATGACTTAACTTAGACCTTTCACAATAAAAATCATAATCAAGGTCATGAGTTCATTTAATTGCTTATACACATCACAAGCCTCACCAGATTAGTAAATTCACATATATAAAAATGTTTAACTTCTTAATGTCATAAAACATATACAAGTAAACACATTTGATATACCATTCACCATCATCTATTCATTTAACATTTCACATTTTCATTTCAAATGTCTGTATCCACTGTTCCATTTCATATATCTATTTCCATATAACCATTTTATATAATCAAACAAAACATGTCAATAATCATATATCAATATGTAAATCATAGCATCATCTTAATTCATTTAATCCTAATAATTAATTATTTTGCTCAGAGAACATTAGAAAATTGAATTTGGATACGAGGGAGGATAATGCTCACACAAGCTTTAGAAAATCCATAAGACATGTACGATCTCGAGCCATCGGTATGAACTTCTTCATAGGTACATAGTACCTGATAAATAACTATCAAAGGATGTCTCGAGCCATCGGTGTGAACTCCTTCACCGGTACATAGTACCTAATAAAAAACTATCAAAGGATGCCATAGCGTCTTTCAACTATAATCTTAGTTCTATTTATAATGATACCATCCTATCTATCAGCCATGGTCTTACTCGTTTCTGAAAAATTGCCATAGCGTCTTTCAAATATGGTCTTATTCATTTCCGTCATGTTGCCATAGTGTCTTTTAGCTATGGTCTTATTCGTTTTCGTCATGTTGCCATAACGTCTTTTAGCTATGGTCTTATTCGTTTTCGTCATGTTGATGATAACATATATTTATAAACACAAACACATAAATAATTAAATTCAAATCAATATAAATATAATAATCCTAATATGAACTTACATAAACCGATTCTGCAGCAAAAAATGACTTCAACGTGTAATCAATAATTTTTCCTTTCCCGCGTTTATCAATTGACTGGTCCGTTTATTGATCTAAATATATTTCTTCCAATCAAGCTCAATAAAGGACTTCACCTTGACAATGGCTACAGTAAGATTAGTTGTACCTTGTCGATGCAACTCTTGCTTCACCCAAGACTTCAACCTATCCTTAAACTAGTAGAATTTTTATTTCTCGCTCAAGTTAGATATTTGAACATCAACTCACTGAAGTCTTTAACATAGTCTTGAATAGTGCATTCTTGCGTAAGCCGATGCAACTTCACTTAAGCCTTCTCTTTGGCGTATTGTGGGTAAAACTGCATCTTCAACTCTCTTTTGATCCCCTCCCAAGTTCAAATTGCAGCCTCACCATATTTCTCATCCATGGACCTACAATGCCACCAAAAGAAAGTGACATCCGTAAAATAGATTGAAGTAGTGTTTATCACTAGTGGAATCATCCTTAATGGTCATTGCACAGAAGTACTGTTCCATCCCCTAGAGAAAATTGTCCACATTTCTTGTGGACTTCATCCCTTTAAACTCTTTCAGTTTAGGAACATCCATGTTACACTAATTAGGAGTTGAAGCCATCATCTCATTACTTGGAGCAACTTTACAAATAGTGAGCTCCCCCTTGATATCTGTAACCTGTTCCTTAAAATTTGTAACCATGACTTTGAGAGCATCATTCTTCTATGTCAGCTTCTTGCCCTGGTCAACCATGGTAGCATTGGGGGTCTCTCTCATTGCATCTTGATTAGAACTGAGAGCCTCCACCACATAGTCCTTGAGTTGCACTCTCATCAAGTTTAACTCATCGGTACGTCCCTCAACTACCTTGAGTGTTTCTTTCATACCATCATGCTCTGCTATTTTTCCTAGACCTTCTACGAGTCTCCATCAAGACATTCTACTCATCTCCTCCTTTTATCATCTTAATTGGTGCTTTCAAACACTAGCTCTAATACCAACTATCACGGGGCTAAAACTTTAGTTTGACAAACTACACGACCTTAGGCAACTTCTTGGGTTCAAATCTGCCTAAGTCAATCTTAGATTTCAAAAATGAGATTTTTTGTAAAAATTCTCTAAGACACCGAAGTAAAGTAGAAGCAAGCTTGAAAAAAAAAGTAGCCACTAACAAAAAGAAAAGCCAACAGAAAAATATTGTACACCAAGTGTTTGAGTAAATGCTCTCAAAGTATTTTTATTACTTTTAAGTTTTGCAACCGAGGGAGAAGTCCTCTATTTATAGTTGAGCTCCCCTAAAACCAACGGTACAAATTGAATTACATCGACAATCAAAATCAAAGCCTATCTACAATTAAGATTCTTAAGGGATTGACTCAATCCTTTAAGGTTACAAAATCAAATCTTATCAGATTACATTATCAGATTATTTAGCCCTAAATTTTCATAAGTGTTTCACCTAGCCACAAAAGCTTTAAGTAGATTGGCTTTTCCACATGTTCTACGAGTCGGGCCAGTTCAAGTAGGTCAAATGAGTCTCATTTTATCAGTTGACCTCTATTGGATATTCTGTGCTCAATGGTAATGGGCTTTGATCTGCAGCATTGTACATGGTCACCCACAAAAAAATCTCATATTTGCGCTTTATAGGATTTAAACCTATGCCCTATATGTTATTGGGTAAGAATGGTATCATTTGGGCTAGTGTTTTTTTAGGGATTTCCAATGTATCCTTCAACACGTCTAATATTTTCTTCAATGGATAGCTCATGTAACACCCCAAAATTTTGGTATATCATCCGACATTGTTTCTGGATTAGATATAGTGATATTTCGAGGATATTGAAAAATCAATCAGATAAAGAAATTTCATGATAGGAAAATTGATATTGGAGATGGAAATCAGTATAAAGAATTGTGAATTTGAAAATGTAGCAAAAAAAAGGACTAAAGAAATTTTTTTTAAAAGTTGGGGGACTAAAGTACAAATTTGACCAAGAAGAGGAATATTGGTTATTACAGATTAATTGACATAAGAATAAGGTATAATATGTATTGGTATGATAAAAATCACTTTTGGGACCAAATTTGAAAGACTTGATTATATAGGGACTAAATTGTAAATGTTCCATTTTTACTAAGAGAAGGGTAAAAGTGTAAATTTCTCCACCCAAGGATTCTTATTAAGCATTAAAGGTGGATTATGTAATTTGAGTTATTAAGTGCCTACTTGTGAAGAAATTATGCTTTTATGCAAAAAGGGGCAATATGGTAATTTTTTCACATAAAGACATTTTGGTCATTTCTCAAGAATTTTATAATGAAAATATTATTTTAATGAAAATATCATTTCTCAAGAGTTTGAAAGCTTTGTTTTTGAGTAATTTTCCATCCAAGAGGTAAGTACCCTTGTGATAAGGGGATGAGGAAGAAGAAGATCTTAATAAATAAAGAATAGAGTAAGATAGTATTCAAGTTGTTCGACTTGAGAAAGAATGATTCGGATCTGACCTGTAAAGAAGAATTAAAAAAAATAGAAGTAAAGAAAATGAAATCACTAAAATAAAAAATGAGAACAAAGAATAAATAAAAATAATAAATGAATAAATAAATAAACAAAAATTAGAAAAATAACAAAGTGGAAGATGGAACGAGTAAACCGATGGATATGATGGATAGATGGATAAGTGTCCAATTAAACTCTTTGAGATATATACCCCAACAAACTCAATTAATAACTCTAATCAATTATCCAAGAAATAATTCCTTGGCAAATTGAAGGATGAAAAATGAATTCCTATGACTCCCTGAAGAAAATTGAGAAAACTACTTCTAAAAATCACAAGAAGGAAATCTTGCACAAAGAAACTAACTCCCAGATTTGAAAACTTTATTAATGAAAACAATTGTGTCCTGAGCGAACAATGAAAAGACCTTTATATAGGCTAACTAATTACATCTAAATAAAACTCTCAACTATACTAAAACTCTAATTAATCTAAACAATAAGTAGTTTTTAAACTAGAATTTCTTGTTTGACTAAAAACATAAAAATCCTTAATAACTTAAAATAATTAAAAAATTAAAAATTTGGAATAAATAAATAATAATAAAATACATAAAAATGCAATATTGGACTCATATGTAATAAAAATTAAGCCTAAAAATTGAACCTAATATGATTAAACACGAATTAAAAGTTTGAAACTTACAATTTCCATAATAATCCTGTCCAGAAATTCTCCTTGTGTAGTCTTCAGTAAAATGATAATAACTTGAGTTCTTGAATGCGAATTTGAGTGATTCAAAATGTGTTTTGAAGCCAAGAGATATATATCGAATGCTATGAGAAATCTCAACCTAGAAACATTTGGATCCCTTCCAAAAATGCACTCCAAGTTGGCTTATTGTAAAATTGCTAGGCGAGTGGGCTTGATTGGAGTCTTTAAAGTATAACGCCTAAGCTTGTTAACATTTTCCACATGGGCTTATCATGATAGATTGAGATTTTAAGTCCATAAATAGAACTGGTCCTCCCAATTTATCCTTGCTTGGTATTTAACTCCAAAGTCCATCATCTTGAAGCTTCAACTCTTTTTCTCAAAATTTCTTCATCATAAATTCTTGAATGAATAAGTTGAGTTTCAAATTCAACTACTTGGATTTGGATCCTGTGATTAGACCTTGAGGGAAACTGAGTCCATCTCTATCATGGTCTTTGAATTGGGTTGGGTTGCTCATATCATTCCCTCTTCCTCAAAATGACTCGTCCTCATGTTTTTGCAATATTAAAGGGAGAAAGATCAGTAACATTAAAAGTGGAACTAACATTATACTCATCGGGAAGATCAATTTGATATGCATTATCGTTGACGCATTTGAGTACTTGAAAAGTGTTGAATCTGGTGCCCTGAGTGTAGTATTTTTGTCTAAGTACAATTGTAATTTTTCAAACAGATTGGTTAATAAAATTATTCATGAATTACCTTAATACTTTGTATATTATCGTCACATGGTTTTTGCACGTAAAGCAAAATAGAAGCAAATGTTGCTCATTGGTTGTCCAATTTTAAACTAATACTAAGTGATATTACGTGGTTGGATCGTAATATAGAAAGACACTTGTATTAGTAGATGAACCTAAACATGTCCTTAGTCTAATAAAAAATGTGTAAACTGATTGAAATAATAATATGCCATCTATCAAGTCTAATTGGGGAGATGCCTTGTCTTGGGTATCGGAGCGAATGACTCCTAGAAGATAGAGACATAGATGTGATTGACTGGATTGAGAATATATCGGACTAGACCAAAGCAGAATAGATCTTGAATCCGTTTATGGATTCATTCACTTGTGATGTTTATAGTGTGGCATGCATAAATCCAGAGTGGATGGCGGACTATGTATGCATGATTTGTACACTTTGATATAAGTAAAAGCCTAAGAATTAATGGATAATGAATCGAAAGTTAGTGCATTGGTTGTATAACTTCTGTAGTACGTAACATCATTCACAATAGTGGAATTCATATCCCGAGGCATATGGTTGTTCGTCTTTGTGATGAATGACTTCATTACTATTTAATAGTAATTGTCTTTTCATGAAAGAAAATGTAATGGTTACCATGAGATAAAATGGGATCATATTGGAAGAGTGGATATTATCCCAAAGAGATTAAGGATATCCTATAAGGGTAACACACTTATGACAAGGCTAGTGGACAAGCATTGACTAGATGCTTTCGTAATGGCATGTCATTAGGGATAGCTCTGTCATGATACTATAGTAAAAGACTTCATGATTAAATGAGTTTATAATTCATATGTGAAAAGCCAAAATTTAATTATAAATCATTTGAGCCTTAATTGCATATCTCCAATCGATCCCTCTACTAGCTCATTGAAAACAAAATTGAATTGTGAGTTTGAATCAAAATGAACGGAATGAATAGAAATAGAGAAATAAGAAACATTCAGAAATGATTATAGTTTTCTCCAAAATGGAGAAATGAAATAATTTGGAAATGATTGTAAGTTTCTCAAA
Organism: Gossypium turneri; assembly: GCA_008044935.1. Lineage (NCBI taxonomy): Eukaryota > Viridiplantae > Streptophyta > Magnoliopsida > Malvales > Malvaceae > Gossypium > Gossypium turneri. The sequence goes on from CP032580.1 coordinate 22,682,247, forward strand.
ATAGAAATGGAAATGGAAATGGAAATGGAAATGAAAATGAGAAATGATTCGTTTGCAAATGTACATGGATTACTCAAAATGATTAGAAGAATAAGTTTATATTTTTGAGTTGTTTGAAGCCCGAAAATGAAAATAAACTATTCGGTCATAGTGAACATGGTGAGTGGTGAAATATTAAACATATTTTCTCAAAATTTTATGAGGGGTAAAATCATCATAATTTATCGGGGGTAAAATTGGGATGAGAAAATTATTTAATATAATTATATTGAAGTTTATTTTGGGAAATAGAAAAACAAAATTGGGTAGGATCAAAATACAAAGTACAGGGTCGATCGTAATTTGACCCGATATGAGAGAGGCCCAAAATCTCCTCATGTAACTTCAAGGGGGCGGCAACCCTAGTAGGAATACTAGGTTGTGTCGTCCACCATACTTTCACTCTAAGTAGGTAGTTGTTTTTCTATTTGAAATAAACCACTACAACTCAACAAGGGCTCTACTTTCTCTTCCTATAAATAGATGACACTAATAGAGCTATTAACAAAACTTTGAGAGATTGTTACTCTATCGAAAAATAGAGAGAATTTATTCTCAACTATTAAATATTTTTTTCTAGAATAAAAATTCTACCGATTTCTATTAAAGAAGAGAGAATTTCCATTTTTACCTCAAAAGGAATAGAATACCTTTTCTAGTTTTGTGTTTTGATTCAATTGGTTCGAGTCCACACTCGAAGTAGTTCGTGGTACGTGAAGAGCAGAGAAGATCGTTTGATTGAAAGTTAGAAAAACATCAAGGATTTTCTTATTCGAAAATACATGTACGATTTCAGTTTAAGGTTTATTGCAATAAATATCATAAATCGGGTTGGTTTTCAAAATTTTAATTTTTCGTTGTGCAAGAAAATTGTTTTCAAATTGGATATTTTCCAACAAAAAAAAAATCACCATGTGGGTCCAATTTCGTCGTGCGTCTGGTTGGAAATTTTTTCTTTTCTCATATGGACCCAAACCCAATTGCAGGGTTCAATGACCACATGTGTGCTCCCTTTGTTGACTCTATTTGCGTTGGTTTGGTTTGGTTTGTTTGTTTCTTTGTTTTTTTGTTTTCTCACTTTTTCGTGTGTAAACTTAACCATTTCTACCTTCTTTTTGCCATCTAAGGTAGTAATAGAGTTAAGAGGTAAAGGCAAAAGATCAAGAACAGTTAAGGGGTTAAAACTGTAAACAATCTCAAAAGGGGAATAACTGGTAGAAGAATGAATAGAATGATTATAAACAAATTCTACAGATGGTAAACTTTCCTCCCAATTACGAAGCTTCTTACCAACAATGGCTCTAAGTAAAGCCCCTGAAATTTGGTTCACCACCTCGATTTGTCCATCTGTTTGAGGGTGACATATAGAAACACGCCCATGTCTCAGGCCGTGTAACAATTAAACTAGGGGCACACGACTGTGTTCCAGCCCGTGTAACTCTCTAAGTAGGGTCACACGCCCATGTGCCACGCCGTATAACTCTCTAAGTTACCCTACACCCTCGTGTGCCAGACCATGTGTTAGGCCGTGTAACTCACTGATTTGCACCCTAAAGAACTCATCAGATGACACACGGCCGTGCTGCAGGGCCGTGTGTCTCACTCGACTAAGTCACACGCTCGTGTCTCAGGCCGTGTGGACCCAAAATGAACCTTAAACAACGAATTTATGAATTCAAGCTTACTTAGACTCTAAGTAATCAATTTACCAACCAAAAGACCTATTCAAAGTGACATTAAACAAGTTAAAAACATGTTAAATCAACATCCTAAGGGCCTAACCAATGTATCATCATTGATACCACAAGTATATACATTTATACATCAAAATGAATCATCAATCACAACTTATAAATTCACAAAATTTAACACCTAACCAATGTGCCTACCATAGGCACCTCAAACACAACATTTCATTAACACATACTATATATTTGCATTAAAACATCTTACCTCATTCACAAATATCATATAAGTTGACTATTTTCACTTAAGATCATACTTAACATTTTACATATCCAAAACATTAGTAATGACATACAAGCCTATTACATGCCATATAATCTGAAATGAACGTTCCAAAAACTACCAAAAATGAGTGGATAGTGTGACTTGAGTGCCGATCTGACCGTCCAACCTTCAAAGTATCTACAAGAATAGAAAATAACATAAGTAAGCTTATTGAAGCTTAGTAAGTTCGACGTACTAAAACAATAAAATCTTACCGAAGTAAGTACAACATATCATTCTATAATAATATAACCATATGTGTTCCCTGTCGTCCACAATCTCAACCAAAGTGAATTGCAAAATTTAATTCAAAGTCCAAATACATGACATAGCCATCAAAATCACAAAACAAGTTACATTACAGAGATTTACCATCTGATGAATGACTTACGAATATGAGTACATCGATATTCCAACTGAAACACACTAGATGCTCATAAGAGTTAATCCATCCGATAACACACCAATAGCTCCGAAGAGCTAGTCCAACCGAAAACACACCAAAACAGGGAGTATAACACGAGAGTTCGCAAAAAATGCTGAACCTCGGCCTACTCAAAAAACATATATATATATATATATTAGTCCACAACAATCTCCACTCCAATCCCCCATAACACATCATAACTCGACTGTACTCTATCCCACGTTCATTTCGATCCAAAAATTAAAATTCAATAACTTTTCTCAATAACCTTACATCATCTATAATCAAATATATTTACTATACTATTTTATATCATCCACCATTTCATATAGATGCTAAATTTTAAACTGTACGAACTTACCTAAATTGAATTGTAGTAGGTGTAGAAGTTTAGGGACTATTTCATAATTTTTCCTTTTCTTCGAGTATCAATTGGGTCTTAATCTAAAATGTAAAATTATTCAATTATTAGCTTAAATTTGAACTTCCAATTCACTTTACATTTTATACTCTTTATTTTTTGAATTTACACAATTACCCCTAACTTTTACAACTTTTGTAATTTAGTCCCTTAACTCGAAAATCATCAAATTAACCATTTTTCTCAACTAAAAATTTCAGCCGAATATACTAGGCCCTTAAAAAGTCCCTAATAAACATCAAATTCACTATCAAACCTTGAACTTTTGAAATTTTCACAATTTAATCCTAAAATCAAAATCTAACAAAAATCACTTCACAAAATCACCAAGTAACACTATCAAAGTTTCAAATATATAGTTATCATAAAAAAAAATCAAGATTCATCAATTGAAACTTCTAAAATTTTTAACAAATTCAAAAAAGGTACGGGCTAGTTGGACCTAGTTGCAACGATCTCAAAAATATAAAAATTACAAGAAACGGGTAAGGAATTCACTCACATGCAAAGAGTTAAGCTTGGTTGATTCCCCCAAGCTATGCATCCACAGATAATTGGTTATGAAGAAGAAAAATGAAGAAGAAAGCTAATTCTTTCAATTTGTTTTATTTAATTTCAACTTAATTGCAATTTTACCATTAAAATTACATTATTTTATCATTTTCTATTGATTAACCGTCCAAACAAGTTAATTAGGGATAATTTACCACTTCAGTCCTTCCTCATTTAAATTTTAAGCTATTTAATAATCTAAATGCAATAATTACTAAGTTTTGTACCTTTTACAATTTAGTCCTTCTTCTTTAATTAGCTATCTAAACGTTAATATTTTTGGACTAAATTTTAATACGACTCTAATGACTCCATAAATGTTCTATAAATAATATTTATGAGTTGACACGATAGAAATTTGTGGTCCCAAAACTACTATTCCGTCACCACTGAAAATCGGGCTATGACATTCACTATAGATTAACATGCCTTACTCTGAAACCATTACTTACCCATCAACATCTTCGATACATCACTTACATTCTTCAATTAGAAATTTCATAAATATTTATCCATTTCTTTTCTAGAGGTCCATACAACTGCAACACTATTACTCTTGTATACGTAACTCTAAGCCATCATTTTATCACAATTCATGAATGGTTACCTACACAGATAGCAGATACCTCCTTCAAATATCAAATTTGGAATTCTTACTCAAAAAAAACTTTTCTTATGTTAACCCATCACCTATCTGTATATCTTCAATTCATTATTCACAATTGAATCATGGTCTTATATATTATTTTACCTTAACCCATAGAGACACCGTGCCTTACTAATCTTTCTGATCACACTTACTAACCATATTGAACGCACCAAAACAATTTAATATAGAATCCACCACAAGAATCATTCCTTTAGCATACCCCATTGAAAGACTTACTATGATATGCCACAAGGGCACTATTTTTAGAATTCGCCAAGTAAGTTGTTCCTCCAGAGTGTGTCATAAGGGCTTATCTCTCAAATTATTGCCACAAAGGCTATCATTAAAAGGTTCTCCACAGAGGCTATCCCTTCATAATTCACCACACAGGCTTTTCTTTCGTATTTCACCACAAAGGCTTTCCTTTCATGTTTCATCACAAAGGCTTTTCTTTCATGATTTTCCATAAAGGTTTTTCTTTCCTAACGTGTTTACAATATGGATTTTCCTAAACTCATGTTATGTGAGGTTTAGCCATCATCGTCCTGGGACACACAAAGAACCCCATTAAGTAATCATCGTCCTTTAGTTCCTTTTAGAAAGTTTCATAGCCATGGACTTTTCCTTTCAGATTTCGTGTTTAAAGTCCCGACATACCCCTTTGGACAATATCGCGGATATAGACACAAACTCTTAATAGAACATAATACATAACATACATCTAAGACTCACATACACGATCATACTTCCCGTCACATTACTTGAACTCATTAGATCTATACCAGATGTATCTATCATCCTCAACAAACAAACACACAACCATAGATATCCTTAAATAATTTCTTGTATAGTCACATACATATCATACTTTAACTTGTTCAATTCATACAAATTATACATGCAAACCCCAACAAACATTCTAACTATACCTTTTTTTTCTAGTTTCTGTTCATAGTCTGATCAATTACCATAGAAATATCTCGTATGAACAATATACATGCAATAGTCAGTATAAAGACTCACCTGACAACCACAGATAACAGTTTGAACTTCAGATCTAACAACGGAGTACAACAACCACTGCTTATAAAAAAAGAAGATCATTAAAACTCATTCGTAACCTTTACCATCATCACAAACCCAGATTACCCTTATATAAAGCCTTACTTCTTCATCTTACTATTCATGCACTTATTTAGACTTAATCTTTCATAACTTTAACATACGGAGTCACAATACTTACCTTGACATGGAATAGTCACTAACAAAGATCCCGATTTGCAACTCTAACTTAGAGAAGGTAATACTTTAGGTTTTTCTTAAGATTTTGATAGCAGTGCTTCTTGAAGATGAAAGAAGAAAATTCCCTCTTTCTTTAACCTGATTATCCATTAATGTAACCTAAGTCTTTATTGGGACTTGACACATGTCACATCCTTACTGAATTGTCTTATCCAAATGTCTACAACTTTCGAGAAACCTAATTGAATATCCCCTTATCTTTTAATTATCCTGGTTCACATCCAGTTGGTTCCTAACCAGCTTACATTGCAACTTAACTTGTATAGTATTATAGTAAAAGAGTAGACTATACTTCTGATGTGAACTCATACCCTCTATACTGTTTTACTTGTCCACTATCTTATTCCAACTAACATAGAAATCTAACATAGAACCTTCTTTAACTTAAACACATAACTATATACGCCCACTTTATGCGCCAAAAGATGTACTTAAGCGAATACTACTTTGCCAATCATACTACTTTAGGACTATACGCCAAACCTTGTACCTGCGAGAACCGGGGTGTTACAATTGATGCCATGAAGTCTTTCATCCATGGTCTTACTCATTATACTTGGTTGGCATAACGTCTTTTATCTATGGTCTTACATCGTTTAGCTTATACCTTGTACCATGACATCTTTCATCCATGGTCTTATGCCATATACCTTATATTAGACTACCGTAGCTTCTTTCATCTATGGTTTTATGCCATAAACCGTCGTCACGGTGTCGCCCTGAAGGTCTAGTCGATACCGCTGTCACAATACATAGCATTCTATAATTTCATTTCATGAATCCTCCTCCCATGACCTCCTTTACACCACCTAACATTGATGCTCAAACACCTTAGTGTTCCCTTTGTAAGGTTCGAAGCTTCGCTTGAGATGGTATCTAATAAGTTTTCTCCCCATTCCCATTCTAACTTCATTTATTCCCTTAAGCTTTACCCACAGATGTGCAATGCATGTTCATATCACCTTAAACTTTATCATCTCCATAACTTATTCCTTTCTTTGAACACCAGAGCTTCCATTCTCCAAGCAACAACTTACAACCCAAAATCATGGGATTATACTCAATGCTTTTACCTTAAACCCATTTTTTAGAAACATGCAGAACCCTTAAAATTAGTTATGATGTCTATAACTTTATCCTACGTACATAAAATGGTTAAGAACCTTACTTGTTTGTTAGTTTCACTACTTTCCCAACTTCATCCTCATGAAGTCTGCTCCATATAAAATCTTCCATGGCTACTCCTTCTTCGAGCTACTGAAAAGATGAAAATGAGATAAATTGGAACAAGGTACGAAAGAAAATCATCCCTGGGAGCCATCTCCCAGCTATTTATAGCCCTTCTCGTGCTACTTCCAATCCTATGAGAGCCATCCATGGCTAATTATTATGTCTCTCAACTAAAGAACCAACTGGTTCCATCTTAACCTTAGGGGTTACCAACACTCCTATAAATAAAACCTTAGGGGTTTGATGTAACTAAGTTGTCTTAAACACATCCTAAAATCGTATTAGTTTAGGAGTAAGATTTAGATTACACTTTCATTTCTTTTCATAAACTCTTTCTTCTTCTTTCTTGGAATCAGTTTCGATCCAAGAGTTATTTTATAATATCGAAGTATTTAGTTTTTCTCTTTCGCAAGTGATGAGATTTGATTAGTCCAATAGAGATATTCACTACTCCATTCTTCAATCGACATCAACTCAGGATTTAGGGTTAAATCCCTTTTGATTTATTTATGTTATTTACATGTTTACTTCAATTGAGATTGAGATTATGAATACCATGAGTGGTTAAATCCCTTAGGGGAAATTAACGAGTGGATGGGGACATGATTAATAGAAGATTTAGGGTTTCTTGGTAGGATTAGTTGGTTTAAATTATGATTTCTTAAACCCTAGGCTTGACAACCCTAAGAAGTAATCATAAGCTAAACGAGGTCGAGAGATAAGGGAGTATCAACCAATTAATTAATTAGTTAGAGGCTGAGATGTAATAATTGGTTAGTTAATAGCTAATCCAAACTAAAAACCTAATCCGAAGTTAATTGCAATCCCTAAAACGAGTTAATCTTCCTAATTAATTTTATCGATTTATTTGTTTGTTCATTTTATTGCTTATTTATTTTAATTATTTAATTTCTATTATTAATCTTTTTTATGATTTGTCTTAATGTAGAATTTAATTATTACTATTTAAACTTGTTATTGTAAAGAGATTTTCTATAGATTTAATCCATTCTCCCTTGGGTACGATCTTCGGAATACTTCCATGTGTTCTGTTGTAACACACATACTATATTACAATTTGATCTGTATACTTGCAGACATCATCGATTTAATTATATATATTTTTGGTGTGCTATTTATACCCTAAATAATAACACGTTTAGAGGCGGTCAACAACAACCAATTAGAACAAACCATGTGTCCCTGTTGATTGCTAATGAGGACGATGACGTGACCATTGGTTGTGTTGGCTGTGCATTGATCGTGTTGACTAGACCAAAAATTGTAAAAAAAAATTAAAAATAGTAAAAAAATATTTAAAAATATATAAGAATTGTAAAAACATTTAAATTATTAAAAATATTAAAAATTGTAAAAAAAATTAAAACTTGTAAAAAATTAAATATTGTAAATAACTACTAAATATTGTTAAAAATATTTTAAAGTTGTAACAAATTATTATAAAATTATAAAACATTATTTAAAATTTATTAAAATATTATTTTTTTGAAAATTATTAAAAATTTGCAAATAATTATTAAAAAGTGTAAATAATCATTAAAAATGTAAAAAAATTACAAAAAATTTCTTTAAAAATTGTGAACCGGTGGCCTTTAATCGAAAATTTAACCATTTTTAAATAATACTTACAATTGTTTAATTGAATCATATTTTGTTATTGTTTCTAGACTGCAAATCTGAAAACAATAATTCTAGAATAAATCAAGAAAAGAAAGTAGATGACAATTGAAGAAGAAGAAGGAGGAGGAGGAGGAGGAGGAGGAGAATTTGATTTATTAATTATTTACAATTTTAAATAAATATTTATGATTTTTAATAATTTTGAAAGAATTTAAATATTTTTTATAATTTTTAATAACTTATTTACAATTTTAAAATATTTTTAACAATATTTAATAATTATTTATAATAATTATTTTTTTACAATTTTTTTGGTTTGATCAACACGGTCAATTCATAGTAAATGCGGTCAACGGTCATGTCAACACCCACATCAACGATCAATGGGACATTTGGCATGTTCTTATTGGTTGCTATTTTTTTAACACTGTTAACGGTAGAGGCCAAAAAGTATAACATAATTATAGTTCATGTACTAAAATAAGACAAAAAAAAATTTAGACACCAATATAAAAAAATGGACATAGTTCAAAGGCTAAACTGTAAATAAAACTTTTCTTTAATGATATGTTTTATATTGGTAAAAAGAAAAATTATGTTATATCCCAAATTGCTAAATTTAATTATAACTATTATAATTTCTCAAATTTTGTGGGATGAATTATTCTATAGAAAATTTGACACATTTATAATTTTTTTACGTAGATTTTGAAAATTTTATTTATATAATTTTATATTATTTCATGTTTTTATTATTTTTCGTTGGTGTTACACTTACATGGTCATGATGGATTTCAAATTACCAAATCTAATTAACTATTATATTCAAACAGCTCTAAATTTGGCAACCAAAGTTATTAAATATTCAAACTATGATTTCTTCTACTTTTTAACCTTTTAGGTTAATTACAAATAATCTATCATTCGTGAAGTTTTTAGATTTTATAAGTTGGGTCAATGGATTAATAAGTGTTCTATAAAGTATAATAAAATATTAAAAAAATAAATATTTTAAAAAGAAAGATACATGTCAATTTCTTAAAACTGTTTTGAAGTAAATAAGTACATTGTCAGTATATCAAACACTCTCCCATAATCAATTAGCAACTATGCAGGAGAATTTATTTAGTTAAATATAAAAATTATTAACCTATCAATTCAAATATGATAGTACATCAACGGCAAAACGTAAAAATTCATTTAATTAAATATAAAAACCATAAATCTATCCATATCAATATTCGTGATGAAACTTAAGAATTTGTTTAGTTAAATATAAAATTTATCAACTCATCAATTTAAATACGATAACGTACTTGCAAAGAAGCGCGGGAATTTATTTAACTAAACATAAACTTTAAATTTATCAATTCAAATATGATAGCATATTAATAAGAAGGCGTAGAAATAATGACGTATTCGTGATAAAGCGTGAGAATTTGTATAGTTAAATATAAAATTTGTAAACTTATCAATTTAAGTATGAAAGTGCGCAAATTTATTTAGATAAATATAAACTTCAAAATTAACAATTCAAATATGATAGCATACTCGCGGCAAAACTTGCACACACAAATTTATTCAAATAAACATAGACTTTAAACTTAACAATTCAAATTTGATAGTATATTCGCGGCAAAACTTGCAGTAAACACGCACAAATTTATTCAAATAAACATAAACTTAAAACTTAAAACTTAAAACAATTCAAATAGGATAGCATATCCCAACAAAACATCTGTAGAAAATAAAAAAAACTGAAAATTAAACCATCCAAACAAACAATGACAATAAAAAGGATACATATTTGATATATATCCCTGGTCCTTTTGTCTTCAAAGCTTCAATGTGACATCTACTTCTTGATCCCCGACGCAATCACCTTCAAGTTCCCTTTCAGCCATCGCTGCCATTCCTTCGATTAGTAAGTTTGCTTCCAACTGGTTCAGAAAGGGCCTAGTGAAGAGATTAGTGCGAGACCGTGACATCCTCATAATTTGCCGCGCTGCTGTCGCCGCCACCTCAGCAGCAGTAGGAGATGGTGTTGGTGCCGTTGGAAGCGGCTGGTTCACCACCGGCTGGTACGAAACAAGTGGCGGTCGAATTGTCCACTGTTGAGGAGCACCGGCTCCAAGGAGGAAAGGGTGTATTGCGCTCGGCAGCGGTGGATATGGAAGTATCCGAACAAAACGCTGACGCGGCACAACCAACCTTGGTTGCTGCTGGGAATCTTGCTGTAAGGCTGGTGGCGGAGGAGGATGATTTTGAATCAAATGGTTGGCTGAAACGCCACTTTGGGGGGCTACCACCATGTGGCTAAGTAAAAGTTGCCGTTTGGCATTAGCTTCATCAAGTAAAAGATGAAGCTCCATGTGATCGAATAGAGCTCTGCTGCTCGTGAAAATATGGTCACAAATTCGACAAGCAATTAGCTCTTCGGCTGAACCAGGCTGCTCTCGTCTTGCATGGTTAAGCAGAGGAGCAGCTTCACGCATGTTTGCATTCCTAGAGGCATCCATGGTATGTTTTTTCTTGAGAATAAGGATTAAACACCTTTGTAAAGAAAAGAAAAAAGGAGAAATGAGCAATGATGGCGTATTGGGTGCTGGTTCAAACAAGTTATTTGTAGGTCAGAAAGAAATTGGTTACCATTTTTAAGATTTCCTTAAAAGTCATGTAATTTACTGTTCATGATTTGGGATTAAGTGAGAAAAACCTAAAAAGGGTAAGAAATTAATGAAGATGAATGCATTGCTAGTATGTGCCAATGATTTAGCTGTCTTCTAAACCATATATAAATTTTATGAAGTGTAGGGTATGAATGATTAAATATTTCCTAATCATATTTTGTCCGTATTTAATATTTTTATAATATTTTTTAATAATATTTGTACGTGTTCCAAAAAAATCATTCTATCATATTTAACATTTCTTTTAACAATATTCACTACTCTGTTGTAGTTATAATCGGTATTGAATTACTTTTTTACATGACATGTCTGTCTCATAGGTTATTTTTATTGAAAATAATTAATTTTCTTATTTAAATTTTTAAAATAATAAAATTGTATAAAAAAATAAAATCAATATTTTTAAAATCAAATTTTAAAAGTTTATTGAAATTCTCTCTATTCTTTTTAATTATGAATTTAAAGTATTTGAAGTTTTTAATATGGAAATTTTGATTTTTTATTTCAAATTCCAAGGAAAAATGTAATAGAAAAAAAAGTGTTGCTTTCAACAATGTTGAAGTGTTACTAAATATATAGTTCACTTTTAATTATTTTCACAATGTCCGATAAAAGATTTATCCTATTCTATTTTATTTTTTTAATAATGTCTGCACGTGTCCGACAACAAATCATTCTATTATGTTTAACTTTTCTTTTAACAATATCTGTAAGGGCACGTTTGGTTCGCTGTAATGGAATAGAGGCGTAATGGAATAGAGGCGTATAGCAATTCAATTGTTTGGTTGAATGTAATGGAATAGAGGCGTAATAGTATTCTTGTGTTTGGTTGAATGGAATAGAGGCGTAATAGCATAAGGAAAAAAACTAAAATGACTAGAATACCCTTAGTAGAATTTTTTTAGGAAGATGATTTATTATTATTGTTATTAAATTTTAATAAGATTATTAATATAAATAATAAATAATTTAATAATAATTTAAAATAATTATTATTAAATATAATTTAATAAAAAATATATAATTTAATAAAATTCTTAATAAAATTATTCTTATATTAATTTACTAAAATCATAATATATAATAATATAAAAAATATTTAATCTCATTTATTATTTTTAAACCGCAATACAATGTGCTAAAACATCATTAGTGAATCAAATAATTTAATTATTCTACAAAAAAAAATTAGAAGTAATAAATAACTTAAAAATTATATTTTGCATAAATATAATATTCAAATATTAACAAACATACCCTAAATTAAATTTCAGGTATAATTTTAAAATTTACCCCAAAGATTTAGTATACTTCTTGACCTGAACTTGACAATTAAGTTTATTTTAGTACTTGTATATTTTTTGTCCACTTTAATAATTGAACTTGACAATTAGATATATTTTAATCTTTGAACTTGAAATATATAAAATTTTATTGACATAACTCTTTAATAATTGAACTTGACAATTAGATATATTTTAATCTTTGAACTTGAAAAATATAAAATTTTATTGACATAAAACTTTAAGATTGTCTCACATCATTAAATTTGGACGGAATATAAATCCATAGTCAAAATAGACCTACTTGTAAAGTTAGATACTAAAGTAGACCCCAACAACATATAAGTATCAAAACGAAACTAGCTCACAAAGCGAAACTTCTTATGAAAGAAGATAAACAAATTGTGCTACTTGAAGGGAACAACACTGGCACTGGAAAAACATTCCGTGGTTGAGGACATAAAATCTCTTAAGCACTGCGTCCAGGTTATGAGCTACTCACAACAACACAGATCGCTGGGAAATAGTGTGCCAAATTACCTTTTGTATCTCTTCTTGGAACCACATGGACAAGGAGCATTACGGCTCATTTCTCCACTCTTTACCATATTAAACTTGGCAAGATCCAATGGTGTTGAACCCATTAGCTTTTGCACCTGCAAAAGATAAAAAAATAAAACGACTGACATTTCCAATGGAGAAAGAGAGAGATGCATAAACTAATACTTGTTATTGATGTTTTAAACTGTGGGAGGGGCATATCCATGCAATCCACCATTATAAACAAAATTTTCTTGATATTTATATGATTTAATTGTTCATCACTCATCCTCCTTCACTGGGTGACTAGCAAGCAAAGCAAACAGGTTAAAATCTACCATCAAAAGGAACAAGGTTATATATATATATATATACCCCAACATGTACGTATAGCAAGAGGCAGAAAAATATATACAAATCCATATAAGTTCACCCAAAACTTTAAAAAGCACATAATACATAGAAGCTAAGTATCAAAGTACCTAAAATCTGTATCTCACCAAGGCATCCACTAAATGATGGAAGCAAAGCTATCTCTGCTGCTTCATCTAGGCAACTGTCTTTCCATTTAATAAAAAAGGATAGATCATAACAGAATCCAAGAAGAGGCCTAAATAATAAGAATTAACATGTTAATTGGAACAACATACTTCTGCACATGAGTTTCCCAGTAAATCTGCTGCCAATCAACTGGTTTGACACACTCCGCAAGATCAGGCAAACGAAACTTAAACAATGCGTTCCACGCTGTATCGAAATTCCCATATCTGTAAGAAACTAGCACTAAACAGTCACCTCACATTCTAGTCTTACTTTCTACGCAAAACAAAAAGGGGATCTAGAAGTCATCACTAGAAGGACCATAGTCATCATAGTTCTTAAATGGCCTGCTCAATGAAAGTTAATATCTTTCAAGAATATTCAAGTAGCCCGCATATAGCAGCAACTCAGCAAAAGTTAAACAAGCTATGTCAAGAAGGAAAAAGATTATTGCTACCTTAAGAAAAATCTTTCATAGTCATGCTCATCTGTTAGAAGATTTGTGCATTAAAAAATCTAGTAAAACATTTCTCTGCCTATTTGAAAATTTCCCCTTCCTAAGTAAACAATTATCACATTTTTCTCACCCATGACCATTTCAAGCTTCAGTAGGAGCAATCGATATCCAGAATTATTCAGCTATAACAGTTATAAATTTGAAAAACAACTTGAAAACATGCATAAAACTTATAAGGAGCAGAAAATTTAACTAACATTTCACTTTGCAGCTTTTGCAAGCCAAAGGAGGTAGACATTCTACTAATGCATTGAACAACTCTAGAGGAAGTTCATAGACATGCGGCAAAAGATCATCCTCTGCAACCAACCCAACTAATGATTAAATTTGACCACTATGAACTGAAAATATCAGTTAAAAGGGGGAAATGCATCTCTCAGCAACTAGGCATTTTTAGTATAATGCAAACAGTATGCACTACAAGCATTAAAAAGGAAAGACATAAGGGAAATGTACTGTGAATGAGTTCTCTTTTAAGTGCGTCAATGCTCAGAGACACCAAAGAGGGAACATTCACCATTCTCCACTCTTATACATGAAAAAACAAATAAACAAAATCACACAAGGAAAATAAAATAAAACAAAACAAATGCCCCAAGTCCGAAAGTTGAGTTGCTTTAACACGCAAAAACTGAAGGATTAGATTTAATTGGTTTAGACCATAGTTGAACTAAGTTCAGTGTTCTATAAGGTGACTTTTGGTTTAAGTAATATTTTCGAATTCAATAGGCTGACCTTACCGCCAGTTCATCATTGACGATATTTTAAGGAAAGAAAAGAACTACTATTGAAGCTTCAAGGACCCAACGAATGAAGTGAAAGAAAAAAGCGATATGGCTTAGCAGTTACCAGAAAGCTTGGGATCGATCGGTGAATAGTTAACGTTTGAAGAGTTGGCTCTTCTGGTTCTGGTTCTGGTTCAGACGAAATCGAGTGAAAGAGAAATGCTTTGTTACTTTTTCATAACATTCAGAAATTGAGCTCTGTACGAATCAACTAACCCTGATTTGTCGATAAAACGAATCGATAGGGCTTTCTTCTTGTATCTTTTTGAGTTGATGATCATTGGGCTAAACAGGGAGGAACAGAAGACGGAAAGGGGAAGCCGATCGGGAGGGTAAAACAGGGAGGGTAAACTGAAGCAGCACCTAAACTGAGCAAAAGGGAGAGATTAGAAATCGGTGGATTTTGGGGATTAGATCAGTAATATATTAGACCCGTAATAGCAATACCCTGAACCAAACAAAGGATTAAAGGGGGATTAAGTGAGGCCCACCGATTAGGGGTGTATTGGCTATGCCAATACACCCAACCAAACATGCTGTAAGTGTTTAACAAAAATTCATTCAACTGTATTGCAGTTATGATCGATATTGAACTACTTCTTTATATGACGTGTTTATGTTTCTAAATATGTCCTAATCATATTTTGTCCACATTTAATTTTTTCACAATGTCTGCGTGTGTCCAACAAAGATTTATTTTGTTAGCCAATACACCCAACCAAACATGCTGTAAGTGTTTAACAAAAATTCATTCAACTGTATTGCAGTTATGATCGATATTGAACTACTTCTTTATATGACGTGTTTATGTTTCTAAATATGTCCTAATCATATTTTGTCCACATTTAATTTTTTCACAATGTCTGCGTGTGTCCAACAAAGATTTATTTTGTTCGGTTTAATTTTTTTAATAATGTTTGCATGTATTCTGCAAAAAATCATTCTACCATGTTTAACTTTTCTTTTAACAATATCCGCACGTGTTTAACAAAAATTCATTCAATTGTATTGCAGTTATAATCGACATTGAACTATTTCTTTACATGATGTGTTTGTGTTTCTAAATATGTCCTAATCATATTTTGTCCACGTTTACATTTTTCACAGTGTCTGCTTGCGTGTTCTACAAAAATCTATTATGTTGTGTTTATTTATTTTTGATAATTTTGCAAGTGCCCGACAAAAATTCATTCAATTGTGTTACAGTTATGATCGACATTGAATTACTTTTTTACATGATGTGTCTGTGTTTCATAGGTTAGTTTTTTTTTATAAATTTCTAAAAACAATTTCTCAAGTTTTCTAATATTTTATTTCATTAATCAATATAAGATAGGCACAAAAAAGCGTGGTGTATTAGGTTGAAATTAAGATAACCTATTAATAGTTAATTAATTAAGAAAATCTAGAGAATTACTTGCCTAATTAATGATTAAACTTTTAAGGCAACTAGAGTGTCATTACCATTATTAACCAAAACATCCAGCAAAGAAAAAGTATTAATTATTTGTTCATATATACTCCTAATCTTAGTAGGCAAACATTAAATTTATATCCTTTTTTTTTCCAAATACATAGATTTTATATCTATTAATAGATATGACTGCTGATATACATATATTTTTTCATACTGCTTATTTGAAAAGAAAAAAGAGTTAACATTGTTAATGAAACATTACTCAGTTGATAAATTTACCAAAACAAATCAAATTGAAGTTAAAATTGTCAATAAAACATAATTCAGTTGATAAATTTACCAAAACAAAAATCAAATTGAATTTATAATGTAAAAGACTATTAAAGCTGTTTATTTATCATAGTTCTAAAGGGAATACCTCGTCAGTTCTTTATTCAGAAAGATATTACCATATTCGACCCTTTATAACTAATTATATCAATAAATTTAATCAAAATAAATTATTATAATAAATAATTTAATCATTTAACTCAACTCAAAGTAATAAAATCGCAGATGATTTTCATTAAGTGAAATTCAAACTTGAATATACAAACTCGAAAGTGAAATTCAAACTTGAATATATAAACTCCCAAAATCTCATTCTTTGGTAATAAAATCTCGGTCTTTGGTAATATAACCAAGTTCTTGATTATTTGAAGTGTAAGCATTCTCAATTAGCTTTCTTTCACTTTGATTTTTTTTAAGTTAGGCCTATTCCTTCTCATGGCTAGATTCATCAGCCCTACTATTATTATTTTTTCTATGAGAATTATTCTATAACTACATTGAGTATTGATTAAATTCATGATTAAATTCATAATTAAATTGAGTCAAATTTATAATGTGGGGCAAAGCTCTCTCAATATAGATTTTTCATATACAAGATTCAAATTCGAAATCTTATTTAAGAGATATCAAATTCTTTACCACTCAACCCATTATACACTGGTATCTTTCCATTTTTCATTTTTGATCTTAGAAGGCTTAATGATACGAAAAAAGCCCTTATAGTATTTTCATAAAACCAAATATTCGAACCTATTGCACCAAATTAAGCACTCTAGTTGAGAAAATATATTAAAAAACCTTTTGAAGGTTAAATCTAATAATTAATTGTTAAACCTTAGCACCCTTCTTGATGTGATTGTTAACGATTATTAAGTCAACTTGTTTTGTTGTCGTAGCATTCATAAGAGCTTACAAAAGCTCTATAGCTAACCCAAGGTCGAACTAGAACCAATTTGTAATGCTTTCAAAGTTTGGAGTTGACTTCGTAACATCAGGGTTCCTCATCGCGACGTCACATACTAACTTGGCAACTATTGCTCGACATAGTGATGTGGCATAAGGACTTGATCTCGTCACGATGACCAAAGCTTGATGTCGCAACCTGACATACTATTTCTAAATAATACCAATTTGACACCAACTTGCAAGCACCAAATCATCCCAAATACACAACTACAACACATTTTTGGCCAAATTATACAGTCCTCATGATTTGAACATGAACAAAAACACCTTATTCAATGGTGTACTAATGCCACGTTACCTAGTACAATTCATTCAAACCTTTAACATATATGCTTAATAATTTAAGCCAAAAACACATTAACATTTTAAACATTTCAACAATGCATTAAACTCAATTACATATTACATTCATATGACCAATTATATATTTCAACTTCTAGTTCAAATGTTAACCAAAAACATACTATTATAACTCTAAAATATGGAGTTATTTTTAGCACTTTTTAATATATAAATTATGCAAATTCTGGGTAGTTGATAACACTTTTTGTAGTTTTTATTTATAATTTTGTTATATAAATTTAATACTATGAAAATGTGTTATTATAATTTATTTTATGCTAAATACTTTGTTTTCCATATTTTTGAGGAAATAAACAGACTCATTGAGGAAAGAAAGCAAGAAATCAAGTGCTGGGCTGATTTGCTAACATCTTTGGATGTCCCAAAATTGCTTATTGGGCTTTAGAATCTGTAATCTCCAAAACCTAGCCTAGACATTATGGTCGATTAGTGGAGATCACACTAGTCACCTATGCGACACTGCTGCCTTATCGTTCGTTGAAAACCTTAAGTACCCTCTCTTTTAGAAAAAACACTGCAATTTATCTTTGTTATTTTTGGAAAATGTTCATTAATTAAATTTACCATTCTTAGGTCATGTTATTAGCATTAGTGTGGTTTAGAAAATAGTTAACTCAATGTTCCTATCAAAAATTTTATGATCTTTTATTGGAGCATAAAAATTCGGTATTAACAGGTTAATTGCTCAAGCCAGATATCATGCTTTGTCTGTTTTCAAATAATCCTATAATAACCAAAAATATATGTCAAGTATGCATGAAAATCCCAAAGCAGTAAGAAAAACCCAACCACAGTTCAAATAGCTTTATAGTCCAAAAACCAAATAAATTTAATTAAAACCCAAGCAAAATAATAAGAATGTTTGAAGTCTGTCGTATGTCTGCATGCTTTGTTCAATCCTAGTCATTTTTGTTACTTGAGAAGGTTGAAACTATGAGTTGAACTAACTAACTCAGTGTGAGTTAAACCAATAAGAATATTCAATCATATAGGCAAATATCATTCACCACTATTACATTTGCAACACAAATATAACATGGGTATTATCATTCATATGTGACATGGACATATCATAATGCATAATGAAATCCTATTTAAAACACCTGCTACACACCACGAGTTCCCCAGAACTCGTCTGCCAAGCTCTAATCATTGTGAGCAACGCCCAATGTGGTTAAGCCACCATAATACACAATGCAGTTATACTGCCATTTAACATAAAATGCGATATAATCGCCATTCTCCACATTAATCCCGATATAGTACACTGACAACATATATATGGGCTTAATATGCCACCATTACTCAATGGAACTCCTCCATCAACCACAATATCCCACCCCATGCACATGCGATATGTCATACAAATTTCAATCAAATGCACGTTTCATATATTTTCTTTCAGTAGCATAGTTTACATGCCCTCATTATAATGTTCATTTGTCAAGCGTTCAGTTCACCATCAACATGGTGACATTTTATCATACCATCATTCATTAACACTTTAAGAAATATTCCAGTGCATGTATAATAGTTTTTCATTCAGAACTTTTCATGACATTTTACCCAATAAAGATATCATGCATTCAATATATGTTTCCAAATTAATACATGATATACATACAAGCAATCATACATTACATTAGAAAACTATTCATAATAGTGCCAATCAATCAACCATTCAGTCAATTATGCAACTTGCAAACATGCCATTTAGTTAAGGCTCATAACGTACCTGATTTGGCCACTTTAAGAATCATTTACTTAGCCATTTAACTAAGCCCGACGAGCAAGCTTAATCAATGTTTATAAAATTCAAAATATTATTAAAAGACTCAAGTTAACAAGTTAGGACCCACACCTTATTTTCGCACTACTGCAACACTACTTGCGAAGCACACGATTTCTCCTTAAAACCTTAAACCGAACCTAAATTAAAATAAATAGGAATTTATTGAGTTAGGTCACTATCAAAACCAAACTTAATACATACCCATAATAATTTAATCGAATCAATGTTTCCATAAAAATTCTAGATCCAAAGCGATTAAGTTACTTACACCGGTTTGACATGAAACACACGCGCGAACGTCTAAAGGCTTCACTATTGGTTCGGGGAGTTTAAGTCGGAACCTAACACAATTAAATACTGAAAAATAAGTAGCTATTCAATCATTAAAAACCTTAATCTAATCAATTAACAATTTCCCCAATAATAAAGTCGAAACTACGCATTAACCCTCAACCAACCGCACTTACGCTTCCCAATTTGTCAAATCCGAGTTGTCGAACGATCAAGATTGAATTTACCTAAGTCACACATGATTAGAGGCTGATTAGGAAGGTTTTTCAAGACCAATATTTTTCTAAAAATAGATGGTAAAAATTAAAGAAAAAAGCAGCCCCTTTTTGTGCCTCTAGGCGCGGTGCACCACCACCAATGGTGGCAAATGGAGGCTAGTTTGAAAGCCAATTAAAATCACTTTTGAAGGCTGGAAAATTGCCCATAAAATAATTAAAAATCACCCCAATTCCAAATCTAGAAAATTGGGTATTCTCTTGAAAGATTCGTGAAGAAAACAAAGGAAAAATGATACTTACCCTTCCTAAAAGGAAGGGGTGACAATGGAGTTCTTTGGGTAGCAATGGATATCATTCTTGAGGGTTAAAGGTTGTAGGTTTAAGGTTGGAAAAATATGGAAAAATGATAGAAAGAAGAAGAGGGGAATGATGTAAGAACCTGTTGCAAAAAGAAAGAAAAAAGGAATGGTGGGTCTTGGTGGTTTGGGCGACGGCACATAAGGGAAAATAAAAAAAAAAAATTGAAGGGAAAAGATGAGAGAAAGATGGAGGGGCAGCTAGGGTGAAAACAAAATGGATAAAGGCTAAAATAAATAAATAAAATTGATATTTATACATAGGTTTACTAGGTAGGGTGACACAAAAATATAAAAAACGCCGCAAATACTTTTAGCATAAAAAAATGCCGCTAAAAACCTGTTTCAGTGTAGTGTATATATGTGAATTAAAGTTTGGTTCAAAAAATTTTTAGTGCTTGGATGGTCAATTACGGAAAAAGGACTAAATCATAAATATTGTAAAAGTTAATCGATATTGATTTTTAGTAACTAAATGGCTTAATTAATAAGTGATTAAGGTTAAAATTGGTAATTATGCCATAATTCTATAATGGTGGACGGTTGGTGTGGTTTTCTAACACTAAATAATTTATTTTTAATTAAATAATTAAAAAAGAAAAGGTTAAAACATAAAATAATTAGGAAATGGTCATCATTTTCATTTCTTTTCTTCTTCCAAAACCGAAAACACCATGGATGAATGCTCCAAGGTTCTGCCAAGTTCATGTTTATGAATGTAAGTCCTTTTAAAGCTTATTTTTCGTAATTTTTATGTTTTTGAGATCATTGCAACTAGGTCTAGCTAACTCATATCTCCGTTTTCAAAATTGTTAAAGTTTTAAAATGTTTTCATTCATGAAAATTGAAGCTTTTGATGTTTAATGGTATGCTTTTGAACTTAGTTGTGAATAGGGATTAATTTGTTAAGTAAATTTTGTTAGTTTTGCATTTATGGACTAATTTGTAAAAATGTTAAACTTACCATGAAATTATTAAAATGTTTAAGTGATTGAAGGTTGATATTGGATGGAATTAGAATCGGTTATATGTATTGGGGCTTAAATGTGAAATTTTTAATAGTTTCGATTTTAGGAACTAAATTGAACAAAGTGTAAAAGTTCAAGGAATATTTGTAAAATGAAAATTATAAGTCATATACATTAAAATGAATATGATAATGTATTTTTAATTTAACAAATTGAATTTAATTATTATATATATCAAGAATTGAATCGTACGGAGGATACAAGAGAAAAGGGAAAATCGTGGATTGATCCCTACGAGTCAACCGATAGCGTATCTTAGGTAAGTTCATAGATTAGATATATGTTTATATGTTCATGTTATCTGTTGTATGAATTAATTAATTAATTTGTGATTGAATTATTAATATGGAATTGAGAATATTAACTATTTAAGATTGAATGAAAGGTGAGTAAGATTTACTTGAAATGTGATGAATGTATCTAGAAGTCATGCTATTTTGTGTTAGATAAAATTTATATGTGGTTGAATATTTAATATTGGATTGTAATGATAAATTGTTTACAATTAAGTATAAGATGAAAGGGTATTTAATTGGAAATTGATGAATGATTGTGAAATATGAATTATATGATCTTGAAATGGATGTAATGGAATTACAATGTGTGTACGGATATTATGGAAGTACCTTTGATTTGTTAACGTGAAGAATTCAGTTAAAGTGCTTGTTTGAACATAGTAAATGATTATGTAATGCCCCAAAATTTCTAATTTCGTTATTGTGAAAATATGACATAAATATCTGTCTATTTCAGTGGTTAAGTGTTCTGGGTGTGTCTATGAGGTCCCAAGCTCAAGCCTTGACTTGGGAAAATTTTGGTACTATTATGAATAAAGCCTTATCTCTGGTTAGTAGGCTTATAGTTAAAAGTTGGTAAAAATATATCAGATTGAGCCTGCTGGTCTAATGGCTATGGTGTGTGTTGGCGGGTGGGAGGTGTGGAGTTTAAGTCCTTGCGCGAGTAAGGGAATTATTTTTTGTTGCTTGCCCTTGAAATTTTGAGTAGTGGAGTTGTTGTGGGAGGTTAGGGAGAGAATTAAGGAGATGAGTTGCTAGATTTTTAGGCATTATCTTTTTGTTTAGTTTTTTTTTCAAATTTCAAACTCTTTTCCACCTTTCTGACATTTTCTCTCTTCTCCCCCACTCTCAATTTTTGATTTTCCTCTGTTTTCTAAATAATAAAATCCTTGCTGCTAAATTTCCTTTGAATTCCCCTTCCGTTTTCGTTGTCTTTCTTCATCTTTTCCCCTTTGCGCAAGCGTGCAATTGTGTTGTACAATAAGTTTCTGTTTTATTAAACTCGAATGTTACTCTGGATAAGGGATCAAGGGGTGTTACAGATCAGGATTCAATTGTCATGCCAATAGGGTTATTTTCACGTTGTAGAGGATATATGTGATAGTATGAAGATATTACTGATTATACGAAATCCAGCATTTGTTGCGGATTACCGAGTTATGCTGGTGTGGTGGAGGGATGTATTGATATTGATTATATGATGCCTACAGGCTTTGCACTTCAGTGCTCTAGTGTGATGTAGTTTGAGCTCGTACGAGCATTCTGGTGTGGTGTAGTTACCCATGTATCTGTATTTGTTTATTATTGTTCATAAGGCCATATGATGAAAATATATATGTATTGAATTCATGAATTATTTGAAGATGATGTGTTTATATGAATATTGAAATGTTAAGTGATGCTATTGAATAATTAATAATTATGTGTTTAAGAGTTGTTTGAAACAATATTAAAACGACTAGAAAGTTTTTAGTTTTATGTATGAAACACTTACCTGATAAATGCAATATTGGTAACAAAGTGGTGTGTTTACAAGAAATGGAATATGAATATGAATTGACATGATCAATTGGTTAATACAATTTATATGTTGAATCTTTTCTAATTGAATGATACGAAAATATATTGTATTCAATGATTGAGAGATTATACAAATGATATGTGAAACACTCACCTTATTGTTGTGAATGTCTTCACAGGAAATACGTATTAAATTAGTAAAAATTGTTTACTTAATTGTAAACTGAGGTAAGAATTTTGTTTAAGTAATTGTGAACTTTATAAGCTATATAAGCTTACTTTTTTATATTTACTGTTTTCTATAGTTTTCGTTTTGCGAAACTGGTCAGATAGATTAACTTCTAAATCACACTATCAAGCTTCTGTTTTGGTACTTTTGACTTGGTTATTTCAGTTTGTGGCATGTATATAGGGTTTTGAAGTTGTCGAATTTAAAGTTTTAGTTAAATATGTATATAAGCAAATGTTGGTATATGATGTAAGCTTGTGTTTCATGTTAATCTTATTTGATTTGAATGTGTTTTGTGTCATTTGAATGGTAGGCATGTTTTGGTTTTGATATCTTTTGAATTGATATGGAAATGGTCATTTAGTATTGGTAACTTGTGATTCTGGAAGTGAGTACATTTGTCTTTGTTAAGTAGCATGAATGAGTGATTTTAGTAATTGGATTTGGAACCTTATTGATGATGAAATAAGTTTCATTTGATGATTGCATTTTTAGTTAAATTGCTTGAATGTACAATTGATTTTATGTTTGAATTTGATTGTGATGGTGTCAAATGGCATATTGGTTAGTATAAGGATAATGGTACCTAATTGCATACTTAGTTATTAATTGTAATAGATAAGATGTTTAATAGATCATGGTTGAATTATGGCATGTTTGTAATGGATTGAGTGAGTTTTATGTAGGTCCTATGTGTACCTATTTGTATCTATGAATTAAGATATAGCTTTGGGCATGAAATGAATTTTCAAACTTGTACTTTTTTACCATCGGGATAAAAGTATCGATACCAAGGACCAAGGTATCGATACTTGACCAAATGAACTGTGTTTTCAAATTACAGAATGCCAAAACGGTATCAATATTGATTTTGGTATCAATACCTATCACAAAAATATCGATACTTACTTCTTTGGTATTGATACTTAGTTCAAAGTTTTTTGAAAAATTTACAGTTTGGTCCTTTTTCATGCTCGAATCTAATCTATAGTATTTAGAAGTTCGATTTAGTTTCGTGTTCATTTTTAATAACTAATGTGTGTATTTTTATGATCATTAAATGTTTCAAAGTGCATGTGATTATTCCAAATTTATTTGTAGCATCTCATAGCTCAGATCCTGCAAATGGACTGCGTATGGGGTGTTACATAGTCGACTCAATCGATGTCATTTGGTGAAGTCCAAATCCTTAATTTATGGCAATAGCATTTGTGTTGCGACATCAACATCTTGATGTCACAAATTTGGCTCCATGTCAAGCTCCTCTTCTCATTCTTAAATCAACTAATTCGTTGAAACAAGCTCAACGCAAATATTAAGTCCTTAATGGCACATGTTTGCCATTTTATTCTAAAAATCATTAAAATGTACTAAAAAGTAAAATTGAGTATGAAATCTATAAAGTGTGGAAATATAACAAAAGACACTACAAAATACTCGAGAATAATCTCTTTAAGTGTTTAAATAGCTTAATTTGACGTATGTAAATACAACAGATCTCAACACACCAAAGAGCTCATAAGAGCATAAACTACATCAAACTAAGATGCACATTAGCGCAAGGCCTAAAGGCGATATAAAGCACACATAAGCGGGAACCTCTAACAAAATTCCAACACACTATAGCCCTTAATTGCCATGTAAGTCATATCTTAACATTTCACTAAGTCTATTAGCGCACTTTATAATTATAATTAACATATATTCATCACGCCATTAAAACATATATGTAAACATATCATATAAGGGCACTTTAGGTGCCTTCACATATTCATGATCAATTCCATATTAATATAGGTCTTATGGTTAAGATCAATTCCATATTAATGTAGCCATCATAGGCGCTTTACATTTACAAACATTTTTATATTCTTTAGGCCTTGTAACCCCCCAAAGTTCTTAGTTTTCAATTGTGTAAGATTGCTAAGTAATTTGTTATGGTGTGTTGGTTAAGTGATTTGGGTTGTTTGTGTTGGTCTTGTGTTCAAGCTTATGTCACTCGATCATTATCAAACTGACCACAATCTTTTTCTGTCCTTGAGGATCCCACCAGTGCGCCTTTTACTTCTAATAGGCCATGAAATAGATCAGAATAATTCTCAACGAACCCATAAGAAGTGATCCCATTTTTTTCATCGGGTCCAGATAGAGACCAAAGGTCTTGAGCGACCGATCCTGCAGAACAACTCAAAAGATAAAGAAGTATCGTTAATTTCTTCATGCTCGTTCCAAGCTCGAAGTACCATTTTTACAAATAAGAATCCCCTTTGTTACATGATTTCTTCTTCATATAGATAGATACAAGAGAGAATATATTTTATTAGTCTTTTGGTTGGGCATTAGAGTTTAAATTAAATTTTAGGAAATCTAGTGGATAAGTCTTAATTATCTTTTTATTTTATTTTATTTATTTTAAATTGAATTTCAAAAATACCTAAATTTGCTCCTATTCCCAACCGCCCACTCTCTTCCATTATTTCATGTTTTTTTTTTTTTGTCTACTATGGTTTACTTTATTGGTTTCTATGTTGGTTTTCTTTACTTTCTTCCCTTCTTGTTTTTCTTTTTCTTTTATTATTTAAATCACCTTTTCTTCCCTTTCGTTGCCTGTGTTCATTGCTGCCATTGTACTCTCTTTGGTGTTAATTTCAACAATTTTCCCTGATCGTTTTAATCGCGGTGTAAGATCAATTAAATCAGATCTGTTATGTTGTTTATTTGGTTTTGTTTTGATTTAGTTTTTGGGTGGTTTTGAAGATTAATTTGTGATAAGTTGTTTAAAAAATTTTATGGTTTTCATCAGGCGAAGGAAATGAAAACCCTATCCCTCCAATGGAGTAGATCTCACTTTTGTCGATGTTCTTCAGGTGGTAAAAACTCAAATTTCGTTTTGGGTGCTACAACTTTGGTGTATAAGGTGATGTTTTGATTGGGTTTTTGACCTTTTTGTTGGTTCCATTGTTGGTTAATTATAGGTTCGAGAGTTATGTTAGTGTGGTTATTCGATTAGGCCATTAGGTGTGTGAAATCATCCCTAAATCTCGTTAGAAACATGTAAAATTGTGAAACATGGGTTATTTTTCAAAACTACCCAGTGCAAGACGATCGTGTGTCAGGCTGTGTGGTAGGCTGCGTGCCAGGCCATATGGGGCACATGGCCTTGTGAAATCTTGCATCCCGTGTAGCTTGGTCGTGTGGGGCACATGACTGTGTGGAACTATGCAGACCATGTGGGTATACCATGTGGACCACACGAGCTAGGTTTTTGGGTCGTGTGGGTTCTTTTGCCATATTTTAGAGCCCGATTAGGGGCTATTTGAAGGACTCAAAATTTGAGTCCGTAGGCATCGTATAAGGCCAAAAAAGCCTAAATTTCAGTGTGTAAGAGTATACATATAAGCTTAGGATTTGTCATGTATCTACTAATTGCACTAAATGCATATGACAAATTTGCACTAACATACACCAGAGATCCCACTACACTAGAATATGGAACACGTGACATATAGTCAATGTCATTATCTAGTTGCAGAGACAAAGCTGATAAAAGTCTGAAGTGGGCTGCTAATAGAGTACTAACAGACTTGGCATTCTACATATTGAACAAGCAAAAAACTTTCTCAATGTACCCTTTCTGACTTAGGTGCAATTTAAATGTTTTTCTATCTCTGAGAATCTTCATCCCAAGTATCTTCTTTGTTGCTCCCAAATCCTTCATCTTAAATTCTTTACTAATTTGGGCTTTGACCTTTCTTATCTCTCATTTATCTTTGGCTGTTATCAACATGTCATCAACATAGAGGAGTATATACATAAAAGAACCATCATTGTTTTTCTTAAATAAACCTAACTGTCAAAGTTGTTTCTTCTGAAATCATGAGTAGTCATAAAAGAATCAAACCTCTTATACCACTGCCTTGGTGACTGTTTCAAACCATAAAGGGACTTTTTCAGCAAGCAAACATGGTCCTCCTTTTTGAGACTGTAAAATCCTCTGGTTGTTGCATGTAAATATATTCCTCAAGTTCTCCATGCAAGAACGTTGTTTTTCCATCTAATTGCTCAAGCACAAAATCATACATGGCCACAATACCAAGTAAGACTCGAATCGAACAATGCTTCACAACTGGAGAAAACACATCTGTAAAGTCCACACCTGGAATCTGACTATAACCATTTTCAACCAACCTTGCTTTATATATGGGTTCTTCAACTCTTGGAGTTCCTTCTTTCTTTTGAACACCCATTTACAACGAACAACCTTTTTACCTTTAAGAAACTTCACTAGATCCCATGTTTTGTTCTTATGGAACGATTTCATCTCTTCTTGTATGGCAATCATCCACTTTCCTAAATCTTCATAGCTAACTACCTCGGAATAAGTAAATGGCTCTTGATTTGCATCTATATCTTCAACCACATTTAAAGCATAAGCAACTAGATCAGCCTCCGCATACCTCTTTGGAGGTTTAATTTCTCTTCTAGGTTTGTTCTTGGAAATATAATATTGTGGTGAAGAAGCAACTTTACTCTAAGTTTCTATACTAACTTGAGGAGTAGACTCTATTATAGATCCTGGATCAATCTGAAGCTCTATCTACTTTTGCTAGCCTTTATTGGAAAAGTCTTTAAGAGATAAGCTAGGTAGCTTAGCAGTTTCATCAAAAATGACATCTCTCCTAATCAAAACTTTTCTATTTTCAGGATGCCATAACTTATACCCTTTAACACCAGCCTTATAACCAAGAAAAACACATTTAATATAATACCCCAAAAAAATTTTTATAGTAAGATATTATCTTTGATATAATAAATAAGGAAATAAAGTGAAAAAAAAGGGAAATTTTGGAGCTATGTCAACATTGGGAAGTATATTATGACATATTAATTTAAGAAAGGATTAAATCGCAAAAGTGAGAAAAGTTTTGTTGCCCAAGAGTAAATACTCAAATTTTGAGGGGTTAAAGTGTAAATATGAAAAAGTTAAAGGACCAATGGTGTAAATATTTTAAGAGTGGAACGATCTAGAAACTAAGTAAAATGGATGGATTAGGACCAAATTGAAAAAGGTGAAGAATTTTGAGGGACTAAATTGTAATTTTACCAAATTAAATGATGACTCAAGAATGGAATTTTAAAAGATTATAAAGGGCAAAATGGTCAATTAGAGAGAGAATTCTAGAAGGTAATGATGATGTTGGTGATATTTTTTTAATTAATTAGATAAATGTTATTTAATTAATATTTTATTAAGATTTTTAGTATTATTTTATTATTAAATGATTAATATAAAAGGGAGGAAAGATGAAGAGAATTCATCATCTTTCCCATGCACCAACGTGAGAAGAAGAAGAAAGAAAGAAAGTTTTCTTTCCTTTACAATTTGGTCCTTTTTACCAAAAATCCACCATTTTCACTTAGAAGTCAAAGAAATTTCCATAACCACCAAGAGAGAAATTTAATAAGGAGACTATGGGGAGCTAGAATATCAAGTTAGATTCAAGAAATAGAGGCTGGAGGAGAGAGAAAATCAAGCTAAAGATTGAAATCAATAGAGCAAGGTGAGAACATCAAGATTTCAATATATTTTTGAGTTTGATATTATTGAAAAAGTATGAAATTGATGTTAATGTAGGATTTTATTATATAAGGTTCTATGTTCTTGATATGTTAGTGAAGAAAAATAAGAGAAAGTGATGGGAAATACTATAGAGAAAGGGAATAAGGGTGTTATAAATTTAGTAATCAACATTTTGCACTAAAACAGTTTTGGACAGCAGCAGTAGGTTAAATTTGAAAAATCACCATAAATCATGGAAATCGAATTAGAGGATGAAAAAAATATGGAATTAAATCTTATTGAGTCTAGTTTCTCATAGAAGAAAATTTGTAAGTAATGGAATTGTAAATCATGAGATATAATGAATTTTGTGAGACAATGCAGAATTAATTTGGGTTCCCCCGTTCTAAATTTGGAAAATCATCAAAAATTGAATACAAATAATTATGGGTTAAAATTTACAGGATTAAAATCCTTAATGAGTCTATTTTTAATAGAAACAAATAGGAACATCATCCGTATCCTGTAAGATGAGATAATTAATTTTTAGTGAAGAAGGGTTGAAACTGTCAGACAACAGAACAGGGATGAATTTAAAGAATAAACTGTACTTATTGGCTAAACTAAAAATTCTTAAAATTTTATGGTAAGAATATATGTGAGTCTAGTTTCAGGAAAAATTAGTGGATCTTAATTTGGAGTTTCGTAGCTCAAGATATGAATAATTTAGTGATTATTACTCAAGTGGACAACTTTGAATGAATATATAAATAAATGGTGAAATTATAGATAATGTTACATATAAGCATGTTATATACATTAAGGATGTGGAATGGAGAGGAGGAGGAGGAAAATATATGATTATTCAACTAGCATGAGTTTTCATTAAAATGGCCAATTTACCTGTTTTAGGTTCAGGGGCTAAATTGAAAAAATGTGAAACTTTAAGGGTAAATTTGCAAAAATGTCAAAAAGTGACCAAATTGCATGAAATGAATTGTTTTATTATTTAAATTATTAAATTGAATGAAATATTAATTTAGATCAAGATTGGGTGGAAATTCGAGAAAAATAGAAATTTTCCAAAATGTCCCTGAATTTTGCTATTTCTGTAATTTAGCCTAGTAAGTTCGTATGAACTATATTTTGTATAATTTTAATAGAAGTGAATGCTATTTGGTAATGAATATTATATATATGTGTGTTTTATTATTGGAATTTAATTATTATTGGTAATAGGTATAATTATTATATGTTTTGAAATGATTATCGGAAGCTCGATTGGGTTGGAAGCTTGTTGGAGATATATCACATTATCTATTGGTTCTATTGGTAATTTTGGATGATTTGATTCTGGTTATAATGACTTGTATAAATTAAATTGGTTAATGATAGCTCATAAATGTTTTGATTTTGATTGGTTATAAATATGAATGCTTGATGAAATGAAATGTCTGAAAATTAATTTGTAAACTCCGATAATGCTCTATAACCCTATTCTGGAGCAGGATACGGGTTAGGGGTGTTACATTTAATGGATCTAGGTTCCAATTTCCCATTATCAACATGAGCATATGTAGGCCACCCAAAAATCTTCAAATCAGAATAATCAGCAGGATTACCAGACCATACCTCTTATGGAGTCTTTTTCTCAATGGCAACAGACGGAGACCGGTTAATCAAAAAATATGCAGTAGAGGCCACTACAGCCCAAAACAAATTCGATAAACAAGCATTCGACAACATACATCGAACCTTTTTCATGATTTTTCTATTCATTTGTTTTGCAACACCATTTTGCTTTGGAGTATGATGAACTATCAAGTGTCTCACAATCCCTTCTAATTTGCACAATTCATTAAAATCATCATAACAGAATTCTAAGTCATTATCTCTGCAAAGGTGTTTTATTTATTTTCATGTTTACTTCTTGATCATAGTTTTCCAAGCCTTAAACGTCAAAAACACATCACTTTTCTACTTCAGGAAGAATGCCCAAAATTTTCTAGAAAAATCATCAATGATTGTCAGCATATAATTAGCTCCACTCATCGAAGCCACTTTAAATAGTCCTCAAAGATCAGAATGAATATAATCTAGCGTTCCTTTCGTGTTATGGATTCCTCTGGTGAATCAAACTCTCTTTTGCTTCCCAAAAATGCAGTGCTCACAAAACTTTAGTTTACTAATGCCTTGTCCATCAAGAAGTCCTCTTTTGCTTAATTATGTCATGTCCTTCTCACTCATATGCCCTAGACGCATATGCCAAAGTCTAGTAACATCATCATCTGACAAAGAAGAGGAAGTGACGACTGCATCACCAGTAACAGTAGAACCTTGCAAAACATATAACTTGACAGTCTTTCTCTACCCTTTCATCACAATGAGTGAACCCTTACTAATCTTCAGAACCTCACTTTCAGTTGTGTACATGTGCCCTTTTGAATCAATAGTACTCAACGAAATCAAATTCCTCTTCAATTCTAGTACATGTCGTACGCCATTAAGTGTTCTGAGACTCAAGTGTTTTGACAACTGCATCGAACATCTTAATTTTTAACGTGCCAATACTTGCGATTTTACATAAAGAATTATTTCTCATCAAAACAACACCTTTAGACACTATTTCCTATGTTGTAAACCAATCCCAATAGGGACTCATATGGAAGGTGCAACCATAATCGAGGATCCACTCCTTACTTACTTTAGAGTTGTCGGCAGAAGCAACTAGGAGTTCACCATCGTTGTAGTTTTCTACAACATCAGATTCACCGGATTGTCCTAGTTTTTTCCCTTTTGATTCGCAGTCTCCCTTTTGATCTTGTTCTACAACTTATAGCACTCAGATTTAATGTGCCTTTTTTTCTTGCAGAAGCTACTGGTTTTACCTCTATTTGAATATCTTGATCTACCCTTAGATTTACAGTAAGAATTTCATTCCTGTGTCATCCAACGATTATCATCCGTATTTCATTCTTATCTCCCTCAAACAATGAGACCCTCTCCCTAAGATTAGATCCAAGCACAAGATGTTTCATCTTGTCATACGAGGTTAAGAAAGCATAGGCGTATCTTTAAAGGTTGAATAAGACGGGGGCAATGAACAAAGTAGAATTAACCCTAAATTTTCTTTATCATACTGAACCTCCATGACCTCTAGGTCTGAGAGAATTTATTTAAACATAGTTAAGTGATCGTGCACAGACGTACCTTCCTCCAAACGATGAGCATAAAGACGTTGCTTCATAAGCAAATTGCTAGTTAGGGTTTTCAACAAGCATAATTGCTGTAGCTTTGCCCATAATACAGCGACAGTCTTTTCCTTCATCACGTCCTGTAGAATTTCATTCCGTAAATGCAGATGTAATTGTGTTAAAGCCTTTCGATCTTTACACTTCTTCTCTTCTTCAGTCAATGTTGAAGGTATTTTATCTATCCCTAGCAGGGGCATCCTCCAAATCCATCTGCGCAAGAACTGCATACATCTTTATCTGCCACAATAGGAATCTAGTGTTGCGATCCAACAGCGGAATATCATACTTCAATGTCGTCATTACCGTAATCGAGATAAGTAACCCGAAAAGCTCTGATACCAGTTTGTAAAAACTAAACATCGATAATGGCAATACAGAACTATCACAAAGCGAAAAGAAAAAATAAGAACACACAGATTTTATGTGGAAACCCTTTTAGAGAAAAAAACAACGGGCAGAGGAGAAGAAAATTCAGTAATGTTGAAATTAGAATGATACAAGAGGATTTTCAACTACTTCTATTTATAGGTTGAAAAACCTTATTCTAATTAATGTCAAATAAAAGGTGAGAAGTTCTATATGGATTCTACCTGTACAATCAATATCAAATAGAAGAAGAGTAGTTCTCTACGGATTCTACTTGTATTTTATTTTTTTTAACAGAAATTTGGGTCACACAACTCCAAAACTTATATTCAGCGAAAGGGAAATTTTGATGCAGATCGATTGGCAAAATGGAGTATGTCATTGACTGAAGGTCTTTGTATTTTTTAAAAGCTTCCTTATGAGCTTGGCGGTGTTTTAATAACAGACGCGGCGGGTGTTGAGTTTCTGAGATTGGGTGTTGAGTTTCTAAGATTGGTTGTAATTAATTAACTTAGTGGCTTCCCTCCTCTTTTTTTTTACAAAAAATAAAATGAAAGTTACAAATTACTTATTACTTCTAAACTTACAAAATACTTTTAATATTGGTATATTTCAATAATAAAAAATAATTATATAATTATAATACAACTCCCAAATTTTTAATATTTTAAAAGATAACATATTATTTGGTTTAAAATATTGAATAATCATTTTCTATAAAATTTTTTAAGATAACTAAAATAATGAAACAATAAAATTTGATATTTCAAATAAATTTTTTTAATTAAAAAACCTACTATTTTCAAATATAATTTTAAAATTAACAGAGTGTATGAAAGATTTGATCAACTTCATTACTTTTATGATATTATTCCATTTTCTAGATTTGTAGCATTTCTTTTAGTTCAATCTGAGATGACATAAGTCACCATATGTAGGATAAGATCTCTTTCTTTAGCATATCTCAATTTAAGATTGTATTTGGTTAGGTGAAAAAGTGAAGAGATGGAAGAAGGGCGTGAAAAATATAAAGAAAATGAACTTTGATTGGGTTTGGTAAGAAGAAAAAAAATAAAAGAAATTATGAGAGATAATCATTTTTCATCCTAATGTATAAAAATTAATCATTTCAAATTAAAATTATGAAATAAGAGAAAATGAGAAAAATATGCATATTAATTTAAAATTATACATTTTTTAAATATTTTATTTTATTTTCACTTATTTTTTAATTTAAAAAAAAAACATATTTTTTAACTATCTAAATGTTACATTCTCAACAAGACAAATTGTCTTACTTACTATAACAATTTTTGCTTAGCTTTGATATATATGAAAGAATACTATAGTAGTAATTAATTTATGTTCAATAAAAATAATTCAATGAATTTATCTCAAAATTTATATAATTAAATTAAAAATACTTATGTTAGTCTTACCTATCTGGCAAATAATCATTTTTGGTAGATATGTAATTTTTTTAACAAAATTA
This sequence comes from Gossypium turneri, assembly GCA_008044935.1. Taxonomy (NCBI): domain Eukaryota; kingdom Viridiplantae; phylum Streptophyta; class Magnoliopsida; order Malvales; family Malvaceae; genus Gossypium; species Gossypium turneri. Next base: position 22,716,352 of record CP032580.1, read on the forward strand.
TTATATATTCTAATTATATTTACTTTTTTTTAATAATATAATGTCTAAAACTGCTCATAACCCCTCCCCAACCCATAAATAGGAGGGTAATATGTACTTTAATGCATTCGAACCCACGTCCTCTTACATTGACAACAATATCCATACCAATCAAACTAAGACTCAATCAACTGGATAGATATATAATTTAATACCTATTAAAAAAAGACACCCATAGATCAAAAATATTTAACAATTTGGTAGAAATAGTATTGTTAGATTTAAGTGACCCGAATACTTATTTAAATCAAATACAGTGGTAAAATAAAATAAAAGTAAAATCCCTATAGAATTATACTTCTTTTATTTTAGTTTTAGAATAAGTTTTTTTAAACCTTATTAAACTCCATCTATTTGATATTGATTAGAATAAGGTGTTTCAATCTTACTACACTCCTATTAGAATATGGTTTTACAAACCTATAAATAGGCATAGTCTACTCCTCTTGTAATCATTCGAATTCGACATAGTGAATTTTCTTCTCCTCTGCCTGTGATTTTTTCCCGAAAGTGTTTCCACGTTAAATCTGTGTGTTCTTTATTTATTTTTTTGTGATATATTGTCATTACAGACATTCTATTTTACAAATTGGTATCTGAGCTTTCGAGTTGTTCATCTTAATCACGGTAATGGCGTCATTGAAGTATGAAATTTCACTGTTGGATCACAACACCAGATTCATGTTGTGGCAGATAAAGATGCAAGCAGTTCTTGCACAGATCGACTTAGAGAAAGTCCTACTAGGGGTAGATAAGATGCCTTCAACATTGATGGAGGAAGAGAAGAAGCGCAAGGATCGAAAAGCATTAACACAGTTACATCTACATTTGTTTAACGAAATTTTGCAGGATGTGATGAAGGAGAAGACCGCCGCTGGATTATGGAAGAGGTTGGAACAAATATGTATGTCGAAAACTCTAACTAGTAAGCTGTATATGAAGTAGTTTCTTTATGCTTATCATTTGGAGGAAGGTGCGTCTGTGCACGAACACTTGACAGTGTTTAAAGAAATTCTCTCAAATTTGGAGGCCATGGAGGTTCGGTATGATAAGGAAGATCTAGGGTTGATTCTACTTTGTTCGTTACCCTATCTTATTCAACCTTTAGAGATACAATTTTATATAGCCGCGAGTCTCTCACAATTGATAAGGTTTATGATTTTTAACCTCGTATGATAAGATGAAGCATCTTGTGGTTAAAATCGACTCTCAAGGAGAGGGTCTCCTTGTTCGTGGGAGACAAGATCAGAATGCTGATGATGATCGTGGAAGGACACAGGAACAAAATCCTCGCGATAAATCTAAGGGTAGATCGAAGTTTTCAAACAGTGGTAAAACTTGTAACTTCTGCAAGAAGAAAGCGCACATTAAATCTGAGTGCTATAAGCTACAAAATAAGATCAAAAGGGAAACTACGAATCAAAATGGAAAACAACCAGAAAATTCTGGTAAGGCTGATGTTGTAGAAGACAACAGTGATGGTGAACTTCTAGTCGCTTCTGTCAATAATTTTAAAGTGAGCGAGGAGTGGATCCTTGATTCAGGCTGCACCTTCCACATGAGTCCCAATCGGGATTGGTTTATAACTTACAAAATAGTGTCTGAATGTGTTGTTTTAATGGGAAATAATGCTTCATGTAGAATTGCAGGTGTTTGAACAATTAAAGTTAAGATGTTTGATGGAGTTGTCAGAACACTTAGTGACGTACGACATGTTCCAAAATTGAAGAGAAATTTAATTTCATTGAGTACTCTTGATTCAAAAGGGTACAAATACACAGCTGAAAGTGGGGTTTTGAATATTTCCAAAGGCTCCCTCGTTGTGATGAAAGGGCAGAGAAAGACTGCCAAGTTATATGTTTTACAGGGTTCTACTGCTGGTGATGTAGTTGTCGCATCCTTTTTCTTGTCAGATTATGATATTACTAAACTTTGGCATATGCACCTAGGGCATATGAGTGAGAATGGCATGACAAAATTGAGCAAAAGAGGACTTCTTGATGGGCAAGGAATTTACAAACTGAAGTTCTGTGAGCACTGCATTTTCGGGAAGCAAAAGAGAGTTCGATTCACCAGAGGAATCCATAACACGAAAGGAACGTTGGAGTATATTCATTCTGATCTGTGGGGGGCATCTAGAGTGCCTTCGAGAGGTGGAACTAATTATATGCTAACTTTTATTGATGATTTTTTCAGAAAATTGTGGGCATTCTTCTTGAAGCAGAAAAATGATGTGCTTTCCATATTAAGTCTTGGAAAACCATGATTGAAAAACAGAAGGGAAAGCAAATAAAATATCTCCTCACAGACAATGGCTTAGAGTTCTGTTCTGATGAGTTTAATAAAACTGTGCAAGTCAGAAGGGATTGTGAGATACTTGACAGTTCGTCATACTCCACAGCAAAACGGCGTTGCAATGAACAGAACGATCATGGAGAAAGTTCAATGTATGCTGTCAAATGCCAACTTACCAAAGTCATTTTGGGCCAAAGCAGCCTCTACTGTATTTTTTTATCAACCGATCTCCATCCGTTGCCATTGAGAAAAAGACTCCACAAGAGGTATGGTCTGGTCTGATTTAAATATCTTTGGTTGTTCTACGTATGCTTATGTTGATAATGAAAGATTGGAACCGAGATCCATTAAATTTGTTTTTCTTGGTTATAAAGCTGGTGTAAAAGTGTATAAGTTATGGTGTCCTGAAAATAGAAAAGTTCTGATTAGCAGAGATGTTGTTTTTGATGAAACTGCTATGCTACCTAACTTATCTCTTAAAGACTCTTCCACTAAAGAAAATCAAAAGCATGTGGAGCATCAGATTAATCCAGAATCTACAATAGAGTCAACTACTGAAGCCAGTACAAAAATTCAAAATAGAGTTGCTTCTTTACCACAATACTCTATCGCCAAAAACAGAACTAGAAGAGAAATTAAACCTCCAAAGAAGTATGCCAAGGCTGATCTAGTTGCTTATGCTTTAAATGTGGCTGAAGATATAGATGCAAACCAAGAGCCATCTAATTATTCTGAGGCGGTTAGTTGTAAAGACTCAGAAAAGTGTATGTTTGCTATGCAAGGAGAGATGGAATCACTGCACAAAAATAAAACATGGGATCTTGTGAAACTTCCTAAAGGTAAAAAGGCTGTTCGTTGTAAATGAGTGTTTAAGAAGAAAGAGGGGACTCTAAGAGTTGAAGAACCCAGATATAAAGTAAGGCTTGTTGCAAAGGGTTACAGTCAAATTCCAGGGGTGGACTTCAAATATGTGTTCTCCCCAGTTGTGAAGCATAGTTCGATTCGAGCTTTGCTTGGTATTGTGGCCATGCATGACTTGGAGCTTGAGCAGTTAGATGTAAAAATTACATTTTTGCATGGAGAACTTGAGGAGGATATTTACATGCAACAACCAGAGGGTTTTACAGTCTTAGAAAAGAGGACTATGTTTGCTTGCTGAAAAAGTCCTTTACGGTTTGAAACAGTCACCAAGACAGTGGTACAAGAGGTTTGATTCCTTTATGACTTCTCATGATTTTAAAAGAAGTAGTTTTGACAGTTGTGTTTATTTTAAGAAAAACAGTGATGGTTCTTTTGTGTATCTACTCCTTTATGTTGATGACATGTTGATAGCAGCGAAAGATAAAAGAAAGATAAGAAAAGTCAAAGCCCAACTAAGTGAAGAATTTGAGATGAAAGATTTGGGACCAGCAAAGAAGATACTTGGTATGGAGGTTCTCAGAGATAGAAAAGCAAGTAAATTGTACCTAAGTCGGAAGGGGTACATTGAGAAAGTTCTTTGAAGATTCAATATACAGAATGCTAAGCCTGTTAGTACTCCTTAAGCAGCCCATTTCAGACTTTCATCAGCTTTGTCTCCACAACCAGATGATGAGATTGAGTACATGTCACATGTTCCATACTCTAGTGCAGTGGATCTCTCATGTATGCCATGGTTTGTTCACATCCAAATTTATCATATGCAGTCAGTGTAGTTAGCAGATACATGGTGAATCCTGGTAAAGAACATAAGAAAGCAGTTTAGTGGGTTTTAAGATACTTACGAGGTACTATCGATGTTTGCTTACAATTTGGAAGAACTAGAGATGGAGTTATTGGGTATGTTGATGCTGATTTTGTTGGAGACCTCTATAGAAGAAGATCTCTAACAGGTTATGTCTTTACAATCAGAGGTTGTGCAATCAGTTGGAAAGACACTTTGCAAACTACAGTCGCTTTGTCTACCACTGAAGCTAAGTACATGGCGATTACTGAGGCTTGTAAAGAAGCTATTTGGTTGAAGGGACTCTTTAGTGAACTCAATGAAGACCTTCAAATCAATACAGTATTTTTATTTAAATAACATACAGTGGTAAAATAAAATAAAAGTAAAATCCCTATAGAATTATACTTCTTTTATTTTATGTTTAGAATAAGGTTTTTTAAACCTTATTAAACTCCATCTATTTGATATTGATTAGAATAAGGTGTTTCAATCTTACTACATTCCTATTAGAATATGGTTTTACAAACCTATAAATAGACATAGTCTACTCCTCTTGTAATTATTCGAATTCGACATAGTGAATTTTCTTCTCCTCTGCCCGTGGTTTTTTTTGCGAAAGGGTTTCCACGTAAAATCTGTGTGTTCTTTATTTATTTTTTTGTGATATATTGTCATTACCGACATTCTATTTTACAGGTATTTTCTTTAACATAGATATTTATATTTTGTGGTTTGATTTTATAACCCCGCAACAAAATATCTCTTTTCACTCATTGATTAAGTTTTAGTTTGGTTAGTATCAAAATTATTCTATTTATCCTCTTATTTAAAAATAAAAATATTAACCAGAAAATAAATAAAAAATTCTTTACTGATCTTCTCTGTTTGGTCGTACAAGGTGAGTAAATCATCTTAAACCCATTTTATGCGTTATTTTAGTTAATTTTCATGCAATTAAATTATTTTTCTTAAAACCTATTTTAATTTCTAGGGCTTTTTTTTCAAAACCCATTCATTTTAGAATGTTAAGAACTATTGGTAAGGGTTTCTCAAGTTTTACCCACCATTACTTTCTCAACTTTCCTTTTGTCATTCTTCACTGTTCCCCTCGTATGGGTTCTCACGCTTAATTCATTATTTGATTTTTAAATTATATTTATTTTATTTTAATTCTATTTTTGTCTCATTTTGATATTTGAAGTCTCATTTCATTAAACACAAATAACTTTTCAAAAAATTAGTATATTTCAAGAGCTTAATTATAAGTCATGTTGTGTGTGCATGTGTTGACAATCATGGACGAATTAAATGCCTTCTCCCCTAATGAAACATTTGCCCTTTCCTCACTTCAAAATTTTTTAAATTACAAATTAATATATAGTAATTTTATACTTTGGTCTCTCAAAAATGTTTAACCTCTTCAAAATTGATGAAATCACAAGTTCACAAATGTTAAAATTACACTTTAACCTCCCAAAATTTATAATTTAATTATGCCCTAAAAATATTTTAACTTCACCTTTGTTGGCAATGATCAACTTCTACTTGTACCAAAAAAAAAAAATCATGCTTTTTTGCATTTCAAATGTATGGTACTGAAGTGCCAATGAGAGATGGAAACCTTTTTATATTCTTTATGTACTTGGATTTAAAAATACAAGTCTAACGGTTCACATCATTAAAATTGTTTTGTTAATTCAAACTTATTACATCATTTGTTTTTATTAAATAGTTATCAAGTGAGTATTTTTTTTTAATTTTAAAATATCATTTTAGTAAACCTAAAAATAAATAAATGATATTAACAATTAGATTTGAAATTTAAAAAATAGAGAGACTAAATTTGTAAAAATAAAAATGGATAGGTTAATAAAAATATTTTACATTTTAATGGGTTATTTTCTTATTTTTAGGGCAATTAAATTACTTTTAGGTATAGTGAGTGAATTGAGAAGTTGAGATAATAAAGTCTACATTTTAATATTTAAATTTTCATTAATAATTGGAAATTGTGAATAAGAAATTTTGGAGTATAAAAATTACTAAATATGTGAATTATGAAATTGTTGAATAAAAAATATTTATTAAAAAAGGAATTAATGAATTTAAGATTAAGAGTAAGCTGATAGATTTATAAATTGCACTTATATTTTAAGTTATAGCAAAACATTAATAAGATTAGAAATATATATTATAAATTTCTAATAACTAAACATATTGATGTAGTAATCTATTTTTTCTCCATCATTTTGAAGCTTAACTGTTATTTAACACTGTTGATACAAAGAATCAATAAATAGGAGATAAAGAGAAGAAGGTGATGGTTACCAGGAAGCCAGTTTAACTACGACAAACGGAGAGTCGAAATAGGAAACTAAGCGAGGAGGAGAGGAGAAAAGGAGGATATGAGAAGAAAGGGAGAAAATTGGGAGAATGATAAGGTTTTTTTAAGGAAGAAGGATGTCTCTAAATACTTGGGAAGAAGAAGGATATTTAGTTCCTTGTGTGTTGGGGTATATATAAGGGAGGCCCTATTATTTGGTTGTGCCATGCCACTGGCAATACGAATGGTAGGCTGCTCGTGTGGTTGACTAGGTGACAGGTCCATTACATGTCAATTGTTACCATGCATAGTACTGTGTGGCTGTACTCTAACATTCTCCTTGCTGAGATTGTACGACGTTGTTATGCTTTAGTGGTCCCTCAATGGTCCCCTTGAAGGATCCGTAGTGGATGACCAGAAGCAGGTGGTCTCTAAGCTAGTTTGAGTGAGGTTCATTGGTAGCCGATCACGTATGACCAAACGAATGGCTACCATGAAGGGAATGGAACAACAGTCTTCTCCCTTCCTTCTTATATTCTTTTATTCTCCTCTCCTCTCCTCTCTTCCTCCCTTAGTTTCTTATTTCGACTCTCCACTTGTCACAAGTGAACCAACCTCCTAAAAGCTGCACCTTTCCCCCTTGTCTCCTCCTTGTTAATTCTTTATATCAACAAACACATTCCTCTTTCACATCAAGAGTGCCAAACATAGTCATAATTGTTGGGGATCAACCCGATTAAGCAACAACTAAAAAATAGCGAAATAATTGAGAAATTGAACACACTGATTTAAAGTGGAAAAACCCCTCCAAAGAGGATAAAAAATTACGGGTAAAGATAATTTTACTATAATGGCAAAAGAACGAAAAGTACAAAAGATGGAGATAAAAACTAAACCCCGAAAACAAAAAACCCTCAAAACATAAACACAAAATTCTCTAAATTTGTTATGAGTTTTAATCTCTAATGAGTGTATTTTCTAATGTTGTAAGAGAGTCTATTTATAGGCTAAATTCATAGGTCAAATAATAATAAAATAATCTAGACTAGTCAAAGTTTGATTGAAACAAATAAACAGAGTTTAACTAAAAGATTATTTCTCAAATTTGACTGAAATAGGAGTCATACTTGATAATAATATTATTTGAATTTAAATATGATTTAATTTTATGATATTTCGATATAACTTTTAAAGTAATTAAGTGTTACTTTGTAATTAAAAGGGAAGGAAATGAATAATGATATATTTTTTTATTAAAAATTACTTAGTAAATAGATCTAAAAAACTTTTAATGTAATAGAAGGGGTAAATGATATTTTACACCAAACCTTAACAAGTGTAAAAAAGAAAAGGGTAAACTATCCAATTGGTAACCAATTTTTAGGCGTTTTCATTTTGGTTAATCTTTGCAATTTTGTCACTCAACTTTTAGGCGCTTTCATTTTAGTTACCCAACTCTTAAATCTCTAACAACTGTTGACCGTACACGTCACATCATGTTTACACTTTCATTTTGGTCACCCAACTTCTAGGTTGTTTTCATTTTGGTCACAAAAAAAAAAAAAAAACAATCTTTGATTGGGATTAAATAAAATTAAAGGTTAAAGTGAAAAAGTGGTAAAAAATAAAATAATGTTTTAAAAATTATCAAATCGTACTTGTTTACGCTCTTTCTGAAAGTTTTATTTTTTTGAACTTTGAAATTTTAAATTTCAAAACATTAAAATCAATTAAAAATTTATTGAAACATTTTATCCCTTAATAGAGTCAGTTGATCTATTACTATACTATTGAAACTAATTAAATGAAAACGTGTACAATCTAATTGTTGTTAGAGATTTAACGGTTGGGTGACTAAAATAAAAACGTCCTAAAAATTGGATGATGAAATTGTAAAGATTTTATTTTAGGTGACCAAAATGAAAGCACTCTAAAAATTGAGTAACCAACTAAATAATTTACCCAAAAGAAAATAAAATAACATTGACATGTGTTGTAATCAGTTGGTGAAATCTAATAAAATAAGTAAATAAAAGTATTAAGGGAATGACCTTATTTGATTGATATTGATATTCTAAAAATCGAATTAAATAATCAGTTGGTGAAATCTAATAAAATAAGTAAATAAAAATATTGTAATGTCTAAATGCGAACTCTTAAAGTTTTGTTTAGTAGAATGAAAAAAAAAATTGAAAAATAAAATATTGAAGGGTAGAAATATGGAAAATATAATTTTTCTTTTTATAAGTGTTTTAAATTTTTATTTGGTAGAGTTGACAAATTAAAAGAAAGAAAATAAAAGTTTTGTAAAATGCATAATTTTAAATTAATAGACACTTCTCTCACATTTTCTCTATTTTTATTTTTTTCATTTTTTTCATTCTCTTTTTGTATTCTTCGACTCAAGCAAACCTATCTATTTAATATTTTATGTTTTTTATACAGACATACATGATTTGGTATAGTCAAAACGTAAACAACTATATTGGAATCTTTTTAACTCGATAAAACCATCCCATACATACAAATTTGCAAAAAAGAAGAAAAATTGTGTTCACCTAACTCTGGTCGATTTTTTTTTACCCAAAAGTTTTTAATGGTAGGGTGAGGTGACAATTTAAAATTTGAATAATATTAAATTTAGGGTTTAACTTTTACATATTATCTCAATTTAATCATAATTTTAAAAATTTAACCCTCGACATTTGAATATTGTCTCAATATGATCTTAATTATTTTTTGAAATAAATTTAATCTTAATTCTGAATATTCAAAAAAATATATAAATACATAAATATTTTTTAAAGATGATCTAAAAAATTATTAAAAACTACAAATATAAAACACAAAAATATGAAGTTTTTAGAAAAACAATCGCCCAATTCTTTTGCTTTCTTTATTATCACTTCTCGTTTCATATTTCCCTTTAAAGGTTTAAGCTATAGTCTCCCATCGACTCAATTTCTTCATTTGTTTTTTCAAGATCTCAACATTTATCTCGATAACTCATTTGAATCTTTATTTTTCACCTTCAAAATCAAAACCCATGTGCATTTTTAATTAAAAAATCATGATTTCAACTTAATTCATCTACTTTGTAATTGAAATTCGAACATAACTAAATGACCACTAGTGTAGTTTATAAAAGTATAGAAGATTTTTCGTATCATTCAAATAAAGAAAAAGGATAAACCATTTACACAAATAATGCTCTGTGTAGATATATATATAGGGAGAAAACCACTTGTACTAGTGTAAAATTTAATTTATATTCTTTATATCTTTTTAGATAATTAATATTTTAACAATTCAACCGTCCTATTTCATACTCCATTTATATAGATCATATATCCCTCTCCATTCTTATGAATCATGGATACCAAATTTGATATAAATTAAAATTTTTTAACCATTCATTATATAAATAACTTTTAACTGTTAAATATATATATTAATATAAACGATATGATAAAAACATCGAATCAATTCAAAATTTTACATACATGACAAATATATATATATATATATATATATATATAAATTCAATGCTTAAATTATTAAAAACAATTTAAATTTTATACTAGTGTAAGTGAATTCCTAATGTCTATCTATATATAGCAGATGATACCTGAAGGCAGAAAGTCTTTGCTATAATATATATATTTCTTTTAATGCTTCTAATTAAAGAAAGAAACATCAAGTGTTTATTACAGATAGAATGTTGAAAATATATGGACAATTACTTAGGATGAAGCTCATTTCTATTACTTTACTGACTAGAGGCATCATAATGACAAGTATACTGACGGGGCACATGGGGAAGGACTGAAAAAGCTTTCCAGGGAGACTGTCATGGTTGGAAACAAATCATGACCACCGATACACATACTAGTAACTGTTCGTAAATACCGTTATAGTGCCGAGATCTCCATCAGATAATAAGTGTGCCTCCGACACAAGCAACTCCTTCCTACAAGATGCATGTTCAATTTATTTCCTTTTCCCACTCCCAATTGTCAAGAACTCGAAGCTCCGAAGCGTATCATCTTGACCGCCTCTTGTGGCTGAGGTTCGAGTATAAGATGCTGATCTGGATTGAAACCCAGGGAGGATTCTCTGAGTTGTTGACAGGCGACTACTGCTTGAGACTAATCTGCTAGACCGATTTTCGTTAGGCTCACCAGAGGAGTCCAGTCGGCTTCCTGTTGCGACAGGCCTCTTTGAAGAACTATCATTTCTTGAGGAGGAGCGAACCTTTTCAGAATCAGGTTGCTGAAGGAGAGAAAAGAAAATAATTAACTTCAGTGGCAAATGATTCATAAAGGCAGAAAATGTTCAACTCTCTAGAAAGAAAGTGATTTTCGAGAGAAAACGGAGTAATGAAACTCACCACATCCTTGGATGACGGCACGTCATCAGATCTGTATCTAGATTGATCACCATGCAAACCCTGCCCGGAACCAATGCGTCTTGTAAGTGGCTCAATAGTGCCAGACACCCTTTCTCCAATCTCTTGGCCAACTAAAGAAAATAAAAAACGTGCTAAGAGTTGTTAGTCGGCTGATTCAGACGCCTCGAACATACTCAACAGTTAGATTTTCTTATATTCTCAAACCAGGCTGTGAAAAGGAACAGACCTGAAGGCCTTTCTGTTCTTTCGGCAGAGACTCCCGGGGGATTTAAACCTGGCTTCGGGCTAGGCTGTTGAGGAATGGCAAATAAACATACTATAAAAATCCTTAATGGAGAATCAAAATTAATATTTCCAAGAAAATCAAGGCCAGCAAGTTAAAAGATCACTGACCCGAGCTCTTGAGCTAGAGCCAACCTGTGGGTATCTCCGTATAGTCCAATCAAATACATAGTCAAACTGATAACCTGCGTGAGTTAGTTGTCAAAATCAATAACTTTGAGAGCACAATCAAGCAGATTTCATGATAAAAGATCTCTAGAAAATTTATGTGAAGACTGATAATGGTGAGTATATTCGAACGGTGACAGGTAGAATAACAAGTTAACCTTCTCGAATGAAAAGGTCTCGGAACAGCCTCTTCAGGTATGAATAATCCGGTTTGTCTTCAAATCGTAGTGATCGACAATAATGGAAGTATGATGTGAACTCAGAAGGATATGATTTGCAAAGGACCTGAAAATGACATTATTTATCAGGCACATTCAGTCTCCAATTTCCAGAAATGAAGAAAACTAGCGGGAAGCCTTGAAAATTTCAACCTCTGAATTACCAATTTATTCTTTTCTGGTCTCAAATATTTGTATAAGAGAATTCACTGCTATTAAAACCAAGCAAGTAATGCTACCTCTATGGGAGTGAGCATCTTCTTTTCACTAATTTTGTCATACTTCTGCTTTTTGGTGCCAGCTTTCAATCCCTGCCATGGAAGGCTGAAGCAGAAAACAAAGAAACAAAGTCTCAACATTTAAAAGATCCGTGAAGTAAGCAACCAATTACTAGTTCTACCAACCTCCCCCTGAGGAAGTACATAAGCACATAACCAAGAGATTCAAGATCATCCCTCCTGCTTTGCTCTGCAAGTTATGTAGGGCATGTCGGATCATATATAAAGCCAAAATAGTCTGAAGCAACAACGTTGGCTGAAAGTAAACCCCATATGCATATTAAATGCAGTAAGTTCCTTACCAACTCCAAGGTGAGTGTTAACACTTGCATATCGAGCTGTTCCTGTAAGATTCTTATTTTCCCTACCAAAAAAAGGGAAAATGAGTATCCATGGCTATTGAAAAAGGTATACATTGAATAAAAAATACTACCAATATGAGGACAGAGCTACATATGAGCTATCCTTATTGGAACAATTGACAACTAATAGCTGAAGCCAAATTTAAGTATCAAGATTTTTGTAAAGTAATGAAGGTAATGACTTATTTAGCCCTCCAACTTTATAAAAAAATCATTTTAGCCCTCAATTTAATTTTTCGTCTCTTTTAAACTTGTATTGCTTGTCAAATCACACTCAAAATGAATGGAAATATTGACGTCTGTTAACTTTGATGATGTGGCACCCACATGTATGCCATGTTAGAAACTAATTAATTTTTTAAAAAATTGAAAAATATCTTTAATAATTTTTATACTTTTTAATAACTTTTATACTTTTTTGAATTTTTTATATTTAAAAAAATTAATTAATTGCTAATGTGGCAATCCACGTGTACGCCACATTAGCAAAGGTAACAAATGTTAACTTTTCTATCCATTTTGGGGTAATTTGACAAACAACACAAGTTTAAGGGATAAAAGAGGCGAAAATTTGAATAGAGGGCTAAAATGATTTTTTTTATATAAAGTTGGAAGGTCAAATAAGTCATTATATCAACAATTAATCATAAAACCAAATTGTTTACAAGGCACTCTAAGTCTAGGAATGAAATGGATGCTTTATGTATGCTGAGAAGTGGCAAATAAAAACAATGAAAATTTTAACCATCACTTATTCTGCTAAGCTAGATAGCCTTTTTATGTGAAACTCGTGGTTATTAAATCTATTACTAGAAGAATAAAGTCAAGCTTAGAGTTCTCTAATTCGGGGTCAATTGCGAAATACTCTACAAGAGGAAATATCAAATTCTATAAATTAAAACATCAAAAATATTTACCTGTATGGTATGTGCTTGTGTGTTTGAAGATCCCTATACTTTTTTGCAAGACCATAATCAATTATGTATACCTGCAGTGAAAAGAGGGAAACAATGGAATTAAGCAATGCATACTAGGACATCTTATTGAATCAGTGACTCAAAAAATACTGCTTTGTCAACACAATCTCATGCCTTATCATCTATTTACAAATCTAATAACTGCATGTGCAAATAGATGCAGGGAATAAACAGAAGAACATGCCTGATTTGCTTTGCGCCCTAGACCCATCAAAAAGTTATCGGGCTTTATGTCACGATGAAGAAAACCGCGAGAATGCATGTACTCAACTCTGATTAACTGAACCAAGGAAAGAACATGTATAAGCAAGGCAGCCAACTAGCCAAATTATAGTTTCCCGAAAAAGATTGAATACTTACTAACTGATCTGCAAGCATCAAAACTGTTTTTAAAGAAAACTTCCGATTGCAATAGTTGAACAAATCTTCTAGGCTTGGTCCAAGAAGATCAATAACCATAACATTGTATTCACCCTCAACTCCAAACCATTTTAAATGAGGAATTCCGGCTGCACATGAAAAAGAAAGTAAGAATAACTAGTTATCGGCTCCAACTTATAGTAAGAAAATAGATGGATACATAAGAGAGAGCGAGAGAACTTACTCCCTCCTTGAAGAAGCATGTACAGCTTTGACTCATACAGAAGTTGGGGATGCTTGGTCTTGATAGATTCCTGGGCAAACAAAGAGAGTACATATCAATAACAGATTCAACACTTCAAACATCAGCAAGATTATGAAATTCAATTAAAAATATCAAATAGAAAAAGAAACAACATAAGCATAACTACAATCTAACAACTGAACTTCTAGCGATATTCTCGTAAGCACTTATGCAGATGATACGAAACCATCAGCAAATAATTGATGGATCCATTTCTATATTAGCAGCAAAATTCAAAGCAAATCACGGTCAAAGAAATTCTTAACATGACTCTTTTTCTCAATGAAAAAATAAACATATAAAAAAAACTCTCCTGCAAGCTGCCTATTATTATCTTCAGAGCAATTTGTAGAAATTTCAGAAATCTACTCCAGCTCCAAATCAGTAAAACATTTTTTTTTTCTTTTCCAGATTTCACAAGTACAATCACAAATAATATATGTTTGACTATCCAAAACTAAAACCAAATTGATACAAAATCATATACAGAGAAAACAGAAATATTTCCAGAGCTAAACTAAAAGAAATCTTAGGGAGAAGTCTTCAAAGTGTCGTCCACCAAGCAGTCGATCCGGTCCCTTAACAACATAAGGTATTGTCCTCCGGGAGAAGGTATTGTCTCCCGTGCTCTGCTGAGAGCCAGCATGCCACGAGCAGCTGCCCTAAGGGCCTAGTTCACAAAGCCAGGAGCGCCTCGATCGTAAGTGGGTGTACGACCACCCAACAAGTGGCAACCTGAGTGTCTCGCCCTTACTGGGTTTGACCCCCTAACCTATTCCATATAGGTCACTTGTTGGGGTACATGGTACCACTAGGCTCGAGCTAGAGCATTCAACGTCCAAGCTCAAGCCCAAACCCGACCTGGCCCGTTTTTCAAGTTTGTAATGTTTTATATTATGCTATTTTTATATATAATGTAATTTATAACAATAATAATTAAATCTATAGCAATATATAATAATATAATGTAAACATTAAAAAATTTTATGACTATATATAAAACTATAATAAATAAATAAAATTAAATTATTAAATTAAAATTAATATAAATACATACTTTTTAAAATTTTTAAAAAATAATGACAGGCCTAAAATGGGCTTGGATGAGCCAGTTACAAATATAGGTAAGCTTGGATAAGCATGAAGTGTGTTAACATCATGCTTAGCCCCAACTGAACCCAACCCAACCTAGCTCATGAACACCTCTTGTACCACCACTCAAGTGGTACCATGTTTGCTTATAAGTTGTATATAAGTGGTTCAAGCTACGGCATGCCTAAGTATCTATAATTATTCACATGCCCAATACCAGCCCTTATCCCGAGTCTTGCAGGTAGTGGTCTCACCAACTGAGGCACCCCCTCCGTGAACACGGCTCTCCGCGGAGGGTGGACACAAAATCCCGACACAGGGGCAATACATTAACCGTCCAAGTCGTCTGCTCAGAAGACAAAACTTCGAAGAATTCTCCAAGAGGAGCAAATTCCCCATCAACAAAACTTAAATCCAGAATATATCTAAAGAACCTACAGACGGTATTTAAGGTGGGACTCGAACATAAAACATCAAAATTCCCGGCCCTCAACCTTTACCATTTCAGCCAGGCGATTGGCAATCAGTAAACCACTTAATAAAAGCAGAAAATCCCTTAGATCATTTTCTTCGATTTCATCAACATAGAAGAACTGCTTGGGTTTAAACAAAAAAGAAAATAAATTAAAACGTCAAACATTACCAACTTAACAGCCACTTCCTCTCCACTTTGTACATTAACACCTGCAAACCAAAAACACCAAAATCAAGTAAACGGCTGCAAAGAAAGGGAGACAAATATATAAAAAGAAAAACTGTTATCATATACCTAAATAAAGTTCACCAAAGGATCCACTCCCAATCTTTCGACCAAGCTTGAATTTTCCACCAATAACATGTTCCATGATTTATTCTTACTGGGTTTATTTAAAAGGAAAAAAGAAAAGGAAAAACTCTTATTCTACTTTACTTTTAAGTTTTAACAGAGAAATTGACACGAAACCCTTCTCTTTGAACTAACTCTCAGATCCATCCAAATTGGTATCAACTCCAAAACTCAAAACCCAGATTCTAAAATACTTTCAAAACCCTCCAAAATTCAAAAAAAAAACCGTTACTTCTAGTGACTACAAGGAGAAGCAAAGGGATAAAGTCTATTGAACATCTACTAAATACCCATTAATCAGTGAACCAAAACAAGTGTTTTGGGATCATCAGGCTGCATTTACTAGGTGGGAGAGAAAAGAGAAAAAGTTAGGTTGTTATGAGAGATAAAAACTTAGCAGTATTAATGAAAAAAAAAGAATATATTTTGATTTCCCAATAAAGGGAATTTGCAAAAAAAAAAAAAAAGAATATAAAAGGAACTAATTTATCGGCAAGAATTTGGAGGTGATGATCTACGGATCTGGGTTAAGGACAAGGATTTAATTTTCTCGGGAAAATTCTCAAAAAAAAAAAGGCCTTTTTTTCGTTGTTTGGATGAGAGAGAGAAATGGATGAGTGAAGAAGACAAATTGGATGATGATATTAGGTGGATTTTTTTATTATTTTATTTTTAAAACAAAAATTACTTTTTTTCCTTGTTGGTTTGTGGTGCTAAGAAAATATCAAGAAAAATTTATTAATAAAAAATAAGAAAAATAATTAAAAATAATCATCCACGTCGGGTTAGGTAACTTAGGCTACATAGGTGTCTTAGTATGCTTTGATGATAATTAAAAATGTAAATATGTTAAAGGTAGATTTTTTATTTTTCTTATTTGTGTCTTTTTAAGAAAGGTGGCAATTTTGATTTCGAAATTTAAGCTGTTGCTTCAAACAATTTCTGTGTCCTTATCATTTGATTTCAAAGCAAAGAAAGTTAATGGATTACACTTCAAATTAACTAAAATTTAACCTACTTACACGTTTCTTCCCCTTTTTTTTTTTTTTGGTAGTACCAATAAAGGCCTATTTCCGAAATTATTTACAGAAATGGGCCATTTCTAAAAATAATGACGGGTGTAGTCTAAAATTTAACTGTTGGGCCTAACGGTCAGGAAAAAAGAAGTATAAGCCCCTCACCCATTTTTTCACCCCAATTTTATTATTCTTCCAAATTTCTCTCTAAATTTCTCAAAAAGGCTCTCAAAGCTCTCTAAATTTTTTATTTTTGTCTGAATTAGTATTTTTTTTATAATTTGTAAGAAATTTAATCGTGTTAGCAATGGTCTGGCAATTAATTCGTTTCGATGATAAACATATTTCCGTCGACTAAATGAAATAGTAAGGGTAAATTTCATTTTTTAATATTATTTAATTCTTATAATTTAATTAATATTTTTATAATTTTTTTATAATAGTCGATAGATCGAGTGTTACAATATTTTATTCATAATCTACCTGGTCCCCCATCACTGTTGATTGAAATTTACTTGAGGGAAGCGGGTTTTTGGCACATGGCCAATATAGGTCAGAGGTGCAAGTTGGACCTGAAACTCATCAGCGCGTTTGTGGAGAGGTGGAGACTTGAGACGCACACATTACATCTTCCATGTGGGGAGTGTACCATCACTTTAGAGGACATGCAGTTACAGTTGAGGTTACCGGTGGATGGATCCATACTCACCAAGTCCGCTCAATCTGCTGATCGGGGAGCCATATGTTACGAACTTTTGGGTGTGATTTCAAATATTATTTACGGAGGTCAGATCGATATAGGTTGGTTACTAGAGACATTCCCAGTACCGAGGGATGATTCAATTGAAGTACAAAGAGTATGATACGCTTAGGCGTACATCCTTCAGATCATCAGAGGTTATCTGATGCTGGACAAGTCATGAAACCTAGTACATCTCAGGTGGCTGTTGAAACTCATCGATTTTAAAACAGCTGGCGAACTCAGTTGGGGGTCTATCGTGTTGGCGACATTGTAACGGAAGATGTGTCGGGCAACATAACCAAATAAAATCAAAATTAGAGGTTGCCTCTCACTACTACAATCATGGGCTTGATTTTGCTTTCCATTTTTTACGTCATCGAGTGGACCATCCGTATACATTCCCACTCGTAACAAGGTAAAATTTATATTAGATTTTACAATTATTAAATAGATTTAAAATAAAATTTTATGTTAAAATTTTATTTAAATAGGTGGAACCATTCGCCGAGTTACGAGGGAATACCTACTGTTCTTGAAGATATCTGGCTTCTATTAGACCAACGATCAGAAGCGCATGTAAGTATTTATTTCATTTTGAACTATATATACATAACGTAGCCAATTTCATATTTAGTATTTAGTATTATGTACATAACTAATATTTTTATCACGTCTATATAGTTTCAATAGACACCATACGAGGATCCGGTAATTCAAGCAATAATTCTGGATGAATACCTATAGAATCTGAACATTTGGCACGTTAGGGTTCCATTGGTCAGCTACGCTACCGTCAAGATGCACCAAACGAATAGAGTATTATGGCAATTCGGATTCTAATAACCGATTCCTGTGGCACTTGAGGTCTCGATGATGAGCACAAAATTGACTTACGACAACCGGATACGCATTGACCGATCTTTTACTCGGAATATATTGAAATGTGGGAAAATCAGTACAATAATATACTACTGGAGAACCAATTATCATTACAGAGTTAGCATACGATCCGGATTACATGCACGGTTTAAGATCCATGGCAAGCCATATTTGCTCTCAGAAGAGGAGAGGCATCAGCAAATTCGTGTTGAAAAAGAACGATTAGGCCTTTTAAATCTAAAGACAAGGGATGGCAAGGTGGTCCCATCAATAACACCCACGAATCATCGGCCCTAATAGAGCAAGCGACGATGCCCACACCACAACCTCTTCAGATTATGCCAAGTGCATATCCTAACCCTTATATTTATCCTAACCCTTATATTTATCCTAACCCTTATATGTATCCTTTTTCACTTCTATGCCAGGTTAGAATGCATGGCTCGGTGCATTTTATTTCCCGATGACTCCGAGTCAACCGATGATATATGGGTCATTGTCGTAGGAGAGATCGCACGACGCACCGTCGGGGAGCTCAACTTATTTCCAATCCCCATCACCTTATGAGATTCAAGCCGATTAGGCTCATTTGTCGCAGGTGATCTTCCCAACACCCACAACCAGAAGCTGATTCCGAACAACCACAACCCCAGTAGGAAGTTGAACTAAGAAAGAATCCAGCACGTAACCGTTGACCACCCCCATGTGGCACTGATTCCAACCGGCACATGTATTGATTTATTTTTGAATATTCTTGTTCAAATTATTTTTATATTGTTTCATTTAATAAAATATAAGTTCTTTTCAATATTTTTGTACAAATTATTTTTATATTATTTCAATTAATAAAATAGAAGTTCTTTTGAATATTTTTGTACAAACCAAATAATATTGTTTCATTTAATAAATTAGAAGTTTTTTCGATGTGGACATGTTGGCATTGTATGACCCATGTTCCTACACCACCAGCATAACTCCTATTAGCTCATTCTTTCCCGGATATCCATATTATCACGTGTTCTAGTCGAAAACGATCGACTTTTTAGATTGTGACGTAATTTTCTATCTGATAACAACTTAAACAAACCAATCAATATAGACAACCACTTATGTTCATCTAGGACTAGTAGGAAAACGTGTCTCCACGCGTTGTACATGTATTCTAATTTGTACACTTCGTCGACATAGCTCATCGGATCCAAATGGAGATTCTGAAAAACTATAATTACATGAGCGCATGGATAACGAAGTGCGTCAAACCTCCCATAATTGCAAGTCATATTTTTTAGGTGTACACGATATTGTCTATTGACAATACCTTGGTTCGATCTGTTGGACTCCGTCACTTGAAACCATAAGTTGTCGCAATCGTGACACATTTCATGCATGGAGTTGGCTCGCACCTTAGCCTTATTAATTTCTTATAGTACCTTCCTGTACTATACATGGCCTTCCTGTATTTGGCCTTTATAACTTGCTGCTCATTTTGGGAACAATGCCGCCAAACAGAAGTATGTCTCCTTTACAACCAAGGTTATCAGCAAATGTCGTGTTTATTTTAAAACAAAATTGATGCATTTCACCAGGTTTGAGTTCATCTGACCATACCGTAGGTCGCTGTCGTATGATTGTGTCCATTGATCGAAAGGTATGTTACAGAGGTAGTTTGTGCCTTGATCGTTAATTGACTGCAAAATGGCCAACATCTCATCAAAACGGTATTATTGATCTCGTACCCTGTCAATATAAGTGGATAGCGATAATTACATATCATTCTTCCATTCAAAACAAACTGAATATTACAAAGCAAATAATATTAGTGGCGATTAAATACCCATGTTGGTCACTTGTCTTCGTTCAGCAGTAGACCGATATTACTTGTACTAGTTGGATATAATGTACCTTAGATAATGCCAATGGTGTGTGTGATCTTAGAGGCTTTCATGTCATTCAATTGCGGCTAGTATTCCAGGGCCCCGATCCAATATGACGCAGATATCAGGTTGGGGCAAACATGCCTCCTTAACCTAGAAAGAAAAAAAACCCCATTCGTCACCTGACTCTCCCGGTATTATTACAAACACAATTGGAAGTATCCTCCCATCACCATCTTGTGCCACAACTAGCAATAGCCAATAGGTATATCTACCATAAATAAAGATACCATCAATTTGTACCAATGACTTGCAGTATTGAAGTTTGTCCCGGCATTGCTTAAAGCTCCAAAACATACGCTTGAACGATTAACATCCACAAAGCAAGCGCCTGTTGCAAGCGCCTGTTGAAGTACATAGGACCCGTTTCAAGGTCTGTTATGCAACCTGGGATGTACCTCTCCAGCACCTGACTTCACTGTCACACCTCATTGTATGAAGCATCTCACCTACTATGCATCTTCTCCAACACCTTCTGCTTAACTATCCAAGCCTTGCTGTAAGAAGCCGTGTAGTTGAATTGGCTACGAATATTGGCAATTAAGATCAACACAGTAGTCTTGGGATCCACTTTCACCATCAATAATATTAAGCCCGCTATCATCTCTGAATCTAGCTTAGGATGATCTTGTGAAACACATGTCACCCTACAAATACATTAAATAATGCAACATTAAATAATAACCATAATATTTAAAAACCCTAAACATCCAGTGATACTGTACTAGAGGCAACACACATATGCGAACTAGTGAACTTCTTTATCTCCTACAACCCTGTCCTCTTCTTAATCGAAGCCATAATTTTCTATGAATATGTACTATCTCGCACTACAAACTTGGCCTCGAACTTCTCAGATTTAGATTTAACCACATGTTAGTTAACCCCGCTCTTGGTGCTATATTGCTTCAATGCACTGAGAAAACCATCCTTACAGGAAAACTCCTTACCAACTTTCAAGTTACCCGAATCCAACGACGAACTTGTGTGGCCACACCTCCTGTGTAATAGATTTGGAAACTCTAACGCATCATCTATCGATAGATTGATATTATACATGTGGGCTAGAGACGAGTACGTCGTGAATCACAAATCTTCTTCTTCTTCATCTGAACCCCCTTCACAGTCTTCAGGTTCAGTTAGAACAGGCTCCGGTTCAGAAAATAATGTAACTTCTGCACCATTTGCATCGGGCTCTCGGGGTGGATCCACATCGGACTCATCATCTGACCCACCAACATCTGTCATGTAGGAGGTCCCATCGCTGGTGGATGTCGTAGGGAGTACATTATCCCTTCTCGTGTACGTTTTAGAACGTCCTTAACCAAATGTGGATTGCCAAGCACTAAAAGTTGATGCCATTCCCTAGTAAGTATTTTCAGCATTGAACATCGGCCCACCGATGGGCATGTCTCATCCACTAACGAAGTGTCATGCAAGGGTCGTGTATTCCGTCCTACCACCAAAAATGGACAATTCTGTATTCTGTCTCTCACTAATGTAATGTTGGGCAGGGGTCATGTATTCCTTTCAAACAGTAATAGATGTTGAATTCGCAAGTGCTTCATTTGGCTTTGAAAATTCCACATATAACTCAAGATAGGGTGATCCACTAGCGAGGTGCGTCTGCACCATCACCTCCAAGCCACGAGCACCTTTGATATCAAATGAGTCATATGTCACGGGGATCAACCGAAGTACAAAATCGATACTTAATAGACGAGACTCTCATTGGCATTGTTCTGAAGATTTTGCACCTAATTCTTTTACGAAGTTCTGTCAATTTTATGTTCTGATTAAAAACCAGTCGCGTTGTGTTCTCCAATAAAAAAATAATATCGTTCTTGTTGTCACAGACCTCACTGTCATAGTAAACAACAACACTAATACGTCCACTCATTTTCAACCAAATTACCTATCGAAAGAAATTCAAAACAAAAAACATTATGCAAAAATATAATGATTCATATAAATATTAACACGAAAAATCAACTTATACCTTCTCAATATCAATTTCTATTCTTCTAAACTTCTTCAATTTCTCTTGTTGTAACTTATGCAACCAGAGAATGAAATTTGGGTCATTTATAGTCTAAGCGATAATGGGATGCTCATTTCTGTATAATTCCCCAAATAGTGAGGGTTGAAATTTACAGGGGAAAAACGATCCAAGGAGGATGCACTATCACCAGCACTGTTGAAAAAGGTGTCTAGCTAGGAGCTTTTTCAGTACTTTTGCTGACAGTACATCCTGCTTAGAGCATTTTCAACCCCAACTATCAGATTTCCCAGGATTCCCAGGATATTTTTTCAGAACCATATTCTTAAATTTATTTTTCAGAATCATCAGTACAAAAAAAGTGTCCAGCTGAAAGCTTTTTCTGTAGTATTACTGACTGTGCATCCTACTTAGAGAGTTTTTTCAAAAAAAAATCCATCTCGTCAAAATAATTTTTTCAAAACACATCACGTCAAATTTATTTTTTCAGAACCCATCTTGTCAAAATTATTTTTCCAGAACAATAATTAGCAATTAAAAAAAATAAACCCAAATACCCTAAACCTAGGCCCTAATTTGCAAATAACCCACTGGGGATTACACGGCCAAAAGCGCGTGCTCGTCAGAACTTTTTACTAAAGCGCGTCCACGTCAATGCGCTTTTGCCTGACGTGGAAGCGTTTTTTCTAGGATTCCCCTGAAAATGCATCCATGTCAACACGTTTTTGGATTTTTGATCCATA
Source organism: Gossypium turneri (assembly GCA_008044935.1). Lineage (NCBI taxonomy): Eukaryota > Viridiplantae > Streptophyta > Magnoliopsida > Malvales > Malvaceae > Gossypium > Gossypium turneri. The sequence goes on from CP032580.1 coordinate 22,739,305, forward strand.
CCCGTCATTATTTTTAGAAACGACCCATTTCTGTAAATAATTTCGGAAATGGGCCTTTATTGGTACTAAACCCCTTTTTTTTAGTTACATATTTATCCGGTGTGACAAGTGAATCAAGCATGAGTTCAAGTAATAATAAAAATACTCGTACTCTGCAAAATATATTATTATGAGGATGTGTTTTTGTTTTAATCACCCTTGTTTAATTTTTTCTATTTTAGTTAATAAGGTTATCGAAATTTAATATTTTGGTCACTCATTCGTTAAATAACTAACGAAGTGTTAATCTAGCTGTTTTTCCAATAGCGTAATAACAAATTTTGTCCTCCATTATTTATAGATTCTATCAATTTGGTCATAATTCCAAAAATTTCAACAAATTTAACCTTCAACTTGACACATTATATCAATTTAGTATTGATTCTTAAAAATTCAAAAATAAAAATAAAGAATTTAAAAAATAAAATATTATTTAAAAGTTCATTTTTTGATAAAAATATCTCAGATTTTATAAAAATGTATACAAATATCTAAGATTTTATAAAAATATATACAAAATTATAAAATAATATTTTATAAATAAATGAATATTTATTTTTATCATTTTCTAACATAACATTTGTTTATTAAAATAATAATTTTATAAATAAAACAATTTAAAGGGAATAAAACATGAAGAAGATTTAAGCATATTCGACTTTGCTCTTTTTTTAACATTAACGAGTACCATGTTAAGATTGAGTGAAAAACTACAATTTGGGATAAAAAAGGGTAAGAATCAATATTTTTAGGTTGTTTCCTAGAATGAGTTTGACGTATTTGACATTGTACTTGAAGACGGGTATGACTGGGGATATATATGTGAGGATGAGTTCTTAGAGACTTAATAGGTGGAATGTCATACTAGTTGTAACAGCCCGATTCTGGGCCTAGTCGAAACAGTGGTTTCGGGACCACAAATCCGACGAGGGAAAATATTATTGTCATTATATTTTATGGTCTACAATTTCACGGAAAAATTTCGTAAAAATTTCGTTCGAAAATTTCGACGTTTGGGCACTCATTTTAGTCAAAAGGACTAAATTGTAAAAAGTGCAAAAGTTGAGTTCTACATGTTAGAAGTGTCTAATTGTTATGAAATTATAAATTGGGGGTCCTTATATGGCAATTAGACCATTAGTTAATTGATGGACAAAAATAGACATAAGAAATGGGTGAAATAGATTTTTTTAAAATGGGGGCATTTTAGTCATTTGTAATAAAAAGAACTAAAAAGGGAAAAAGATGGCAAAATGTGCTCATTTTCTCCATGGTGAACGAAATCAGCAAGGGGGAAGCCATAGTTAGGGTTTTTAAGCTTCCAAGCTCAATAATCAAGAAAGACGAGAAGGTAATCTCAAACAGGGAAAAGAGAAGGCCATGGAGTAAATTGTAAAATTACGATATTTTGCACCGAGGTAAGTAAACATGTGAATTAATGCATTGTTTTGATATTATTTAATATTTGTTCAGATTTAATTGAACATAAAATAATTAATTGACGAAGACCATAAATATGTGGTTAAGTTGGGAAAGGTGGTAAAGTGTTGAAAAACACGGTTTTCAGTTGAACACTCGGAATAGGACAAGTATCCTTTGCCGAGAATTGATGATTTGTTTGACCAACTAAAAGGAGCAACAGTGTTTTCAAAGATTGATCTGAGGTCTGGTTACTATCAGTTGAGAGTTAGGGAGTCCGATGTGCCAAAGACCGCTTTCAGAACGAGGTATGGACACTATGAATTTCTGGTAATGCCTTTTGGGTTGACTAATGCTCCGGCTATTTTTATGGAATTGATGAATCGAAGCCGTATCTGGATAAGTTTGTGGTGGTGTTCATAGATGATATTTTAATTTATTCTCGGGATAAATCCGAGCATGCTGAACATTTGAGAACTGTGTTGCAGATTCTAAGAGAGAAGAAATTGTATGCTAAATTCAGCAAAAGTGAGTTTTGGCTTCGTGAAGTTGAATTTTTGGGACATATAGTTTCAAGTGAGGGTATTCGGGTTGATCCAAGCAAAATTTCAGCAATTGTGGATTGGGAACCACCAAAGAATGTGTCCGAGGTTAGAAGCTTTCTGGGCTTAGCTGGGTATTATAGACATTTTGTTAAGGGATTCTCGATTATTGCTTCTCCTATGACTAAGTTACTGCAAAAGAATGTCAAGTTTGAATGGACCGATAAATGTCAACAAAGTTTTGAGAAATTGAAGACATTACTGACTGAAGCGCCAGTGTTGGTACAACCTAAGTCAGGGAAAGAGTTTATAATTTACAATGATGCATCGTTGAATGGTCTTGGGTGTGTATTAATACAAGAGGGTAAAGTAATAGCTTATGCTTCGAGACAGCTGAAACTGCATGAGAAGAATTACCCGACGCATGATTCAGAATTGGCTGCCATTATTTTTACTTTAAAAATTTGGCATCATTATCTGTATGGTGAGAAATGCCGAATCTTCACTTATCATAAGAGTTTGAAGTATTTAATGAATCAAAAAGACTTGAATTTGCGACAACGAAGATGGCTCGAGCTAATAAAAGATTATGAGCTAGTGATTGATTATCATCCTGGAAAAGCTAATGTTGTTGCTGATGCCTTGAGTAGAAAATCTTTATTTACTTTGAGAGCTATGAGTACGAGATTAATTTTATCTGATGATGGTTCAATTTTCGCTGAATTGAAGCTAGACCATTATTCCTTCAGCAAATTCGGGAAGCACAAAAGAATGACAGTGAATTGCAAACCAGGAGAGCTCAGTGTGAGGCAGGTGTTGATTCAGATTTTCAACTTGGATTAGATGATTGTCTAATGTTCCGAGATAGGGTATGTATACCGAGAAATGATGAGTTGATTCGGACCATTTTATGTGAAGCACATAGTGGTGATTTGTCAGTTCATCCAGGTAGTGTGAAAATGTATAATGATTTGAAGAAATTGTATTAGTGGTCGGGCATGAAAAAGGATATCTCGGAATTTGTATCAAAGTGTTTAATTTGCCAACAAGTGAAAACTGAGCATCAAGTACCATCGGGTTTACTTCAACCGGTAATGATTCCAGAGTGGAAGTGGGACAGTATCACGATGGATTTTGTGACGGGATTGCCTCTGACTCCAAGGAAGAAGGATGCTATTTGGGTAATCATTGATAGATTGACAAAGTCAACCCATTTCATTCCAGTATGCATTGATTACTCACTTGACAAATTGGCGGAGTTATATGTTGCTGAAATAGTGAGATTACACGGGGTGCCTAAGTCTATTATATCGGATAGAGATCCGAGGTTCACTTCGAGGTTTTGGATAAAATTACAGGAAGCCTTGGGTACAAAATTAAACTTTAGTACTGCGTTCCATTTGCAAACTGACGGGCAATCAGAAAGAGTGATTCAAGTTCTTGAAGACATGCTCCGGTGTTGTATTTTAGAATTTGAAGGCAGTTGGGAGAAATATCTACCATTGGTTGAATTTGCTTACAACAATAGCTATCAATCAAGTATACGAATGGCACTATATGAAGCTTTATATGGGCGTAAATGTAGAACTCCTTTATATTGGACTGAGCTCAGTGAGAACCGGATTCATGGAGTTGATTTGGTGAAAGAAACTGAAGAAAAAGTGAAAATAATTCGTGACTGTTTAAAAGCTGCTTCAGATCTGCAACAGTCATATGCGGATTTAAAGAGGAAAGAGATTGAGTTTCAAGTGGGTGATAGAGTGTTCTTGAAAGTATCTCCATGGAAGAAGATTTTGAGATTTGGTCGTAAAGGCAAATTGAGTCCATGTTTTATTGGACCGTATGAAGTTATTGAAAGAATTGGACCTGTAGCTTATCGGTTAGCTTTGCCGGAAGAGTTGGAAAGAATACATAATGTATTTCATGTATCGATGTTACGATGCTATCGTTCTGATCCTTCACATATAGTTTCTCCTACAGAAATTGAAGTTCGACCGGATATGACTTATGAGGAGGAACCGATAAAGATTCTGGCTCGAGAGGTCAAACAGTTAAGAAATAAAAGTGTAGCCTTAGTGAAAGTGTTGTGGCAAAAACATGGAATGGAAGAGGCTACGTGGGAACCGGAGGAAGTTATGAGGAAACAGTACCCAAACCTCTTTTCCGGTAAGATTTTCGAGGACGAAAATGCCTAAGGGGGGAGAATTGTAACATTCTGATTTTAGGCCTAGTCGGAACAGTGGTTTCGGGACCACAAATCTGACGAGGGAAAATATTATTGCCATTATATTTTTATGGTCTACAATTTCACGGAAAAATTTCGTAAAAATTTCGTTCGAAAATTTTGACGTTTGGGCACTCAGTTTAGTCAAAAGGACTAAATTGTAAAAAGTGCAAAAGTTGAGTTCTACATGTTAGAAGTGTCTAATTGTTATGAAATTATAAATTGGGGGTCCTTATATGGCAATTAGACCATTAGTTAATTGATGGACAAAAATAGACATAAGAAATGGGTGAAATAGATTTTTTTTTAAATGGGGGCATTTTAGTCATTTAGTAATAAAAAGAATTAAAAGGGAAAAAGATGGCAAAATGTGCTCATCTTCTCCATGGTGAACGAAATCAGCAAGGGGAAGCCATAGTTAGGGTTTTTAAGCTTCCAAGCTCAATAATCAAGAAAGACGAGAAGATAATCTCAAACGGGAAAAAGAGAAGGTCGTAGAGTAAATTGCAAAATTACGAAATTTTGCACCGAGGTAAGTAAACATGTGAATTAATGCATTGTTTTGATATTATTTAATATTTGTTGAGATTTAATTGAACATAAAATAATTAATTGACGAAGATCCTAAATATGTGGCTAAGTTGGGAAAGATGGTAAAGTGTTGGAAAACACGGTTTTCAGTTGAACACTCGGAATAGGCCGGAGTACATTGAATATAAAGGGGGTTGCTAAGTGCTGATTCCCCCAAGGGGTTGCTAAGTGCTGATTCCCCGAATCATTGGTGGTTGCTAAGTGCTGATTCCACCGTATTTTAAATGTGAAGGGGGTTGCTAAGTGCTGATTCCCCCAAGGGGTTGCTAAGTGCTAATCCCACCGTATCTTGAATGTGAAAGGGTTGCTAAGTGCTGATTCCCCAAATCACTGGTGGTTGCTAAGTGCTGAATCCACCGATAACGGATAATATTCCGAGTGTTCAACGAGGAAATTTAAAAGGTGAATATTCATAAATGGTGGACAAGTTTATGGGAGGAATATTGGGTTTGATATTTAATCAACCCATGTGTGAGGTGGAAGGAAACATCAAACCTACAAAAGAGAAAATTTAAGTACAAAACTGTTGTGAACATCAACAGTTAGGAAACTTTGAAAATTCACTATAAATGGTAGAAAATGAATTAAAAGTTTAGTAATATATGAAATTGAAGCTGAATGAGTCTATTTTCATATTAAAGAAAAATGGTAAGCAAAAGAGTTGTATATTTGGGGATATTTGAATTTTATTGAGACAGGGTTGAACTAATTTCGAAATCCCCTATTCCAACTTTGGAAAATCACCAAAAATTGTAAAAAAATAATTATGGCTTGGAATTTACATTCATGGATTCCTTAATGAGTCTATTTTTAATAGAAAGAAACAAGAACATTTTTTGAATTTGTTACAGGGAGATAAGTAAATTTTAGTAAGGAGAGGTCAGAACTGTCAGGCAGTGAAATAGGGAAAGGTTTAAAGAATAAACTGTACTAATTGGCTAAACCAAAAATTCTTAAAATTTTATGGTGGAAAGGTATATGAGTCTAGTTTTGGGGAAAATTTATGGAACTTAATTTGGAGCTGTGTAGCTCCAGACAAAAATATATTGCCGACTATGATGCAGAAAAACAGCTTGCTGGAAATTGAGCAAACAATGAAATTTATGTGTGATAAAAATTATGTCACTATGTAATCTTGTGAAAAATTTATTTACTTGTGATATGTTTACTTAATACGCTATATGCTTACTCGTTTGTATTTTCCCTTGATTATAGTGACATCAGCCAGTTCGGAACTTGGACGAAGTCAAGAAATCATCCACACTATCATCAACTTTTTGGGTATTTTGGCAATCAACACTTTTGTAACATGGTATGTATAGATGACTTTATGTAATGTGGTATAAATATGTATATATAGTATTGTTCGGTTTAATAGGCTGGTGTTTATTAATGGATAAATTGTGTATACACATATATACCTGCAATTGGTTGAAATGTTGAAATCATTTGAAATTGTGTTTTGAAAACTTGCAGGGGGTTTTATGTAAAAATAAGCAGAAATGCTGCCGAAATTTTTTTATAAAAAAAAAATAGTAATACCTCATACTCTATTCTGTCAAGGAATATGGGTAAGGGGTGTTACACTAGTAGCTCCACGACTAATTCCTAGTTTGATGGCACATCGACAAAGGATGTGGAAATTTAAGAGTTTAGAGTAAAGGTTATTGGGGTCGGTGGTTGTGGGTGAAGGCGGTGCCCAGTATTAACACCCTATACTCATTTCAGTCGCCCGATCCATGCTATAAGGCATTATAACAATAATCTTTGAACATTTTTCATTATTTCAATCAAATACAACCAAATAATTCATATTCAATCATTTCCATGCTTTTCAATCAAATTGGGACCTAATTCGAGCTTACATAACATTTAAAACAAATTAGGATCAATTCTGGATTAAATTGAAACTTCTATGCAATTTTGTGTAAAAACTGTAAACATGGGTCACGCGGCCTTGTGGCCAGGCCGTGTGACAGAGGCCAGCCTATGTGGCTACTCTACACACCTGTGTGGCTTCTCTGCAGGTCCATGTTTTCAGACCGTGTACAATTTGAAATAGGGTCACACGGTCGTGTCGCCAGACTGTGTGCGATTCAAAATAGGGTCACACGGCTATGTGGCTGACCGTTTGCGATTTGAAATAGTGTGTCACCCCTAACCTGCCTCCGTCACCAGATTAGGATTATAGAGCATTACCACAAATATCATAATAAATACTAACATTTAACCATTCAAAGATCAAATTAAATAGCATATTATCAATTTCAAATGTCATTCATAACATAAATATAATTATTGACCTTAAATTGGGCTTATAGGGCCTTAAAGATAATTCAAGAACAATCAGGGACTAGTTTGAAACAAAATAGAAAGTTTTAGAAAAATCTAAAAATTTTGAAAACAGGGGTCACACAGCCGTGTGGCCAGACTGGTGACAAAGCTCATGCCGTGTGGCTTAGGGACATAGCCATGTGGCCAAACCATGTAACTCACTGTGCCCAAGTAATTAAGGTCACGCGGCCGTGTCGCCAGGCCGTGTAACTTACTAATGTCGTGTGGAAAATCCTATATACAAAGTCAAGGTGACACACGGCCGTGTGGCAGTCCATGTACCAAATCATGTGGACCTGAAAAACCTTTAAAATCAAGTTATCTCAAACCATATTCTTACACACCAAAACACACTTTTTCAACCTATTTCCACATGTATATAAACACTTGTAAAGAGACCTAAAACATACCAAATTCAATCATCCTAAGCCTAACCAATATGCCTTCATTTGGCACCACAACTCATATACCAAAACAATCAAAAACACTCTTATACTTTTATGTCACAAGTCTATACCAAATGGTTTGCACTTAAGCTCAAAAACTATACATTAACTCAGGTCAAAACTTACCATTATTCTTGTATTCGACCACATTTATTTGTACCATAATTCAAACACCTTTGTAAAGTTTATACCAAGTGATCAATTAACACAACAAGACCATAAACACACCAAGGTCTAAAAGATAATTACATAAAAGCTATTACAAAATATAAACATCATTTCATGAACCTAACCTATACCACTTTTAATACACAATTAAACATATTCAAATTTCACCTATTACATGACAAGTTCCACACCATATTTGGATTCTCATACCAAACCATAAATAAGCACATTATTAACAAAAAGCATACATTCATCGCACAAGTATAAAATATACCACTTGTAGTAAGTACTTAAAACATATACGAGACACTCCTATTAGATGCCACATTTTCCAAAATTAAACATTTTCAAAATCTACCAAGAAGAATCTGGATAGTGTGATATTCACGTTGATCCAGTCGCCCGATTCCGCAAAATGTTATCTACAAGGAAATAGGAAATGACACGAGTAAGCTTTAATAAGCTTAGTAAGTTCACAGATTAAAATGATAAAACTTACCGAATAAACATAATAAATCATGTAATAACAATGCTAATAGACATTAGTCCTACCAACCACAATCAATCAATGGTGAGTTATACAAATATACAAGTTGCATAATCCATTCAATCATATGAATTCAATCAATATCAAGTCACGATATACTATCAGAAATCAAGAAAATATTTATACAATTCAATATGCAAGTTATTTAGCCATTTAAAAATTTTCCCGATGAACAATATAACATATATGGGTACGCAGGTATACACTGAAACACACCAAAACACTCCAACAAGCCAAACCAACCGAGCATATGACTTGGCACTAAATGCCTAGCCCGTAGGCTAACATTCCTCCAGGACACACCTCAGCACCAAGTGCCAAGCTCGAAGGCTTTACATCTGCCCCTGGTAACACGCCAGAAACACTATAAATATAACATAATAGTCCACAACAAATGTTGGACTCCGATATATTCAGTGGATAGGAATAAATCAGGAATCATCATCTCATCTCAAGTCAGACCCATATAACGCGCAATATAAGCTATTAGCATGTCAACTGTATCCTATCCCATTGGCATGCCAATTGTATCCTATCCCATGTTCATCCAGGCTCAATACATGTAGTCGTATAACATTTTATAATTCAGTTCATTTTCTCACCTTGTACCAATTTATTATAATTCAATTACATGTATATATTTATTAACATACCATAACTCAGAAATCAATATAATAATATAAATCATATCTAATTAAATAGTATGAACTTACCAGGGTTAAACTATAAATATAGTAAAATTTAGGGGCTAATAAGTAATTTTATCTTTTCCACGATTTTCTACCGGTTCTTGATCTATACAATATTTTATTTCAATTATCAGCCCTAGATATTTTAAAACAATTTAATATAAAACATATAACTTCTTAGTTGACATTTTATACAATTGCCCTGTACTTTTACTTTATTCAAATTGATCCCTAAGACCAAAACATATTTATTTTCACAATTATTATTTTCACAATTATACCCTATACCCATTGAACCTACTTATAACCATCCCAAATCATCCTTCACATGCTGAAATTTCACAAGAAAAACATGCCGAATTTAACTTATTTTCAATTTAATCCTTAAACTTAAAAACTAACAAAAATTACTTTACAAACCAGACCAAACTCAATATTAAGCTTCCAACTAAACCATCTTCTACCAAGAACATCTAAGATTCATCAATGACAAGTTTTAAAATCTTTAACAGTTTTCAAATCAGAGATACGGGTTAGTTGAACCTAGTTATAGCGATCTCAAAATCATAAAAATTATTGAAAACGGGTTTGAATTTGACTTACATGCTATAATTTGGTTTTGGCCGAACCTTAGGAGCTTTTAACCATATCTTCTCATGCTATGGTTTTCTACAATCGATGGTGGAAAGCTTAATGGAGGGTGATGACCACTTTATTGTATTTTAATTACTTTATTTTATTATTTTAATATTTTAACTAATGAAAATTCTATATTAACCTTCTAACAACCATCCATAATGTTACATTATGGTTTAATTATAACATAAACCCTGCATGATTAATAATTAAGTCATTTATTTAATAATTTCAATAATGATTAACTTTGACATCTTTTACGATTTAGTCCTTTTTCTTTAATTAACTAGTCAAACAATAAAATTTCTAAAACGAACCTACACATACCAAAATAATAACTCCGTAAATATTTAATAAAAATATTAACAATTTCAGTTTATAGAAACGAGGTCCCGGTACCTCATTTTTCGAAACCACTTGACTTTTGGAACAACCACTTAACTTTAACTAATGATTCAAACAGCAAAAAATTATTAGGTCAAAATTTTATATAATATAATATTTGACTCTCGTAAATATTAAATAATAACATTTACGAACTCGCTAGTTGGATTTGTGGTCCCGAAACCATAGTTTCTAATGCCATTGGAAAATGGGCTATTACAAATAGGGTCACACAACTATGTCTCTAAACCATGTAACAACTTTTGACCATCTGAAAAATCTTGTACCTAAAATCAAACAACCACACGGCCATGTGGCTGCTTGTGTCACAGGCTGTGTGTGCCTAAAATTTCCTTTAAAAACAAGCTATTTCACATTCAAATGCTTGGGCACCAAGCTAAACAATAACCATCCATCAACCCTATACAAAATATGCCTAACCATAGCAAAATATACCATTTCACACACAACCTAAGTGCCTAACCAATATGCCCTCATTGACACCACAATTCAAACTTATAATCTCAAATATAACAACCAATTAGGGTCATTCAATCATCAACCAAAATCAACACCTTCCACACCAAAAATATTAGCCATTCAATCTACCACAATAACTACATATACATCATTCCATTCCATTCCATGATATACTAGACAAACATTGACCATTTCCACAAAATATCAAGTGCTACATATATATACAAAACTTACCATCCAAAAACACTTCAGTCATCAACTAATTGCATAGAACACATACATATTATAATCCTATTTACATGCCACTTATAACAGGACCAAAATCATCAAAAGGCTACCGAAATGATGGTGGGTAATGTGATCTCCCAAAACTAATACAATTAATGACACAGATCCAACAATCTACAAAAATAAAACCAAAATAGGTAAGCTTTTATAAAGCTTAGTAAGTTCTTGAAATCAAACATATCATACCGTTCAATTTAATTATAAGTCAAATACAAAAATGAAACAACTATTCTTTTATCGAATTCCAACATTCCAAACCTAATAGATAATTGTCAAAGGATGTTGTAGCGTCTTTCAGCCATGGTCTTACTCACTTTTGTCATGATGCCATAGCATCTTTCAGCTTGGTCTTACTCATTTTAATCATGTTGCCATAGCGTCTTTCAGCTATGGCCTTACTCGTTTTAATCATGTTTATGATAACATATATATACACAAACAAATAAGTGATTAAATTCATATCAATAAAAAGAATGTAATAACTTAATATAAGTTACTAAAATACGATAGCTATCGAAATTCGAATATGCCTACTCAACGACCTTTTCCTTCCTGTGATTAACAATTGGTTGACTCGTTTCTTTATCTAAATAATAATAGTTAATTTAATTAATCAAATTAAACATCTTAAATCACATAAACTTATGCAGCTAATCCTTTTAATGAAATTTTACACATTTATCCTAAACTTTCACATTTTATTCAATTTAATCCCTAAACTCAAAATTCTTACAATTATCACAAATTAGCCCAAAAAATCCTATGCTGAATTCTTTAAGGTCCCTAAACAGTCCAAATTTATCATTTTATCACAATAATTGCATGATTTTTTACAATTTTAACTACTTAGTCCCCAAACTTTAAAATTACTAAAAATCACTTTACAAAATAATCCTATTTAACTATCAAGCTTAATAATCTACCATCAAAATTCAAAAACACTTCAAACTCATCAATGACACATTTCAAAACATTTAACAGTTTTACGAATTATCCTTGGGTTAGCTAGATTAAGCTAAAACAATCACAAAAATATAAAAATAATTAAAAGAGGAATCAGAACCGACTTACATGCAAGGAATATAAGCTAGCCAAACCTCCAGGCTCACAAAAAAGGTGTTTTTTTCCCTTTTACAATTGGTGGTGATGAGAATAAAGATGGTAACATATTTTGTTATCTTTTGTTTTTAGTTTATTTACTAAATTACCATATATAAATTAATCAAATTTCATATAATACTATCATCTCACTGTCCACCATTTATCAAATTTGTAGATTTACCCTTTAAAATCTTAGATTCATGATTTTATAACTATTAAGCATAAATAAACTAATAGTAATTAACTTTTGCCGACACCACTAAAAACGAGCTATTACACCCATACTCAGGAAATTTGGAGAGGATTAAAGAAAAAGGCCAGATGTGTAATAAATAAATTATTATTTACAAAATAAAAGTAAAAAAAAAGAAAAAAATTTGAATCTAGTTTGAGTTTGTTGGTTTTTTTAAAAAATATTTTATTTATAAATTTATTGTTTTAATAAATAAATTTCATATTAAAAAAATGGGTATTAATTTATTTATAATTTTGTATGTATATTTATCGAAAAGTGAACTTTTAAATAATTTTTTTAATTTTGAAGATTTAAGAATCAAGACTAAATTGACATAATGTGTAAAACCGAGAGTTAAATTTTTTGAATTTTTTAGAATTAAAACCAAATAGATAGAATCTATAAACATTGGAAGGCTAAGTTTGTTATTATGTCAATGAAAAAATGACCATGGGAGCACTCTATTAGTGATTCAACATATGAGTGACCAAAAAATTAAATTTCGATAATGTTAGTGACTAAAATAGAAAATTTTAAACCTAGGTGATCAATAGAAACACAGTAATAGTTGGGTGACTATGTATATAGTTTACCCTAATTTTTTTAATATTTGTACTTTATCACATGGGAAAGCAATTTTCGGTTAAAACTGAGAAAACAAACTAAACCAACCAATCAGTTTTGCCGATTTCTATTTAGGGAATCTATTCAGTTATGGGTTCGATTTTGTTGGTTATTTTGGTTGATTATCGGTTTTTAAATTTTCAAATCGACTCGATTGAAAAACTGACTTAATTTAATATATTTTTAATTACTTAAAATATATTTATAATTTATAATATATAAAATAAATATATATTATTCAAGCCCAATAACTAAAGTCGGTTAAGTTGGCTCGGTTATGTCGATTCTTAAGCTTTAATTCAATTAGGTTGATTTTATATATTATGGTTGTTTAAATCAATTTAATAAAAAAAACCATCAAACCTACCAAAAAAGCCAAATGTTGTCCCCTACTTTATATATAACCAAAACCTTATTTATTATTTTTATCAATTTTTTATAAATATATTTATTACATAATTTTGTTTTTCACAAACCTCGTAATTTTGCCATAATCTAGTCATATATATAATCCATGGTATATCTAAAATAACAACAAATAGACACTCTTAATGCTTGACACAACATCAATTTTAATCTTATAAATTAGACTAGACTTGCCATTAATTATTGGGAAACTACCTTGTTGATCACCTAACTTTTAAGACTTTCATTTTAGTCACTCAAAGAAATCCTTGCAATTTTGTTGCCATTGTTTAGAGAAATTTATTATTTTATTCACCCAAATGTTAAATCTCTAACAACGATTGACCATACACACAACATCATATCCACTAGTAATCCATGTTGTTCAAATCGCATTATTAGATTCTTTTTTTACCAATGTCAAACTTTTCACCAATCAAGCTCTTCTTTAATTCTTCTTCCTTCTTAACCTATTTTTTTTCCTCCATGCCACCTTGTCACACCCTTGCTTCTTGCACCAAACTCAACTTGTAGCCTCATCACACCATCCTTGTATAAAAAGCCTCTTACCTAACCACTAAGGCCACCATATTAAACTTTCTTACAATGGCCACACTCCATTAATCGCTCGTACCTAGCAAGATGTCATAGTTGCACCATTGTCAACTCCACCTAAAATCCTCTACAGCTAGAAGAAAAATGCCGATTTAACATTATTTTGTTTTCCTTTGAATTAGGATATTATTGAATCATGCAAGAGGTTTTGCATAATGAAATGATTAAAAACAACTGGACTTGGTTAGTGTTATCTTTTTAATTTTCTTGAGTTCATTATTTTATTACAAAGTATTTCCTAAAGCTAGAAGAAGAAACTCTTATACTCACTAAGAAATACTATTATGGTTAAAATAAACACCCTTCATGTAATGACCCAGTTTCTAGTCGTGTCAAAAAATGTAATTTTGAAACCCCATTTTTGTAAATCGAGTCCGTAAATATAAAATAGGAATACTTACAGAGTTAATATAAAAATATATTAAAGTTCAATTAAGTAATTTAGTCGAAAAGATAGTTAATTAAAACTTACGGACTAAATTGTAAAAGTCCAATCGCTATAGAGTTTTAAGTAAGAAAAGGCTTGAGGACCTAGATAGCAATTTTCCTAATGGCCTAAATGGTTATTAAACCATTGGTTTTCATCTTGTATGTGGAGTATGATGATGACTACTATTAGCTTAATTAATAATGATTAAGGAATAAAAATGATAGATTAATTAACTTAATTAAGTATAATTATTCCTTAATCTAACTATATATAAGTGAAAGTAGATGGAAAGATAAAAGATGCATTCATTTTATTTCTCCACTCTTTTCATCAAAGAAAGAAAGAACGCTAAAGTTCAACATTCAACCATTAAAACCAAGTAAGGTTTCAAGTTATTTTCATTAAATATTTATAGATTCTTGATCATGAGAGCTTGAATTAGCTAGCCCATACGTCAATTTCTTCAATTAGCTAATATTTAGCAAGTTAACATTAGAGAGAAATTGATTATTTAAGGCTTAATTTGAAGGAATTGATAGTTAATAAGCTTAGATGGTAAAAAGGACTAAATTGTAAAGCTAATTAAGCTTGTTAGGTAATTTTGTAATATTAGGGACCAAATTGAATAAATTAAAAACATATAATGAGTTTGTGCTATAAATAGAAAATATAGAGTCCATAGGGAAAGAATGTGAAATCGAATTTTGATTCGAAACTAGATATCGAAAAATACGCCTATCTCGAGTATAGGAACTAAATTGAATAAAATGAAAAACATGTGTGGCTTTGTATTTGGATGTGAATTGAATGAAATATGATATTGTCTTATTTATTGAATTATCGATCGTAACGAAAGATGACG
This sequence comes from Gossypium turneri, assembly GCA_008044935.1. Lineage (NCBI taxonomy): Eukaryota > Viridiplantae > Streptophyta > Magnoliopsida > Malvales > Malvaceae > Gossypium > Gossypium turneri. The sequence goes on from CP032580.1 coordinate 22,754,364, forward strand.
GTTGGCCGTTGCGAGAGAAAGGCGAGAGTCATTGACGAGTAGCTAAACTATCGATTTGTACTTTTATGATTGGAGTGATATAAATATATATACATTCATGATTGTGGCATATTAGCTATTGAAGTAAGATGATTAATTGTCTTATGACTTGATTCGTGATTGGAGAAAGTAATATTGAAAAATTGGACTGAATAGAATAGAATAGAAATAAGTAATATATACATTGATAAATGTCTTATATTATGAATTGATGGCAGAAATGGTATGGAAAAATGGTATGGAATATGTGATGATATGAATTTGATAATAATAAGTTTTATGAATTGACTTGTGTTGATAATATTGAAAATCAGGAATTTGGACTGAACTTAATATACTATAAAAGAGTTTGATATTATTGGTATATGATATGTGATATGAATTATGCTATATGATATTGAATATATATATGAATGGTTGATGCCCATGTGAACTTAGTAAAATGATAGGATACAGTTGACATGTCAATAAGGTCATATGCGTGTATGTATGAGATAGTTGATGATGCAGAGATTATGATATGTTATTTCGGGATCCATCATCTGTTGCGGATCATCGAGTATTCATTGTCTCTATGGATACCTTGGTGTGATGGAGGGATGTATTTGAATACGTATATATATTTGATGCCTACATGTTTTGCACTTCGGTGCCTTGGTGTGGTGTAGTTTATGCTTAAACGAGCTATCTTGACGTGGTATAGTTCACTCGCATGTCAGAGTTTTTTTTACTAAGATTGTATTAAGGGAAATGTTAAATTGAATTTTCAAATTAGATTATAAAATGTGAGTCAGTTAAATGTTATTTGAAATGATTTGATAGCACAAAATGATATTACAAAAGCATATATATTATATGAGATTATCGATAGCATGTGAAAGATCATGCGAACCGGTATAAAAGGAACCCTGGGGGCCGATTTGAATATGAACGAGCCAAGAGACTCGAGAGAGAACAATATAGTAAAATGAGGTTGATTATCAAATAGGCATATACTTATATACATGAATGATGAATTGAATTTATATGGATTGCAAATGAAAGTGATTGTATTTTGTTATTAGAAAGTATGGTATGAAATGTATACATTGAGTTACCAATAGTATTAAATCTATCTTTCAGAATAACAATTTTGCTAGTTTCTATTGAGAAGAGATTTTCTTTTTCACATTTAAAATAAAGAAAACTGTATCACCCTCACCTGACTCGATCGTCGGGTCTGAGTTACGGGATGCTACAATTGTTACTGGCGCAAATATGAACAATTAACATTCCAATTAAACAAAAATCATACAATCATATTCAATTCAATTCATAATCACCAAATATGATGCTCTAGAATCAACCTAGAATTTAACAAGGACTAATTTGCAACATTTTCAAATTTTCAAATCAAGCATATCATAAATAAATCTTTCAAATATTCAATAAAGTCATAAACATTTAGATATTATGATATATAGTTAAATTTGAGTCTTAATCGAGCTTATGAAAACTCTTAAGTTGACTCGAGAACAAATAAGTACTAAATTGGAAAATTTTTAAAACTAATGAAAATTTTGCAAAATAGGGGTCACATGGCCATGTGCCCAGGCCGTGTAACTCTCTATGACTATATGGTTTAAAAATGACCTTTTCCTTCAATGGTTACACGGACATGTCACTAGCTCGTGTGTAATACACGGTCATGTGGCTAGCCCAGATGGTGCAAAAATGTCATTTTGTGTTTGTTTCAACCCAACCTTACAAGCCATCAACTTAAAGCACATAACATGAATTAAACCTACTCAAAAACATTCAATAATCATGCCAACACATATCATACATAAAATTTTTGAACATTTAAACCAATATGCCACATTTGGCACCCAAAACACAACAACTCAAACCACACTCTTCTTTCATTTATCTACACCATTCAACCAATAAGTCATTCTATGAAACCTCTCATAATCAATTCAAGGTTCTATTTCAATTCATGCCCAAATAGGCTACAACAACCTATAAATACCCTTTTTTACAATACATTCATATTCATCATACCATTTTCACATCAAAATGTCATTTAATCCATCAAGTATAACATGATCAAAGCATCAACCACACACTTTCATACATACAATTTACATTTATCCCAATTTCAAATACCATATGGAGACCAAAGCAAAAAGTCTTAAAAACAACATATATACACAATGACACCTATGTACATGCCATGTATAACCAAGCCAAAATGGACAAAAGTCTACCAAATTGTAGAACGGGTAATGTGAGCTTCGACGTAATCCGATCGAACCGAACAAAATCAATGATCTATAAAGAAGAAAAACAAAACAAAGATAAGCATACTAATGCTTAGTAAGTTCATATGGGAATAAACTTAACTTACCTTGACATTAAATAATTAAGCAATTGAAATTACAAAGATACAAGCATGAAATTTTCCCTTGGCATCCTTATGCAAATTCACACAACAAACCAATTGGTTAGTTCCATATAAGAACATGAACATCAAACTTATTGCATACATCATTATACTATACCATTCCATCATATACTATTAAACATATTAATCGTAAAACTTTACCTTGAAATTTCATTCAATTTTTACGATCATTACCTTTCTATTTAATTTAACATTTTCGCCCAAAGAACTATAGTAAATTAATTTCAGATACTTACGACTAGATTGTTCACACGAGTTTTAACATATAAACTGTATAACTCGGGTTTGCTCACACAAGCTATAAGTCAGTATTGTTCATATAAGTGTTATTTGATACTGCTCACTCAAGCCATCGAGAATCCGCAACAATTGTCAGATCTCGACCATCGATAACTAAATCCCTAACCAGTACCTGGTCTGTATCATTTGTGCTTTCACAAGCTATAGGTCGGGATTGTTATGCTAACTTTATTCGATATTGCTCACTCAAGCTGTGAGAATCCATAACACATGCCAGATCTCTGCCATTAATAAAGAAATCTCTGACCAACACCCAATATCTTTTGAACTCTAATGAAATGCCATTCGTATTTAAATTGTTTACTGAGTTTACACAGGCCTATTATCGAATTCGTACCAATTCAATCTCTGTAGTCGTATACATATTTATTATATTTCAAATAGTAATTCCTACACATTTAAACCGTGTAATATCATCATGTACATATCATCCAATACATCATATCCATTTCTATATCGTTTCAAACCTTGTAACTGTGCACACACCCTTTTTTTATATTTTGAGTAGCAATCTATAACATTTATACCTTGTAACATCACCATATACATACAATACAATCACATATCAATTCTATATTCAATCAAAATCATGAATCTATACATATTATTCTTTTATTACATATTTACGATTTACTCCCTTTAATGCCAAAAGACAATATTTATAAAACAATTCAAACCAAAAAGCAGAATGATATAATACAAACATAACTTGAATTAATAAAGTAAGTTCCATATGAACTTACTCAACAAAATTAGCAATTAATGAAATGTCGATGACTAATCTACTAATTTGGCTTTTCTGCGATTATCTACGGTTTAGTCCAAATCCCGATGCATAAAAATAACTCATTTCAATTATCAATTCCACATACTTATTATCAGTCTATTATATGCTTACGAAAGCTTAATTTCAATTTTTTAATGTTCCCTAAAATTTTTCATTTTATTCAATTTAGTCCTTAAAATCGAAACAACCATAACTTACGAATTTGAGCTCCGATAATGAATCCAATTTCAATTTCATCCTTCTAAAACACTCTAATATCTATAATTATAGAAATTTCATACCAATTTTAAAATTTTTACACTTTAGTCCTTATATTCAAAAATTAACATTTAAACTTTACAAACTAGTTCTTTTTCATTTCTAGGCTGAAAATCTAACAAATTAACATCAAAAGCTTCAACTATTTGTCAATGGAAACATTTAAAAACTTTAACAGTTTTAAAAAATAACATATGTATTAGCTAAATCGAGTTATAAGGATCTAAAAAATATAAAATTTACTAGAAAAGAACCCCCAACAGAATGTGTTGAAGCTAAAAAAATGGCTTCTCAATTATCTTTTGTTCAAACGATGGAGAAGAAGGTGGAAAAAATAGCTGACCACTTTTCATTTTATGTTTTATTTCCTATTTTATTATACATTATGTAACATCCTGATTTTAGGCCTAGTCGGAACAGTGGTTTCGGGACCACAAATTCGATGAGGAAAAAATTTTATTTTATTATATTTTTATGGTCTACGATTTCACAAAATGATTTCGTGAAAATTTCGTTGGAAAATTTCGACGTTTAGGCACTCAATTTAGTCAAAAGTACTAAATTGTAAAAGTGCAAAAGTTGAGTTCTACATGTTAGAGGTGTCCAATTGTTATGAAATTTTAAATTGGAGGTCCTTATATGGTAATAAGACCATTGGTTAAGTTGGTAGACAAAAATGGACATGGTTAGGCATGTTTCCAAAGTTTTTCATTGAGGGCATTTTGGTCATTTAGTTATTAAAATGAATTAAAAACAAAATTAAAAGCCATTTTTTGTCCATCTTCAACCCCATGGCCGAATTTCACAAGGGGAAACCATGGCTAGGGTTTTTCAAGCTTCCAAGCTCGATTGTAAGTCTGTTCTAGCCCCGTTTTTAATGTTCTTTACGTTTTTGGAGTCCCGATAACTTGATTTAGCTTGTTCTAGCAATAATTTTACCTAGGGTTCATATTTGGAAAAATACCCATAGGTGAAATGTGTTTATTTTGATGTTTTATGGTAGAATATGAAGCTTGAAATTATGTTAAAAAACTTTTGCTAAGTGATTTTAAGTGAAAACGAGTAAAACGACATAATCGGTAAAAATACCTAATGTTCATAAGTAAGTGTTAGAGTGGGAATTTGATGTTTCCATAGAAGGGAAAAATTTTCAGCATGTCATAAAACATAAGAATAAGGGATGAAGTTTAATTTTCGAGCTTTGGGACAAAAGTGTAAATATGCAAAAGTTTAGCGGCAAAAATGTAATTTTGTCAAAGTTCTAGTTAAGGACTGTTTTGATGAATGTGAGTATTAAATAAGCTAAATTTTCTATTATAGATCAAGAAGAACAAAATTCGGAATCAGACCGGGGAAAGAAAAAGGTTGAGGACTAAAGTGCTAGATTTGATCATATTTTGTATCGAGGTAAGTTTACGGTAAATAAATGCAATATTTTGATAATTATTATTAATGCTGTTATTTTTTAGCAATTATGTATTTATATCATGAAAATATCTAATGTTAACTCAAGTATGAGATGACAGAGAATCAGTGTTAAAAGGCCCCGTTGAAACATGAGGGATGTATTTGGGTAAAGAGATCTCATGTAAGACCATGTCTGGGACATGGCATTGGCATCATTAAGATTATGAGAGGTCCCATGTAAGAACACCATCTCTGGGACATGGTGTTGGCACCGAGATGAGAGGTCCCATGTAAGACCATGTCTGGGACATGGCGTTGGCACCAAGATGAGAGGTCCCCCGTAAGACCATGTCTGGGACATGGCATGGGCACCTATATGAGAACTCTCATGTAAGATCATATCTGGGATATGGCATTGGCAGTACAAGAAACATCCCATGTAAGTCTGTCTGGGAAATAGCTTTGGCATGTTATATTCAGACAGGAGACCCGAGTATCCTTAGTATTCCAAGTGATTCTACGGGCTAATAAATAAATGATGTTACATGAAAGTTCAGGTAAAAGCCTAATAGACAAGTTCAGGTGAGTTAATCAGATTAAGAGTATCTCAGTTATCAGTTAAGAAAAGAAATTTCAGCAACGAAGGAGTAAATTAAGCAAGCAAGTAAGTAAACAAGTAAGAGAGTAAGTAAAGAAGAAAGTAAAAATCTTAATGCTTAATAAAAATTTATGAATATAATTGTTTATGATAAATGCTGTTATTTATTTACTTGTAAACTTATTAAGCTTTATGCTTTTTTCTTTTATTTCTTTTTCTTTCATATAGTATTATCAAGTATAGTCGGGATCTTGAAGACGTCGGAGAGCGTTCACACTATCAACCACCACAACTCGGTTTTTTAAGACGATAAATGTTTTGAGCTATGGCATGTATGGGGACTTGGTCATTTCGATTGTATATTCTTAAGATATTACCAAAAGATGATATGTAAATATTTGATGATGAATAGTTATTAAAATGGCTAAGTATGAAGGTGTTTGTTGTTATAAATGTCTAGGTGATAAATTATGCATAGAAATCATGAAAAAGTAAAAATTGGTAGTGAATCAGTTTTGAGACAGCAGTAGTGACGTGACTTTGAAAAATCACCAAGGATAGTAGAAAATGAATTGGAGGGTGGATGAGATATAGAATTAAATCTTATTGAGTCTATTTTCATAGAAAAATAATAGTGTACACAAAGGAATTATGTATTCTGAGATATTTTCATTTTAGTTAGACAAGGTCAAAGTGGTTTTTGGAATCCCCTGTTCTAACTTTGGAAAATAATTAAAAATTGTAAAAAAATATTTATGAGTTTTAATTTATATTTCTAGATTCCTTACTGAGTCTATTTTCTGTAGAAACAAGTTAGAACACTATATGAAGTCTGTAAAATGAGATAATTGAATTTTAGTGATGAGAGGTCAGGACAGTCGATCAGTGAAATAGGGGATAATTTAACTAATAAACTGTACTAATTGGCTAAACCAAAAATTCTAAAAAATTTATGGTAAAAAGATATATGAGTCTAGTTTCAGGGAAAATTTACGGATCTAAATTTTGAGTTTTGTAGCTCGAGTTATTAATGATTTGGTGACTGCTGTACAGGTGGACAGCCTTATTATGAACAGTGAAATAACTTTTAAAAGTAAATTTTTATGCCCCGAGCTTTTAAGTTAAGTCAAGTAACGCCTCATGCTCGACTCCGGCAACGGTCTCGGGTAAGGGGTGTTACCCATTACATAATATTTTATCATTATTTTATTTATTAAACCCACCAACCATCCACTATATGCTCTAATGGTCTAATTTCCATTTAAAAACATTGATTTAATTACTAAATAAGTCCTTTTAAGTTTTGTGAAATTAAAATTTATAATTCTTAAACTTTGATCTCTTTTACGATTTAGTCCTTTTTCCTTAATTAGTCACTAATTCGGCAAAATTACTTATCCAAATTTAAATTCACCTATATAGTAACTTTGTAAATATATAATAAAAATATTTACAAGCTTGATTTACGGAAACAAAGTCTCAATACCTCATTTTCCAACACTACACTTGTACCTTAACTAACTATCCAATTAACAAATTCGTCATATTGAAATTCAATGTGACATTATAATTAACTCGTAAATATTAATTAATAATATTTACGGACTCAATTATCGGAGAACGGGGTTCTAAAACCACCATTTTTGGCACCACAAAAAATCGGGATATTACAAAAACTATTTTTGGTTCTGTGTTTGATTCGAATTGTTCGAGCCCATGCTCGAAGTAGTTCGTGTTACAAGAATAATGGAGAAGGCCATAGTAATCTCGTACAAACCATGGATCAACTCCTGATGGCCCAAAGATTTGCACCAAAGTAACATCAGAAGTAAAACCACGAGACCCTTATGCTCTAGAAGCAATATGAGGAGTTCCAAGAATCCACAAGTCACTCTATAAGTTCGAGATTACACCTCTCCAAGCACGAAAGCCCTCAAATGTTTAACCTGGGACTTCAATCTTGTGAACTCCCTCTATCAACCATAGTTTTGTCTCTACTTTGAGAACCCAGGCAAAGGTGGTAAGGTCCCTTCATTTCAGTGGAGTACGCAAACCACTTATAAGACATTTTTATATAAGTTTTACATAATTGTAAAATAATATGATAAGGAATGATGCAGATGAATGCAGAAGTGGATTGTAAAGTTTGTCAAAGTCGCAGATTTGACTTAAGGCTCTAGACGTTAAAAATAAACTTGGATTCTAACACAACCTGAAATGCAAACAAATCCAAGTCAGGTAAAAATAAAGAAAAAAAATTAAAAATCAATAACTAAGATGAATAAAATAGGATAATGAAATCTAAGATTAGAATAAATAAAGAAGAAAATAAAGAATATAGATGGAAAGTGTAACGCCCCAAAAATCAAAGTAATTATTTTTGTAAGTTTGTTACACAATTGACTGTCTGCTTTAGTGGTTAAGTGCCTTGGGTGTGTTTGAGAAGTCTTGGATTCAAGCCTTGGCTTGGGTAAAATTTTTGTTTTTAATTGAATAAACCCCTATCCCTAGTCTGTGGACTTAAAAAATAAATGCTGATAAAATATGTCAGAATGGGTCTGCTGGTCTAGTGGTTAAGTGGAGTTTTGGTTATGTTTGAGGTCCTGAGTTCAAATCCTGGCGCAAACAAGGGATTTATTTTGCTGCTTGTGTCATGTGAGAGGTTGAGTTCGACTAAAATTTTGAGTAGTGGGAAGGTTGGAGTGATTTTAGGAGAAGATTATGGGATTGGGGAGGTTATCCTGATTTGGTGGGATGTAGAATTTGGCTCCCTTCCCTCATTTTTTCCCAATTTTAATTTTGATAGAGTCTTTTCTTTCAATTTGCTACCGCCACACCCTCTTAGTTCTCTCTGCCGATTTTCTACTTTTCATCCCTATCGGTTCATTCTTATTTTGCTAATTTACTCTTCTCAGTTTCTTTCTGTTTTCCCGAAAGCTTTTGCCGAATATTGCTAGGTGTGTGATTGCTATATCTTTTTTTCTTTCGGCTTTGTCTTTCCTCACGACGGACGTTCTTCCCTCCTCCTTTACCGATTCTTTTTCTTTTTCTGCTTTCCTCTTTATGCGTCTCTTACTTTCCCCATTGCTGCTGTTCTTTGCATTCCTGCTCTCTACCGAATTATGGTCACATTGGTCTTCTTCTTTTTGGTTTTATTTTTTTAAATTGACTATCCCTTTCGCGCGGTTCTGCGTTTTCAGTAAGTTGATTATTCGATTTGGTTCAGACTGTTCATGTCACTAATGTTTATAGGGGTTTTGGCTGGAATGCAGGTATTAACCAAGGAGATAGTGATCTTTCTTTTCCAACGGTTTGAGGGTGTAGGGCCTCAGTTGCTCAAATAAGGTAACTGGTTGTCGACCAAGTGGATAAGTGATTTGGATGGGGTTCGTTTTAATTCATTTGGCATGCAATTAATCGAGCATTTGTGGTTGAATATAGGTTTTGGAGCGCTCGTGGACGGTGTGTGCATTTTTCGTAACAAGGTGTGTAAACCCTACCCAAAACGTAAACCGGCAAAAACCAGAAATTATGGCAAATGACGCTGCACGAGCATTTGACTGTTAAGGTTGCACAGGTCACCCGAGATGACTGTGGACCTACTGATGGGTCGGTAAGTAGACCTAGACTCTCAAACTGATATACAATGACTTTTATGCCTCCACATGGTAAAATGATCGTTATGTCCCTATGTTATAAAATGACTGTAGGCTTTATGTTATGTATGACTGTATATAAGCATGCCATGATATATATATGTTGCATACATGTATGATATGTTACATGGGAATGAGATTATTATGATTGGAGAAAGTGTACTGTACTGGCAGCTTTGCTACAAATACTATTTAGTGTTGCAACCGGTTCAAATTTTGGAGTGTAGGGATGGATGGGTGATATTATCCCCACATGGAGTGTTGGGCTGGACGGAGTGGAGTGTAGAGGCTGGTTGGGTAGGATTTCTGATTACATGTCTAAACTGTTACTGTCACTGTAATGGGCTAAGGCCCACACTGATACTGATATTGTACTGGGCAAAGGCTCAACTGAACTAAACTGTTATTGAATTGGGCTTAAGCGCAGACTGTAAATGCATTGGCTATTTGCTTATATGGGGTTACACACTGAGTTTTCGTAAACTCAACCCTCTATTTATCTTGTAGGTAATCCCCAATCTTAGGGACCGTTGTTGCGAGGGACTCGGAGGTGGCCACACAACTGCACCTGCTTTTATTTTAACTTTTTATTTATAAGAAATTTATTTTGGGTATTTGTTCTGTAATAAGGCCTCTTTAAATTTTTCTTTAAAACTGTTTAATTTGGGGATTTTACTTTTTTAATTCATATCTGATAGAAGTAGGACACGGATTTTCAAAAGATGTATGTTTTTTTTTCAAAACACCAAGTTTTCGTACCATAAAATAAAAGCTTCTGCATCAAACAATGTTTTAAATACAGTAACAAACTAATATGATCAACAAACTGCTAAAGACAACTTGAGTTTCAATAAACGAGAATTAGCATAGAGCGGGTTTTTTTCCTTTGAAACTATGTTTTCGAAAAACACTTCAATGTGATATCGCCAGATTCGGCCATAACGTCTAGGCCGAGTTTGGGGTGTTATATTTATTGGTATCAGAGCTATGTTAAAAACTCGACTGTGGTTTTTGAGTTTCTTCTAAAACTTGGAATTTTCAAAAAGAACTGTTCTAAATGATTTGGAAGTATTTTGAAATATTTATACTGAATGTGTGGTACACCGAGTCTCTGGCACCGATTCTGTAAGTTCTCTAAAACTGTTATCTATTTAAAACTGAAACTACTATAGATAGACCGTACTGAAACACTTAAGTTAGTGTATACTGATACTGTAGTAATATAGATAAACACTAAAAGATACTGCGTCGTACGAAAACAAACTCTGAACTACTGAAACTGTTTTCCTATGACATCTACTAATAACTATTGAACTGTAAACTGATTCATAAAACTTTTAATTCAGATAAACGCGACTAGACGATGAGCGCATGAGGTACTCACGGAAGGGGTACTAGAGGCCGAGGTAGAGGCCGTAGAGGGGCTCGAGCTGAGTCCTCTTCACTAGGCAGTATGCCAAATCTAGACACTAGTGAGATACCGGTGTTGCCTATCACGGAGACTGGGTCACAAGACCGAGCGGCTAGGGATGACGTACTATCTCAGGCCATGTTAAGGATTTTAGAGAGGGTCACTTGGACCAATACTGGTATTGTGAGCCGTGGGTCGGTTACAAAGTGACGACTCTGGTCTAACGGAGCTGAGATTTTTAAAGGTATTGCTGGAGTTGCCCCTAACGTGGTTGAATATTAGATTGAGGCCACAGAGAGGATTGTGGATGACCTCGATTGCACCCCCGAACAGAAACTAAAAGGAGTTGTGTCATTGTTAATAGACGAAGCTTATTAGTGGTAGCTTACAGTTAAAGAGGGTACTTAGGCTGACCGACTGATATGGGGATTCTTCAAAACTGCTTTTTAAGGGAAGTATGTGGGCGCTAGTTATGTGGATGCTCAGAGGAGGGAGTTTCTGAATCTGACTCAGGGGAAAAATCAGTGGCTGAGTATGAAACTAAATTTTTACGATTAAGCTGCTATGCACGTGGGATGGTGGCAACTGATTATGAACGGTGTGTTCGGTTCAAAGACGGCCTCAGGGATAGTCTGAGAGTTTTGATAGCTCCATAGAGGGAGTGAGATTTTACCACACTAGTGGACAAGGCGAAGATCACCAAGGAGGTGAAACGTACTGAGCGTCTAAATAGAGAAAAAGGTAGGAATAAGAGGGATTCAAAGCCCTCGAGTTTCGCTCAGAGGCCGAAGAAAAAGGCCAGAGTAGATGGGTCGGTCAGTGTTGGGGCCCCTATTGCTGCTACTGGATCGCAGACATGTGTTGACTGTGGTAGACGCCATCAGAGCGAGTGCTGGAAAAGGATTGGTGCATGTTTAAGGTACGGATCATTAGAGCACTGTATCAGAGACTGTCCACGAACGCTCGAGCAGATGCAAGTTACAAGTCGGGGTACTGTTCAATCGCCAAAAGGTGTTCAGTAGCCACCGAGAGGCCGTGGCCAGGCCAGAGATAGGAATGGTATGGGCCGTGGTCGTAGAGTACCGGGCAGAGGTGCTGGTCATACTGAGGCGAGGTAGCCAACTCTGGTTTATGCTGCACGTCGCCGAGTGGATGGGGATGTCCCAGATGTTATTACTGGTACGTTCTTTATCTATAATGTATCTTATACTTCACTGATTGATGTTGGGTCTATGCATTTATATATAGCATGCTCGGTGTCTGAGACTTTGGGTTTAATGGTTAAAACCACTGCGAGTGAAATTACTGTGTTGAGTCCTTTAGGGTAGTCAGTTAAGGTGAACAAATTGTTCAGAGATGTCCCGTTGGAGGTTTAAGGAACCATCTTTTTGGCAGATCTAATGGAACTTCCTTTTGGAGAATTTGACTTAATACTGGGCATGGACTAGCTAGTTAAGCATCGAGTGAATTTAGACTGTGCTACTAAATGGGTGGTATTAAAAACTGTGGAGTGGGATGAGGTGGTGCTAATAGGGGAACGTTAGAATTATCTGTCAAATGTGATTTCTACCCTGAGGGCCGAAAAGTTGGTTCGTAAAGGTTGTGAGGCGTATGTAGCCTACATCAACAATATTGATTTTGAGGTTCTGTCTGTTAAAGATATCAGAACAATTGAGGATTTTTTGGATGTTTTCCTCGATAAACTACCTGAACTACCTATAAACCGTGAAGTTGAATTTGGGATTGAGCTCCTATCGGGTACAACTTCAGTGTCCATCGCTCCCTATAGAATGACACCGAATGAGCCAGTAGAGCTTAAGGCTCAGATTCAAGAGTTGCTGGATCGACGGTTCATTCTCCCTAGTGTGTCTCCATGGAGAGCACCGGTTTGATTACCGACAACTGAATAAACTGTCTATTAAGAACAAGTATCCCCTACCGAGGATTGATGATCTATTCGACCAATTTTGAGGAGCTTTGGTTTTCTCTAATATTGATCTCCGATCACAGTATCATCAACTGAGAGTCAAAGAGGCTGATGTTCACAAGACAGCGTTTTGAACTTGTTATGGTCATTATAAGTTCCTTGTGATGTCGTTTGACAATTGTACACCAAGTTCAGTAAATGTGAGTTTTGGTTACATGAAGTAACATTTCTGGGTCATGTGGTATCTACAGAGGGGATTAGAGTTGATCTTTTGAAAATTGAAGCTATTCTGGATTGGAAGTCGCCTAAGACGGTATCTGAGATTCGAAGTTTTTTGGGTCTGGCAGGGTATTATAGACGTTTTGTCGAAGGGTTTTCGTTGATTGCTGCACCTCTGACTAAACTGTTGCATAAAGGGGTACTGTTTGTCTGGACTGGTAAGCAGCAAGAGAGTTTTGAGAAACTTAAGAAGGTTCTGATGGAGGCTCCAGTCTTAATACAGCCAGAGTCTGGGAAAGAATTCATTGTCTACAGAGATGCATCACATGTCGGTTTAGGATGTGTATTGATGCAAGAGGGTAAGGTGGTAGCGTACGCCTTTCATCAGCTTAAAACTCATGAGGTGAATTATCTGACGCATGACTTGGAGTTGGCCGCAGTGGTTTTTGCACTAAAGACCTGGAGGCATTACTTGTACGGTGAGAAGTGTATCAATTACACTAATCACAAGAGCTTTAAGTACCTCCTCACTCAGAAGAAGTTGAATCTTATGTAGCGTAGATGGATTGAGCTGCTTAATGACTACGACTGTACTATTGAATACCACCCTGGTAAGGCTAATGTGGTAGCCGATGCATTGAGCCGTAGAGCTGTGACTGACCTGAGGGTGATGTTTGCTCGCTTCAGTCTATTTGATGATGGTAGTCTGTTGGCCGAGCTACAAGTTAAACCGATTTGGATAGAGCAGATTAAGGGTAAGCAGAAAGAGGATGAGTTGTTGGGACTTCGTTTTCGACATATTAAGAGTGGGGAAACTTCAAATTTTGAACTGAATAGCGAAGGGGTACTGTGTTTCCGTGGGAGAGTTTGTGTACCAAGGAATATTAAACTGAGGCAGTCTATACTGCGAGAGGCGTATAGTAGCCCTTATGCTATGAATCCCGGCAGGAATAAAATTTATAGAGACCTTTGTGAGTTATATTGGTAGCCAGGTCTTAAGCGTGAACTTACCGACTTTGTGGGTAAGTGTCTAACTTGCCAGCAAGTGAAGACTGAACATCAATTACCTTCAGGGTTGCTACAGCCAGTAAAAATTCCACTTTGGAAGTGGGAGAGGGTAACTATGGACTTTGTTAGTGGGCTGCCCCTAACCCCTACTATGAAGGATGCGGTATGGGTCGTAGTGGATCGGTTGACCAAGTCAGCCCATTTCATACCCGTTCGTACTGATTACTCTTTGTAGAAGCTAGCTAAATTGTATATGGCTGAAATAGTGAGACTGCATGGGGCACCAGTTTCCATAATATCAGATAGAGATCCTCGCTTCACATCTCAGTTCTGGAAGAAGTTACATGAGGCTTTGGGTACAAGACTGGACTTTAGTACTGCGTTTTCACCCCAGACAGATGGTCAATCGGAAAGGGTGATTCAAATACTAGAAGATACGTTAAGGTGTTGTGTAATTGATTGTCGAGGCTTTTGAGAAGACTATTTGCCTTTAGCAGAGTTTGCTTATAACAATAGCTACCAATCTAGCATACAGATGGCACCCTACGAGGCATTATACAGTCGTAGGTGTCATACTTCTTTGTGTTGGACTAAGTTGAGCGAGCGACATGTTTTGGGCCCTGAATCGGTTTCTGATACTGAGGATAAAGTTAGATTAATTTGGGATTGACTGAAGGAGGCATCTGAGAGACAGAAGTCGTATGCAGATTTGAAGTGCAAGGAGATTGAGTATTCTGTGGGGGACTTCGTCTTTCTTAAGGTCTTGCCATGGAAGAAGGTACTAAGATTTGGACGGAATAGCAAGTTGAGCCCTAGGTTTCTTAGGACTTATCGAATACTGAAACGTGTAGGACCGGTTGCCTACCAACTTGAGTTACCCCCAGAGTTGGATCAGATTCATGATGTGTTCCGCGTCTCTATGCTGGGGCGTTATCGTTCTGATCCCACACACGTGATTTCAACTGAGGAGATTGAGATTAGATCAGACCTGACTTTTGAGGAGGAACCGGTTCAGATTTTAAATCGTGATGTGAAAATTCTGAGGAAGAAGTCTATTCCACTAGTTAAGGTGCTTTGGCGCAAAAACAGCTTAGAGGAGGCCACATGGGAAACCGAAGAGGCGATGCGACAACAATACCCTCATCTGTTTTGATCAGGTAAATTTTGGGGCTGAAATTTTCTTTTAGGGGGTACAGTTGTAACGCCCCAAAAATCTAAGTAATTATTTTTGTATGTTTGTTACACAACTGACTGTCTGCTTTAGTGGTTAAGTGCCTTGGCTGTGTCTGAGAAGTCTTGGGTTCAAGCCTTAGCTTGGGAAAAATTTTTGTTTTTAATTGAATAAACCCATATCCCTAGTCTGTAGACATAAAAAATAAATGCTGATAAAATATGTCAGAATGGGCCTGTTGGTCTGGTGGTTAAGTGGAGTGTTGGTTATGTTTGAGGTCCTGAGTTCGAATCTTGACACAAACAAGGGATTTATTTTGCTGCTTTTGTCATCTGAGAGGTTGAGTTCGACTAAAATTCTGAGTAGTGGGAAGGTTAGAGTGATTTTAGGAGAAGATTATGGGATTGGAGAGGTTATCTCGATTTAGTGGGACGTAAAATTCGGCTCCCTCCCCTAATTTTTTTCCCAATTTCGATTTTGATAGAGTCTTTTCTTTCAATTTGCTGCCGCCACACTCTCTTAGTTCTCTCTGCTAATTTTCTACTTTCCATCCCTATCGATTCATTCTTTCAGCTTTGTCTCTCCTCACGGCGGATGTTCTTTCCTCCTCCTTTACTGATTCTTTTTCTTCTTCTGTTTCCTCTTTATGCGTCTCTTCCTTTCCTTATTGCTGTTGTTCCTTGCATTCCTGCTCTCTGCCAAATTTTGGTCACCTTGGTCTCTTTCTTTTTGGTTTTATTTTTTAAAATTGACCATCCCTTTCGCGCGGTTCTGCGTTTTTAGTAAGTTGATTATTCGATTTGGTTCAGACTGTTCATGTGAATAACTATTGATAAAGGTTTCGGCTGGAATGTGGTATTAACCAAGGAGATAGTGATCTTTCTTTTCCAACGGTTTAAGGGTGTAGGGCCTCGGTTGCCCGAACAAGGTAACTGGTTGTCGACCAAGTGGATAAGTAATTTGGATGGAGTTCATTTTAATTTCATTTGGCATGCAATTAATTGAGCATTTGTGGTTGAATATAGGTTTTGGAGTTCTCGTGGACGGTGTGTGCGTTTTTCTTAACAAGGTGTGTAAACCCTACCCAAAACGTAAACCGGTAAAAGCCAGAAATTATGGCAAATGACGCTACATGGGCGTGAGTTCACTCGTGTGGTAAACTGAATGCATAAAACGTGGGCATTAGACTGTTACAGTCACCATGAGCGATTTCGTGGTCTTTGGCCGTTTTGGGCCACGATGGGCTGAAATGGGCTGTGTGGGAAGAAATTGGGCCAAACTGTTTAAATTTATGACCGAGACCAAATTCTGGGCTATGTGGGCTACACAATTGTGTGGTCCCACATGGACCCGCATTATGAGCCTTGGGCCTAGATTCACTGTTGACTGTTAAGGTTGCACGGGTCACCCGAGACGATTGTGGACCTATTGATGGGTCGGTAAGTAGACCTAGACTCCCAAACTAATATAAAATGACTTTTATGCCCCTACGTGGTAAAATGACTATTATGCCCCTATGTTATAAAATGATTGTATGCTTTATGTTATGTATGACTGTATATAAGCATGCCACGATATATATATATGTTGCATACATGTATGATATGTTTCATGGTAATGGGATTATTATTATTGGAGGAAGTGTACTGCACTGGCAGCTCTGCTACAAATACTGTTTAGTGCCGCAACTGATGCCAACTTTGGAATGTAGGGATGGGTAGATGATATTATCCCCACATGGAGTGTTGGGCTAGACAGAGTGGAGTGTAAAGGCTGGTTAGGTAGGATTTCTGATTGCATATCTGAACTGTTACTGTCACTGTAATGGGCTAAGGCCCACACTAATACTGTAATGGGCAAAGGCCCAACTAAACTAAACTGTTATTGAATTAGGCTTAAGCCCAAACTATAAATGCATTGGCTATTTGCTTATATGGGGTTACACACTAAGTTTTCGTCAACTCACCCCTCTGTTTATCTTACAGGTAATCCCCAATCTTAGGGACCGTTGTTGCGAGGGACTCGGAGGTGGCCACACAACCGCACCTGCTTTTTTTTAATTTTTATTTATAAGAAATTTATTTTGGGTATTTGTTCTGTAATAAGGCCTCTTTAAATTTTTCTTTAAAACTTTTTAATTTGGGGATTTTACTTTTTTTAATTCATAGCTGATAGAAGTAGGACGTTGATTTTCAAAAGATATATGTTTTTTTTTCAAAACACCAAGTTTTCGTACCATAAAATAAAAGCTTCCGCATCAAACAATGTTTTAAGTACAGAAACAAACTAATATGATCAACAAACTGCTAAAAACAACTTGAGTTTCAATAAACGAGAATTAGTATAGAGCGGGTTTTTTCTTTGAAACTATGTTTTCGAAAAACATTTCAATGTGATATCGCCAGATTCGACCATAACGTCTAGGCCGGGTTTGGGGTGTTACAAAAAGATAGATAGAACGTGGTATGTAGAAGTCCTAAGAAGCCTTGGAAACACGGAGAATCCACAACTCCCTGCAAACGGCTCTAATTTCCCTTCCTAGAAAGAAAACTTGGCAAGAAAAAGTTTGAAGATGATCCCCACAATCTAAAAAGATTGTTAAAACTCTTCTAAAAGAAACTCAGGAGAAATTCTTGCAAAAAACTCAAAGAGAATTTATTAACTCAAAAGAGAAGTTGAATAATAATGAATTGTGTGATTTGTGTACAATGCAAAGGCCTATGTATAAGCTAGCTAAATAAATCTAAATAAAACTCTCAAGTATACTAGAACTCTAATTTAGTCTAAACAAGAAGTAGTTTTTAAACTAAACTTTCTTGTTAACATAAAACTCATAAATAACTTAAAATACTTAGTAATTATCAAATTTTGGTATAAAACAATAAGACTTGATAAATACAATATTTGGCTCATATATAATAAAATTAAGCCTAAAACCCAAACCCAATTGGAAACGTCTAGGCTTGTGGGATCGATTGGGGTCCTTAAAATGAAGTGCCTAAGCTTGTTAACATTTTCCACATAGGCTTGTCATAATAGATTGAAAGTTTAGGCCCACCCACAAAATTAGTCCCTTCTAATTCATCATTACTCCAAAATCCATCGTCTTGAAGCTTCAACTTTTCTTCTTGAATTTTTTTCGTGATAAAGTCTTGAAAGAATAAGTTGAGTTTTGTCTTTAGCTGCTTGGATTTGGATCTTGTAATTAGGCCTTGAAGGAAACTAAGCCCATCTCTATTACGGTCTTTGAATTGAACTGAGTTACTCGTATCATTCCCCCTTCCACAAAAGGATTTGTCTTCGAATCTGCAATATCAAAAGGAGAAAGGTTTGCGACATTAAAAGTGGTACTAACATTATACTCACTGGGAAGATCGATTTGATATGCATTATCATTAATGCGCTTGAGTACTTGAAAAGGTCCACCACTACGTGGGTTTAATTTTGTTTTTCGTTTAGTTGGAAATCATTCTTTTCGCATACGGACCCCAACCCAGCCATTGGGCTCAAAGATAATTTGCTTGCGCCCATTGTTAGCTTTGTTGGCAATTGCTTCATTTGTTTGGGTGATTCGTTGTCTTACTTTCTCATGCATGGATTTCACCAATTCAGCTTTTTTCTCACCATCGCAACTAGAAATGTTTTCTATAGGCAATGGCACAATATCAAATACAATTAGTGAATTAAAACCATAAACAAGTTCAAATGGGGAATAGGCAGTTGTAGAGTGAATAGATCAGTTATTAAAACTCAATAAATGGTAAACATTCTTCCCAATTTTTAAGGTTCTTACCCACAACAGCTCGTAGTAAAGGATCTAAGACTTGATTGACTACCTCAGTATGTCTATCAGTTTTGGGGTGACATGTAGTAGAATATAATAATTTAATATCAAGCTTACCCCACAATACTTTCCAAAAGTGGTTTAGGAACTTTACGTCTCTATCAGATACAATGGTGCCAGGTATCCTATGTAGGCACACCACCTCTTTAAAGAATAAGTTAGCCACATGTGTAGCATCATCTGTTTTGTGACAAGGAATGAAGTGAGCCATCTTTGAAAACCTGTCAACAACAACAAAGATACTATCTCTCCCTCTTTTATTCGTGGCAAACCAAGAATGAAATCCATGGATAAGTCTACCCATGGCGAAGAAGGAATCGACAAAGGAGTATAAATTCCATAAGGCATTACTTTAGATTTTGCTTATTTACAGGTAATACATTTAGAAAATACCTTTTCAACATCCTTTTTATGTGTGGCCAATAAAAATGTTCATGTAGAATATCTAGTGTCTTGGCGATGTCCTATTAAGCCTCCACTATGTGTCTCACAAATTAATAACTCTCTCGTGATAAAGTCTTGAACGAAGAAGTTGAGTTTTACCTTTAGCTACTAGGATTTGAATCTCGTAATTGGGCCTTGAGGGAAACTAAGCCCATCTCTATTATGGTCTTTGAATTGGACTGAGTTGCTCGTATCATAATATGTACCAATAGCTTTTATCACTGACCTTAATAACTTAGGTAATACATTATACATTATTTTTGTTTCTACTTTCATAATGTCATTGGTTAGTCTAAATAGTTAATTTTGTTAAATATTTTGATTAAATTATTAATGTATTTTTTAATAACATAATTCCAAAAAAAAAAAAATATTTTCTTATCATTAGTTCAAATTAGTTCTTTTAAGAAAAAATCCACATTTACATTTTAGCCTAAATTGTAATAGCCTGAAAGTTAGTGGTGTCGAAAACAGTGGTTTCGAAACTCCGTTCTCAAATGATTGCGTCTGTAAATATTATTAATTAATTTAACGAGTTAATTATAGTATTTTATTGAATTGTGGTATGATGAATTTGTTAATTGGATATTTAGTTAAGGTACAAGTGTTTGGACCCTAAAGTCAGTGGTGTTGGAAAATGAGGTATCAGGACCTTGATTCCATAAACCGAGCCCGTAATTATTTTTGTTAAATATATACATTGTTATATAGGTGAATTAAATTAATTGAAGGACTAATTGAGGAATTAGACCCTTTTTAATTATTTAAATGGTGATGGGTGATGTTGGAATCCACTCACGTTGGTTAATCATGTGTAAAACTTAAATTAATTAAAAATTAAGTAAATAAAGATAGGTTAATTAACTTTTAAGTTTAGTATAAAAGTTAAATGGTGGAGTTGTCAACCTTATTTGTCATCTTCTTCACTGAATATTCATAAGAAACATAAGGAGCTAGGGTTCATAAATTTCAAACTTTCAACAATTATAAGGTATGCTTAATGAAGTCTTTTTCTTGAAATCTTTTATGTTTTTGAGGTTGTAGGAGCTTGATTTAGCTAGCTCTTGTACCAATTTGTAAAATTGATAAAGTTTTCAAAAGTTTCCATTGTTGAATACTTGGTGAAATTGGTGTTAATTGATTAGGTTTTAAGCTTAGATATGCAAAAGGACTAATTTGTAAAGTTTAATTATTAGTTTCGAACATAGGGACTAAAGTGTAAATATTTCAAAATTAATATGAAATTTCTATAATTATAGGCATTAGAGGGTCTTAGAAGGATGTAATTGATATTGATTTTGAAATTGAAGCTCAAATTTGATAGATATGGTAATTGAGATTTTAAGGACTAAATTGAATAAAATATAAAAATTTAGGGGAATTCAAAAGATGAAATTGAATTGATACGTTCCTATAATAGTCTGTTATAAGATAATTGGAATTGATAAATTGAAATGAATTATTATAGATGAGATCTGAATCAATTGAAAGATAAACAAGAAAAAAGAGAAATTACAAATTAGTCCCTGACACCTTGTCTATTGTCATTTTTTTCAGATAATTTCATATGGATCTTACTATGTTATTTTATGTTATGTTTGAATAATATTATAATGTCTGTTAATTTAGGTTAATTGTAATTTCAATGATTTTTGGCATCGAATGTACTAAATTGTAAAATTTGAAATATATGGTTAACATGAATTGATATATGGCATCGAATGATGTGAAATTTTTATAAGATTGGAAGATGTGTATATGATTATGTTATAAGGTTATGTATATGAATTACTATTCGATATATGAAAAGTGTGTATATGACTACAGAGCTCAAAATGATACGGAAAAGAAAAATGGGTATTGTAATCAGGGATTAATATGATGCTTGAAATCCAACATATGTTACGGATTATCTAAAACTAGTGTTAGTAGCATTATACTAAGCTAGTGTTAGCAACCCAAATACGTCAACTTTTATGAACAAATGGGTGTTGTGATCAGGGAATAATTTGATGGTTTGAGGTCTAATGTTTGTTGCAGATTCTTTGAAGCTAGTGTTAGCAACATCAAACCAAGCTAATGTTAGCAACCCTGATTCGAAGCTAGTGTTAGCAGCCTAAATATGTTAGTTCATGTGAATAAATAAATCTCGTGTATCTAGGTTCAATTTACTAGGGTTCTCGAGGCGAAAACAGAAATAAAGACGATAATTAAACGAAAATGAAAAGATAGAAATGGAAATGGTACTATGTAGAAACGAAATAGTTGGAATGAAAATATATATATGAATGAAATTATATGCATATGTTATAAGTTGAATAAGATTTTATTTATATATGTCATATGATGGAATTTTAAATGTCTATATGATTGTGATATAAGCTCATGACATGAAATTGAACTAACTTATTTGATGTATTTGTTGAATGTACATGAAAGTGTAAGATGCCAAAGGAATGTCACATTTGTACCACTATATTTCAATTGCTAAATTGTTGTAATGTCGAGGTAAGTTAAGTAAATTTCATATGGACTTACTAAGCATTCAAAATGCTTACCTGTTGTCTTCCTTTTCTTTGTAGATTGTCGGTTTGCGGAACATGTCGGTTGGATCACCTCGAAGCACACACTATCCAGTCATCTATTGGTAGAGTTTTGATTGTTTTACGTCCGGTTATGTGGCATGTACATAGGTGTTTATATATGTTAGGTTGGTTTGTTAACATAAAATGAATCTAACTAATGCTTGATATTGGAAAAGCTATTACTTATATGTATATATATGTATGATTAGGTAAGGTGTTAAGAGTTTAAGAGTGGTGATTAAGTGGCATGTTGAATGTTAAATGGCATGTTTAATGATGATATGGAATGGTTAACTATGTGGTTGAATGGTTTAAGTTGGTATAAGTTAAATTGAAAAGATTTAGTGCCAAATTGGGCATGTTGGATTGATTGATTTGGTAACGGTTATATGCAATGTTTGAAATGCAATTTGGTGTACTTTCTATGTAGGTTATTTTATGCATTTATGCACCAAATCAAGTGTTTGGAGATTTGGCTTGGAATAGGTACCAATAGGGGTGAGCAAAACTCGATTCTATTCGATTCAATTCGAAAAAATTAAAAAATTTCGAATTTCGAGTTAATCGAACCGAGTTATTTGAATTATTCGAATAAACTCAAATAACTCAATTTGGGTTTCGAGTTCAAGTCGAGTTGAATTTCACAATTCAAATAACTCGAATAATTTGAATAATAGATTAATGTAAATACTCTTTTGGTTTCTGTCAACTTTGAAAATAAGCAAATTGATCTCTCTCACAACAAAAATTACAAAAAAAAATTAAAATATTTATAAAAATTTCAAAATTTATATTTTTTAAAAAAATTATAAAAATTCTAAAAAAATCTAAAATATATACAAAAAAGTTAAAAATTTAAAAATTTTCTAAAATAACAATTTTGGGACCTAATTAATTATTCAAATTTATCATACTTAAGTATTTTTTTTTTTGCTTGCAATTTTTTTTCAAATATATACGATTTCAAATTTATATGCTCTAACATGGAATTAGTTATACTATAACAATATTATTATTTGACATGTTTTTTTTTTTACTTTAACTTGAACAATTTCACTCGATTCGATTCGAAAAAATTTCAAATTGAGTTAGGATGATAAAATAGGACTCGTGAACTCGATTAACTCAAAACTTTTTCACTCAATTCGACTTGATTCGATCGAACGCTCACCCCTAGGTACCAAGTGGCCTAATTTTTACCAAAAACAAACCATGTCTAGACAAGCAACTCTCCTCATCGCAACATCAGCCGGCAGAATGTGACATCCTGATGTCGGGAGGCTGGACGTGCAACGACACATTCTGTTTGGTGACGTCACGACATCAACCCTAAATTTTCAAAACTTTGCAATTTGATCTTACTTCATGCTCGGATCAACAAAAGAGCTTTCATAAGCTCGATTAAGACTCGGGTTTAATTGTGAAACATATTATGAATGTGTTTAAGCCGTAAATGTTTGTTTGTTCGATATATTTACTGTATTTTGACGGAAGTTGCTCCAACAACGATTGTAGCATCTTGTAACTCAAACCCGATGATCAGGTTGAGTAAAAGGTGTAACATAAATAGTAAAGGGTTTTAATTATTTGGATTAGCTAATGTTACTATAATAGTATAGAGATAAAAATTTACCCAAAATGAGTATAGTAATTAAATCTCAATTTTTAACATAGTAAAGGGATCGAAATCATAATGTGACAAAAGACAATCTACTCCTAACACAAATTATACCTGTTAAAGTTTTGGTGCGCTCGTTCCATGTAATATTAGAACGAGATCAATTTTAGCTTGGGGCGTAGGTTGTTTTAGGCTCATGGATGCTTAACATTTTCGGCCTACAAACGAATGACATATTTTACAAAACAAAAGTTGATTTTCAACTAGTACTCTTCAACTCATTAATCGATTATCTTGATGAAGTTATAACTTCTATCGGATAAGAATTGAATTCTAATCCATATCACATTAGTTGAATGAATAGTTGATCAAGGGATGTTTATCAAATTTCTCCAAGGGGTTTTTCAAAAGAATTATTTTTTGTTCTAGAAGAGATTATCTTGTAATCTCAAGTTTTTATTTAACACTATAAATAGGTGTCATTTTCCCTGAGGCTACACAATTTGGGGTGTGAAATCGACTAAACTTACTCAAAATACTTGTTACTAGTCTTCATTTATTTTGATGTGTTGAGATTTCTATACTTTTTCCTAGTGTTGATGTACTCTCACGTGTGGGATTGAAAGTGTTAATTGGTGTATATAAGTTGTTTATTGCTTTCTATTGGGGCCACATGAACTTGACTTGTAGAGGGGGTTTTGGGCTTTAGCTGATAGAGACGAATTGCTATGGTTGTTTAATTTGGTGATTGAATAAGAATATATCCTAAGCAAGGCTCCATAGACGTAGGACCATTTTGTCTGAACTGTATAAACAAATATTGGTTTTACGTTTATTCTTTCCTTCCTTTATTTCCTTACTCTTTCTATTTTCATTCTATTTATCGTTGCAACAAAATTTAAGCTTAGTCAGATTTGTCATATTTCTAGACTAATTTTGTTTCAATTGGTATCAAAGAAAGCTCCAAAATTTATTTGAAGAGAATATGGTGTTCACTTTGCGGTAATAAATTCGGTCAATGCTTTGTAGGCTTGTGTGAAAATGTGGTACTACATTTGATGGCTTGAGAGTAGATCTTTGGGGCACACCATATTGAGAATTATGTGTCATGTACTGTGCTAAATTTATGATCGGTAACTTGATAATGATCTTTGTGCTTTTTTTATTGAGCTAATATATGGAAGACCACATAGAAAAGGGGAGAAATGTGCAGCAAGTGCTCGATGTTGCTAATAGATGTTTGATGCTTATGATGTTAATATGTTATTGTTTATTTATGATTTTGGTGCATGCTTAATTGACTATGTGATGAAGAAGCACATTGATAGAGCGAGTGTTATACTAAGCTTTATTTGATAATATGTTTTGATATAACAAATTAAAATATTTTTGAATAAAAATTAAAGTTGAACAAAGTTGGCAAAAAATTGTATCTTTAAATGAAGTCTAAGAGTTAAAATTTTGAACCTATTACTTTAAACTCCCAAAAAATTTGAATCAACCTTTAAATTAAGTTAAAATGGTTTCAATCAAGTTAGAAATTTTCAATCAAAGTTAAACTATTTTTAAAACAAGTCAGTATAGCTCTAGGCCAAAAAGGATTGATACTTTTTGGCCAAGTATCGATAGTTTCAAAAATATCGATACCCCTCCAAAAATCGATGCCAAATTGAAATTTTTTTTTTCAAATAATTTAGCAAGTATGGATCCAGTATCGATATTTCTCATATGGTATCGATAAAATTCCACTGGTATTGATATCTTTAGCTCCAACTGTCATTGAATTTTGCATTAAATGCTAAAAATATCGATATCTTGTTAGCAAGTATCGATCCTCGTGGTTACAGGTGAATTAAATGTTGGTTATGCAAGATGAGTTAAATCAATTTGAGAGAAGTAGTGCATGGACCCTAGTTGAAAGGCCTAGTGAAAAATCTACTATAGGTACTAAGTGGGTTTTTAGGATAAGCTAGATGAGAGTGGTAACATAGTGAGGAACAAGGCTAGGCTTGTTGCTCAAGGCTACACTTAAGAGAAAGGAATAGACTATGATGAAACATATGCTCCCATAGCTAAAATGGAAGCCATTAGGATACTTTTAGCTTTTGTATGCTTTAATGATTTCAAATTATTTCAAATGGATGTCAAAAGTGTCTTTTTAAATGGTTTTATTAATGAAGAAGTGTATGTTGAGCAACCACCCAGTTTTGAAGATCCAAAATTTCCAAATCATGTTTTTATACTTTCAAAAGCTTTATATGGTTTGAAACAAGCTCCTAGAGTTTGGTATTAAGGACTTTCAAATTTTCTTGTTGGAAAAGATTTTTTCTAAAAAGAAGGTTGACACAACACTTTTTTTTAAGAGAAAAGGAAAATATTTATTAGTAGTACAAATTTATGTTGATGATATCATTTTTGGTGCTACTACTGAAACTCTTTGTGAGAATTTTTCACAGCTAATACAATGTGAATTTGAGATGAGCATGATGGGACAACTCTCATTCTTTTTGGGACTCCAAATCAAGCAAATGAAGGATGGAATCTTTATCAATCAAGCACAATGGATATGCTCAAGAAGTTTGGGATGGACAATCTCAAACCACGAGCAACACCTATGAGCTCTTCTACAAAACTTGACAAAGATGAAGAAGGTAAATGTGTAGATATAAAACTATATAGGTCAATAATTGGTTCTTTGCTTTATTTTATCATAAGTAGACCCGACATTATGTTTAATGTTTTCTTGTATGCTAGATATCAATCTTGTCCTAAGGAATCTCATTTACAAGCCATTAAGAGGATTTTTAGGTACCTTAGAGACACTCCTAATTTAGGACTTTGGTATCCTAGAGATTCATCCTTTAGTTTGCATGTTTTCTCAATGAGAATTTTGGCGGTTGCAAACTAGATAGGAAGAGCACATCCGGTACTTGTCAATTCTTAGGAAACATGTTAATTTCAAGGTTTTCAAAGAAACAAAATAGTGTTGCGTTGTCCACCACCAAAGCTGAATGCATTTTTGCTAATAGTTGTTGTGCTTAATTTTTATGGATGAAATAACAACTTAAGGACTAGGGAATTGACAGAGATACTATTCCTATCAAGTGTGACACGACTAGTGCTATTTGTCTCACTAAGAATCCCATCCAACATTCTAAAACTAAGCATACTGAAATAAGACATCATTTCATTAGAGATCATGTCCAAAGAGGTGATGTAGTTCTAGAGCATGTAAAAAATTTGCATCAACTAGCTGATATTTTTACAAAACCTCTACACAAGGAAAGATTTTGGATGCTTATGAGAGAACTAGGTTTGACCACCTTACATTGACTTTGTATTGAATCTTTTCTATGCACTTTGAATGATTTTTTTTAAAACTTATATATTTTTTATGTATTGAAAAGACAGGCTTATATGATTTTCATGGCTCTTATATACAAAAAGATAAGGGAATTTAAAGTGTTTGATAAATCTATTTTGACCTTATTTGTCTAGCATGATTTATTTTTGATGCCATTGATCTTGTTAGAATAAACTTTTTTTAATTAACTTAGTCAATTTTTTGAATAAAAGTGTTATGATCTATGAATCGTATGCATCACACTTATTCTTTGCATTTTCATGCATATGAAATTCATTAGAATTCATCTAAGAGTCATTTTAGGACCTTTAGAATACTTTAGGACTTAAAAATTGAGTTTTGGAAAATTTCTACACTTGGAAAATAGATTCGTGATTTGGTATCGATACCATTTTAAAATTATCAATATATTTATAAAATTATCGATACCATCTTAAAAATATCGATACCTATCGAGTTTTAAGAGTACATGCACCGAGGGTTTCAAAATAGTCTCCAAACCCTAAATTTTTTTTACTCTCTATCCGAAAACCCTTTCTTCTAAACCTAATTTTTTTTTCAAACATCTGTGTTTTTTTTTAATGAAATCTTGACTCCAAAATGTCTTCTAACTCCATTTCATCAAGATTTCCTCAACATTGCTTCAAGTTTTTCAACATTTCAACAATTTTGAGGTAAAACCTAAACTTTTCCCATTTTAAGATTTTATGAAATGTTGGTTAAAATATTGAATTTGATGATCTTTTGGGTTGATTTAGACTCTATAAATTGTGTTTTATTGCAGGGGGTTGCCTGTTTCTAACAATTTTCTCAAAAATTTGTTTCAAACCCTCTGCCCACCAAGTGTTTGACAAAATTCCTCAATGAAATTTTTTATAGTCTAAGTGTGTTTTTAGTGTTTTGTCCTTTACGATGGACCCTAAGAAGCATATTAGAACAGATGCCTCCTCTTCAAATCCCTCTAGTGGAGCTCGATCGTCATTTAATGAGTGTTTTTGGTCCAAATCGGAACGAGAATGATTCAATAAGAATTTTGCATCTAAACAAGTTTGGGAGTCTAGGAATCTAGATTTTGCCATGTTAGAATGTATCAATTTTTCTTATCTTCCAATTTTTCGTAGTTGGGGTTAGATTGATTTCTTACAAATTTCCTCGCCAACTTACATTAATCTTGTTCGAGCTTTTTACTCAAATGGCAAACTCGAACATAATGAGTCCGACGATACCGTCATTGCTATAACATCTTTTTTAATAAACACCCCGATCACCTTACTTTAGATGATTTTGGAAATTTTCTTCATTTGCCTTCTGAAGGCGAATCCAATGAAAAAAGAGCCTACAACTCTACTCATTATATTGAGTCTGGACATGCATCTGAACTCAATCTCCATGATCGTGTTCTCCATATTATCATTACTTGGAATTTTGGTCCTATAAGAAAACATGACATGCTTCGCTCCATCGATTATTGGTGGATTGATTCCATTCAATTTGATAGGTGTCCTGACCTCGCTCTTATAATTTTCAATGACATAACTAAGGGTATCGGGAAGGCGATGCCTACAAACATTACCCTTCCCCATGGCACTTTTTTGTTATACATTTTTAGGCAGCTAGGAATCAACACAAATGGAGACACCCCTTATTACTTCAAATCAACCTATTAGTTATGGAGCCCTTCACCATTCTAGTTACCATTTTGATGCTAACTCCGACAAATGGATAAAGAGTGGACTACCGGTAGCACGTGAAGACGGCGATGCCAAAGGCGCTTTTGAGGATGTTCCGGCACCGAAGCATGTTCCTTCTCCCTAGCATGTTCCTCCATCGGTTGCTCTATCTAAGGCTTCCCATTCTTCTTTCGATGTCAATGTTGTCATCCTTGATGCTCTTCACTCCTTGAGTAATGATCTTTAGGGATTTAGAGATGAGTTTAACACTAGGCTTTCATTGTTAGATATGCAAATGGCATCACTTGTAGCTCATTATCCTTCAAACCTTCCATTTTCTCCTAGTAATGACTATTAGTATAGTTATTGCATCTTCATGATATTTTTCATGACATTTGCACTTTTAGTTTATTTATTTCCTATAACTATGTTATATTGAACCTTAATGCTTAATTGGTATTTTAAGATACTTTGATGATTACTTTGCAAATGTTAGTTCACCTGTTCTTTATTTTTTTAACTTCTATTCTTGAACTAACCATTTTTTTCTTCTAAGCTTTATTTGATTTTTGTAATTTTTGTATATAACAAAAATGGGAGGAAAGAAAGGTAAATTGTTAATTTTGATTCATTAATGTTTGATATTGTGCTTAATTAATATTATGCAAATTATGTAAATTTAATGACCATTCTTTTCTAAGTAAAAATGAATGTCAAATTTTTTCATAAAATTCTACTAAGCCTTAAATTGAAAATAACTTTTATAAAGGGGAGCAATTTATTCAAAAACAAATTTATCAATTGTTTTGTTATATCAAAAAGGGGGAGATTGTTATACCAAGATTTATTTGATAATATGTTTTGATATAACAAATTAAAATATTTTTAAATAAAAGTTAAAGTTGAACAAAAATGGCAAAAATTGTATCTTCAAATGAAGTCTAAGAGATAAAATTTTGAACCTATTACTTTGAACTCTTAGAAAAAATTTTGAATCAACCTTTAAATCAAGTTAAAATGGTTTCAATCAAGTTAGAAATTTTCAATCAAAGTTAAATTTTTTTTAAAACAAGTCAGTATAGCTCTAGGCCAAAAAGTATCAAGTATTGATAGTTTCCAAAATATCAATACCCCTCCAAAAATCAGTACCAATTTGACATTTTGTTTCTCAAACAGTTCAGCTAAGTATCGATCCAGTATTGATATTTTTTATACGGTATCGATAAAAGTCCATTGGTATCGATATCTTTAGCTCTAATCGTCATTGACTTTTGCATTTAGTGTTAGGCAGTAAAATGGTTTCCGAAAAATGTTTTCATTGTTTTACGGTGTTTGTTTGGTGGAAAATGAATTTCTACAGGAAAACATTCTCCAAAACACGGGTAAATCTAATGCTTTCATTTTGGAAAGTGTCTTACCGATTTTATTCCTGTAAGACATTTTCCTTTCCTTTAAGTCTCATCACAGTGATTAAAAAATCGTTCTCCCTTCCTCTATGTCCATCAGCCTTCGCCTCTCCTCTTCATCTCTATCCATTGGCCTCACCTTCTCGTCTGTACCTTGTCATCTCTATTGGTCGACCATCGTCCTTACCAAGTCTAAATTTCGAAGAAACCCTAAAAATTTGGCTTTCCAGTCCTATAAAGGTATATCACTATCTTCTCATTACGGTTGCTTCATTCGAAATGGGTTTGTTTAATTTTTAAATGAATTTACTGAATTTTAGAAAAGCTGTAAAAAACCAATCTAGTTATTTTTTTTAATTGAAGAGGAATTTCACAACAATTTACTATAGATTAATTTGTAATTTTATTGTTTTTAAAGGGACTAAACTAAAATTTTTCATTTTTAATGAGATAAGGCCCTTGCCAAACCTCCTAGCTTCTCCTTCGTCCTTAATATATATAAATATAATAGAAATTAAATATTCAACTGTATTTAATCTATTTTTTTTTTTTTACAATTTTATATATTACAAATTCGACTAAGAGACTTAATATTCGATATTGATTTATAAAGCTTATGAATATGAACCAAAGAATACTTTCATTACCTAAAGACATCCCCTTGTTGTACGTGTCTATGCCTTTTGCTACTTTTTTGAGATTATATAAAAATGGTCAAATTTCAATTTGGGTCTTTGTACTATGTCCAAGTTTGAGATTCAATATTTATATTTTAATTTTTTTATACAATTTTGTTTCTCAATTTTTATAATGTCATTAGTTAATTTAAATGCTTTGTTCTAATTAAAATACTAATACTGTTTTTTTTTCAAAAAAATTTAATACCGTTAAAATTCCCTATAGATTCAAATACATTATAATGTCATTTGTTACATGACTATCAAGTGAGATTTTTTTTTTTAATTTCAAAATCTCACACCATTAAATTCAATAGAAATTTTAAAGTATTAATAATTCAATTTGAATTTTTAAATTAAAAAATGCAAATAAAAATATATGAAGTAAAATTTTAAGTTTACAAAAAAAGTATTAGAAATATTTTAAAATTCAAATTTGAAAACTATACAAATTATATTAATATTATAGGCTATTTCATACCATTATAATGTAAAACACTTATTACCGATTAAACTGATTTCTTTTTGTTTTCTAATCTTATATCACCAACCATACCACAACCTTGACTTAAACTCCTTAAATAGGTCTAATTCCAAATTTCATCTCTCGACATTACAAAACTAAGAAATTAGTCCTTACATTTTAATATAAATTAAAATTTAATCCTTGTTCTTTACGAAGATTGCAAAATAGTCCCTCTCCCTTAGTTTGTAAAAATTTGATCCTCATACTTTATGAAAATTGATAAATTAATCCAGTTGTTGGCAAACAAGTAAACTTAAACTACTGTTTTTGCTAATTAACTTCTCAATTTTCGTAAGTACGAGAACCAAATCCTAAAAAATTAAAACAAAATGCTAATTTTAATTTTTCTAAAGTTGAGGGATGAATTCAAAATTAAACCTGAAATTATATACCATAAAAGTTTTTCCCTAAAATTTCCTTTAAAAATCCCCGACCCACTCAATCTCTTCTCTCTTCATACGTCCCCGCCGCCGCCTCCTCCTTCTTCAGTACCTGGTTCAAGCCCTCTCTTGACGCGACCAGGAAATCGAGTAAAGTAATTTTTGAAACCCTAAATTATCTTGAAGATTTCTACTTCTATCGTGAGATTTAGAGTTAATAGCCTTCTGCCTCTGCATCACTTCAATATATTTGATTTTCTGTTTTCGATCCTACTGCTTGTTACTCTTTGTGTCTTACTTTATTGAGGAGATTTTTTTAAAGCTATCTGTTTAGCACGGCGTTACGCTGCCTTATGCGGCCGCGATCCGCTGTTATTGATGTGAAATTTGTTCACACCGCTATTGAGGTCTTTAGTAGTGGTGGATGGTGCCGCCGCGACATGACTAATTCAACGCAATCTGACCCTTGGAAATAGGGATTGAAACTTAGAATTTACTTTTTTAATAAGTAATTTTGATTCACTTGGGTAAAATAATTAGGTCGAATTTCTTTATTAGGGTTTTTTATGTCTCGTCTATGCTTGATAATTTCTGACGAATAAACTTGAAAACCTGATGAATTGAATGTACGGAAGTATCATATGCTTCAGGTTATACATGATTCTCTTTTCATGCTAATGTCAACTTATGCAATTTAAGATTGTGATGCCCCCTGAAATTTTGTTAATTAGTCTCTTTATGAAATGACTTCTGATATTGTCAATGTTATTTTCTGTTTAGGAAATTGTGTTTTGTTAGTTAATTTAAGAAGAATGAGATTAGAGAAGTGCTGGTTTTGTTCCTCCACTGTATATCCGGGGCATGGTATTCAATTTGTTCGCAACGATGCCAAGGTAGGAGTTTCTTTCTTACTTTTACATGTATTCAAAGGTTATATTACTTTATTGCTCTTAAAGGTTCTTTGCTTTTGTTTGTCTCTATTTAGTTATTATCCATATTGGCTTATCATGCTACACATTTGGTTTGATTCTATGGAGTTGGCCTTTGGTTTGTCGGCATTCTAGAAGAAGTCGCCTTTCTGTCTTTCTCATCCATTTTTTAGTTACTCTCGTTGCAGTATTTTTCTTTTTTGTTGCATTTCTCTATGTAGTGGCCTAAAATTTGATACTTAGTATGTGTTTATGCTTGGAAGTGTTGAGATACATGCAGTTTTCAGCAACATTTATGCCAGATTGAGGGCATCAATTAAAATAATTTATAGTACTATGTCCCTACATGTCATTCGTGCTGTTTGCATTGATTGTAATTTCTGATGGTCCAAACATTTGCAGATTTTCCGTTTCTGTAGATCGAAATGCCACAAGAACTTCAAGATGAAGAGGAATCCCCGTAAAGTAAAATGGACCAAGGCCTATAGGCGTTTGCATGGAAAGGACATGACACAGGTGATAGACCTAAGGCATTGATTTTGGACTTTTTATTGCATTAGTACAATGCTTATACCAAAACACTGCATGATTTCTATTTCTTTTCTTCTTGCACCAGGATTCAACATTTGAGTTTGAGAGAAAACGTAATAGGCCGGAGAGATATGATAGAAACCTTGCAGAGAATACTCTGAAGGCCATTAAAAAGATTGATAAAATCAGATCAGACAGGGCATCTGACCACATCAAAAACAGGTTGGTTTGTGGTGCTTTCAGATCCCATTGAAAGATATTATAACATGCACTTTAGTAAATAATAACCCTTCCATTTTTAAATCTTTTTCCAGGCTTAAGACAGGCAAAGTCCAGAGGCAGAAAGAAGCAAGGAAGCAATTGGAGCAGGGCATTCACTTGGTCAAAGCTCCGCTCGCACTTGCACAAGATTCATCTCTTTGTCTTCCAAAAATCAAAGTCAATGTGTCCCAAGCACAGACAGAAGAGAATCAGCCCATGGAAGAGTGAAATTGGTTCTGCTGTTCCTCGGCTTGGTATTTTTGTCCACCAAAATCTTATGCATGCAACTCGTGGCTTAAGTTATCAAGAGGTTTTTTATGTTGTGTCTAGCGGTCCAGAATTTTGATTAGCATGTTCAAATGTTATTGTTTTGAGTAGCATATTTTGTAGTCACTAATTATTGAAAAGTCATTAAAAACGGATTATCTTTGTTTTTCCCTTTTAAATGTGGTGTTGAATATCTAGACTGATCGTCTTCCTCCAATATAAGTGTTTGTCTGGGGTTTGGACATCGGTGTTAATTTTTGTATTCCTATGCATTACCCCCTTTCATTGATACTGGTCTTGGAAAGTAGTAACAACAGATTCGAGTGATAAAAGTCGTGTTGAATCAGGAGGTGCCATACTTGGCATAACATAGAGAGTAATTCATGTTTAAAGGGAAGTTCCTCAATGTTTTTTTTTTTTTTTTTTTTTTTTTGCGTAAATTATATCACTAGTCACGTGTTTTTGTTTTTGGTCACTAAACTATAAAAATTTGTAATTTTGTCACTAACGTTTTCAATTGTTTTTGTTTTAGTCACTTTCTGCTAAATTGTTAATAGAAATAATCACGTGGTCTTTTATAATTGGTATTGTTATAGAATACCTCACAACTCGAAATCTGACCTGGCCTTGTGACTTGGAATTAGACCTTTACCTGACACCCTCGTAATCTCACGAGGTGGACATGAATGTGTATCGAGGTGAAATGTCAGCCCCTTGCAAGGAAGACATGTGCGAGGCGAGACATGTGAGTGCATATGATGATACCTAGGTGTGAATCCTATTAGACACGTCTTTGATACATGTTAAATAGGGGCGTAGCTAGGGAGTTGGTAGGGGCTTTGGCCCCTTAAAATGGAAAATTTTTTATTTAGACTCTTAAAAATTTTAATTAATAAAGATAAAATTACATTTTAGCCCCTTAAAAATGATAATTTTGATTTAATTTTTTGAAATTATAAAAATATATGCTATTAAAATGGTGGAATTGTAAATTTTTTCTATCATCAAAATTACTTAATTTTGGTCCCCTAACAAAGTTTTTTAGCTTCGCCCTTAGTGTCGTGTTGTCCTGAGTTATATGCATGACATCTATCTACCTCCCAAACATGTCGCATCAAGGAACTATATCTTCTAAAAAAATAAAAAAGACCATCTCCAAGTGGGGGAGGCAAAAATAAATCGCAACAAATATAATTGTACAAGCCCAAATATGCCCGGGCCCAGACCAACAAACAAGCCCAAGCATTTGACCCAAGCCCATATCAGCCTAAAACCAAAGAAACAAAAAACCCTAATCTTTAGCCTAGGTAGCACCAGCGGCCGCCTATACCGTAGCAGCCAGAGTCCCTCTCCGCGCAAATCGCTCCTCCACGACCGCCGTACCTGCGAGAAAAGCGGATCCAACACCAGTATTCATCGCAACAATAACAAAAATACGGATTCTTTTGTATTTTTTTTGATATTTTTATTTTTTTATTTCGGTTATATAAACCGATTGTAAAAAAGAAAAAGGGAGAGGCATATGGAATAAAAATAAAAAATACTCAAAGAAAAGAATGAAAACAGAGTATTCGCAAGGTGGTTTTTCTACTTTTTTTTTTTCTGTTTCCTTTTTCTTTCCCATTTTCAAGTTCTTTTTTACATGCGAAACAAAAAGAAGAAGAAAAGAGAGAGAGTTACCTTTAAATACGCTTGAAAAGGGAAGGTTTTAGCCCTCCGGCCACCGCAAACGGCGGCGCCGATGGCGGTGCATATGGCTGTGGCCCACTGGACTGATGGCCTGAATTCGGGGCAGGGGGAGAGTTTTTTAGGATTTCAGAGTTTTTTTTTTAAATGAAATAGAAGTGATTTTTTAAAAAAAAAAAGTTTAACTTTTATAGGCCTACCCAAACGGCGCGTGTAACCTGACCCGAGGAAGATCCGCGTGTTTTCACTCTGATGGGCCACTTGCGGAATTGGTCCCCCTGTTTTTACAGTGTTTTTAAATTAGTTTTTTTTATTCTTTTAAATTTCGCAACATATTTTATTACTGTTTCAATTTAATTCGGGTTGCTGCGCAGCGTTTTGGACGGAGGGATTAATTTCACTTTTGGTCCTCCACTGTTAACTGTGTGTTCTTTTTGATCTATTGGTGTTTTATTCATTTTAGATTTGCCCCTGAAACTTCAGTTGTTTTCAATTTAATCCTTAATCTTTCATTTTAGGTTTTTTTTGGTTTATTATATTAATATTGTTATTATTATTATTATTATATTATATATTATTATTATACCTACATATATACACGCATATGTATTTTTTAATATATATATGTATATATTTTAAATGTTTTTAAATGCATATACATATTTTTTTATTATTATATTATTATTTTATTTTCATAGTTTTTATATATGTATACTTATATATTCAAGTTTTAATATGTGCATACACATATTTTCAAAATTCACTTGTATATCATCCTTATATATATATATATTTTTGTAAATACATATACATGTATAATTTAAATTAAAGTATTTGTTTCATATTGTACATTAACTTTTTGACGTACCTTTTAAAATATATATATATTTTTTGGTTTCGTCAAAACATTAAACTCATTTTCTTTTTGTTCAAAGGCGTTCAAAATAAGGCAATATTCGATATTTGGGATCTTCGAGAGGATTGAGCCCTAACGTATTAGGTTCCAATTTTCTTTGTTGAATCTAAATAATCGGGAATGCTCTTTAATCAAAAGCATAAAAAGCTCATTATCGGGAATTCAATACGTTGTGTCCTAACGCATTAGATATGACACATTGTTTTCTCGAGATGAGGATTTTCCTAAAAATAATAAAGGCAATATTCCGTGTTTGGGAAATTCGAGTGATCGTGCCCTAACTTACTGGGTTTCGATTTTTTCTCTTTTAACCCAAACAAATGAATATCCTTTTGAAATTTAAATGCACGAGTTTTAAAAAATCAGAAGACAAACTTAATTTTGAAGATTAAAAATGTTGCGTCCTAATTTACTGGGTGTGACGTTTAAGTTCTTTGAAATAAGAACGCCTTATTTTTTTAAATTCATTCAAGATAAAAAGTTTTCTTTTAAAATCTTTTCAAATTTTCGACACCAAGACATTAAACGATCAATCTGGTACCGATTTTGGGTGTTACGAGGGTGCTAACCCCTTCCTCGTGCGTAACTGACTCCCGAACCGATTTTCTCAAATTTCGTAGACCAAAATTATTTTTTAAGGTGAGCCGATCACATCTCCACAAAGGATCGGTGGCGACTCTAATTTTTGTTTTCAAAGTCGACAACTGAATTTTTGTTTTTCAAAAAAATGGTTTCGACAATAATAATATTTTTAGCTTTCAACATTTGCACATTTTATCAATTTTGTCTTAATTTTAAATAATTCAATAAAGTAAACTCTTAAAATTTTATAAATTTTACCGATTTGATTTCCAAACATATATTCATCATAAATAAGAATTATAAATATTTTAATACTAAAAAATATATCGATTTGGTCAACCTTTAGTGTTTCCCATATCCTCCTTCCTTTCTTCAATACAAGAATGAGACTCTATAATAAATAATTGAAAATTTATGATTAAAAATTGTTGTTGTTTATATTAAAAATCAATAAATTCTTCGGTACTGATTTTAAAAATGTATATTTAAATAGCAATTTAGAATTTATCAGGCTGATATGATCAAAGGAAGCAAGATTGAATACTTAAACCATTTCCTTGAATATGTCTATACTTGCCCCCACCTGATATTTCCTCCGCAGAAGTTTTGAGATGTTTTTAGTGGGTTTTATTTACATGCTAGTTTATAAATTCTAACAGAAATTATACACAACGTGATAATTGGACCTGTTCAAAAGTCGACTACTCTGTCCGGCCCGACCTGATTTAGGTTTGGGATTAAACAAATATTTTTATATTTCTATCATACTCAAATTCAATCTAAATAATAATAAAACATTTTTAAATTAAAATTTAAGTTTAAAAATATATAAAATAGCAATTAAAAATATATTTTCTAATATTTCATTAAATTTTCAATAGTAAAACAGGTTTTTCTAAGAGAACCGGCCAAAAATTGAGCTTAAGCTTGGGCTTGAAAAATATTTTAGAACCAGTATTCGGCTCGACCCCTAGATACCTCTAGTCATAATCATTGATCTCTATAAATTAACAAATTATTCACTTTAAATTTTAAATATTAATAATAAAAATATGTTTTACAATTGGAGATTATTAGAGTGTGTTTGAGCACCACAAAGTAATTGGAAGATCATAAGATTCCCATCGAGGCTTGAGGACAAGCGGAAAAGGGACGAAGTTGAGTTTGTAAGTTTTCTGAATCTATTTAAGTATCTTAATGTTAATTTTCCCTTATTGGACTTAATTGAAAAAATTTCTAAGTATGCTAAGTTTTTAAAAGAAATTATGTCTAAGTATAGGAAATTAAAGAAAGGGGAACAAATTAACATTAATGCCTACTACAGTGCCATAATCACTAAGAAAATACCCCCAAAATTAAAAGATTGGGGTAGCTTTACAATTCTCATAGAGATAGGGGATATGAATTTTAGTAAGGCCCTATGCAATTTAGGGGTCAGTATTGATTTAATGCCATTATCCACCTATAGAAACCTCTAATTAAGGGAGCTGAAAAATACGTCGATAACACTGTGATTGGCCGATAGGTCTTTGGTACACCTAAAAAGTGTACTAGAAGATGTATTGGTCAAGGTGAGGCAATTTATTGTTCCAATAGATTTTGTTGTTCTCGACTTTGAGGAAGATCACGAGATTCTCATTGAAAGCGGAAGATTTAAAAGTGGTAATCCCTCCAAGTATGAGGAATCCGAAAGTTACTTAGGGGATAACTATAATTTATTATCTTTTCGAACCACTAATAGCCTTGATCAAAGGTATGCTTGTAGTTCCATGTGTACAGATATTCAAGATTGTTCGAAGGAGACAGGCAAGTGGAAAGACTCAGGTTGGCATGGAGACCACTAGACTTATTATAACGGACGAGCTCGAGAAAAGAAGTCAATAAGAGGACTTAATGGGCTATCGGATTAATCTGTCAGCAACACTTAATAATTTTTTATCATTGAACTTCATTAAATTGTGTAAATTTTGGATGCTTAATTTTCGTATTTTTAAACTCATTTTAGTTATTATGTAGGAGTAGGATATAGTAGGAGGCGAAGTATGTTTATTATTGAGGTTATTCTATTAATGTGAGTAGGTAAAAATTGAATGTCTGTTAGTCCGTCACCATGAGAAATGTAAACTTTTCAAAAACAGAGCTGGTGTTGGGGCATTAGGCCAGCAATGTCGCATCGCAACATTGTACTTCAAAACAAATTATGATTTTTCAGGGGAAATGTCGAGACATCGAACTCCAGTGTCGCGGCATGGAACTTCGAAACAAACCTGGAACTTCAAGGGATGAATCTCACGACAATGAGAACTGGTGTCGCGACATCAAGTCAGGTTCTACAACAAAAAACTGACCCAGTGATGCGACCCAACACTTAAACCCTAAAACCCATCGGTTTCTAAGCCAAAAACCTAGGTATAAAATATACTTAACCTTATTTAGCCCTTTAAAACATATTTTTAACTTCTAAACTCTCCCAAAACCCTCTCCCCAACGATTTTCCTTCGTGACTGCCGCCATTGTTTTTGTTTTTCTGCTGTAAAATTTTTTGTTCTTCTTGCTTTGTTTCTTCTCCTTTTGCAGGTACTAAAGCATTCAAGTTCCACAACAACGATCTTTCAGCATTCTCAAAGATATCGACAAACAATGTTAAGGGTTCCAAACTTTATTTGTTAATATTTTTGGGCTTGTTGTTAGATTTTTAGGTTAAGATTGCTTGGTTAGAAATTCGGTTGAATCGGGTATTTGGAAACATTTTAATATGGCACCAAAGAAATCGAGAAAAACCAAAAGCACAAAGCAATTAGTTGATTTCAATTACGAAAGTTTTGCACATCAAGACGTTGAAAAATATTTTCTCAAAATCTAAGGTAAAACTTTTATACAATAAAGGGGTTTTGATCCATCGATAACTTTATGCAATGACTTATGCAATTCGAATAACTCAAATAATTCGTGTAATACCCCAAAAATTACTACAGTAAGAAAGTAGGTATCATTGATAGTAAAATAAGGAAATAAAGCGAAAAAAAGGGAAATTTTGAGTTATGGCAACATTGGGAATTATATTATGACATATTAATTCAAGAAAGGATTAAATCGCAAAAGTGAGAAAAGTTTTGTTTCCCAGGAGTAAATACTCAAAATTTGAGGGATTAAAGTGTAAATACAAAAAGTTGAAGGACCAATAGTGTAAATACTTTAAGGGTGGAATAATCTAGAAACTAAGGAAAATGGATGAATTAGGACCAAATTGAAAAGGTGAAGAATTTTGAGGGACTAAATCACAATTTTACCGAATTAAGTGATGACTCAAGGATGAAATTTTTAAAGATTATAAAGGGTAAAATGGTCAATTAGAAGAGAGAGAAATCTAGAAGATAATGATGATGTTGGAGATATTTTATATTAATTAAATAAATAAATATTAGTTTATTAATATTTCAATTTGATTTTTAAATGATATTTTATTATTTATTAGTATTTTATTTAGTATATATAAGAAAAGGAAGATGAAGAATCATCCATTCCACCATATTTCCGTGCAACTAACGTGAGAAGAGAGGAGAAGAAAGAAAGTTTTGCTTTCTTTACAATTTGGTCCTTCCACCAAAAATTTACCATTTTCACCTAGAAATCAAAAGAATTTCCATAGCTTCCAAGAGAGAAGAATAACAAGGAGACAATGGGGAGCTAGAATATCAAGTTAGATTCAAGAAATAGAAGATGGAGGAGAGAGAAAATCAAGTTAAAGATTGAAATCAATAGCACAAGGTAAGAACATCAAGATTTCAATATATTTTTAAGTTTGATATTATTGAAAAAGCATGGAAATAATGTTAAAGTAGAGTTTTCTTATATAAGGTCTCATGTTCTTGATATATTAGTGAAGAGAAATAAGTGAAAATGATGGGAAATATTATAAAGAAAGGGAATAAGGGAGTTATACACCTAGTAATCAACATTTTGCACTAAAACAGTTTTGGACAGCAGCAGTAGGTTAACTTTGAAAAATCACCATAAATTTTGGAAATAGAATTAGAGTATGAATAAAATATGGAAATAAATATTATTGAGTCTAGTTTCTCATAGAAGAAACGGTGTAAGTAACAGAATTGTAAATCATGAGATATAATAAATTTTGTGAGACAAGGTCAGAATGAATTCGGGTTCCCCTGTTCTGACTTGGAAAAATCATTAAAAATTGTAAAAAAATAATTATGGGTTATAATTTATATGTTTAAAATCCTCAATTAGTCTATTTTCAATAGAAACAAACTAGAACATCATCCAAATTCTGTACAAAGAGATAATTAATTTTTAGTGAAGAGGGTTGGAACTGTCAAATAGTGAAACAGGGGAAACTTTAAAGAATAAACTGTACTTATTGGCTAAACCAAAAATTCTGAAAATTTTATGGTAAGAATATATATGAGTCTAGTTTCAGATAAAATTTGTAGATCTCAATTCGGAGTTCTGTAGCTTAAGATATAATTAATTTAGTGACTATGACTCAAGTGAAAAGCTTGCTATGAGTAAACAAGTTAATAGTGGTATTATGTATATATCAAGGATGTGGAATGGAGTGGAGGAGGAGGAAAAATATATGTGAATATTCAGCTAATATGAGTTTATTTTAAAATAGCTAATTTACATTTTTAGGTTCAGAGACTAAATTGAATAAAAGTAAAATTTTAAGGGTAATTTTGTAAAAATGTCAAAAAGTGACCAAATTGCATGAAATGAATTGCTTTATTATTTAAATTAATAAATTGAATGAAATATTAATTTATATCAAGATTGGGTGGAAATTCGAGGAAAATAGAAAATTACCAAAATGTCCCTAAATTTTGGTATTTCTGCAATTTAGCCTGGTAAGTTCGTGTAACTTGAATTATTTTCTTAGATGATTGAAATATAAATATTGGATTGAGAAATTGATTTGAACTGTGAACATGAGAAATAGTGAATTGAATGAAATAGAAATGAAGCTTTGAATTACATGAGTAAATATCGGGTCTCGTAGGCCCTATTTGTTATGAATATAATATTTCGAGGGTATGTTGTAAAGAATTATAAAAGCATGTTAAAAATTTGAAAGTTTTAATTTGGATGAAATTTTGTAACTCGGTTTAATACGTATGCAAATGTATGTCTTCTAGTAATGCCTCGTACCCTATTCCGGCGTCGAATACGGGTAAGGGGTGTTACAATGTGACATCGCCAGATTCGGTCATAACGTTTAGACCTGGTTTGGGGTGTTATAATTCGAATAACATATTGGTGAAAATACCCTTTTTGGTCCATGTCAAGTTTAAAAATGAGCAAATTAGTCTTTCTCTTAACAAAAATTACAAAATAATTCAAAAGAATTTTCAAAAATCTAAAATAAAATATTTATAAAAATTCCAAATTTTATATTTTTAAAAAATTCTAAAAAAATATAAAGAAAATTAAAAAATTAAAAATTTTCTAGGATAATAATTTCGGGACCTAAATAAGTTAAGTAATGATTCAAGTTTATCATACTAAAGTGTTTTTTTTTTTTTTGCTTTGAAATAGTTTTAAATATATATGATTTCAAATTTATGTGCATTAACATGAAATTAATTATACTGTAACAAGATTTTAATTTGACATGTTTAATTTTTTAATTTAACTCAAACAATTTCACTCGATTTGGCTTAACTCGAATTTCATTTCACTCGACTCGATTAAAAAAAATTCAAATCGAGTTAAGATGATAAAACAGGACTTGTCAACTTGATTAACTAAAAATTTTTTCACTCGATTCGATCAAACACTCACCCCTAATCACGGATGAACTGATTTTTGCTTAACCCCTAAAGAATCGACTGTCATCCCAGAAGTAAAAGAGTTTTATGCTTGACTAAAACATAGAGAAAATACCAAATTAGCGGGAGACATCCATACACATGTGACGGTTAGGGGTAAAAAAGTCCTTGTCACTCCCAAGAAAATTTGCAAATATTACAATATTCCATATCAAATGGACGATTTTTTTAACTTTTGATTTAAATTTTTATACAAACATTGATATGGACAATGTAATAAATTATTTGACTGAAGGGAAAGGCGAGTGGAAATATCAGCCCCATAATGTATCTCCCACTCTTGTTTAACCAAGCAATCATGTTTCCAATTGCAAAAATGTGGATTCAAATTTTATGTACTCAGATTTCTCCTGCTCTGAACGTATCTAATGTAAATGATTTTCGAGTTGTGTTGCTTTATGTTTGTAGAGAAAACATGTATGTATAGGGATGTGGATCTACCAATCCATGATCAATTGCATAAATGGCTTGAAGGCTGAGATATTCTTCCTGCATCTTGTGATGGCTCTGTGCAAGAAAGCCAAGGTTCCAATGCCTAATACTAACTGTCGCCAAACGTGTGAACTAAAAATACTGCAACAAAAAAAATATGAAATTAAAACTGTGGTATCTATAAGTATATAAGTCAAATTGTAATATAGTATTGTACAATGGGGTATCAGAAGTACTCCGAGAATCATACCCAAGGGAGGATGAATTAAATCTAAAATTATCTTCTATAATAACAGGTCTAAAAAGTAATCACTAAAAATCATATTACGATAATTAATAATAAAAATTAAGGTGATAAAATAAAATAAAATTACTAAAAAGAAATTGACAAACAACGAAATCTTAATTAACAAACAGAAGATTAACTCACTTCAGTGTTTGTAATTAACTTCAAAACTCGAGTTTTAGTGAATTAGCTAATAACTAAGCAGTCATTACCTTTCGACCACTAACTGATTAATTAATCGGTAAAAATCCACTTATCTTTCGACCTCGTAGTTTAAAACTGGGATAAATTATGAGATGTTCGGCAGACTTATCCTTTCGACCTATCTACCTAGATTACTTTCTAGGGTTGTCAATCCTAGAGTTTAAGCACGCATAATTTAAGTAAACTAATTCTAAGATAAACCCTTATTTTTTCGTTAATTACTCTCACATCCGCTCATTAACCTTCCTAAAGGAATTAGCTACTCATAAATCTAAATATCATTTTCCCTAGAAATAATTTAATCATGCAAAACACACAAATTAAATTAAAACGATATGAAGATAGAAATTTGTCCATTTAACAAGTTGGATGTGCTCGGTTCCGCGAACTCCTTTAACAACTAGCGAGATATCGCTGTTGGTAAGCAAGAAGTGAAAGAAAAATACTAAAATACTTAATAATGAAGGCTTGGACTCAAATCGAATCCAAGTTTAAAATAAGAAATAAAGTTGTTTAGAAAATAAAATAAACCTAATTAAAAGTCGTAATTACAAATAAATCTACTAACTAAAACCCTAAGAATGGCCTTCTAAACCACCTCCCATAGCTTAGCCTAAGCTTTGTTATTTATAGGAATAATTAGTTGCCCTAATTAGATCAAATACAAGCCCTAAAACTGATAAATATTGATGGTGCAAATGAAAACACCTTTAATTAATTTTCATCTTTCGTTAGACATGTGTCGCGACACAGGCTTATGCATGTCACGACACACAACTTCAAATCTCACATCTGGAGTTTAGTCCGCTCTGTTGTGACCCTAGAAGCTCATGTTGTAACTCAGTTGTCGATCCTGATGCTTTTGGGTCTGAAAATAGGTGTCTTGCACACTAAATTAACTCATTAAAACTACTTTAAGGCCCTTATTGACCCAATAGGTCAACTAACTCAAATTTATTGCGTAAAAACAATTATTTTGTAAGAAATTAAATCTAAGCTAATGAAATTGAAAATGCATAAAAACAATGTAAAATGGCTAAGTGCTGGAAAGTACCTAATTTGCCA
The DNA here is from genome assembly GCA_008044935.1 of Gossypium turneri. Taxonomy (NCBI): domain Eukaryota; kingdom Viridiplantae; phylum Streptophyta; class Magnoliopsida; order Malvales; family Malvaceae; genus Gossypium; species Gossypium turneri. The sequence continues at coordinate 22,799,113 of CP032580.1, forward strand.
CTACAAATTGTGGCAGTCAAATACTCCCACACTTAACTTGTTGCTTGTCTTCAAACAAACAAGAAAAAAAATAAAAGAAAAAGAAAGAAACAGTAAAAATAAAGTACTTGAGCATGCTTCATACGCGAGATTGGTTTCGAAACATCTGAGATAGGAAATCTGCTCAACAAGTAATTCTAGCTAGATGTCTAAACGATTCATGATTTTCACGTCAAACATGTTAGTTCAATAGGTTACAAAGGAAACAAGTTAAAGAAAGCTAAACATATAATTCCATCAAAACATATACACGAGTATAACATCTATGGTTGAAGAATATAGGCGATTCGAGTTCTACTTACTCAATTTCTTTTATCCATGCTTTGAACTTTAATATAGTATTTACAAGTATGAGCAATTCACGAGTATTTGTGCCAATATGAGTGAGATTTTCTCAATTTTTCATATTTTTTATTTCAATTTATTCACTCTTCACTCCCTTGGCTTTTTAATCATTCTATGCTTTTATCACACTTGTTTTGCTTTTAACCCTTATGATGCTTTTTTTTGCTCATTAATTTTCATTTTTAAGCACATACTTGTAAGGTTTTATACTTATTACACTATACCATTTCAATAACCATGGATTTCATTAATTGAGTTATAAAATTCAAACAACTTATAATTCAAACAAACATCTATGCCTACTCATGTATACATTTATCACTTGGTACATTTAATTCAATTTTCCTATTCACAGTTTAATAAATTGAACTAACTAGTCTAAATGCAAACAACCTAAAATCGTTTATTCTCATGCTAGATTTACAGTTTAAACAAACAACCTATTCACATGCTCCTAACCAATCACTTGGATTTCTACAAGCTCAAGCACAAACAAGCATATAAAAAAATTCAACTAAAATTACTAAAACTAAACAAAAATTTTAAAAAATTCACGTCAACCCCACACTTTATTTGACACATTGTCCCTAATGTGCACTAAAAAGAATAAATGGAAAAGACTACCCGTTTTGGTGTGACAACTCAACGATTTTTGTCGGGTTACCTCTCCTCTGCTTGTTCAGCTCCAAAATTTAGTTATGTCCAAAGCATAGAGTTCCTATATAGAAATAAGCAAGGTTTTTTTTAGCAATAATTAAAAAAATCTAGCTAAAGCAAAGAAAAAAATCATCCAAGTTTTAAAATTAAAATCCACAAAATAAAAAATAAAAAGAGTTCAAATTCAGTAAAAGTCGTGTTTTGACTCCTTGTCCTCTTATTCTTCGGCATCTTCCTCCTCTTCGGGGTCCTCCTCATCAATTTTTCTATTGTCTAGCCTCGAGTTGTATTTGAAGGATGGGAACTGTGGCATCTGCATTTGTGTCTCCGTACATAATCCTCGTAAATCTGCCCTGCCTCTTACATCCATCGAATTATCCATTCAGAGTCAGAAACGTTACCTTCATTTGGACTTTTTTGGGTTTCGAAATACCTTTGTTGTTTATGAATCTCTACAAACTGTCTTGCGCTGAACTATCTTGTGGGACTTTTTGATGGCTGCAAAGATAATCTTGACCTACCCATAGGAACCTTTGTCTGTTTGCATAAGGCTATCACAAGATGTGGGAAGAGTAGCCTTATTTTCTTTTTTATGAAAAAAACAAATCATACTTCGGTTTATTCAAGTTCCAATACAAATTCTTTCCTTCTGCAAGATGGCGTAAAGCATAGTGGCTATGAAAGTATTAGTGTTAGGCACATTTATTGCACGATGTATCCGAGTGCAAATAAATTGTAACCACATCTTGGCCATAAGAGATAGTTTATATGTGAAAATGATATTGGAAAATCAGTGCCTAACTGAAATTTCCGTTCACCTTTCCCTTCAGTTAAGTTAGATCTGATCTTTGTAGATAATCATTCATGTAGAATGGAACATCATATTGTCTACAAATTTCCGGAGGTGATACCAATATTTCTATGCCCCTAACTATGACGTGCGACCATGACTCGCCTAAGAAATTAAATTAATTTCTAAGTCATCTATTGTTCTTTGCGAGAAAATACATTTACTGCAGATAGTTATATATGCAACCTATTTCTCTTTTTGTCATGTTCTTCCAACATATTGGTTTCTAATTGCAATATGTAAAAAGGATGTGATGAGCTAGCGAAGGGACTGATTGGAATATATAATTATGGCTCAAATAAGTTTCATCTCTTATTCTCTTAATTACAACATTATTTAGTCGTGATTCAATCCATGAAATGTACCATGAATGGACTCTCCTTTATTATATACCATTACAAAAACGACTTATTGTTTTGCTCATCCAATGACCTTGTCATTAGTGTGTTACCCTCATAGGATATCCCTAATCTCTTTGGGTTAAGATCTGTTCACCCAATATGATTGTATTTTATCTCATGGTCACCATTGTATCTTCCACCATGAAAAAGTCTATACTAAAAAATATTAATAAAACCATTCATCCTAAACAAAGCTCCCGTGGTCACGTTTCTTTTCCACAAACCATGCAATGTTAGTGAAATGATATCATTTACCTTTTATCGGGATATGAATTTATAGATAAGTTGTATACCTAACATACCAACTTTTAGCTTTATTACCTATTAAAATCAGGCATTTAGTATATCAAAGTATACAATTTATTGACCACCTCCTAGCGTGCTATCGTCGGGAGTGAGAATACTGCAACAAAAGATATAAATTAGGCGGTGTCTACAAGTATACGAGTCAGGTTGTAATATAGTTTGTACAACGAAGTACCAGAAGTACTTCGAGGGTCATACCCAAAGTAGGCTTGATTAAACTAAAACTAAAACTAAAACTAATTCTTATGCTAACAAGTCTAACTAGTACTCTAACCAAATTATATTACAACAGCTCATAAATTGATAAGAAAAAGTAATTTTAAAGAAGAAATAAAACGACAGAAACAGACTGTAAATTTGTCAAATCGAAACACAGAAGACTATCTCGTTTCAATGTTCATAGTTAACTCCTATTTCAGGTGCTATCCAATCAGCTAGTCATTAACCTGGCAGGGCCTTTTAGCCTTCCACCAACCTAATTAGTCGCAAGCACCACTTATCTCTCGATGTTATAGGTCAGACTGGGTCAAGGTAAGGTTTACATGGTAGACCATACTGATTTTGGTTAATTTCTATCTTCATGACTTCATAGGGTCGTCAATCTTAGGGTTTAAGTTCTTCCTTTCAACTAATATGTTAAGAAACCTTACATAGGTGATGCGTGTCTTAAGGCCCAATTTCAGACCCATGGTTTCATAGGCTCACATTACCTCAAGGCCTAACAACAATGTCAAAGGTCAATCAAACTAAGATTCAATCAAATTCAAGGTTTGAGGATGAATATTTTCGAGGAAAGAGGGAATGATACCTGCACGGATGGGTGAAATTTATTAAATTCCATTCACCGAAGCTGCTAATTTTCAAGCTTGGGAAATCAGCAGAATTATGACAACTTTTTGGATGGGATCCTAACATTTCTGGGTTGAGATGTCTCATAGAATTCGAATATCTATCTTTTAGCTTCAAAATTCAGTTTGAATCACTCGATTTTGAGTTTAGGAGCTCGAGTTATGATAGTTTTAGTGAAGACTACGCGAGTAGAATTTTTGAACGAGTTTATGACGGGAGTTACGAGTTTCAGGCTTTTAATTCGAGTTTAAATCATATTGAGTTCGGGTTTTGGGCTTAATTGTTATTATATATGAGCCCAATATTTTATTTATCAATTCTTATTATTTTATTATTTATTATTCTGAATTTTTAATAATTATTAAGTAGTTTAAGTTATTTAGGTGTTTTATGCCAACAAGGGAGTTTAGTTTAAAACTACTTGTTTAGATTAATTAGAGTTCTAGTATACTTAAGAGTTTTATTTATATTTATTTAGCTAGCCGATATATAGGCCTTTGCATTGTACACAAATGATTCAATTCATTATTATTCAATTTTTCTTTTAAGTTAGTAAATTCTTTTTGAGTTTTATTTTCAAGAATTTCTGTTGAGTTTCTTTTAGAAGAGTTATAACAATCTTTTCAGATTGTGAGAATCATTTTCAAACTTTTCTTTGTGAAGTTTTCTTTCTTGGACGGGAAATTAAAGCTACTTGAAAGGGGTTGTGGATTCTTCGTGTTTCCAAGGCTTTTTAGGACTTCTACATACCACATTCTATCTTTCCATCTATCTTCTTTATTTTCTTCCTTATTGTTCTAATCATAGATTTATTATTCTATTTTAATTATCTTAGTTATTTATTTTAATTATTTTATCTGATTTGGATTTGATTGCATTTTAGGTTGTATCAAAATCCAAGTTTTTTTTTCCCAACGTCTAGAGCCTTAAGTTAAATCTGCAACTTGAACAAACTTTACGATCCGCTTCCGCATTCATCTACCTCATTCTGTTATTATTTGACAACTGATACCAAATGATAAGGAATAAGGCGGATGAATGCGGAAGCGGATCGTAAAGTTTGTCCAAGTCAGATAAAACAATTAAAATAAAACAATTGAAATAAATAAACTAAGATAAGTAAATAGAACAATAAATCAAATATTTGAACAATAAAGAAGAAAATAAAGAAGATAAATCGAAAAGATAGAACGTGATATGTAGAAGTCCTAAGAAGCATTGGAAACACGAAGAATCCACAGCCCTCTTCAAGTGGCTCTAATTTCCCCTCTAAGAAAGAAAACTTGGTAAGAAAAAGTTTGAAGATAATCCCCACAATCTGAAAAGATTGTTAAACTCTTCTAAAAGAAACTCAAGAGAAATTCTTTAAAAGAAAAACTCAAAGAGAATTTATTAACTCAAAAGAGAAGTTGAATAATAATGAATTGTATGAATTATGTACAATGCAAATGTCTTTATATAGGATAGCTAAATAAATCTAAATAAAACTCTTAAATATACTAAAACTATAATTAACCTAAACAAGAAGTAGTTTTAAACTAAGCGTTCTTGTTGACATAAAACTCATAAATAACTTAAAATGCTTAATAATTATAAAAATTTGGAATAATAAAATAATAAGAGCTGATAAATATAATATTGGGATCATATATAATAAAAATTAAGCCTAAAATCTGAACCCGATATGATTTAAAATTCAAATTAAAAGCCTGAAACTCGTAATACCCATCATAATCTCGTCCAGGAATTCTGCTCACTCAATCTTTACTAAATCGGTCATGACTTGAGCTCCTGAACTCAAAATCAGGTGATTCAAAATGTGTTTTGAAGCTACGAGATGGATGTTCAAATCTATGAAGACATCTCAACCCAGAAATGTCTGGATCCCATCCAAAAAGTCATTGCAAGTCTATTGATTTCCCAAACTTAAAGATTGGCAGCTTCGGTGAATGGAATTTAATAAATTTCAACCTATCCATGCATGTATCATTCCCCCTTTCCTCGAAAAGATTCATCCTCGAATCTTGTCTTTGATCGAATCTTGGTTTGATTTGCTTGGCCTTTCACATTGTTGTTAAGCCTTGAGGTAGTGTGAGCCCATCACCTCCATGGGTCTGAAATTGGGCCTTGCGACTCACATCATCCATCAAGTAGACTTTTATCACTCAAGGTCTCTTTTCTTTTAGTATTTTCATTTTTTTTCTTCATCACTTCCCACATCCCCCTCACAAGTATTATGAATATTCAATTTAGTACAATACATCTCAATAGGAGAACATGACATTTCTATCTCATCTAACTCCATATATTTGAGGAAATTTTTTTCACTATCATCTTTTTTATCAACAAAAATATCGTGTTGACACAATCACGACCATAGTGCCCATGCCCTTTGCATGTAAAACATTCAATTGCACGAGCTCTTTGTTGTTTTGGTGAAAAATTAGTAGAAGTGGGCTGTTTAGAAGATGTAGAAGAAGGTTTTGTAGGACCCCCATTTTTCCACTCAAAAGGTTTAGTCTCATCATGTTTTGATAGAAACTTATTAGTAGCATAAGGAGGTTTCGAAAAAGTAAAATTAGAACTTGTACCTCTATAATATTGTGATGCACCAAATGGACGAGATTGACGTCGTTGAAATTACTGCTCAATCTCAACTTCCTTGTGTACTGCCTCCTCAAGATCAATGTAGGTTTGAAGATTATGAGGGTTGGCTATTGAAACGTTTAAGCCATCTACAAACCACACCATGGTAGTGTAACAATCCGTTTTTCAGTGGTGTCAGAAACGATAGTTTTGGAGCCACAAATCTGACGTGTGATCCCGTAAATATTATTATTTAATATTTTTGAGTCAAATATAAAAATAAATTGAAAGTTGATTTAATGATTTTTCTTAATTGAACAAATAGTTAGGTTCAACTGGTATGTCCTTAAAGTCAAATGGTTTTAAAAATAAGGTATCAGGACCTTGTTTCTATAAACCGAACTGGTAAATATTTTTATTAAATATTTATGGAGTGGTTATTTAGGTGTATTGAAGTTTGGTCCAAAATTTTTGATGTTTAAATAGTTAATTAAGCAAAAAGGGACGATTAAAGCATTAAATTATAAATTTAGGGTTCAGGGTTTAGGGTTTAGGATTTGTCCATCTTATCCAATAATTGGAAACCGAAACACCATAGCTAAAAAGCTTGAAGGTTCAACCATGGATACCCCTTGCATGTAAGTCCGTTTGAGTCCATTTCTTAAAATTTTTATGTTTTTTAGATCATTGTAACTTAATCTAGCTAACCCGGGGACTAATTTGTGAAATTGTTAAATGTTTAGAATTTTACCATGAATGGTTTACGTGTATTTGTCAATTTAATTGATAGATTATAAAGCTTGGTTGTTAAATATAAGTATTTTGTTAAGTAATTTTTTGATGATTTTAATGTTTTGGGATTAAAATTTTGAAATATATGTAAATTTTGTGAAATGAGGAAAAAATATGGGTTGTTATAAGACTAAGGGAAAATTGACTAACATGAATTTTAGTTAAAAATGGTAAATTTGCAAGTTTTGGGTTTAGGGACTAAATTGCATAAAAGGTAAAACATTAAGGGTAATTTTGTAAATTTCCCATTAATAAGGGTTATAAGTTGTATTAAATATTTTAAGTTATTTGAATGGTTTAATTGAGCGAAAAATTATTATTTAGATCGCAAAACAAACCAAACGGATCAAAACCAAGGAAAAGCTAAGTGTTAGATTAGTCGTTGACTTCGTTATTACAACTGTATTTGTCGAGGTAAGTTCGTTTAAGAATGGAAATTATTATTTTTTCCATTTTGGATGAATGTAAATAGTTATTTATGTTATGTTAAAAATAATTGATAAAGATGTGATAAATTATTATGGTTCAAATAGAGGAATTAGTCAAATTAAATGATATGAGAGCTAATACTGATGTTGTTAACTAGTTAATGGAATTGTATATATATGTGAGATATCTTTGGTTATTTATATAACAATGAGAATTTCAAATATTATACATAAATATATGAAATTAAAAAGAGATTGTTAGTAGTAATTCTTGGATTTGAAATAAATTATCTATGGATGTAACGAGTTCCATTGTAGACGGAAATGAAGAAGTGCCCTTGTTTGCACAACTGTACCCCTGCGTGCCCGTGTATACACTCTGCTATCTCTATTTGCACGCCTGTGCTCCTGTTCGCACTTCAATGCCCTATATACACTTTGGTGTCCCTGTTTGCACGTATGTGCCCTTGTTTGCACTTTGGTGCCCCTATATACACTTCGGTGTCCCTATTTGCACGTATCTGCCCCTGTTCGTACTTTGGTGCCCCTGACTGCACGTATGTGCCCCTATTTTGCATCTACGATGCCCCTGAAAATGAAGTAATGACCGAGTATGTGAACTGAGTACTAATGATTTGGACTAAATGATATGGATTGTTACATGCAATTAGTGTTGTTACTCTAGTACTCTAGTTAAATTACTAGTTCATCGGGATATGAAATAATTGAATTACAATCCATTTATATGCTTATATATATTGTAACATATTTATAGTATTGGTAAGTGAAAGATATTGTAACGAGTTTCTAAGTTACAAGTATAGTTTGTTACCTTGAGTAAATGTGATTTATGGTATGGAAAAGTCTTTTGAAATAGACTTTGTGTTAATTTGTTTGGATTAGAAAGGTAACATTGGAATTATGTGGATGAATAATTTATATAGTGAAATTCTTTTCATGATATAAATGGGTAATTAAATTTTTTTAGAGTATATAACCATATGAAATTATCTATGATTTAAAGTAAGAGTATAGAACATAAGATAAGCATAGCTAAAAGAAAATGAAGATATACGGTAGTCATATGATAGATGAATGGTGAAATTGAAATGCTTGATATGTTATATGCCTTGACTGGGTTGGAATTATATGCGTATTGCTTCACCTACTAACCTTGTGAGGTTTGGTGTATAGGAAAAGGGAAATATGATTTATGGCTAAATGAAATTACTCATAGTTGATTAATTTATTAAAACCGGTGAGTTTAACTCCTTTTATATGAGCTTACTAAGCATTAATTGCTTATATAGTTGTTTTCTTTGTTTTGTAGATCATCGGAAAGCTCGAACGGTTGGAAACTTCGTCAAAGTATGATCACACCATCCATTTAATTAAGTTGGTAGATTTTGAACATATTGAAATGGTTATAAGTGGCATGTATAAGGTTGTGTGTTATTTTGGTATGGTTTGAATGTAATAAGGTTTTAAATGTTGTTTTAGAGATTGGTTTATTTTTTGAATGGTGCCAAGTTCATTTTGGTTTATGTCTATTGATGGAAGCTTGTAAATGACGTGTATTCATATGAGGTAATAGTAGTTATGCATACTCTCATGTGGGTAGAAAGAAGAAGGTTGTTTGATATGTTTGTGGTATGGTCATTTGGTATGCATGAGGTATGCTAAATTATGGAAATTATATTGTTGAGTAGGTTCAAAATTGATTGTAATTGTGGTACCTACTGTTGTTACGTACCTACTGTTGTTACATTGGTTAGAACATATATGATGATTGATTTAGTATATTATGAGCAAGTTTGGAATGAGTTTTGGTCTCATGAAAGCTTGTGGAAATGGTGTGTTTTAAATGTGTAAGTTTTGGCTTAATTTTAGCTTGTTTAAGGGGTTAATTTGGAAGCATATGGCCTGAGACACAGTCTGTCACACGGTCGTATGTGCTCTATTAGTTTTGGTACATGATTCACACGGTCTGAGACACGAGCTAAGACATGGTTGTGTGTCTCAAGTCAGTGAGTTACACGGTCTATGACATGGGCTGGGACACAATCGTGTGTCCCTACTTCGAATGCTCACACAGTCTGAGTTGTGTCACATGGCCTAGCCACATGGCCGTGTGACCCTGCTTTCCCAATTTTTTAGGTTTTTCCTAAAATTTTTTAATTTATTCAAAATGATCCTTAATAGTTTTAAATTTATTTTTAGGGCCCCAAAAGCTCAATTTAAGGCCCAAATGTGTATGTTTGCTATAATTGGAATAAATTATTGGAAATTTATGCTTAATTTGAATTATTATTCTGTTTTGTATAGTAATGCTCTGTAACCCAAACCAGGCGAGGGAAACGGGTTAGGGGTGTTACATCTAGTTTCTTCATCTTCTTGCATATTTGCTCTTTGCATAAGTCTCTCAATCTCCTTAAAGTACTCATCAACAGATCGATTACCTTGAATAAGGCGTCGAAGTTTCATTTTGACCTCTCTAGAGTAATGAGAAGGAATGTAACACTTTCGCATCACTTGTTTCAACTCGTCCCATGTTTCAATTACCCTTTCGTAGTTTCTTTGACGATTAATTCCAAGTTGAATCCACCAACTAAACGCATAATCTAAAAATCCACAGGTCGCCAATGGGACTTTTTCCTTTTCCTGGCATTTATAGTGTAACATTCCAATTTCGGGCCTAATTGGAACAGTGGTTTTCGGACCACAAATTCGATGAGGAAAAAAATTATTTTATTATATTTTTATGGTCTACAATTTCACGGAATGATTTTGTGAAAATTTCGTTCGAAAATTTCGACGTTTGGGCACTCAATTTAGTCAAAAGGACTAAATTGTAAAAAGTGCAAAAGTTGAGTTCTACATGTTAGAGGTGTCCAATTGTTATGAAATTTAAATTGGAGGTCCTTAAATGACAATTAGACCATTGGTTAAATTGTGGACAAAAATGGACATGAGATAAGTGAAATAGGATATTTTTAAGTGAAGGGTATTTAGTCATTTAGTAATAAAAAAGAATTAAAAAGGGGAAAAGATGGCAAAATATGCTCATCTTCTTCATTTGGCCGAATTTATCAAGGGGAAGCCATAGTTAGGGTTTTCAAGCTTCCAAGCTCCATAATCAAGAAGAACGAAATCCGGAGTTAGATTGGGGAAAGAAAAAGGTTGAAGACTAAAGTGCTAGATTTAATCATATTTTGTACCGAGGTAAGTTTACGGTAAATAAATGTAATATTTTGATAATTATTATTAATGCTGTTATTTTTCAACAATTATGTATTTATTTCATGAAAATATCTAATGTTGACTTAAGTATGAGATGATAGAGAATCAGTGATAAAAGCCCCGTTGAAATATTGGGAATATATCAGATACAAATGTCATGACATTAAGGGAATGAGGTCCCATTTAAGACCATGACTGGGACATGGCGTTGGCACCGAGATGAGAGGTCCCATGTAAGACCATGTCTGGGACATGACGTTGGCACCGAGATGAGAGGTCCCCCGTAAGACCATGTCTGGGACATGGCATGGGCACCGATATGAGAACTCTCATGTAAGACCATATCTGGGATATGGCAGTAGCAGTATAGAAAACATCCTATGTAAGACTATGTCTGGGACATAGCTTTGGCATGTATTATCAGACAGGAGACCCCAGTATCCTTAGTATTCCAAGTGATTCAACGGGCTAGTAAATAGACCATGTTACATAAAAGTTCAGATAAAAGCATAATAATAAATTCAGGTGAGGTATAAGGATTGAGAATATCTCAGTTATCAGTTGAGAAAGAAATTTCAGCAAAGGAGGAGTAAGTTATAATCATGAGTTATTTAAGTAAGCAAGTAAGTAAACAAGTAAACGAGTAAGTAAAGAAGCGAGTAAAGATTCTAATGTTTGATGAAATTTATGAGTATGATTATTTATGATAAATGTTGCTATTTATTTACTTGTAAACTTATTAAGTTTTATGCTTACTTTCTTTATTTTCCTTATTTTTATAGTATCGCCAAGTCAGTTCGGGGATCACAAGGACGTCGAATTTCGTCTCACACTATCTACAGACATCTCGGTATTATGTGATTTCGAAACATGTAAAGCTATGACATGTATAGAGACTTAGTCATTTTGAGTGTGTTTATATGATATGGCTAATGGTTAGCTATTGAAATGACTAATTAAGAACATGTGTGGTGTTATGGATGCCTAAATGATAGTAAATACAAAGAAATCATAAAATAGTAAAAATTTGTAATGGAACAGTTTTTGGATAGTAGCAGTAATGTGATTTTGAACAATCACCAAGGATAGTAGAAATGAAATTAGAGAGTGAATGAGATTTAGAATGAAAGCTTATCAAGTCTATTTTCACACGAAAGAAACGGTGTAGGCAAAGGAATTTTATATTAGGATATATTTGTATTTTAGTGAGACAGGGTCAGAGTTGTTTTTGAAGTCCCCTGTTCTGACTTTAGAAAATGATTAAACATTGTACATAAATAATTATGATTCATAATTTATATTTATAGAATCCTTAGTGAGTCTATTTTCAAAAGAGACAAACGAGAACATTATATGAATTCTGTACAATGAGATAACTGATATTTAGTACAGAGAGGTCAGACCTGTCAAGTAGAGAAATAGGGGAGACTTTAACTAATAAACTGTACTAATTGGCTAACCCAAAAATTCTGGAAATTTTATAGTAAGAAGATATTTGAGTCTAGTTTCAGGAAAAATTTACGGATCTAAATTTTGAGTTTTGTAACTCGAGTTATAATTAAATTAGTGACTGTCTCGTGAGTGGACAACTTTACTGTGAATAGTGATATAAGTTATTTTTGATTTGTTTAAATGTTTGGAAAATTTTTAGTGTTTTCGGTTTGGACCCAAATCATTTCCGTTGCATGTTTTAGGGTATCGAGAGTCATTTTTAGGGACATATTGATTGAACGTGAGAGAATTAATTTTAAAAGTAAATTTTTATGCTCCGAACTGGTAAGTTAAATCAGATAACGCCTCGTGCTCGACTCCGGCAACGGCCTCGGGTAAGGGGTGTTACATATAGTAATGAAACATAAGTTTAATTTTTGATTCCCACTCACAATATGTCTCGGGATCATTCTTTCCATGAAATTGTGGAATTGAGAACTTTGATTTAGCTAAAAAATGTTTCCCATGGTCATTATTAACCAAAGTCTCATCATTTGCATGAGAGACACATCGAGCATTATTTGCACGAAGATAAGGTTGATCAACCTTATCTCCCCAATTACGATTCAGATGCTCAATTTTGGTAGTTAAACATTCCAAATTTTTGTTGATCATGTCTAGAATAGTGTCCTATTGCTGATCTTGAGAAACTTGAACCTTTTTATCCATTTGCAACTTTCCGATCATAGTATCGCAAATAATTATGAAAGCCTAAAAAGAACACAACACTCAAGAAACGAAAAATTAAGCAAACCTCACTATTATGCACTCAGAAATAAAATCAAATTCTCAATGAGGTAAGAATTAATCTTCTAAGTCTTTTAAAAGTGTTTATATCAATTAATCAGAACATATTAGAATCAAACTAACAAAGCAAATCTAGTAGCACTATGAGTTTAAAATCGGCTAAACACAAAAGAATTATGTTGCATGGAGGAATGAATGTACAAACGTGCTTTAACCTATTAACACAAGAAACAATAAAGTGTTAGAATACACATAGGAACAATGAAAAGCAAAAACAAATGAAAACCTAAGGCTAAGAATCAATGAAAATCCCTGAAACCCAAAAATTGCGAAGCAACTTGACAAATTCGTTTAAGGTGTTCTCGATTTCTAAAAATCATGAAATTTAAACTGAAGTCTCCTCAAATAATGTATATTTGATCTAGAAATTTTTGGCATAAAATTCAACCCACATAATATTTTTTCTTTTTTCTTTTTTCAGTAAATTTTTTTATTACTTTTTTGGAGGAATTTTTTTTATATTCTAAAATAGTGCCAAGAAACAATATGTAAAATTTCAAATCATTTGAAAAACATTTATCCATTGAAAAATATTCTTTTTTGAAAATTGTCTAGGTAAAAAAATTTGTTTTAAGGCTGTTTGTTGGAAATCAGTTTTACAAGAACACAAAGAACACCTAAAATGTCCAACTCATGAAAATGGAATGGGGTGGATAAATGCGGAAGCGGATCGTAAAGTTTGTTCAAGTTGCAGATTTAACTTAAGGCTCTAGACATTGGAAAAGAAACTTGGATTTTGATTCAACCTGAAACGCAATCAAGTCCAAATCAGATAAAATGATTAAAATAAATAACTAAGATAATTAAAATAGAATAATAAATCTATAATTATAACAATAAGGAAGAAAATAAAAAAGATAGATGGAAAGATAGAAAGTGGTATGTAGAAGTTTTAAGAAGCCTTGGAAACACGAAGAATCACAACCCCCTTCAAGCGGCTCTAATTTCCCCTCCAAGAAAGAAAATTTGACAAGAAAAAGTTTGAAGATGACTTTCACAATATGAAAAGATTGTTAAGACTCTTCTAAAATAAACTCAAGAGAAATTCTTGAAAAGAAAACTCAAAGTGAATTTATTAACTTAAAAGAGAAGTTGAATAATAATGAATTGAATCATTTGTGTACAATGCAAAGGCCTATATAGGCTAGCTATCTAAAAAAAACTCTTAAATACACTAGAACTCTAATTAATTTAAACAAGAAGTAGTTTTAAACTAAACTCTCTTGTTGGCATAAAGCTTCTAAATAACTTAAACTACTTAATAATTATTAAAAATTCGAAATAATAAAATAAGAAGAATTGATAAATACAATATTGGACTCATATATAATAAAAATTAAGCCCAAAACCCGAACCCAATATGATTTAAACTTGAATTAAAAGCTCAAAACTTGTAACTCTCATCATAATCTCGTTTAGAAATTATGCTCGCGCAATCTTCACTAAAACCATCATAACTCAAGTTCCTGAACTCAAAATCAAGTGATTCAAAGTGCGTCTCAAAGCTAAGAGATAGATCTTCGAAGCCATGAGACATCTCAACCCAAAAATGCCAGGATCCCATCCAAAAAGTCATCATAAGTCTATTGATTTCCTAAGCTTGAAAATTGGCAGCTTCGGTGAATGGAATTTAATAAATTTCACCCCATCCGTACATGTATCAATGGGCATCAACTACTCTCACATCCACTCGTTAATCTCCCAACAGAATTAGTTACTCATGGGTCTAACAAACATCATGGATTTGAATTGAATCATTAACATTTTCAAAATCAAATGAAAAGATGAGAAAGATCCTGATATATATATATTGAAGTGCGAACAACAATCCATAATGAGTCTGACGAATCCATGATCCAGATCTCTCGAAGAACAAAACAATGACGGAAAATAAAAGTTACAAGCGAAAACCTAAAACTAAGAATAAGAGTAAAATTAAACGGGAGGCTAAAAAGTCCCTTAAGCTATTCTGAGCAATAGCATTTATAGGCCTAGGGTTAGCAACTCATCCTTAACCTAAAACGGTTGACTAATCTTCCTTAAAGTACATTGTGCTAATAAAAACACCTTTGCTTCATTAAGTGGCCATGTCGCGTCAGTGTCGCGACACTGTATGGTCTGTATCGTGACACATATGGCAATATACTTCCTTGGGCGTGTCTTCAAGCCTGTGTCGCGACACCCTCTGGCCTGTGTCGTGACATCCTTGGCAGATTGTTCCTTAGGTATTCTGCTTGCTGTGTTGCAACATCAGGAGCATTCCACTATCTTGCTTCCCTTAAGTGATGTCTTGCACACTCACCGAACATATTAGTCTACCTTTAGGCCTACTTCGACCCACAAGGTCATATAAAATGCTTAAATTGCTCATTTTATTACCTAAGTGATAAAGGTGAAAACTAAATACAAACATAATGAAATTTATTTCTAATGAGCTTATTAGGTACAAAAAGAGGTTTAATTTACTACAACAAATTGCAGCAGATCAATTACATACACATAGCCAGTTACTTATTCAGGATAAAGTTAAATCACATAATGAACATCACAAGTGAATGAATCCATAAACGAATTCAGGATGAATTCAACTTGGGTCATGTTTGATGTATTGTCAGTCAAGATAATCACATCTATGCCTCCGCTTTAATATCTAAATCAATGTATCTCCCAATTAAACTTGATAGACAATACAACAGTCCCTTGAATCAATTTGCTCAATATTAGTTAAACATTAGGTAATAAGTGATTTAATATTTACTTATACTTTTTTTCTTTTCATGCAAAAACCATTGAGGACAAATATGTAAAAGATAATAATTTTAACAATGGAATTTTATTAACCAATTTATTCAAAAAATTACAAGCATTAATGACAAAACAACTACACTAAGGGCATGAATCCCAACATTAGGAAACATGTTTTCTCTATGAATCGTAAGTTTATGACAAAATGATTTGTCCTTAATGAAAAACAAATTTTAATGGCGTGACCTTATCCATTAGATTTCCCATCTTCATCAATAATAGCCATAGATGTATTGAATTTAATAAATGATGAAATAGCTACACTAAGGGAACAAACCCTAATAGAAAAAAAATAGTCCTAAGATGAGTTATTTTCTCATTCTAGCCCCATGAGCTATGAACCATTTAAGTTACCTACTAGTATAAGTTGTCTTTTGCATTACAATCAGATCTTATAATGCACCTCACTATTAGTTAAACTTTAGGCAATCATTGATCCGATATTAACTTATTCATTTATCTTTACATGCAACAACCATTGAGGGCATTCATACAAAAAATATTAAATAATCATTGTGGAAATTTTATTTATTCAGCTAGTTCAAAATATTACAAGTAATCAATGATAAAATAACTACACTAAGGGCACAAACCTAACATGGGTAGGAATCCTTCATAAAAATATTGGATAAACAACTATTCCAAAATTCTGTATTGTGGCAGCTAACACACAATTTCTTGAATATCTCTTAATATTCGTGAATGGTTTTCATGTCTCTTCGCTTGATTCCACAAATCTCCTTCCAAATAGAAGTACGTGAAGTAGAAAAATTACCTAAAATTAATCTTGTCATATTTGATCATGTCGTCCTATAAGGTAAATAGAATAGCCAAGTTGATTTGTTCTTTGGATACTACTTGAGGTCTCATATTCGGACATTACACTTGAAATTTCTTTAGACGTTTACGAATCTTCACTTTCTAGGCCATGAAAAGTAAGAAACAAATGGATTAACCCATATTTTAATTCAAATGATACCTCTAATTTAGGGTACTCAATGCAAAGTGTTTTTTTATTCAAATCTGGTGCTGCTAACTCTCTAATGGTTCTTTCTTGATTGGCCATCCATTATTCAATTTTTTATTTTCTAGATGAATCAACTAAATTGAGCATTGTTTCTAGGTTGGTAGATAAAGAAAATTGGTTGGATCACAATTTAGCTTCCTTCTTAGTCTTCGAGCAGTTTTCTCAATCTTAGGATTGCAATGGAGTTCACTTGCTTAGGAAGATTGAGGCATAAAAATAAAATTATTGACACTAATCCCCAAAAATGACGCCAACATTTTGACGAGTGCCAAAACCCAAAAAAAAAAACTTTCTGCTCAAAAATATAAAATTTGTATATAACAGTGAGCAAGTGTTGGATCTGGTGTCCTACGTGTAGTATATTAGTTTGTACACTTGTAATTTTTTCAAACAGATTGATTAATAAAATTATTCATGAATTACATTAATACCCTTTGTATATTGTTCTCATGTGTTTTTTGCATGTAAAGCAAAATAGAAGCAAATATTAGCTCACTAGTTGTCTAATGTTTATTAATACTAAGCGATATTACGTGGTTGGATCGTAATACAGAAATACGACTTATATTTATAGACGAACCTAAACATGTCTTTAGTCTAATTGGAAATGAACAAACCAATTGAAAGACTAATATGTATATTTAATTTTGAGAATTATTTTTAAATTTTTACTTATAAATTTTTAATAAATTTAAAATTTTTTTATATATTTTAAATTATGATTTCATTATGATGTTATTAATATTGCGTATCATAATCTCAAATCGTCTCATGTCACACACATAATAGTGTTAAAAAATGTTTTTTATTAGTTGATAAAATTATTTTTTTCAGTGAAAAAGATAGACAATACAATAGTTATATTAAACTATCAATAAGTAACGGGTTTTCTGTAAACAACTGCAAGCCCTCATCCCTGTTAAAAGCCAATTTAGCAATGCGATCAACTTCTATATTCTCTTCTCGAGGGGTATGTATCATTTCCTATTGTACCATTATTGACAATAACTGCTGAATACGTCTGATAAGTGCAGAATTAGATGATCTTGAGAAGGCTTCCTGAATGGCTTGAATAATCTTCGCACTATTCGTCTGAATTGACACTTTGTCCCAGATTCTGATGTGTAGTATCGTCAAGCCGTCAACGGTCTTCCATAGTTCAGCATTGAATACCAGACACATCCCCAACCTCTTATTAGCCCTAATGATCCCGTAGCACTCCCCCCACAGCGGCCCCCCTGAATCAACCTTGACTACACCATCAGAGTATAACTGGATCCAATTATCAGTTGAAGAGGATGATGCTTGTGAAGTTATCTTCATCTTAGTATCTACCTTCAAAGAAGAATTACATTATCGAGCCCAACTATATGAACACCTAATAATTTCATCTATACTCCACAACGAACCTTGAAAAATGAAAAGGTATATGTTCTTCCAAATGCGCCAAATAATTAACCCAAAGAAACATGGCCAGTTAATGTCCCTAAAGGTGAAATTGTGTCGATTGCCCAAATTAAAAGAAAGCCACTCTTGTGTATCTCTGAAAAAAGAAGAAATCTTGCTTGTTGTTTAGAATAATTTGCGACTATAGCCCTTTCGCCGCTGAACAATCTCTAATAGCATGGAGAGCATCCTATAAGGTATGTCTGCATAACAAACATCGCTCATTCTCCCCAATTCCATGCCTCACCCTCTCTACCTGAATGAGTAATCTCTGCTTAAGTACAAGCCAAATAAACATTCATACCCTTTATGGACCCGAATACTTCCATGCTAAGTTCCAACATTCCTATTTCTGATTCCACTAACCCTCCCTAAGCATTGTATAAGCACTCTTAATAGAGAACGACCCGGATCGAGTTCTAGCCCAAGAGTGGCTATCTTGACCGAAAGAAAGATGTGGGGGAGGAATACTCACAATATGTTTAATAATATCATCTGAAATTCAAACTCTAAGAAAATCCAAATTCCACTCACTTTCTTCTATAGCCATGTCTTTGAGTTGATAGTTCATATAAAGATTAATATGCGCAGGGATATGATTAACTAGAGAGCCAAGTTCTGGAATCCAATTATCCTTCCAGTAGCAGATATTATTTCCATCATCCATAGACCAGACAATATTATCTCGTAGCAAGGGCCAAATTTTTTAGAGTGATCTCCGAAGGAAAGAACACTTTCTTCTAGATATGGCTTTAGGAATACCTTCCTTGACCCTATACTTAGACCTAAGAACTTGTACCCACAAAGCATTAGTATTGGCCACAATGTTGAATCCCAATTTCAACATAAAGGAATTATTTTATTCTCTCATTGAATGAATACTGAGACCAACACAGATCTTTGGTTGGCAAACCTCCTTCCAATTAACTAAGGAAATCTCCGTATTTTCTCCTAGTGAACCCCAAATAAACTACCGTACCAATCTTTCGATCTCCTCGCAAAGCTTTTGAGGAACAAGTAATGACTGCATAAAAAAACTAGGTATCGAAAGAAGAATTGATTGGGCAAGGGTAACTCTACCGGCAAAGGACTATTGTCTCACATCTCAATTCTACAGTTTGCTTCGAACCTTATCAACAACAAACCTCAATGAGCTATTAGTCACCTTTTCTTGAAATAAAAGTATTCCCATATACTTGCCAAGGCATTGGACTTTACAGAATCCAAGTATATTGCACAAATTATTTCTAGCCTCTTTGTCTACCCCTTTAGAGAAGAAAACTAATTGTGCGCATTAATTTGATGCCTTGAGTAAATACAAAATTTTTAAGATAAGAAAAATATAACACAATCAAATACATATTTAAGCTTAATAATAATAAGCAATTAAAAACATATGTTTAGCTTAATGATAAAATTAATTAATAACTCAAAATTTACTTTCTTGGAATAAAAACACCTTCCCTCAAATAATTTTTATTTCGTTGAAAAAAGTCCATAAAATTTGCAAGTTTTGTTTCCTAAAAGATCAAACCCTAAATAAAAATAAATTAGAAATTTTGGCCCAAAATAATAATAAATGGCAGCGTTGAAGAAGTGCATAACTAAAATTGAGGCACATGCCAGAGTATGACGTGGCAATCCACCTCCATAACAAAACAAACAAACAAACCCCACTCACTCAAAAACCTCATTTCTTTTTTTCATTTTTTATTTTTCTTCCCTTTGTGTTCCTCAGCTGAAATAATACCAAACCCAAAAAGAAAAAAGTACCTTGAAATCTCTCTTGAAACTTCTTCGATTTCTCATCCCAAACTAAAATTAAAAATAAAATTCCCCCCAATTTCTTTTTTCTTTTTTTAAAAAATTCCTTCTTTTCTCTCCATTAAATTCGCTCAAGCTCTCCCTCAATCCAATTTAAACACTTATTTTCTCTAGATTGAGCTTGATGATCTAGGGTTTTTTTTTTGTTTTAAAATTTTCAGCTTTCAATTATTATTCTAAAACCGAAATTTTGTTGTTTGGGGGATAAGAAAATCGAAAAAGAATCATGGAAATGGAGATAGTAGGTGATGTGGCATCTCTTGACCCTGATTTACTTCAGCTCCCTGAGCTCTCTCCTTTAGCTCTCAAATCCAATCCTTTTCTCGCTGAACAGCTCTTCTCTCTTTGGCTTTCCCTCCCAGAAACTGGTCGCCTGGTAAGCTTTTGTTCTTTTTTTTTTTAACTAATCAAATGATCTTGCTTTTCAGATCTTTCTTGTTTCTATTTATGACCTTTTGTTTTTTGTTTGATTAAAATTAGGTTAAGAATCTGCTTGCTGATGTGAAAACGGGGACGTCCACTGGGAATTCCATGAGTATTAATGTTTCTACAACCAATTCGTTGCCTTCCATGTTTCCTGCTGCAAGTACTCCTCCGCTGTCACCTCGTAGTACGTCGGGTTCTCCTCGTACTGTCAAACAACGGTCTGGTCTTTCTTCTTTAGGCTCGCCTCTTAAAATAGTTAGTGAACCAGTCCGTGAAGTCATACCCCAGGTTAGTTGACAAATTTAAAAGTGCTTTTGTTGAATAAACGGTTGCTGATAATGGAGTTCTAAGGAAAAGAAATGTTGGCTTTTTTATTTTTGCAGTTTTACTTTAAAAATGGTCGTCCACCTCCAAACGAATTGAAAGAGCTATGCTTGTTTGCGATTGATAAGCACTTTTATGGTCATTTGGGATTGCAGATTCATGGTGAAGAAACTTTCATGGTTTTTAGTCAGAATTGGCTTTTGTATTTTCCTGGTTATTGCTGGTGTTATTAAATGTTTTGTGTTTTGCATGGCAGAGTTTAAGGCGGTAACTAAAGAGATTTGCAAGTTACCATCTTTTTTCTCCACCGCTCTGTTTAGGAAAATTGATATCAACAATAGAGGTATTGTGACCGGGTATGTTTCAGTGCTCTTTTTATTTAATAGTTTCTTGATATGCGTAGCGGTCTAATTTACATGATGGCTTTGTAGGACAAGGACCATTGATTCATAGATTGTAATAGATGAAGCACCTGCTACAAAAATGTTGTTAACCTTACAACAGACTTTGTGGCCACACTACTTTTAATCCAAAAGGTTTTTGCTGTGGTTGCACTCCTTTACAAATCTCCATTTTTATTAGAGACCCCTTGCTCTGGAATCAGGAATAGCCTGATTAGTAGTGATATATGATCTTTGAATAGTAGTGCTATATGATCCTCGACTATATAGGCATTTCCATGGTTTGCATCTTTTTTTGAGTTAATTCTTTGACTGTACATTAATAGGCTGTGATTGGTAGTTAAGGGAAGGGTTGGATGGCTGTCCTAATTACAGGAAACTCCTGACATGGGTTTTAATTGACTTGGCGCTGAAGCTTTGATATTACAATGGTTGAATAGAGCTTTAGAAATTGAGTACTTATGTACTCTTGTTTATGGTTTAGGATGGTGAGTGAATGATGGTGCTTACTTGTTCTTTATGCTAAAAAAGCTTGAATAGTTTTTTATGGTAAGGAACCTTGCGATACTCTTATAAGCTTTCAATAATATTATTTATCTTTTAGGCCCTTCTTATATTATGTACACTTGCTATCAGAGACTTGATTTTGTCCATGAAACATAATTAGTTATTACAGAATTATGAAATTATAAGTTCTCGGATTGTTTAACTTCTGTTTTTAAAGTAAATACATTATAATTTGGTGTGAACTTATGTATGCTGGAATGAATCTTAGGGATCAATTTGTCAATTATTGGATTGGAGGCAACATGTTAACAGTGGATTTAGCAACCCAAATATATACAATTCTTAAGCAACCTGATTGCAGATACCTTACTCAGGTATATTCAGATATCTTCAATGCATATTACTTGATCATATCCAAAGGACAAATTACTTGATCATATCCAAAGGACAACTCAGCCAGGAAAGAAAGTACTGTGATTTCATTAATGTGCATCCATGTGCCTTGTTATTTTAGTAGTTGAAGAGGAAGACTTGTGGTTGCACAGTTAATAAGTTATGTGCCTTCTTTAAGTAATTGGTACTTAATGCAGGATGATTTCAGACCCCTTTTACATGAACTTTTGGCATCTCATCCAGGGTTGGAGTTTTTACAAAGTACCCCAGAATTTCAGGAAAGATATGGTATGACAACAATCATTTGAAGAAATATATTTGTTAATTTGAGTATCTATCCCTGTTGTGTAGAATCGACACTTCACGCATGTAAAAGGGCCCAAAACTCATCTGATTGTAGCTTACTGCATTTCTGCGTTTGTATGTTAACATGTAGTATCACCAAATTGGATTTAGTCCCAGCATTTGTTGCTAGGTCTACCCTAGCAATAGAACTATTGCAAAATTACTTGGCATTCTGCATCCTGTGATATTTCTTTTAGGCCTGTTCTCTTTTGTCTATATTAAGTTCTTTTTCTTATCAGCTAGTTATGTGATATGATTTGACTAATATGGTTCTAGTCCCTCTACCATGCTGAATTTGGGATTTAATCCTTCTATTTTAGTTTGTCAAAATTTGGTCTTTCTAATTTTATAATGTTATTAGTAGATCAACTGCTGCCGTTAAAGTGATGATGTGGATTTTCTTGAATCTGTCAACACTATTAACAGTGTTATCAGTCAGCAGTTAATACTATTAACACTGTAACGGTAGCAATTAATGTTATTAGCGGATTCAAATTGGTAATGCTGTCAACTGTTGCTGATAATGTGATGACGTGGATTTCCACGAATCTGTTAACACTGTTAACACTGTTATCAGTTAACAGTTAATACTGTTAACTCTTTAAGGTAGCAATGGTGTTTCAATCTTAACCTATTAATAGCAATATAAAAGTAGAGGGATTAAATCTCAAATTTCAAGATAGTAGAGGGACAAAACTATTATTAGATCGATATGATTCTGCTCTTATGTATTTTAACTTCTTTTGTTTGTAACAGCTGAAACTGTCATATACAGAATATTTTACTATATAAATAGATCAGAAACGGGTCGTCTTACCCTCCGGGAGTTGAAGCGTGGGAACTTAATTGCTGCAATGCAGCATGTGGATGAAGAGGAAGATATTAACAAAGTATTAAGGTAAAATAGTCAGCTGAAAGCATGCGGTTAGATAACCTTGTTTCTAATTCAGCATTTTGGTCTTTGTTCTTTATATGATGAATTAACTTTTTATTCTAATATTTTCTAGGTACTTCTCTTATGAACACTTCTATGTAATATACTGCAAGTTTTGGGAGCTCGACACCGACCATGATTTTTTGATAGACAAAGAGAACCTTATCAGATATGGTAACCATGCTCTTACCTACCGGATTGTTGATAGAATTTTTCTCAGGTTTGAATTTGTCTCATTATTTTCTATTTTTTACATAAATCATTTCAGATTTAAGTGGCCAAGTTTTCCTGCTATATCAGAGAATAAATAGAAGAGATAATCTTTTTGGTTTTTCAGGTTCCAAGGAAATTTAGAAGTAGGGTTGAGGGAAAAATGGGCTATGAAGATTTTGTTTACTTTATATTGTCAGAGGAGGATAAATCTTCAGAACCTGGTCTGGAGTACTGGTATATTTCCTATTCGTTTCCTTAGTTGAAGCACATAAATACTTTCTTTTTTGGTGACCTCTTACTGGTTTTATGTGTATATGATGTTGGAAGTCCGTCTAGAAACTTATGGACTATGTGTTCTTAACCTCTCTTGTTTCTGAGTTGCAAACAAATTTTAGTATTTTGGTTCATCATATGTATTTGTTGATTGCCTGTTCTTTTAGTGCAATCCAAATGGTTGATAGTTTGCTTATGGATCCTTTTCAACCAATAAGATATGAGAGATCAATGAATGATAGATCAAGATGATACTAAAGTGATCACATGTTAGAGCCTTATATTCTTTTATTTTTCCTGTGAATCACCGTTAGGACAAACAAATTGAAAATATTCTAAATTGTTCTTCCTTTTGACTGCTAGGCTGAGAAATTGTTTTAGATATGCCTGCCTATGTTTGAAGAATCTAAAGTTTGGAATCTCTGATCATGGGCATGAGCTTGTTTGATAAAATTTTGCTGCATTTTTCTTATTAGCCTCATTGTTGGTATAACCAATATTTAATAATGACAATGTTACCTGACCGGCCAGTTTGTTCGATTCAGGTTTAAATGCATTGATTTAGATGGAAATGGGGTTCTCACACCGAATGAAATGCAATTCTTTTATGAGGAGCAGTTACATCGGATGGAGTGTATGACCCAAGAACCAGTGCTATTTGAGGATATATTGTGCCAGATTTTTGACATGATTGGACCAGAGGTCACCCCTGGATTCTCTACTGATGTATCATCTGTCTTTTGACTGCATTTAGACAAACATTATTGCATACAACATAATTCTGCATGACTAGTGCTAATGCGTGATTGGTTGATTACAGAATGAGGGCTACATCACTCTACGTGACTTAAAGGGATGCAAACTTTCTGGAAATGTATTCAATATTCTTTTCAATCTCAATAAGTTTATTGCTTTTGAAAGTCGGGACCCTTTTCTTATTCGTCAGGTAAATGCATGTTTAACTTTGAACTTTAGCGTCATTTTATGTAATATTTCTTCTTTAAGTGCTGATCACAAGATATATTTATATTAGGAGCGTGAAAATCCAACATTGACAGAGTGGGATCGCTTTGCACATAGAGAATATATCAGGCTTTCTATGGAAGAAGATGTCGAAGATGCTTCAAATGGAAGCGGGGATATCTGGGATGAATCATTTGAAGCTCCCTTTTGAAATTAGTTAGGTATGTTGACAAGAGGTGGTTGTTGTTGTTGTTGTAAATACATGAGAGTGAAAATTGTTGTTTTCTTTTCCAGGTTTTTTTTTTTTTTTAATTGCAGAAATGATAAATTACAAGTTTTATGTCTAGATGATTCATATCGGGTGGTCATGTTACTGAATCATTATGAATGAGTATAAATTTGAAGAAATTAGAGTACCCCCAAATTTGACAGCTCTAGATGCATAAAGGATGTACTCGGCCATGTCTTTAACCCGATATCTCTTAAGCATAATCTGTTTTGAGGAATTTGGTTCTGGGTTTTGAGCATTTTCGGAGGTCCACACTCTACAACAGATGGAACCAGTGTTAATTTAGATGTTGGCAACACACTGATAGTGTAGTTTTGAGTGGAGATAGGAATGTCAAGAGCTTTCTGCTTGTATCTTCTAGCTTAGAATACCAGAAGCTTTATATGATAATGTAAAATGAAAATCAAATTTTTGTTCCTAAAATTGGTGGATCTCTGTTTTATTCTCTGCTTTAATCTCGTAAGCTCACACTCATAATATATACTAGAAGTACATCCCCGGGGATTTTCAAATAAAATATCATTTCTATTTAATTAATAATTAATAATAGTTACTAAACATTCAATTATTAATGAAAGTTGAATATATTGATTTTCATAGGTTCCAATGCGGATTTTAGGTTCGAGTCTTGAGTCATCCTTTTCAATTTTGGAATATTTTTTTTATTTCCAATAAATTATATTTATAAAAGAAAATTGAGTAAGAACAAAAATGTTAATAAAAACATGTTTGGTATTTATTTTCTTATAATAGAAGTAAGAGAAATAAATAAAAAATCTATATTTGTTTGGATTTGAACCAAGTACCTGATTTAGCATTTGAATTCTTATATACGTTGATATCCGTCGAATCAAAGTATATTGTTAATCTTTGAGAAAACAAAAATTAGAATTACCTACATTTCTCGAAATAAAATGAAGCCCATGTAAATTAGATAGAAACATATAAGTGAGCATACTCATTAATTCTTCTATATACATCATTTTAAAATAAATTAAAAATAAAAAAATAGAGCAAATTGATGTGAATCCTAAATTTTTTCTCCCAAATTATCTCCTTTAAAATAAATATAATTTTTAAATTAATAAATATTTTAATTAGTTTTACATGTGGTGCAATGCTGAAACTGAATAAAAAAAAAAATAATTGTAGTGGAAGATGTAAGGAAGGCCGAATATTAGAACCATCTAACTTTGGATTCGAAATCCAAAATTTTCAATTATTTTTTTGAAGTTGTTAAATTACTTAAATAAAAAAGTATTATGCTTTTTAATTGGAATATCATTTAACAAATGTTTTATTATATGAAGGTGATGACTGCTAGAAACAAAACGACAGAATAGGTATGATATTACTTTTAATGCATTAAAATACAGAGAAGAGACTGGTCTTCATTTTATTGGAAAAATTGTTTTTTCAAATTATATATTATGCTTAAAGCAATCATTAATGTTGAAGAAATAATTTCAATCACATCATACAACAGTAAAACATATAAATCATACGAAATACCTGAATACTCAAACGATGAAGAAAATTAGTACGGCAGGAAAATGAATTTAATTAAAGAAGTAAGACAAGATGGTAGGTAGTATATGTTTAAACAAAAGAAACAGAAGTTAGTTAATAGTCAAGTAAACTTTTCCTGGACACCTTTGGTTCAAGCAGATGGTTGTTGTGGGCATTCCTAAATAAAATTTTATATTATGTTTCTATATCTATAAAATTATAGGATTGGAAATTTTAGTTTATAATAACATATCATGTTAATATGTTGACAATCATATTTTATAATGTTTGGCATACATTAGAATGTTATGGAAGGTACTTGATCACATTGGTACTTGATCACATTTGATTTATTAACTACTTTCCTAATAACGCAACGATGATTTATAAATTTACCCTTATTAAATAAATGACAATATTAAGGGTGAATTACCCAAAAATGCTGATTTTTAAACATTATTACCGGATTAGGTCTATTTTTGCAAAATTTACTAGATTAAGCTGATTTTGGGAAGCGGAACATGTTTTCAATGGATATGATAGGAAAAGACTTTCAATTAAATGTGCTTTTTGCTTTGGCTAGATGGTTTCTGGCTTCAATTTCTCTCTTACCTAAATTTGTATTTTTTATTTCATGTTGCTTCAAACTTTTTAAATTTATAATTAAATTTTTTAATATATTAGTTCTTTGATTAGATAGTTGCAATTACACCCTTGAGGCTTGAGTTTGATTCCTCTACTACTCATATTTGTATTTTTTTTTTTTTGTTTCATGTTACTTCAAGTTTTTAAAATTTTTAGTTAATATTTTTTACCATATTAGTTTTTTCGTTAGATGGTTAGATGGTTGTAATTACATCATTGAGTCTCGAGTTTGATTCCTCTACTACTCACATTTGTATTTTTTTTATTTCATGTTGCTTCAAGTGTTTTTTTAATTAATGTATTTTTTATTTTTAATTATTTTTATAAGCATATTATTATTTTTCTTTGAATTAATGATATTTGCAACAATTATTTGATTTTATAAATAAAAAATTTAAAATTAAAAAATACATTAATTAAAAATAAAAATAATTAAAAAATATCATCAAAAGATTAATTAAAAATA
Source organism: Gossypium turneri (assembly GCA_008044935.1). NCBI lineage: Eukaryota > Viridiplantae > Streptophyta > Magnoliopsida > Malvales > Malvaceae > Gossypium > Gossypium turneri. Next base: position 22,826,694 of record CP032580.1, read on the forward strand.
AAAAAAGCTTGAAACAATATGAAATAAAAATATATTAATATGCTTATAAAAATAATGGAATCGCAAACTTAAGGATGTATTCGCAATCATCTAATCATCTAACGAAAGGAGCTAACATGTTAAAAATATTAATTAAAATAATAAAAAAAGCTTGAAGCAACATAAAACGAAAAATACAAATGTGATTAGTAGAGGAATCCAACTCGAGACTCAAGAATGTAATTACAACTATGTAACCATCTAACGAAAAAACTAATATGTTAAAAAACATTAATTAAAAATTTAAAAAGCTTGAAGCAACATGAAATAAAAAATACAAGTTTGAGTAGGAGAGAAATCAAACTCGAGACTAAAAAATGTAATAACAACTATCTAACCATCTAACCAAAGAATTAATATGTTAAAAAATTAATTAAAAATTTAAAAGATTGAAGCAACATGAAACAAAAAATACAAATGTAAGTAGTAGATGAATCCAACTCGAGACTTAAGGATGTAATTACAATTATCTAACCATCTAATGAAAAAACTAATATGTTAAAAAACATTAATTAAAAATTTAAAAAGCTTAAAGCAACATGAAATAAAAAAATACAAATGTGAGTAGGAGAGGAATCAAACCTAGAACTCAAGGATAAAAGCACTAACATTTAACTATCTATCCAAAGTCGAAAGCACATCCAGTTGAAAGCGCTTTCCTACCATATCCACTTAAAATACGTCCAACTGGACACGTTTCTCAAAATCAGTCTAATCCGGTTAATTTTTCAAAAATTAACCTAATCTCATAATTATGATTAAAAATCAACATTTTTGAGTAATTCACCCCAATATTAATGTGTTTAATTTTTATAATAAATGTTGTTCTTAACAAATATCTGGATTAAAATATTTAATAATAAAATTTAGTTGATAGTTTTAAAATTACTTTTTAATTTATATTTTCAATCTAAAGATTGTCGAAAATCATTTCAGGATTTTTCCAATCTCATACAACAAATCATAATTTAAAGATAAATTTATGCAAAAAGATTATGAACAAATAGTTAAGATCGATATAATGATTAAGACAAAAATATGAAATTTTCTTTAAAAGAAATCAAAATAATTATATATAAAATAAAATATAATATAAATTGATACATAGCAAAAAAAATCCTAGAAATATGCCTCAAAAGTAATCAAATTCAACTATTTATTCTCTCATGGGTTAAAAAAAAAAAAACCCTTGATCCAACAAACCTAATCCAATTTATCCAATTCAAGCTTTAAGATTTTTCTGCGCTTCGAAAGCTAAATTAAAATTTTAAATATCATATTTATGTTAATTTATGGCAAATATAACGATTCAATTTTTAAAGTAAAAATATTATATTTATTAAAAATTGAACTAGATTATGTAAATTATAAAATAAGTTTAAATATGAGACAGAATATACAACAAATAATTTAAACACCTTAACATACATTAATGTGTAAAATTTATATAAAAATAATTATTAATAAGAAAACTTAATAAATTTATAAAATGCTTCAAAAAGAACTTATATATTTTTATTTAGTTTATATAAATATGACTAATTATGCAAAATATAAATTGAATTGAGGCACAACATGAATAATATACGAGCAGGTCTATTCTCAATATTTTTGGGGCCTTAAGCGAAACAATAAATTGGGGTCCCTTTTTAAAAAAAGTATAAAATGTAATAAAATTAAATAAAAAACTGAGGCTGCTTTTCTTTTTCTTTTTTTTTTTTCTGTCTACAATGAAGCATTGATGAGAAAATTTAAAAGGTTGATTTTTTTTTCCATGTTAAAAGCTGAAGAAAATTGTTTTTTGGACCCCTTTCCAGTGCTGGGCTCTGGGCAGCCGCACTCCCAAACGACCCCAAGGGTCGGGCCTAGATACTAGCAAATAAATTATTCTAAACTAAATCATCAAGATAAATTGTACACAACATGAAAATAATATATATTCAAATTTGTATAAAACAAATTATTAATGTGTAAAATTTATATAAAATTTTATAATATGTTGGGCAATATAAAAAATAACATAAATACAAATCATTAACGTATGAAAGTGTATATATACTTAGAAACAACTTTTTTTAGTTATTTTCATTTCTTTCTCGGAAAAGAAAAAGGAACATATCCCTACTTATCAAATGACTTAAAGAAATTAGAAAATGACATTGCTGAGTTGTCATTAAATCCATCGTTCAAATTCTCTAATTCTAGCATGAGATTTTTTTGGATAACTTTAAAATAGATACTAGAATATGTTCGAAAAAATAAAACAAATATCTAAACATATCAAATTTGATGTAAAATGGGTTATTAGAATGATATAAATTTCTTTCTTTATAATCTTTTATGTTGGAAACTGTAGTTTGCAAATTCATTACAAATTATTAATGGATCACTTAGTGTGATTCAGGAGCACTTATTCGAATTAGAAAGTGATGATTCATTCATCCAATGGGCACATTTGATTTTCATGGGACATGTTGCTTCTAAGAAGCATGTCCAATATGAAGGGTTATGGCTCTTCAATAGTGTCAATTGAGTGCACATAGATAGAGGGACTATGGTGCTCAAAATAGATCATTACTATCAATCCAATTTCAGAAAGTAGAGTAAGAGTTAGGGAATTTCTCGATTTTGCTAATCAAAGGAAATAAAAAAGCTTCGTTGTACCTCGGGAGGACCTTTGTCTTAACCCTCTAGCAACTTTATGTGGGGGCAAATTGTTCTCTTTGGAAAGTGTCACTCGCGCCTCGAAGTCTATTGTTTTAATTTCATATCATCTACGGATCTATTATCCCCACTCAAATTCTCCAACAATCAAAGAGATAAATTTGGAGATGGCGACAGAGGCTACCACCGCATTCAAAGTGATGAACCAAAAGTTTGTGAAACTTGACCGATTTGATAGCTCAAACTTTAATAGCTAAAAGGACAAGATGTTGTTTTTTCTTACCATCCTGAATGTGGCATACATTTTGGATCCAAACCTACAACCCGTGAAGGATCCCGTCCTCAATGCAAACCCCGAGGAAATTGCGAAAGTGGCCAGACTCAAGAAGACGCGCAAGGAAAATAATTTGACATGTCACGGACACATCCTCGACACATTGTCCTATCGATTGTATGATCTCTACATGTCAATACAATCCCTGGTGGAAATATGGAAAGCTCTTGAAGAGAAATACAACATTGAGCAACAAGGTACTGATAAATTTTTAATGATGAAGTATTTCAAATTCAAAATGCTTGATAGTATCCCGATCATGGATCAAGTCCATGAACTACAAGTCTTTGTAAGCAGGCTTCGTGACCTGAAAGTTGTTATTCCGAAATTGTTACAAGTCAGGGCTATCATCTCGAAGTTGCCCTCGTTTTGGAAAAATCATCGGAAGAAACTTCTGCATAAGGAGGAGGACTTCACTATGGAGAAAATACTTAGGCATTTGCATATTGAAGAGGAAACTCGGAAGCATGATGTGGTGTATCTTCCCCAAAGTTCTAAAGTAAACTATGTGAGCGAGTCCAAGAACTCTCGAAATGGTAAGCGAAAGGCCACATTCGAGACCAATGACATGCAAGACAAGAAGAAAAAATCTCGTAATTGCTATAATTGCAATAAGAAAGGACACTACATTAAGGATTTGTAAACTTCTCAAAAAGGAGCAAGATTCCATAACTTCCAAAGCCAATATGGTAGAGGACATGGACTTAGTGGCCATGGTTATGAAAGGGATCAAGAGTTTAGAGACTGGTATGATTACCAAACTCAACATAACCATGACCAATAAGTCTCATAATTGGTGCCTCGACTCCAGAGCTACTGTCTATGTGTTATGATCGACAACAATTCAAGAGTTATGACCTAGTGGTAAACTGTGAAGTACTTATAGGCAACTATTTATCGGTTAAGGTACTCAATCAAGGGATAGTAGAACTCAACTTCACATCTGGGAAGAAATTGACCTTAATCAATGTGTTGTATGTTCCTGATGTGAGAAAGAATTTAGTGTTTGCAAGTCTTCTTTGTAACAAGAGGTTCAAGGTTATCTTGGAATCCGATAAGTTAGTCTTACTTAAGGATGATATACATGTAGGAAAAGGATATTGTGACGAGGGCATGTTCAAGTTGAGCATTGATATGAATCAAGCCAATTCTTCTACTTATATTATTGAATCTTATCCTTTGTGGCATGCACGTCTAGCACATTTTAATTTTAAAACTTTACAATATATGCAAAAGAATGGTTATATCAGTCTAAGTAATGATGAGTTTGTGGATAAATGTGAAGTTTGTATTCAATAAAAAATTACCAAGAAACTGTTTCCTAATAAGTGTGAAAGGAACTCACAAGTGTTAGATTGAGTTGCAAGATTTTCTTGCTTGAATTCAGTGAACCATTGATTCATCATTCCAAGGAATACATTTTTCATTTCGTCACCAAAAGACTGTGGAATTGACGCACTATTACTTGCTTCAGGATTTGAAGCTTGAACATTACTTTTAGCCTCGTTAACTACAGCCTGGTTTGATTCAGCTGACATCTTGAATCTATAAGAAAATACAATATTAGAATGGATCAAAAGCATCACACTATCACAGGGTCTATATGGCATGTATATACTAACTCTACTCCGCTATGTTAGTCCTAGAATCGACTAAATCGTTGCCTAATACCACTAAATGTAACACCCCTAACTCGTATTCGTCACCGAATTAGGGTTACGAAACATTACCGTACAATCAAAAACATTTAAACAATATTCCATTAACTAACATAAACATATCATATATCAATCATACATGCTCATTCCATCCCTAAATCGAGCCCTCGAGGCCCTAGAAATACCTTAAAAATGATTCGGGACTAAATTGAAAACATTTGGAAAGTCTAAGAAAAAGTTACAAAAATTTGAATACAGGGGTCACATGGCCATGTGCCTCACATGGCTAAGACACACGCCCGAGTCTCAGGCTGTGTAACTTTCGAACTAAGGACACACAGCCGTGTCCTAACTCGTGTAACTCTCTAAGTAGGGTTACACGGCCGTGTCACATGCCCGTGTGCCAGACCGTGTAACTCACTCACTTGCATACAAAGAAACCTTCAAGAGACATATGGCCATCTCGCCAGGTGACACACGGCTGAGTCACACCCCCGTGTCTCATGCCGTGTGGACCTAAAATTCACATAAAACATGTCATTCCCAACACCAATTCATGCATGACCATTTGAACAACTTGTGCACACTAACAAGGCGTTAAACCATACCTAAACATACATATATTTGCCATTCCAAAAGTCCTAATTCAACTAACCAATATGCCATTAAAAGGCACATCAAAAGCAATCAAAACATCACAACTAAAACATATCAATATTGATTCATTTCTTGCATAGTAACTTATTTCAATCATATACCAAAAAGAAACCTATTTACAAGCATGATAAACATATCAATATTGATTCATTTCTTGCATAGTAACTAAAACATATCATTATAATTATACCAAAAAGAAACCTATTTACAAGCATGATAAAATACCTATTGAAATAGTTTAGTAAAGTATCAAATTGTACCAAAACAACCTATTTAGCCACATATACATGCCACTACCCTAAGCGATACAAGAACTACCAACTTCAATGGATAGTGTGAGTCGGTTGATTAATCCTTCCAAAGTGTCAGCAACAGAACTCTAAAATAAATTGTTATAAAGAGCGAGTGTTATAGAGATGGTTGAAATATTTATGGTCATGTAATAAATATTAACTATGATGACCTTTTTTTTTTATCAATGAACTAGTATGGTTTCCGACCCACGTTTCGCATTGGGTTAATTATTTTTGGGGTTAAATTATAGAGTTAAAATTTAAAAATTAAAATATGCTTTAAGTGTTTGTACTCTTTGTTTATTTGAAATTTAGTATCTATACTCCTATTTTCAATATTTTTGTTTCTCTACTTCTTGAATTTGTAAATTTAGGTCTAAGTGTTAATACAAACAAAAAATTTTAATGTTGACAACCTTTAAAATTCAAATCAACATCATAATTAGAATAAAATATTTAAATTAAATAACGATATTATAAATATTAAAATACCAAATTAGGTTAAAAATTAAGATATAAAAAAATAAAAGAACCAACATAAAAATTAAAATTAAAATTAAAAACAAGTAAGTCATCATTTGCCTGTCATAAATGGAAGCCACCAATGTATAGATAAGTTTCTGTTGCTGTAGGTAGTACATGAAATATGGTCGCATGGAATCTAGTGATAACGCCTGCCAATGTAAGGATCCTTTTATCGAATTAGTTTCTTGTCTCTTTCAGAATTTATTTATTTATCTTCATTCAAAAACAAATTTAATTTATTTTTAGGGTTTAAGAAGTTATTTTAATAATAATTTTAATTTTTATATTTATTTATCAATTTTACCCTTAATTCATTTTAAAGTTAAATTTCACATTTAAATCTGTTAACTCACGATAATTTACATGTATTTTATATTAACATAACACTTTTAAATCTTATATATTATTTCAATAAATATTTAAAAATTATAAAAGTATTAAAAAAATTTAAAAATTAACATGAAATACAGTTGCTACCTACCAGTTTAATAATTTAATTGTTTGTCATATTTCTATTAAAAAAAACCAATTCATTCTCAAAAGTTGAAGATTAAGTTCAACTATTTTTAAAAAAATAAAGCTAAAACAAATCATTATGCTATCCAAATGATTTGTTTTTAATATATATTTAATGGTTAAACTTTTTTTTTTCATCCATTTTAGATTACCTAAACTTGATGTTGAACAAAATATTAAATACGAGACTGCAGAAATAGCAACATAAAAGAAAATTAGAAAAGCGTGTAAACTAAGAGTCTGCTTGTTTACATGTAAAAGGTTTTACGGAAAATGTTTTCTACATTTTCCTGTGTTTGTTTCACAAAAACAGTTTAGTCAACGAAAAATAATCTATAAGTCAACGGAAAATAAGCTTTTTTTTCTTGTAAAATGACTTACCTTTTTAAAAAGCGTAAGTCATTTTCTGGAAAAGAACTCCTCAATAGATAATTTTAATATTATTATATTGATAATAAATTTTATTTTATTTTAAAAATATTTAAAATATTAATATAAAATATTATATTTTTAATATTATTAAACATACGTATTTAATTATTTATAATTTTAATATAATAAATTTATTATTTTTAATATAATAAATTATTTAATGTTTAAATTTTATAATATAATTAATATAATTTATTATTTTTAATAAATTATTTAATGTTTAAATTTTATTTTAATAGTAAATTTTAAAAATAATAATTTTAAATAATATTATTCACATATTATTGAAAGTATCAATATTAATATTTTAATACTAAATATTTATTACAATTATAAATATATTAATAATAAATATTTTGTAATATAAATGTTAAAATATCTCATAAATCTATATACTCTTCACAAATTTACAATTTAATTTTTGTACTTTTATTTTCAAGATTTTAGTCCCTCTACTTTCCAAATTTAAAAATCAAGTCCAATTGCTGACATTGTTAATTTTTTTTGTCAATTTTGTTAAAGTCACATTTTTAAATAAAAAAATACTCAGTTGGTAGTCATGTAACTAAAAAATAATCATTGCAATAAACCTAAATTTAACAAAATATTTTTAATATATGTTAAAACAATATAAAATATAAAATTATAGATATAAAATAAACTAAATTAAATAATGAAAAAATAAAAAAAAACCTCAAATGTATGTTTGTTTAATTAAAAACGACTTTTATGAAAAATTTTTAAAGAACCTGCCAAATAAAAGAAAATATTTTACACAAATTCATCCAAACACCAGAAAATATTAGCTTTTCTGGAAAAGTAAGTCATTTTCTAGAAGTCATTTTCCGGAAACCATTTTCAGTAAAACAAACGGAGCCATAAACTAAAACTCAATTAAACTTGCACTAATTTAGTTAATATCTTCCTACAACTTGGGATTTGGTTAGAACCAAATTTCGTGGAAGTAAAATGAAAGCCCTGTTTAATAACAATTACATCAACCAAAAAGAAAAAAAATTGGGGTATCGATTGAGATAACCAAAAACAGAAAAAAGAATAATTACACAAACAAATATGAAAAGAATATTTACTTTTCCAGATATTATTTTACAAAAGAACAAATTTCCTACCTGAGTCAATATGATCAAATCTCAAACCACGTTCATTTTCTTACCAGACAGGTAAGATTCTACCTTTTGGATATCGAGTTTATTTTCTCGAATGATTCTCAGCCTCGGAGGCTTCTATTTGCGTAGGCAAGAGGTTCAAGAAGCTCCCTTGAACTGGTTGATTGGCAGCTGCCGCCGCCTCATCCTCTGCAAAAGAACGTTAGACCGAGATTATTGAGACTGCACCATCGCCTGATTGATATGCTACCGATTTCAAAACATCGACATTCATTGCTTGCAGTGTCCCAAACTTAACAATAGTGATAATATCTTACCAAAAAGGGATTTGATGGAAGGTCTCTTGGGTTTTGAGCTCTTCTTCTTCAATTCAGCTGCACAATAGATAAAAATAAATAAAATTTGGTCATATGCAAAATATAATTTGCAGAGGATAAACCTGTGGTCAAAAAACCATAGAGAAAAACATGCATTAATGATCTACACAAAGGGAAAAAAAATCTAAATCAAGGGCGGAAGCAAATTACCGATGCCGGGTAACTGATTATCATTTACAATTTCGACGTTCTTGTATGTATAACCCATAAAGTTTATATCTTTGGAAGAAAGCATCTGCAACAAAGGGAATAAATAAATAACGTTCTGCATGTTCTATCAGCTACCACCCTTTCTAAACATGATAAATAGGATGATTTCGATATTATTATATATTTTACAACAGACTTAATTATATCTGCTTTGCTTAGAAATTTGATTTCAATCATTTAAGATACATACAGAAATATGACATTGTTGAGGGGAGGTCAGTCTCGCTGTAGGAGACATCTTCTTGGAGTGTTGTCCTGGGAGCTGGCGAACCCCTCAACAGTGGAGGTATTGTGCCCAGGGTGTCTATACTCGATTTTAGCCCCAGGTTTTGTCTCCCGACCCCACCAAGGCCAAATGCTAAACATTTCCTTGGTGGCAAGACGCTCCCCAAACTCCATGAACCCATCGGGCTCTCCTCAGAGTCGGTAGACAACACCCAAGGCTAAAACCAAACATACCCTAGGCACAATATTTCCACCATTGAGGGACGACACTCCAAGATGTTGTCTCCCAAAGCAAGACTGACCTCTCCTCAACAAACATTATATTAGTATAGGTGTGACAAAAGAACCAATCAATATCCTCCCTACACTCCCCCAACACGAAAAAAGGGTACCGATTAATTTCCAAAACTGCAATAACAGAAAATTCTAGCAAACTTGGTTAAGAAACAGCCAGTCTTAGAGAATGGCAGCAGCAAGGATTTTCAGCGGATATAAAATTTTTGTATGGTACAACTAATTACTCAAGTTCTTGGTTCTAAACATTGCAATTAAGAATATATGAAAATTTACTAACCTTTCTCCATGGACCTGATTTTGCTGCAGATGGAATTTGGTTGTCAACCTGGTGCATGAAAGAAAAGAGTGTAATAAGAACGTCTCATCGGAAAATTGCATATTTATAGCCATGGGAACACTAATATACCTCTTCAAACTTCTCGAAATTTTGAGTATCCAACTCATCATTGACTTCAGGAATAAATGCAGCTTTCATTTGATATAACTTGTCCCATTCAATACCCTTAAACCATGGGTGAATCTGGAAATAACAGACACAGCCAGTTAACTTTGAAATTTGCATTCTCTTATAAAACAAATCAAAGAATCTAGCACAGGACACACAGCACAACACCTTAATTTCATGGGCGCCTTTTGTGCCAAGTCTCTGTTCAACATTACATAGAAGTTTACTTATAAGATCTTTTGCTTCTGGGGATAGTTTTGCTTCTTCTGGAAATTTTAAGTGTGTTCTCCAATTTACTATCTGAAAAATTTAGAGCCAAAATATATATATATATTAAGCATCAAACCAGGCAATGTTTAATCATCACTGACAAAGAACATAAGAAGTACAATAAAGAGTCATGCTACAGAAGTTAACAAAGATCACACACACACAAACACACAATAGGAAAGACAGACCTTCCGACAGGTTGACATTGGCTCATCAGAATAAAAGGGTGGATATCCAACAAGCATTTCATACATGATGGCACCGAGCGACCACCTGAAAAGCATCCAAAATATATCATTATAACCATATCTCATATATATATATATATAGGGAGATCATGTTAATTTACAAACCAATCACATTCCATTCCATATCCTTTCTTCAGCAGAACCTCAGGAGCAATGTAGTCAGGTGTACCAACTGTAGAATAAGCCTGAGATATTACAATATTTAAATATTCAAGCAACACTCATTTGCCATTCCAATTAAAAGAAAGAAGTTTTCTAGTTATGAAATTAGCAGGAAAAAGAGGCAAGCTTATGGTTTTCCTACAATTATCAAAGGCAACTAACAGCTCTAAAATATAAGCCTTGTATGCTCAGAAAATCAAACAAAAACTGACCAATGGAATACAAAGGAGAAGCAGGGAAGAACTACCTTGCTTTGAAACTAACTATTACCATCAGTAATAACAATACTTAATGTTGTTTTAGTTACATGGTAGTCAAGTACTTACAAGCATCCTTCTGTTCCTCTGCCAGTGCTGCAACTGCTCTTGTTGTGTGCGTTGTGGTGCAGCAGGTCGTCCATCACTTAGAAGAGCCCCACTGAGATTGTTGGCCGTAGAAAAATCCTTTTCTTGGAGATTACTGCAATCTAAAGGTTTACATAATCCAAAATCCGATAATTTCATATGACCATTTCTATCGAGCAGCAGGTTGTCAGGCTTGATGTCTCTGCAACATTTGATATAGAAGGGGTTCGCCCCTTAGTGCAAACTCAAGAAGACCATTATATAAAGCGTACCAAGATTCAACGTCATGTCAACTCACCTATGAATATAATTATGTTTGTGGATAGATTCGATTGCCAGGACAGTTTCTCCAACATAAAATCTGGCCTCATCTTCGGTTAGTGTATCCTTCCGCATCAGTAAAGTCATCATATCTCCCCCAGGTAAATATTCCATAATGAGATACAGATACTCTTCATCTTGGAAGGAGCAATATAGTTTGACAATGCAATTACTATCAACCTCTGCAAGTAGATTTCTCTCAGCTTTCACATGTTCAACCTGAACATTAGAAATGCAAATTAACAGATTACAATAATGGCTAAACAAATCAAAGAAGTACATGGCAGGCTTAATTGTATACCTGGCCTCTACGAAGCATCTCTGACTTCTTAAGCTTCTTCATAGCATAAACATGACCAGTTGCCTTCTCCCTACAGATTCTAACCTGTAATGAGAAAAAAGTGAAGTTAAAAGTAGTTGTGGAAAAATTACTTCTTTTGGGGGAAAGTGAAAATCAATCAACAAAAAGGAGATATAGATGTTCAAGAGTTGAAAATAAATAATGAAACTAAGCAGTTTAATACGTAGAAGCCTGTCCGTCTAAAAGTTTCCTAGAAGCATTGTCCCAGGATAACAAGTTCTGATGGCAGGGTAAACAAATTAAATACAAAATTTTCTTAACTTCTGCCAAGTAGATTCAAGCAAGGCCAGAAATAGAAGCAAAAGAAGCACCTACATTATGTTGTAGGTATTGAAAAAGATATAATTACCTCTCCAAAAGCACCCTTTCCAATCATGGTCAATGGCTCAAAATCATCAGCACCCATCTTATGCCTCTGAAGGCGCATGTATTCTGTCTCCTTCTTCTCGAAATACTTGAGTAAGTTATTGTGTTCTTCTTCGGAGACTTCAGCATCAGCCAACTTCTTTTCCAGAATATCTCGTCTGCAGAAAATCATAATTACCCAAAAATCACCATCCATATTCTTCAGAAGAAAACCGTCACAACTTTCCGGCATTCCTCCAATCACAAACACATTTTATAATATCAGCATAGTTACATTGCTTGCAACATTATAGTTATGCAGCATAACAGTAACTAATACATGGGGAAATTTCCAAGAGAAAAGATTTTAAATCATACCGCTCCTTTCTTTCCTGCAGGCTTTTCATCTGCTTCTTGTAATGGTTTTCAATATACTGCTTTGCAGCTTCTACCCGCTGTTTGGTGACATTTGATGGTAACTCTTCCCCTGCCGGTGGTTTAGACCCCTCTTTGGCGTTATCTGCAGCTTCTTTCTTTTTTGAAGACTTCAACTTATCTTTTGACTTCAACTTGTTGAACCAACACCTTAGAGATTCCATTGGTTTAGTTGATAAATACAATCCTTATGAACCCACAGATCTAGATGTACATTATAGCTCAATATACAAAAATCTTGCTGACTTTAGCACGTTAACACTTACCAAAATATCCAAGAAATACATCCTGCAATGGAAAATAATGAAATAAGAATAAGGCTAACATTTCAGAAACAGAAAGAGCGGCGGAAATCGAGTAACTTTTAAAGCACTAGCTCGTCATCAGATGTCAAAGGATACACAACTCACAAACAAACAAAAATTAGATAAATGGGCAGAATTAGTTAATGCTAATGATCTACCTGAGTCAAACATTCTAGTGCTATGTTAGCTTTATTAGTTGCAAAATGCAGCTAGATGCACTTTAGCACAATTCTTACCAATCAACATGATTTTTCCTACATTTTCCAGCAACCAAACAACAAACTAGACCTCAACCCAAAACTCAATTCTCAATTACCAACAAGTTTGAAACCCAAAGCAATGTTCCAAAGCGACCAACTTAAAACATCTATAGATGATATCCCACAAAAAAATAAAATAAAAAATCCTGTGATCCTTACCCAAAAAAACGATTTCAATCAATTTAAAGTCGGCATTCGGTTAATCAATAAAATTCAAAAGCACTTCAACTGGGATAATATCCGAGAAAGAGTTTATAATGTTTAACATTAAATAAAAAAGTTTTTGGCTACATTTTTTTCACACAAAAGGAACACTGAAATTCTGAGACTACAGTAAAATAAGAACCGAAATTAAAATTGTAATTGATCTAGAACACTGAACTAGCAAAGACACACTAAAACAATTAATTTTCAATTCTTCGAGGTTTCCATCAACCAAACAGAAAAGAGTATAATCCAAACCTCAATTCAACTTCAGAATTAAAAAAAAAAAATCAATTAACAGAAACTAACCATTAAAATGCATACACTGATCCGGTTTCTAGAGAATCCTATTGAATTCTAAAATAATAATAATAATAATAAAGAAATGGAACTGAGCTATTAAATAAAGTGGAAACCCTAAAAGAAAAGAGTAAGGGGAGACAAGAGAAGATTGAGGCGACGATCAAGAAATTGAAATCCCATTAATGCTTAGGAATTTAGGCTTTTCAAAAAGTTGGAAGCTTTGCTTTGTATTTGCTTTGAGCTGCTTTTATATTTAATTTTTTTAATTTTTTGTCAATTAAAATTAAAAGAATGTTTTAAATATTTTTATGAATTAAAATTAGAATTAAAATTTTTACCTGTCTCTCTTAGTCAGATTCTATTATGACATTTTTCTATAATTTGTAGGAATAAATTACCAGAAAAAGCTCATTTCCCAAAAAAATCACGGAAATAGGCCATTTTGCTTCATATTTATAAGTATAGACCAATATATGTAGAGCGTGTTGAGTTGGAGTTGTTTTTAGGAGAAAATCAGAAAACTGCGTCTAACTTAACGTTTTTCTTCCCTGTCACCTGTAAAAAGTGCCCACGTCAGCGCGCTTTAGTAAAGTGCTTCCATGTAGGCATGCTTTTGCCCGTGTTTTTTTTAATGCCTTAATTGCTAATTAGGGGTTTATGAAATTAGGGTTTATCGTTTTTTTAATTTGTAAGTGTTTAGATTTAGGATTTTATTTATTTTTAAGTGTTTATCAATTATGGGTTTAGGGTTTTATTTAATTTTTAGGGTTTAAGAGTTCTGAAAAAAATAATTTGTACAATATGGGTTTGAAAAAATAATTTTGAGGGGATGGGTTCTAAAGAAATAATTTTGACGAGATGAGTTGAGTTTTGTAGAGAAAAAACGCTTTAAGTAGGATGCATAGTCAACAAAAGTATTGAAAACGTTTCCAACTGGACGCCCTTTTAAGTACTGTTACTTCTGAAAAAATAAATTTGAGGAGATGGTTCTGAAAAAATATCTCGGGATTCCCGAGATATCTAAAAAGTTTGTGAAAAATGCCCTGAATAGTGGGGGGTTGAGGTTTGTAGAGGAAAAACACTCCAAGCAGAATGCACTGTCAGCAAAAGTACTAAAAACGCTTACAATTGGACGCCTTTCTCAGTACTGCTTCTGATAGTGCATCCTACTTGAAGCATTTTTCCTCTACAAATTTCAACCCCCACTATCTGGGGAATTTTACAGAAAGGAGTGGGATGTTATCCCTTAGGCTATAAATGGCTCATATTTCAGCCTTTGGTGGCATAAGTTGGAGCAATAGAAATTAAAGAAGTTCAGAAGAATAGAAGTTCGTATGGAAGGTATAAGATGATTTTTCGTGTTAATATTTATATGAAACATTATATTTATTGCATAATGTTTTTATTTTGAATTTCTCTTGACAGATAATTTGGTTGAAAATAAGTGGACGGATTAGTGCCATTATTTATTACGATGGTGAGGTCCGTGACACCGAGAACAGTGTAATTTTTTTTATCGAAGAACACATCGCGACTAGCTTTTAACCAGAACATAGAGTTTACAGAACTTCGTAAAAGAATTAGGCGAAAAATTTTCGAATCTATGGCAATGAGAGTACACTAGTAATAGGACCTTAACGTGCCAATCGTTGGGATTCACAAGAATTCCTCAGGAATTACTGCCCGAATTACCAAGTCCTCGTATGGTGTCCATTCAAATTATATGAATGCGATAAAAACATTAGTTATATATATACTACTAAATACTAAATATGAAATTGACTACGTTATTTGTATATAGCTCAAAATTAAATAAATACATACATCCGCTTCCGATCATTAGTTTAATAGAAGCCGTATATCTTCAAACTCGATAGGTAATCCCACGGAACTCGGGACATGGTTCGACCTATTTCAATAACTTATTAGCATAATAATTTTATTTTAAATCATTTTAGTAATGGTAATATCTACTGAATTTTACCTTGTTACGAGTGGGAATATATACGAGTAGTTCACTTAAGGACATAAAAATGGAAAGCGATACCTAGCCCATGATTGTAGTAGTAAAAGGCAACCATAAATTTTGATTTTTTTTCTAGTTGCGTCATGTAACAGCCCGGTTTAGACCCTAGTCGGAACAGTGGTTTCGGGACCACGAATCCGAGTAAGAAAAATATATTAACAGTATTTTTGGTATCTACAACATGTGAATTAATATGTGTGAAAGTTTCATGTGAAAATTTTATCGTTTGTATGCTCGATTTGCTAAAAGGACTTAATCGCGTAAAATGCAAAAGTGACTTGCTAATTGTTAAAGTGCTATATTGCTATGGCTTTTATTATGTGGACCCTTATGTTGTAATTTAGCCATTAGAATTATGCATGGACAAATTTGGACAACCATTATAAAGCTTATAATTAAATACTTAAGGTTAAAATAGTAAAAAGTAAAGTAATATGTAATAAAATAAAATAAAACATGTTAATGGATGATTCATTCATCCTTATTGCCGAAACTTGAAAGAAAAAGAAAGAAAATAAACAAGCTAGGGTTCAGCCATTGCTATCTTTGATTAAGGTATGTTAGTTGATCGGTTTTTGATAATTTTTACGTTTTTGAGATCTTTGCTTTGTGTTTTAGCTAGCCCATGCTTTAATTTTCGGCATTAATGATGAATTTGAGATTTGCCATTGATGATAGCTTGTGGTTTTTGTTGTTTGATGATGGAAAATAAATCTTTGATGTTTGATTATCATGTTTAATTAAGTGATTTTTGATAAAAATCCAAATTAGGGATTTATTTGTGAAATTAGAAAATTTAGGGGATTAAATGTAAAATAAATGAAATAAATGGGCTGCTAGGGACCCTAGGAAGATTCGGCTAAGGCATGGTTTTGATGAATTTTGTGTATTTTGTGATTTTAGGAAATATGGACTAATTTGTGAAAAATGTGAATTTTAGGGGCTAAAGTGAAAATTGCCCAAATTATGTGCTTGTGGTTTAAATTGAATGAAATGTGTTATTAAATAGCTAAATTTGAAATTATCTAGATCAAGAACAAAAGAAAACGGAATTAGAACGGGGGAAGTCGAAAGTGATCAAGTAGTTAATTCTATATGTTTGTCTTCGTCCGAGGTAAGTTTGTAAGTGAATAGTTGATGTTAAATTTTATGTATTTACTTTATACATAGTAGAATCAAAATTTATGAATGTATACTATAATTTCGAATTGTTTTTAACATCGGATGATTAATTACGAGTTTAATTTGATTGATTTACGACATCCGAAAGACTTACGAACCACAGGAATGCTGAAATGTGATATCGTGTAAGACCACGTCTGGGACGTTGGCATCGATTTGAGATTTACATGTAAGACCATGTTTGGGACATTAGCATCGTATATGATTACGTGTAAGACCCTGTCTAGGACAGTGGCATCGTTATTTGATTACATGTAAGACCACGTCTGGGACGTTGGCATTGTACGAGCTTTTTGAGCCATCCGAGCATCTTTTCTTTGAATCCGAATGGTATAACGAGAATTTATATGGCAAAATCGAATGTGGGTTTGAATTAAGCAATTCAGGTATGTTTGAGTTATACGAAGTTGAAAGTAAAGGTAAGTATTATGTATAACATGAAAAGATGAATTAATCATATAAATATGAGTATATATGTATGTGTACAAGATTAGTAGAATTCGGCCTTCTTGTATAATTTATGTGTTCTTTGAAAACTATGTGCTTACAACTTACTAAGCTATTTAAGCTTACTGTGTGTTTGTTTATTCATTGTTTTTATAGATTTTGGAAGCTAGTTACGAGCTCGGGGATCGGCAAGGAAGTCCATCACACTATCGATCTCTATCTAGATATTTTGAAAGCTCGAAACTTTGAACATATGGCATGTATAGGCTAGCATTTGTTTTGTGTAGTCATGAAGTATGTCTATATTTAGCCATGCGGAAATGGCTTAATCTTGATTTTAATACTTATGTGTATTCGGTTATGATAATAGTTTAATAAGAAAGTATATTTCATGGTATATATATATGTGAGATAATTAGTTATATAGCTTGAATATAATGTTAAAGTTTGTCTATATACGGTTAGAATTTGAATCTAATTTTAAAGTATGTGATTGGTATATATGTTTTCAAATGTTGGTTATAATTCGGCATGGAGAAATGGTAAGTAGGTTAAATAGTTGGTTTGATAGTTAGCTAATTTTTGAAAGTATGAGATGTGGAACAATTTTGAATGGTAGATAGTTGTATAACTTAGCTTAACATTGAAGTAATGATAGATATGTATTTAATGAATTTTAATTATGCAAAAATTCGGTTGCTAAGTGTAAGAAATGGACATGTTCTATAATGGTTTGGTTGATTGTTTTATTTTGGATCTAAATGACAAAAAAGGATGTTTGATTTGGATAGGTATTGGTTAAGTATGCTTAATATATACTTGAATGATTGAATTTTAGGTACAACTTAAGATAAAAATGGCATGAATTATTTTGGAGGTTGGATGTGATGACCGAATATGTGGTATGGGTTTGGTTATGTATATGTATCTTAAGCATGTGAATTAGGTATAAATTAGATGTTATAAGTGTACAATATGATTCAAGTTGTCATGGTCATATGCGCATAAAATGGTAGTGAGAAAACAGGTACATTTTTGTGATATAATTTGACGTACTTGCAAATTCGGTTATAGATAGGTAACTTGAAACTATGTATATGTGCTTATATGTCATGGTTGCTAATGTATGGATTGTTGGCTAATATTAGTTAGTTGAATTGTGCATGAATTAGGTATGGTCGACTCATGGTAATAGTTAGCCGATTTGAGGAATGAATAAATGGCATTAAGTGTACGTAAATTTTGTTTGGATGGTTCATATAGTTGCGTTTAAATGAGAAATAAATTTTTTTTATGAAAGATGCGTGATCATATTATGGAGTGGTTAATTCCGCAATTGCTTTTGGACCTTAAGCCGTGTGTAAGCATATTTGAAATAATGAACTAAAGTGTTTAAATTTTGTTAAGTACTTCGAATATTATTGAGATGTTGTTGTGTATATGATTCGAGTAATATGTTTTGTAAAGCATGTGTATATATTGAATAACTTTGAGACATGTCTAGTTAATTGAAAATGTGATTATATTCATGGTATGGATTCGAGTAAATTTTCTGAGGTATTGATTTGTATTAGTAATATGAATTAATGTATGATAAACCTTTAATTAGCTATATGCTTTATATATATATGAATATGACTTGCATAAATGTTCATATCTGTATTTGAGTTCGGTAATATCTCGTGACCCTAATCCGGCGACGGATATGGGTTAGGGGTGTTACACGTCACCCGACACATTTCCTGGTAAAATGTCGACAACATGATAGACCCCCAACTGAGTTCGTCAGCTCCTTTAAAATTGATGAGCGTATTGTGCTCTTTGTTCTTCAGTTGAATCCTCCGCCAACTTCGCGAAATTATTTTGTAACCAGGCCATTTCGATTTGAGCTTCGTTAATCGTCTCTAGAACCACACCTAAAAGATCGTAACATACGATTCCCCAATCAGCAGACTGAATAGACCTGGTGACTACCGACCCATCCACGAGTAATCCCAACTGTAAATGCACATCCTCTAAAGTGATAGTACACTCACCGTATGGAAGATGGAATGTGTGCGTTTCAGGTCTCCACCTCTCTACCAACGCGCTTATGAGTTTTGGGTCCAACTTCCACCCCGGCTTAGAAGGGCCACGTGCAAAAAATCGGCTTCCCTCAGGTATGTTTTGATCAACGATGATAGAGGACCAGGTAGATTACGAATATGGCATTGCAAAATTCGATCTTCCAACTATTTACATAAAAATTATGAAAAATATTAAGTTCAATTATAACTATGAAATAAAAAAATTAAAAAGATTAAAATTTATTCTTACCATTTGCAATTGGTTTAAAATTTATTCTTACCATTTGCAATTAGTTGACAGAGATGTGCTTGTTATCAAAACAGATTAGAGACCCAGCCATTGCTAAATATATAATTGAATATGAACAAATTTTTAATAAAAAACTATTTCTTGAAAATACTAATAAAAAATAATAAAAATTATAATTTAGATAAAAATAGAATTTAGGAAAAAATTTAGGAGATTATTTAAGAGATTTTTTAGAGTTAATTGAGAAATTTGAGAGATTTAGGAGAGAATTGTGAGAAACGTGTGAGGGGTTTATAGTTTTTCTTTTTGATTGTTGGGGGCCAACGCCTATTTCAAATAGCTGTTGGAAGTGATCGTTGGAACACGGGCAAAAGCACGCTTACGTGGAAGTGCTTTACTAAAGCACGCTGACATGGGCACTTTTTACAGGTCATAGGGGAAAAAACGCTGAGCTGGATGCGCTTTTCTTGTTTTCACCTGAAAACGACTCTAGCTCAACGCGTTTTAAGGAAAAACGACCCATTCCAGTAAATACCAGGAAAATTGGCCCATTTCGTAATTTGTTTTGGAAATGGGTCTTTTTTGGTAAATTAGTCTATTTTTATTTATATTTTTAGTTTGACTTGGTAGAATTTTTCATTATATTTTAAATTTTTAATAAAATCTCCCATATCTTATTTTATGTAATAAATTTAAGATTTAATGTGCAAATTTGTCATTTGAATTTATTATTATATTTTATTTTGATTCATATTTGTCATTAAATTTTCTAAGGCTGGTTTAGTATTGTTTTTAAAAAGTGACGTGAAAGTGTATTTAAAAAGTTTAACTTAAAATTTAGGGTTGTTTATAGTTGAGGTTAAAAAACACTTTTCAACTCAAACCATGATTTTAAACAAAAAAAAATTGCTAAACAAGCAACTTTTAAACCAAACCTTAATTTTAAATTAAGATTTTAAGCCAAGCCAAAAAAGCCTAATATTTTAACTTTTAACTTTTGGAAAAGTGTTTTTCAATAAATTTTCAATAAATTTACTTTTTTTATACTCTTGTTAAATCTTCTACTTTATAACATCATGTTTAAAATAAACATTTTATCTTTCCAAAAGCACTTACGGGCAACAATGATAATACTATCAAAATTTTCAAAAATACTTTTCAACTTCAATGCTAAACTGACCCTTAAATGTTTAGTATTACTATCAAAAATGCTTTTTGATAAATAAAATGTCCAGTTTAGACATGATTTATTATAACTTATTGTTAATATTTTGATAAATGAAATAAAAATTTTGAATAATTTAAGCAATTAAAATTAATTATTTGTAAAATTCAATTTGAATATATCATCTATATTTTAAATATTAAAATATAACCATTACAAATTTAAATATATAATTTATATATTTGAAATAAATTCCAATAGGAAAATAATTTTATATCTATATAAATATTACATAAATACATTGAATTATAAATACGAGTTAAAATATCATTTGACTCCAAAAGCATTTTCCCCAAACATAAAAGCTAGAAAAAAAGTGTTTGCTTTTGTCTAAAAAGTTGTTTATTTAGGATTATTTATAGCTCCAAAAGTGTTTTTCACCCCTCAAAGCATTTTTGAAAAACAATGTTAAATGAAACCTAAGTTTGTACTGAATTTTGCGATGTTACTTTTGTTTTATTGAATTTTGACACTAAAGTTTGATTTTTGATTAAATTTTACTGTTTAATTTTTTTATATAATACCTAAAATTACTCATAATCTCTTAATTCTTAAATATGAGGATAAATATTTTTAATATTTTATTTTAATAGTTAAAAATATTTATTATATTTGAAATTAATATACAATTAGTTTATAAAAAATAAATATTTTTTTCTTTTTGATATATATATATATGTTAAAATTTCAAGTATTTCTTTTCTTAAATAAAAAATTTAAATAAATTTATTAATTTTAATATTGTATTTATTAATTTATTGTTAACTATTAAAATAAAATATTTTAAATAATATTTTTAAAAATTTAAAATTTGTTCTTAAATCATCGGTATGAGTATTGAATGGTAAAATTTAATTAAAACCCAAATTTTGTAGCAAAATTCAATAAATTTCAAAGTTTAATAAAAAATTCAATAATATAAAAGTCGAATATTAAATTTTGCCATATTCTTAAAGTACAATTGCAAATATGAAGAAAAGTAAAATATAGTGAAAAGCCAGTTTCCTTACCTGTGCTATACACGGGTTTATTTTGTGTATAAATTGATTATAATAAGTAAATTTAATAATTTAAAGTGTGCATTTGGTAATATTTAATCGTAATTATGTGTCTTTAATTAATAATAGCGTAAAATAATATTTATATATAAATGCAGATTTATTGTAATTATTTTAAAACACAAAAATTAATTCATATTTTTACATATAAACTATTTACACATAATATAATTTTAATATTAAAAACAACAATTAATAAATAAATCAATGAAAACAATAAAACACTACTACATTTTAGATTTTGGTGAGTCAGTGCCATTGCATGAACACATAAAGCTAAATATTATATTTGTAACACCCCAAATCCGACTTAGATGTTATGATCAAATCTGAGAATGTTACAAAGAAGGGTTTTGAAACAAAACATTCATGTTAAAACTTCTCGTATTAATTGTTCTAAAAGAGTCCACATTTTCGGAAAAAAACTTGTTATTATTCTCTTTAATGAAATCGTCATTTATTGCCCTTTAAAGTAAAACGTAAATTTGCAGCGGAAGTTTATAAGTCGTTATAGTTGAAAACCGAGCTTGTGTTTTCAAAAACATTTGTTTGTGTAAAACCGTTGTTTGCAGAACATCGCAGTTTAAAAACCAAAACGCATCCAAAACCAAAATTATAAACAACAGTCTAGAGAGTCCCAGAATTATAAAACTATCAAAGAAAAATCCTGAAAATTAAATAATTTAATAATCAAAAATAGTTTCCGGACTAGTGGTCACTGCCAAGCCTCTGTCGCACCGACCCGCTTATGTCTAAGGATTACCTGAACAGAACAGACAAATAGATGTGAGTTTTCATAAACTCAGTGTGTAACTTAATAGAGACAGGCATGCACATAAACTCAGATTTCTCATGTAGCAGATCAGATACGGGCATAGGTCCTTAACAGAATCAGATAATATCAGACTTGGATTATCATAACATATAGATATGCAAAGTCCTACCCCCATCCTTTACACACAATCTCCGACCATCCCAACACACTATGTGGGGTATAAAACACACATCCATCCCTACACACCATATAGTGTCTTTACGACACTTATCAGAATAGTTTGCAGTCAAACTGCAGTATTTCAGCGAGATGTCGCCTCACAGAACACTCCCTCCACATATACAAATCTCATCCAATACACAGATACAAATAACATATAACAGATATACATAATTAACATGTCTCGCATGCTCATGTATAGTTATCATACATATTTATACAAAATAGTCAAATCATACATATCGATTTTCTTAATACTCAAATTAGTCTATCAGATTTGCAGATCTTATGCATTAGGGTTTGTTTTGCCCTTATCGACCATACATAAGGCCCACAGCCGATCGGAATGACGTATGTGACCTTAGGGAAAATTAGCCTAGCCCGTATGACCCATACAAGTACATACTTATCCGTCACACGACCATGTGTCGCACACAGCCGGGCACATGCCCGTGTGGCGTCGACAAACCACTTTTTTCAATTTTTTTAAATTTTGTTTTCTCGTGTTTTTGTTACACACCTGGTTCATTTTTATATGAAAGTAATCCCGAGACCTCCGAAACCTAAAAACAGTATACCAAACACCGTTTCAGCAACAAATTTATGAATCCACAACAAAATTCAAATAATGCCCTTAAACTTACTGTCGATGAAAACCACCACTATCACAAATTAGGCTGTTGGAGTGAAATTCTCTGCTTCACAACCTTCTCCTAAACGCAGAACCCAGTAATTAAAGGCTACAAAATAACATTGCTAGCATCCCAAAATACTAATCATTAAAGATAAGAGAAGCTTTACTTACCAAGTCGATTGAAGAACCCAAAAATCCAAGTTGTAACGATTGAATGGATGATTCGTGAACAAAATCAAAAGAAGAAAGAAAAAGGGTTTTGCAGAGAAAGGGAAAAACGTCAAAAGAGGGAAAGAAAGAAGAAAAAAAAGTCAAAACAAGGGGAGGAATATTTTTTTGGGAAAAATAAAATAAAAATTATTTAATTCAAAAATAAAATCCTACTCACATCCCAACTCCCCACTAACCCACTAACCAACATTATCCCATAGAATCCTACCCGCTATCCACATCCAAATACCTCAGAATTTCACTTCCACCGAACCTCTATCACTCACACGGGGGTTCAAGCACAAAACCCTGAGGCAAACTAACACCTTACCACTTGAACCAGTAGGCTCATTCTGATATGAGTTCATCAAAAATATCACATGAGCCCACCCAACAGGGATAAGGCTAGGATTAAAATAACAGAATTTTCCAAAGAGTGGGACTTGAACCCAAGACTTTAAACACACAATCAGAACACTTAACCATCGAAGTAGATACTTATTTATGACAAATTTCCCCAAGACTTTAAACACACAATCAGAACACTTAACAACCGAAGTAGATACTTATTTATTACAAATTTCACAAAAAACAAGATTAAATAATTCAGGGTGTTACAATATTGGATTCACCATCATTCAAAGTGAGGAAGGTTGTAACACCCCTTACCCGTATTCGACACCAGAATAGGGTACGAGGCATTACCAGAACACAAACGCTTGTAAACGTATTTAACCGTATTATAAAATTTCATCTAAATTAAAACTTTCAAATTTTTTAACATGCTTTTATAATTCTTCACAATATATCCTCAAAATATTATATTCATAATAAATAGGGCCTACGAGACTCGATACATACCCATGCAATTCAATGCTTCATTTCCATTTCATTCTGTTCACAATTTCTCATGCTCACAATTCAAATCATATCACTAGCAATTTCCATTTAATTCACGTACAATTCAATATTAGTAAGTTCAATACTAATACATATTTACCATTTAACTCAACATTTTTCGATTATACCATTCATTAACACATTTATAAAATTCTCAATTTTGCAATGAAAATATCACTTTATCTTAAATAACAACATCAATTCAACTCATCATCCTCTTGTTCGTCATTTTTCACTTCAGATATGAACTTATTATTTCATTACCTTTCCATACCCGTTTCCTATGCATATCACACAAGACATAAACATACCGTTCAACCATAGTCGCAAGCTAGTGCATTAAAGCATAATTCATTTTGGAACTAACCACATGATAAACCATTTCACTAAAGATTACATAATTTAAACCTTACCACCCCTGTCATGATCACAAGCATATTTCCATTTAGGCACTTACCATTTCAATGCATAAATTATAAGTTTAATGTGGCATAATCCAGCTACAACTTGGTCAAAGCCTAAGCATGTATATTAAATATGTTAACCAAATAAACATATAGCATAAGCATTATGAGCATGGATGAGCACAACATTTAGTAATGTATCAAACTTACCAACATGTGTTAATTCATAAACCATTCATGACATTACTTCAAGCTAAATCATATTCCAAATATACCATACACACATACTATGAAACTTTATTTTCCCACATGAGCTTAAATCATGACCAATAATGCGCAAATATAAGCATAATTTCTATTTCATCGTTTATCAATTATAATAGAGCATATTACTAATTGTAATACCCGATTTTGGCCCGGGTCTAAAAGGCCCAAACTACAACAGGCCTATATGGCCCAAACCCGAAATACAGAGGCCCAAAATACCAACCTAGTGGCCCAAAGCAATTTCAAAAACCCTAGGGTTTCTGGGGTGAGCCTTGCGCCGCAGCCACCTAGCCCGCATGAGCCGAGTCTCCGTACCTTCACCTGCAAGAAATAAACACAGAAAAGGAAACAAAATCAAAAGATTTGCAGATCAAGAAGATATCAAGCATGATTTGTTTCTTTGTTTTTTCATTATTAATGGCTATAAAAAGGTCATTAATATACTGTAAAGGGGATTCTTTTTTTTTTTCGCAAATCAATAAAAAAACAGATACAAAATACTGAGACTAAAATACAGAAAAAAGGATTTAAGAGAGAAGTACAAAAAAATTTCCTTTGAGTATAAAGGTGATTTTTTCCGTTTCTATTTATTTGGTTGTTCGTCGTTCTTTAGATTACTTGTTTTGTTTTATTTCTTATTTATTTATTTTTTTTGTTGCTCGAAATATAAAGAAAGGAGGAAAAGGCTTACCTCTTTCGTTGGAATTGTCGAATTGAGGCCATCTCCGCCGCAATCGGAGCACTGTCATAGGTGAATGGTGGCATTAGAGGCTGAGGTTGAAAACCCTAGCAGAGAGTCTAAAGTTTTTTTATATTCTTTGTTTTTCTTTATGCTGCAAACCAATTTTTTTTTTGTGTTTAAAAAAAAAACTGTTTTAAACCACAGTAGTGAAACGGCACCGTTTAATTGGGGGAAGGTCCGCGCGTCGACCCGACCCGTAGTTGGGTCCGCGCATTTCCACCCTAGATGGGTAAATTGCGCAGTTAGGCCTTCTTCTTTTTTTTTTGCGCCATGTCCTATTAAGCCAATTGTTTCTTTTTAATTTGGACCAAATGTTTCTACTTTTGTTCATTTTAGCCCACATTGCTGCGCACCGTTTAGGGGGAAACAGATTATTTCCATTTAGGACCCTTGTATTATGCGCGCTTCGCAATTCGGCTCTCCATTTTGTTTTAATTACGTTTTTTCTTTACAATTCATTTGTTTTAAGAAAATTGTCATTTATTACTATTATTATTGTTATTATTATTGTTATTATTATTTTATTATTTTTATATTCACGCGCATACATCGTTTTTATGTAATATATATATTGTTTTATATATAGTATACGTATGCATATATATTTTATACATATGTTATTATTTTTATTTTATTTCCTAACTTTTATATACATATATATACTTTTATATTTAGTTTCAAATTTTTTACTTTTATATATATATGTACGTATAAATTTATATTTTTTAAAATGATTAAATACTTACTTATATTTTTAACACATACTTTCTAATTTATATATATGTATATATTTATATTTTTCTTTATTTTCACAAATGCATTATGTATTTTATATATATAAGTTTTATAACCCAAAATTTTGTGTGTAAGTTATGTTTACGTCTTTTATCCTTCATAATTTCAATGTATATATATTTTGTATCTTTTATTCTTTATATATTTTTTTGTTTATTTCCTTAATTTGTTTATTGATTTATGTTTTCATTTATATTTTATTTTGCTCATTTATTTGATACTTTGCATGTTGTTGGTTTTTCTTATGTATATTAATTTCGTTCATTTATTTATATTATTTCCACACCATAGTTGTATTTATTATTGTATTTTACATTTAATGTAACATCACATCATCCCTTTACTCGAATTTAAAAACAAAAGAATTTTTTTCAAAATAGAGATAATACTCGTATTTAAGATTTTTCAAGAAAATTGAGCCCTAACGTATTGGGTTCCAATTTTCTTCGTTAAATCTAACAATCGAGAATTACTCTTTGATCAAACATAAAATGAAAAGCTTGTTGTTGGGAATTTAATATGTTGTGTCCTAACGCATTGGATGTGACGTATTGATTTCTCGAGATAATGATTTTTTAAAAATATATATATATATTAATAAAGGAAATATTCAATGTTTGGGATGTTGAGAAATTGTGCCCTAACGTATTGGGCTGCGGTTTTGTCATAAATCTTAAACAATTGAATATTCTTTTAAATTTGATCACACAAATCTTTTGGATAAACTCATCTTGAAGAAATAAAATATCGTGCCCTAACGCATTGGGTGTGATGTTTTCTGCTTCAAAATGAGGGAGTCTTAATAAATAATTTAATTAAGGATTGTATTTTTAACTCTCGACGTCAAGACATTAATTAATCAATTTAGTACCAATTTTTGGGCATTACGAGGGTGCTAATCCTTCCTCGAACGTAACTGACTCCCGAACTCGTTTTTCTAAAAACTCGTAGACCAAAGTCGTTTTAGGTGATCCAATCACACCTTAATAAAAGATTGGTGGCGACTCCAAATTTTCATCGACAACTAATTTTAATTTTTGTTTTTTTAAACAAAATAAAAATGGTTTCGACAGCTTGGCGACTCCGCTGGGGACATTTTTTTAAAATAAGAGAGTCGAGCCACAAAGTTGATTAATTTCTGTCTTAAGGTCGAGAAAATAAATTTTAAATTCATGAGATTCTTTTGCATGCATTATTTTCTTGCTTAATTGATCTTTGCATTATACATTACATGAGTTGAATGATTTTACCCTTTTAAGTGGGAGTGAGAAACTATTTATTCGTGAGGTTTTCACCTCCGTATAGGATAGTGGATCGCTTTCGGAGTACATTGGTAGCTATGCCTTCGTGAGATTTTCATCTTTGTATAGTCATAGGGAAAATGTATTCCCCTGAACCGAACTTGATCTATATGAGCCTATAATGGGTGAAGATCGAGGAATCTGCTGGTTCAGGTACCTTTGCCCTAGAAGCCAAACTTCATATAGTGAACCTTAGGAATCCACCTTAGGTAGAACTGTACTGAACCCTAGTAGATACCCGATTAGGTGTTTTACTATTTATTGATTATATTTTATGTTGTTATATGATACTGACTTTTTGTGTTTTATTTTAATTGCATGACATGGCATTTCATTTCATCATAAAAGGCGTCAGTTCATATTCAGTTACTAGATAGAAAGCTTAACATGGAAAAAAGGTTTCTTGATGAAGTGGAGGATAATGCGGCTGTCCAAACTTGGTCGAAAACGACACAGCAAGAAAAGGGTGATAGTTTGGCTGACGGGTATGTATCGAAATTATGGGACTTTACGCGCATTAGTGTAACTCAAAACAATTTGCAAGAGTTGAAGGAAATCTGGGATCAGTGGAATGACGAGGTTAGATAGCTATTTTATAATAATTATGGGGATTTGCCTTATTTGCTTGATGTAAAGGAGACAAGCGTTTGTTTCGAGCTCTCGCCTAGTTTTGGAATCCTGCTTACAGCTACTTCATATTTGGAAAGGTCGATTTGGTGCCTACGATAGAAGAATATGTGGCTTTACTATGATGTTCAAAGTTTAAAGTGAACAAGGTCTACTCGAGAGCGATAAATGTGGCAACCTTTTCAAAGAAGCTGATGAGTATAACAGAGATGAGTGAGCAATGGGTTGCTGCACGGATTAAGCAAAAGGGGGATAGTAAGTGCGTTCCTTGGAGAAGTTTGAAAGATGCAATTCTAACGCACCCAGACATGAGGAAGAGGTTAGATGTCTTTGCTTTAAGTATATATGGCTTGGTTGTCGTCCCCAAAGCCTTCGGGCATATGGATGAAGCAGTCACTGATCTATTCGACCGGCTTAATAAGAAGGTTACACCAATTCCGGTAATTTTGGCAGAAACTTTCAAGTCATTGAGTGTATGCCGAAAAACAGGAGATGGGAGATTCATTGAATGTGCACAGCTTCTACTCGCATGGTTTCACAGTCACTTTTGGAAGGTGGATAAGGTTACGTATCGAGTTTTCTCTGAAAATTATTCACCACTAAAGGAGATAGTAGCTACGCCCAGAAGAGATGACATTTCAGAGGAAAAGTGGATGGGAATTCTTCAGAATCTTCAAGAAGAGGACATCGAGTGGAGAGCTCCTTGGTTGATTCTAGATGAAATCCTGTATAAGTGTGGTAATTTTGATTGGGTTCCACTGCTTGGAATTTGGGGAGCTGTTGGATATGGCCCCTTATTGGTGCTAAGGCAGTATAGGTCAAGGCAATTTATACCTGTGAACCAAGGGATAGCTGATTGTGGATTTTCGTACAGAGATAATGGTTATAGAAAGAAGATTCAAGAGGTATCTAGTGCGTGGAAACAGACTCGCCGAATGAAGAGGTTAGCTGTGGGTCCGATGACAACTCCTGAGTATAATGAATGGTGGGTTAGGAGAATCAACGACAATATACCCAAGATGAGTCAGGAAAATAGCCAGTCAATAGAGAAATATTTGCGAGTCGTCCTTTCTGAGTTGGAAATCATAAGACAAGATTTTGAAAGAAGAAATGCGAAGTTAGAAAAGAAGATGGAACAAATAGAGGAAGAGAAAATGAACTTAAGATTAGACGTAGATGTTCAAAAGCTCGAAACTGAGAAATTAAGGAAAGGAAAAAATAAGGCTGAGGAAGAATTGGATAGTTTGAAGACACATTATAAAAAGTTGCGTCAGTCAATGAGAACTGCCAGGCTAGGAAAAACTTTAGAACAGTGGCGTGAAGAAATTCGAGCAGAAAAGGACAAAGCCGATAGATGGGAGCAGAAATTCTAAGAGGTTCAGATGCGAAATGAGGCTTTAGAAAAGAGTTTGTCAGATAGCCAAAGAGAAAGAGGTGAATTAAAGGATAGAGTGACTGAATTGGAAAGATCTCTTCGTCAGTACTAAAATCGAAATTCCGTAATAGAGTTGAAAGCTAGCTTGAGCAAGATTGAAGAAATGAAGAAAAGAATAGAAGAATTGGAAACAGCACTGCAAAATTATGAGATCCGGATCGAGTGCTTGGAAGCAAAGGATAGTCGTAATAATGAACAACTCCACTACTTTCAGAATCAAGTTAGGAGCAGAGATCATATTATGGAGGAAGCTGTGGTCCAAATTCGAGAAGTAGCTAATCACATACAAACGTTAGCAGTGTAGGCTGACATGCTGAGTGTGAAGTATGAAATAGAATCAGATCAGGGGCAAGAGTTAGTTATGTTGCTTAGGAAGATTAGAATGCTGAGTAATAGGGCGAAGCTTTATTTGTAATTCACTTTATGTAAAGAAATTTACTTTTTAGTAAAGTTTTCTTAAATGGAATTGAATCAAAATTGACGCCTTTTTGCATTCATTTCATGCATTACATTTGTTTCATGTGCATTAAAATATTAAAAGATTCTAATTAATTCAAATCACTCCTCAGTTAATCTGGAAACCAACCAACCTACCAAACACTGCTACGGTACTCGATCAAAAACTAAGGACATGGACCAAAGGATGGAAAGGCTAGAACAGTTCCAAAAGGAGATGCAGGATCAGTTTCAACAACAAATGAATGAACAACTTGAGAAAATTCAGCAAAAAATGATGGACAAAATGATGGAATCTCAAGGGAGTATGATGGCTCAATTAACTCAGTTGACCGGAGGAACTGATAAAGGAAAGGGCTCTGTGCTCAATGTTGAAGAACGAGACAGTGAGGGACCTGTTTATCCCCCAGGCTTTACCCTTCAGTACGTTAAGGTATATCCACGCAAATCCTCTGTCACCATCAAGCCTCAGCAGTTTCAGGCCGGTGCTGTAACACCAATGAATTTTCAAGCTGGATCAAGCTCTAATCCCGGAGACAACCTTGTTAATCCTGTTATCCTTGACTTCGATGAAACAGATGGAAAAGAGAAGATGAAGGATGAATTGCCAAAACAGCTAGAAGAAAAGTATAAATGGCTGGAAGAAAAATTTAGAGCGATGGAAAGTACTGAGAGCTACCATGGGATTGACGCTAAAGAATTGAGCTTGGTTCCGGATTTAGTACTCCCTTACAAATTCAAAATGTCCGAGTTTGAGAAATACAATGGAACTAGTAGCCCCGAAGCTCATATTACCATGTTTTGTAGGCGAATGACTGGGTATGTTAATAACGACCAACTGCTGATACATTGTTTCCTGGATAGCCTCACGGGGGCAGCATCCAAGTTGTACAATCAATTGAGTCGTACCAAGATTAATTCATGGAGAGATTTAGCACAGGCATTCATAAAGTAGTATAATCACGTAACCGACATGGTACTTGATAGAATCACTCTACAAAACATGGAAAAGAAGCCTGGTGAAAGTTTTAGGCAATACGCACAGAGGTGGAGGGAAGTTACCGTCCAAGTTCAGCAATCTCTTCTAGAAAGAGAAATGACCATGCTTTTCGTTAACACGTTGAAGGCCCCATTTATCATACATATGTTAGGAAGTGCCACAAAGAGCTTTTCTGCCATAGTTATGAATGGAGAAATGATAGAAAATGCTATCAGAAGTGGGAAGATTGAAGCTAGAGAAAGTAGCAAAAGGTCGGCCTCGAAGAAGAAAGAAAATGAGGTCAACAATACAAGTTCATATAGCAAGGGATATTCAAAGACGATTACGGTGAATCAGCCGGGAAAAGTGGCTGTTAACCAACAAGGATCATCAAAGCAGGGATCTGACACAAGACAAAATACGGAGAAGCTTCAATTTACGCCAATTCCAATGTCGTATAGGGAGCTGTATCAGAATCTATTCAATGCACACGTGGTTTCCGCTTATTATTTGAAACCTCTATAGCCTCCATACCCTAAGTGGTATAATGCAAACGCACGATGCGATTATCACGCGGGAATTGTGGGGCATTCCATAGAACATTGTACGGCGTTCAAAAGTTAGTTGAAAGACTTATAGGCATGGGCGTTGTTAAATTGGATGATTTACCTAGTGTAGAGAATCTGTTACCTGATCATAATGAAGTGAACATGATAGGTGGGTACATGGGTAGAAAAATCAAGGAAGATATTACAGAAGTGAAAATTCCTTTGAGATGGGTCTGGAAGAAGATGGTAGAAAGGGGGTAATTTGTTTTGGATTTAGAGAGAAGCTTTGAAGAGGTGGAGAACTACTATGAGTTCCATCATGAGGAGGGACATGAGATTTAAGAATGTACAAAATTCAGAGCCTTGGTTCAAGGCATGATGGATGACAAGGAAATGGAGTTTTACGAAGAAGTTAAGGAGGAAGGGAGTATCTGCACATCCGAATCCATGAAGGTTCCAAGAGTAGCGCAGCCTGTGGTCATCATCTCGTGACCAAAGAATGATGAAGTGAGAACGCCAGTAATGCCAAGGATCATAATAAAGAAACCTGCAACCTTTTCTTACCAAGATAGTAGGAAGATTCCGTAGAACTACAAGTGCAATACAACTGTCTCTGGAAAGGGGACCACAAAGGACCAGGGCGTGAGTGCCGATCCAGAACCTGTGAAAGGAAGGGCCGTAACAGTGGAACAAAAAGGAAAAATAGCTGAGCTTGTGTTATTTATCAATAAGCCAGTGAAAGAGGAAGAAGCTGTGGAATTCCTCAAATTTTTGAAGCATAGTGAGTATAATGTCGTCGAACAGTTGCATAAACAACTGGCTCGCTTATCTGTACTAGCCTTACTCTTGAATTTAGAAGTGCACCGAAGTGCATTGATGAAGGTGCTGAACGAGACCTATGTGGCCAACGATATTTTTGTCGGCAAATTAGATCGGTTGGTCAATAATATCAATACTGATAATTTTATATTCTTCAATGATGATGAAATACCACCTGGGGGCATGGGGTTTACCAAGGCTTTGCATATCACTACACGATGCAAGGGGTATACTTTGCCAGGAGTGTTGATTGACAATGGATCAGCTTTGAACATGTTGCCATTATCCATACTTAACAGGCTTCCCATAGACAGCTCACACATGAAAACATGCCAAAATATAGTGAGGGCGTTTGATGGTACAGAAAGAAAGGTCATGGGAAGAATTGAGATACCCTTATTGAATAGGCCTAACAGTTTATGAGGTGGATTTTCTTGTGATGGACATCAAACCTTCCTACAATTGCTTATTAGGGAGACCATGGATACATTCAGCGGGGGCCGTACCGTCATCATTACATCAGAAATTGAAGTTAGTGTCAGAAGGTCGGCTGGTGACAATAAACGCCGAAGAGGATATTATAGCGGCTGTATCCAATAAGGCGCCGTATGTGGAGACCAATGACTAGTCGGTGGAATGCTCTTTTCGATCCTTGGAGTTTGTAAATGCAACATTTATTCCTGAAGGGAGCAAAATTTTGGTGCCTAAAATATCCAAAACTACAGAGATGGGTTTGCAATTGTTGGTAGGGAAAGGAGCTTTACCCAGAAGAGGATTAGGGAAATACCTTCAAGGGAAAATTGAGGTTCCAGTGCTAAAAGAGAAACAAGACAACTTTGGCTTAGGGTACAAGCCAAATAGGGGACAGAGAAAGAAGGAGTTGGAAAGAAGGCAAGAAAGAAGAAGGGCACGTTTAAGTGGGGAGGAAATCAAATGGGAGCCAATGATAATTCCTTACATATCCAAAACCTTCATATCTGGAAGGATCATTCATTCTGAGAAAGGATATCAATTCAGGAAAGCATCGAAGAGACGTTGGAAAACATGCACATCAATGCCATAAATGAGGATGCAAATGAAGAAAGGAGCTTGTTAGACATTTGTCCTTATGAACCTGGGAGTGTTCTAGACAATTGGACTGCGGAAGAAATACCTGAAGTCTTTAGAACTGTCTTAGAGTAATATTCAGAACAAACCTATTGTTTTAGCCTAGAAATAATAAGACCTCTTTTGCGAAAAAGGCTTATGTTCAAATATCTTTATTTTAATAAAATACATCTTTGCAATTCTCTCGAGCAAATATTCTTTTATTCTTCCCATACGAGTAAATACATAAATTATTATTTCATTTATAATCATATTACACAAATAATTGTACATAAATTCATACATTCTTTTGTAACCATATTAGGTCCTTGTATATTAATGACGTGAATAACGCTGCTACAAATTCAGAGTTTCCTCTTGAACGAAACATGTGTTTAGAGGGATCACAGGACTTGGAAGGTGACGTAGATGGTGGTTTATCTTTGGACTTGTTGAGAATGGTAGAACAGGAAGAAAAACAAATTCTACCTCACAAGGAAGAAATAGAAGATGTGAGCTTGGAAGAAGGGAAAGAGGTGAAAATTGGAACTGAGATCTCTGCAAAGATAAGACGAGACCTCATTGAATTACTCCAAGAATTCAAAGACGTCTTCGTATGGTCATACCAGGATATGCCCGGGTTGAGCACTGACATTGTAGTGCATCGCCTACCTATAAGGGAGGATTGTAAGCCAGTTCAATAGAAGCTAAGAAGAATGAGGCCTGATATTGTGCTTAAAATAAAAGAGGAAGTAAAGAAGCAGTTTGATGCTGGGTTTTTATAGGAGGTCAAATATTCTGAATGGGTAGCCAACATCGTTCCAGTCCCTAAAAAAGATGGAAAAGTACGAATGTGCGTAGATTACAGAGATTTGAACAAAGCAAGCCCAAAAGACAATTTGCCATTGCCACATATCGATACTTTGGTGGACAATACGACAGGATATTCACTGTTTTCCTTCATGGATGGTTTCTCAGGATACAATCAGATAAAGATGCACCCTGAAGATACGGGAAATACTACATTCATTATTTTGTGGGGAACATTTTGCTACAAAGTAATGTCATTCGGATTAAAGAATGCGGGAGCAACATATCAGAGAGCCATGATAGCCTTGTTCCACGGCATGATGCACAAAGAGGTTGAGGTTTATGTTGATGATATGATTGCCAAATCCAGAACAGAGGAGAAGCATGAGCGGGTCCTAACAAAATTGTTCTTAAGACTAAGAAAGTTTTAGCTCAAACTCAATCCAACAAAATGCACTTTTGGGGCCAGGTTAGGGAAGTTATTGGGCTTCATAGTCAATGAAAAAGGAATCGAGATTGACCCAGACAAAGTCAAGGTAATACGAGATTTACCGCCACCGCGTACTCAGAAAGAGGTTCGAGGTTTCTTAGGAAGACTGAATTATATTGCTCGGTTCATTTCACAATTGATCGAGAAATGCGAGCCCATATTTCGTCTTCTTAAGAAAAATAATCCAGGTGTTTGGAATGAAGAATGCCAGGAATCTTTTGAAAAGATAAAGCAATACCTATCCAATACTCCAGTGCTGTCACCACATATCCCAGATAGACCCTTGATTTTGTATCTAACGGTGTTCGACAATTCCATGGGATATGTGTTGGGTCAACATGATGCGACTGGAAGGAAAGAAAAGGCGATATACTATCTCAGTAAGAAATTCATTGATTGTGAAATGAGATATTCGTCTATCGAAAAATTATGTTGTGCTTTGATTTGGACGACAAAGAGGTTGAGGCAATACTTACTCTATCATACGACTTGGCTAATTTCAAAATTAGACCCTTTAAAGTATATGATGGAGTTAACAGCGTTGAATGGGAGAATGGCTGGATGGCAAATCTTGCTCTCCGAGTTTCATATAGTATAGGTAAGTCAGAAGGCCATCAAAGGGGGTGCGATAGTAGATTTCTTGGCTAGCAGAGCTTTAGAAGATTATGAACCGCTGGACTTTGACTTCTCGAATGAAGACTTGATTTATGTGGCAAATGCTGAAGAGGATCCCTAAGAAAATCAATCTTGGAGGTTAAACTTTGACGGCGAATCTTATCTCTTTGGCGTTAAAGCTTGGATTAGCTGAAGCGGAGCGGATTGAAGCTGTGGGCAGTGAATCCTATCTCTTTGGCATTACAGTGGAGCAGATTAAAGCCGCAACGGCTAATCTTACTCCCCTGGTAGTACAGTGGAACAGATTAAAGCTACGACGGTGAATCTCGTTTCCCCAACATTGCAATTTAAAAGATTAAAGCCGCAACGGCAAATCTTATTTCCCTAGCGTTGTAGTGGAGCAGATTGAAGCCGTGACGACGAATCTTATCTCCCTGGCGTTAAAGCTTGGATTAGCTGAAGTGGAGTGGATTGAAGCTATGGGCAACGAATCCTATCTCTTTGGCATTGTAGTGGAACAGATTAAAGCTAAAGGTAGCGAATCTTGTTTCCCTAGCGTTGCAGCGGAGTAGATTAAAGCTGAGGGCAGCGAATCTTATTTCCTTGGCGTTAAGACTTGAAATAGCTAAAGCGAAGCGGATTAAAGCTGTGGGCAGTGAATCCTATCTCTTTAGCATTTTTAGTGGTATAGATTAAAGCCACAACGACGAATCTTACTCCCTTGGTAGTGTAGTGGAACAGATTGAAGCTACGACGGCGAATCTCATTTCCCCAACATTGCAATTTAAAAGACTAAAGATGGCGAATCTTATCTCCCTGAAGTTGCAGTGGAGCAGATTAAAGTCAATAATCCTATCTCTCTGAAGTTACAGTGGAGTGGATTAAATCCACAGATCTTATCTCTCTGAAGTTGCTGTAGAGTAGATCACATCGGGTCTTATCTCCCTGAAGTTGCAGTGGAGCAGACTCAAGAAAGCAAGTCTTATCCCCCTGACATTGTAGTGGGGCAGACTAAATAAACAAATCCTATCTCCCTAAAGTTGTAGTGGAGTGGATTAAAATGATGGATCTTATCCCGCTGAGATTGGGGCAGAACAAATCACATCAAATTCATCTTTAAGTGACAGTAGATCAAGTTGAAGCTATAAGTCTTATCTCCCTGGTGTTAAAGCTTGGATTAGCATAAGTGGAGCGGATTGAAGCTGTGGGAAGCAAATCCTATCTCATTGGCATTATAGTGGAGCAGATTAAAGCTAAAGGTAGCGAATCCTATTTCCCTAGCATTGCAGCGGAGCAGATTAAAGCTGAGGGCAGCCAATCTTATCTCCCTGGCGTTAAGACTTGAAATAGCTAAAGTGAAGCGGATTAAAGCTGTGGGCAGCGAATCCTATCTCTTTAGCATTTTTAATGGAATAGATTAAAGCCGCAACGGTGAATCTTACTCCCCTGACAGTGTAGTGGAACAGATTGAAGCTACGACGGTGAATCTCGTTTCCCCAACATTGCAATTTAAAAGACTAAAGATGGCGAATCTTATCTCCCTGAAGTTGCAGTGGAGTAGATTAAAGCCAATAATCCTATCTCCCTGAAGTTGCAGTGGAGCGGATTAAATCCAAAGATATTATCTCTCTGAAGTTGCTGTAGAGTAGATCACATCGGGTCTTATCTCCCTGAAGTTGCAGTGGAGCAGACTCAAGAAAGCAAGTCTTATCCCCCTAAAATTGCAGTGGGGCAGACTAAATAAACAAATCCTATCTCCCTAAAGTTGTAGTGGAGTGGATTAAAATGATGGATCTTATCTCGCTGAGATTGGGGCAGAACAGATCACATCAAATTCATCTTTAAGTGACAGCAGATCAAGTTGAAGCTATAAGTCTTATCTCCTTGAAGTTGCAGTGGAGTAGATTGAAGCACTAGTTCCTATACCTCTGAAGATGCAGTAGGAAGGAACGAGACTACTTGAAGAAGAAGAGTACCAAGATCCAGCACGATGGGCAAAATCGGGCATTTTTTTAGTCTTTGCTCTGTCCCCGTTACACGACAACAAGCAAAGAGGGGCAGCTGTAATACCCGATTTTAGCCCGGGTCTAAAAGGCCCAAACTACAACAGGCCTATATGGCCCAAACTTGAAATATAGAGGCCCAAAATACCAACCCAGTGGCCCAAAGCAATTTCAGAAACCCTAGGGTTTCTGGGGTGAGCCTCGCGCCGCAGCCACCTAGCTCGCATGAGCTGAATCTCCGCACCTTCACCTGCAAGAAATAAACATAGAAAAGGAAACAAAATCAAAAGATTTGCAGATCAAGAAGATATCAAGCATGATTTGTTTCTTTGTTTTTTCATTATTAATGGCTATAAAAAGGTCATTAATATACTGTAAAGGGGATTCTTTTCTTTTTGCAAATCAATAAAAAAAACGGATACAAAATACTGAGACTAAAATACAAAAAAAAGATTTAAGAGAGAAGTACAAAAAAATTTCCTTTAAGTATAAATGTGATTTTTTCCGTTTCTGTTTATTTGGTTGTTCGTCGTTCTTTAGATTACTTGTTTTGTTTTATTTCTTTTTTTTGTTGCTCGAAATATAAAGAAAGGAGGAAAAGGCTTACCTCTTTCGCTGGAATCGTCGAATTGAGGCCATCTCCACCGCAATCGGAGCACTGGCACAGGTGAATGGCGGTATTAGAGGCTGAGGTTGAAAACCCTAGCTGAGAGTCTAAAGTTTTTTTTATTTTCTTTGTTTTTCTTTATGCTACAAACAGATTTTTTTTTGTGTTTAAAAAAAACTATTTTAAAGCACAGCAGTACGGTGCCGTTTAATTGGGGGAGGGTCCGCGCGTCGACCCGACCCGCAGTTGGGTCCCCGCATTTCCACCCTAAATGGGTAAATTGCGCAGTTAGGCCTTCTATTTTTCTGCGCCATGTCTTATTAAGCCAATTGTTTCTTTTTAATTTGACCCAAATGTTTCTACTTTTGTTCATTTCAGCCCACATTGCTGCGCACCGTTTAGGGGCAAACAGATTATTTCCATTTAGGACCCTCGTATTATGCGCGCTTCGCAATTCGGCTCTCCATTTTGTTTTAATTATGTTTTTTCTTTACAATTCATTTGTTTTAAGAAAATTGTCATTTATTACCATTATTATTATTATTATTTTATTATTATTATTTTATTTTATTATTTTTATTCACGCGCATGCATCGTTTTTATGTAATATATATATTGTTTTATATATAGTATACGTATGCATATATATTTTATACATATGTTCTTATTTTTATTTTATTTCCTAACTTTTATATACATATATATACTTTTATATTTAGTTTCAAATTTTTTACTTTTATATATATATGTACGTATAAATTTATATATTTTTTAAAAATGATTAAATACTTAATTATATTTTTAACACATACTTTCTAATTTATATATATATATATATATGTATATTTATATTTTTCTTTATTTTCACAAATGCATTATGTATTTTATATATATAAGTTTTATAACCCAAATTTTTGTGTGTAAGTTATGTTTACGTCTTTTATTCTTCATAATTTCAATGTATATATATTTTGTACCT
This sequence comes from Gossypium turneri, assembly GCA_008044935.1. NCBI lineage: Eukaryota > Viridiplantae > Streptophyta > Magnoliopsida > Malvales > Malvaceae > Gossypium > Gossypium turneri. The sequence continues at coordinate 22,866,006 of CP032580.1, forward strand.
TTTATTCTTTATATTTTTTTGTTTATTTCCTTCATTTGTTTATTGATTTATGTTTTCATTTATATTTTATTTTGCTCATTTATTTGATACTTTGCATGTCGTTGGTTTTTTTTTTTATGTATATTAATTTCGTTTATTTATTTGTATTATTTCCACACCATAGTTGTATTTATTATTGTATTTTACATTTAATGTAACATCACATCATCTCTTTACTCGAATTTAAAAACAAAAGAATTTTTTTCAAAATAGAGATAATACTCGTATTTAAGATTTTTCAAGAAAATTAAGCCCTAACGTATTGGGTTCCAATTTTCTTCGTTAAATCTAACAATCGAGAATTACTCTTTGATCAAACATAAAATGAAAAGCTTGTTGTTGGGAATTTAATATGTTGTGTCCTAACACATTGAATGTGACGTATTGATTTCTCGAGACAAGGATTTTTTAAAAATATATATATATTAATAAAGGAAATATTCAATGTTTGGGATGTTGAGAAATTGTGCCCTAATGTATTGGGCTGCGGTTTTGTCATAAATATTAAACAATTGGATATTCTTTTAAATTTGATCACACAAATCTTTTGGATAAACTCATCTTGAAGAAATAAAATATCGTGTCCTAACGCATTGGGTGTGATGTTTTCTACTTCAAAATGAGGGAGTCTTAATAAATAATTTAATTAAGGATTGCATTTTTAACTCTCGACGTGAAGACATTAATTAATCAATTTGGTACCAATTTTTGGGCGTTATGAGGGTGCTAATCCTTCCTCGAACGTAACTGAGTCCCGAACCCATTTTTCTTAAAACTCGTAGACCAAAGTCATTTTAGGTGATCCAATCATACCTTAATAAAAGATTGGTGGCGACTCCAAATTTTCATCGATAACTAATTTAATTTTTGTTTTTAAAAAAATAAAAATGGTTTCGACACTAATTATACACAAATCATTCATATATTTCCCAATTTTCCTCCCCCTCCTCTCCATTCCACATCCTTAATGTGTATAACACACTCAAACAACATTATCCATACTTTCACTATTTTCCTGTATGTAAATTCAAACTGTCTGTCAGAGTCAGAGTCACTAATTTATTTATATCTCGAGCTATCAAGCTCCAAATTAAGATCCGTTAATTTTCCACAAAACTAGACTCAAATATCTTCTTACCACAAAATTTTTAGATTTTTTTTCTCATCCATTAAGTACACTTTATTCTTTAAAGTTCCCCTGTTTCACTGCTTGATAGTTCTGACCTTTCTTCACTAAAAATTAGTTATTTCATAGTACAAAATTCAGATAATGTTCTCGTTTGTTTATTTTGAAAATAGACTCATTAAGGATTCTAAAAATATAAATTTTATCCCATAATTATTTTTTTACAATTTTTAATGATTTTCCAAATTTAGAATAGGGGATTTCGAAATCATTCTAGCCCTGTCTCACTAAAATTCAAATATCTCATAATATAAATCTCTTTTGCTTGATTTGTCTCTTTTATCTGAAAATAGACCCATTTAGATTTAATTTCATATCTTATTCACTCTCTAATTCGATTTCCACCATTTTTGGTGATTTTTCAAAGTCACACAACTGCTGCTGTCCAAAACTATTTTGTTGCTAAATTTACTCTTTCATAATTTCACTTACTCCATTGCATCTTACCGATGGTTTGATCAAATATCGAGCACATTGTTCATAAATTTTCACACTTATACCTGTACTCATTCATCGCATAGTCATATTCAATTACACTTAGTTGTTACATGATCTCATGTATTTTCACTTAGTCAATTTCCCAATGAACACTTCGGAATAATAACAGATACACGATGGATCAACACATAGCACCACCCTTATAGTCAATGATACTCTGTGGAATCAGTACATAGCAACCACCTTCATAATCAATAGTACCCGGTGGAATGAGCACACAACAACCACCTTTATAATCAATGATACCTGGTGGAATCAGCACACAACAACCACCTTTACAATCAATGATACCCGGTGGAATCAGCACACAACAACCACCTTTATAATCAATGGTACCGGGTACACGTAGTAGCCTTCACATAGTACTACACACGTGACCATTACTATCTCTTTCACATAGTGGCCTGCACACAGCCCGTGCCACACATGTGATCATTATTGTCACTTCATTCGTATCTTTTCTATTCCAAAGGTTCAACTGGGAAATTTCTCACTTTTCTTTTTCACTGATCAAAGTCAATTTCTCGTCTTTCTTAATTTATAATAACACATTTGACTTACTTAACACTCACATTATTCAATTTAGTCCAAAAATCACACTTTGAAAAAAAATACATTTTTGCCCCTAAAGTTTCACAAAATTACAATTTTTCCCCTAGGCTCGTAAAATAATTTTTATTCAATTTCCTTGCATTTTAGGCCTAGCAGAACCAATTTCATAACTATAGCAGTCCACAATTCTAACTTATTCACACACTTGTGACATATTTTATAACTTTTACAAATTAATCCTTTTAGGCATTTTCATCGAAAATCACTTAGTAAAAGACGTTCATCACACTCCAAACATTCATATTCTTCCATAAAACATCAAAATACATGCATGTCATTCATGGGTAAATTTTTAAACACAAACCCTAGTTCAAAATAATGGTAAAAATAGGTAAATCTTGTTACGAGGACTTCAAAAACGTAAAAATCATTAAAACGGGGCTAGAACGGACTTACAATCGAGCTTGGAAGCTTGAAAAACTCTAGCCATGGTTTCTCCATGCAATTTTCGGCCTAGGGGTTGAAGATGGACAAAAATTGGCTTTTAATTTTGTTTTTAATTCATTTTAATAATTAAATGACCAAAATGCCCTTAATGAAAAACTTTAGAAACATGCCTAACCATGTCCAATTTTGTCCACTAACTTAACCAATGGTCTAATTACCATATAAGGACCTCCAATTTAAAATTTCATAATAATTGGACACCTCTAACATGTAGATCTCAACTTTTGCACTTTTTACAATTTAGTCCTTTTGACTAAATTGAGTGCCCAAAAGTCAAATTTTCAAACGAAATTTTCACAAAATAATTTTGTGAAATCGTAGACCATAAAAATATAATAAAAATAAAATTTATCCTCGTCAAATTTGTGTTCCCGAAACCACTGTTCTGACTAGGCCCAAAATCGGGCTATTACAAAGGTTTTGGGTTATTTTCGAACAAATTACTTTTTTTTTTGTACTTTTAATGTCCGTTTTACGATCCATGTTTAGAGTTCGTGGCTACCCCTCCCAATAATATCATCTTCAAGGTTCGAACTCTTTTTTAAATATTATTATCGCTCACTTTCGTATAATATGTATTATTTATATTAAATAAATAATAAATATTATATATAAATAATTTTAAATTATAAGCCATCTCTCATGAATTTCCTCAAATGAAAAACTCTAAATAGTTTTTTTAAATAGTGAAGAAATTTAGTTAAAGTACTTAGGAGGTCCCTATATTATTGAAACTGGATCAAATTAGTCCCTCTATTATTAAATGGATCAATTTAGTCCCTATACTATTAAAAAGAATCAAATAAGTCCATATTGTAACAGAGTTAACATTTATTGTATAAAAGATGTCTTGAAAATGATATCTTTCAATTGCAGTTCAATTTCAAAAAAAATGATTTCACTTATAGAAATGCAAAAGCTTTGAAAATATTAACTTTGTTAAACAATAAATGATATTTTTTAAACAGTTAATGTTAACTTTATCCCAATTTGGTCTTATTTGATTCATTTTAATAGTACAAGGATCAAATTGATCCATTTAATAGTAGAGCGACAAATTTGATCAAATCCCTATATTAGAGGGTCTTTCAAGTACATCCACCATATAAATTTATACTTATTTATAGGGTAAGTGTGAAATATGAAAGTGCTTAATGTGGTATTTATAGTATAAGTGCTTGAAAAGGAGATTACCACATGTTAGAAAATTATAGTGTGAACATGATGTACATCTCTTTATTTAGCTAAAACCTTGTAATATAATATATATATATATATATATATATATATGATATGGTGTATCAATAACATATATAATTATATAAATAATATATAAATAACTTTAAACTGTAAATCATGTCTCATGACTTTCTTCAAAGGAAAAAGCTTAAATAACTTATGTAAATAGTGAAGAATTTTATAGTTATTTATATTGTAACTGTGAGCTATATGATGTAGGAAGTTCATGAAGGTATTTGTGGCCATCACCTGGGTGCAAAAGTTTTGGCCTGGAAAATCTTGTGACAAGGATATTATTGGCCTACTAGCAGAAAGATACATCAACTTTTTTCCAAAAATGTAACGCCCTAAAAATTTGAAATTCTGCATGGTAAACTTTTTCATTAAATGTGTGTTTGGTTTAGTGGTTAGTGCCTTAAATGTGTATTTGAAATCTGGGGTTCAAGTCCCACTTGTGATAAAATTTATTATTTTTTATTCAACCTTTATCTGTGAATGTTTGACCTATGGTTAATTCAGTGTAATTTTATATTAAGAATAAGCCTGTGGGTTCAATGGTTAAACTTTTGTGTTTTGAGTGTTTGGTGTTCGAGTCCCCGCGAAAGCTAAGGAAAAGTTTTTTTTTTTTTTGCTACTTCATACAATTTGTTATTTTAAAGAAATTAAACTCTTTTATTTTATTTTATTTTCTTTCTTAAAATTTTCTTTTTCCTACCATTTCTTTTTCTTTCTTTCTTTTCTTCTCTTTCCTCTGGTATATTTTATTTTATTTTGCTTCTTCTGTTGATATTGTGGTTAAACTGTCAAGGAAATTGTGTTGTTTTTGTTCGGTTGAAGGGTTAATAGCATAAGTTTTGTTGTGATTTTTTTGTTAATGTTCGTTTCTTTGCTCGTTGTTAGCGAAAGGGGGTTTTCCTATTTTTTTGTTCAATTTCTTCGTGTAAGTGTTCAATTGGTTCTTTTACTTAGGTGAAGGGGTTGCGAATCTGGATCCTCTAACGTCCTAAATTTTGTGCTGCTGATTTCGCATGAGGGTAAGTGTTGTTTTTCTTTTTGAGTTTTGAAGTCGAAATGTTTTAACATAGTTTGGTTTTGATTGCTTGTTTAGTGAACTGGTTCGATTAATTCATTTGATTGGTAAATATAATGTCGTTTTTAGGTTCTGGAATCACTGTTGTTGCTTTTACATCGAAAGCGTATCAGGTGTGTAACGAAAACCTGAGATTTTCTAAATGACAAAAGCCAGAAACCATGACTGTCGACGCCACATGGCCGTGTGTTAGGCTGTGTGGTAGGCCGTATAACTCGCTGTTTTGGAATTAGAGTCACACGGGCCAGAGACACGGGCGTGTGTCTAGGTAGTGTAACTCACTGTTTTGGAATTAGAGTCACACGGACGTGTGTCTAGGTCGTGTGAGGGACTATTTTGATTGTGAGTCACATGGTTGAATGACATGGGCGTGTGTCTAGATCGTGCAAATCTTTGAATTGGGTCACACAGCCGTGTGCCAGATCGTGTGAGGCACTATGATGAGCCACACGAGCGTGTGCCAGGCCATGTAGACCACACGGGCCAATCAACCAAGCCGTGTAAATCCATACGGGGATGTGATTCAAGAATCGAGATTTTTCCCTATGGTCGTAAAGGTCGTTTGAATCGAACGTAGGCCTACCGTGGGGTCTGTATGATCTGACTTAAGCTATAGAACCATTATCTGATAATCTATTTCTGAGCAAGCTATTATTTGTATACATGATTGATATGTAATCGAATAAGTATGTGTGTTTTGTATTATATGAGCATGATCTGAATTCATATCACTGTATATGTATATCTGATATCTGTTATGTTAAATTTACATTTGCATTGGGATTAGGTTTGTATAAAGGAGGAAGTGTGAGCAGTTTAATAATCTACCAAATCTGGTGGCTAAGTCACGTATATATATGATTTTGGCAATTTATAGCATTCTAATCCGACAACTAGGCTGCAATTATTCTAAAATGTGACATACAGTTACTATGCGGTGTGTAGGGATGGATGGGTACCTGATATCCTATATGGTGTGTAGGGATGGATGGAGAGGGCGTGTAGCGGATGAGGGTAGGAATTTGCATCTATATCTGTTATGTTCTGTATCCATATATGAGATTCTCTATTCTTGTTTCTATATTCAATTTTGAGAATTATTTGAGAAATGAGAAATCGACACCTTATCTAACATATTTTTGATGAATTGAATTCATAAGTTACACACCGAGTTGTAAACCCATTTTTTCTGTTTGTTTGAATTTTAAGTAACCCTCAGACTTAAGCGGGTCGGCGTAGCAGGAGCTTGGTCATCTCCATTTGGTCATTTTATTGTTTTATGAAAATTTATACTATTTCATATTTCTTTTCAGATTATTGTTTTAAAGTCTGGATTTTATGGTTTGTTTCTGATATTTTAAATGGCTTGCATCGTTTGAATTTTCACTATTAAACGTTGGACTATCCAGAAGTGGTTTAATGTAGCTCTCCAGATTCGACCATAATGTCCAGGCCGAGTTTGAGGTGTTACACAAAATGTGAACCTTGTTAAAAATTCACCTATTCTCCATACAACTATCGGGCCCCTACATACCATTTCAAGCCCTTGGCCTTTTGCAACGTGGGTTATTAACATGGTAGGATCATTTCTATAGGCCACAACGCAGAAGAATTATATTATGGTCACTATAGAATATTTTTCGAAGTGGATGGAGGTAGAATCATTAGTCACTATCACAAAGAAGGAAGTAGAAAACTTTGTCTAAAAGACTATTATCAACAGATACGAGGTCCCGCGTATCATAATTGTTGATAATGGAACAAAATTTCAGGGAAGGTTTAAGGAGTTCTGTGATAACCTCCACATTTCCCTGGTGCATAGCTCAATCAAAACCCCTAAAACCAACAGCCAAGCAGAGGCTATTAATGAGAAGATCCTCCAAGGCTTAAAGAAAAAAGTGGAAGATGCAAAGCGCATATGGTTAGATAAGTTACTAGGTATTTTTTGGTCTTTACATACCACATCATACTCAGGGACGGAGGAAACCCCTTTCAACCTCATGTTCGGCACTAAAGTTGTGATACCAACTGAGATAAACCTTCATACACACCAGATGATTCATTATGTTGATCAAACCAATGAAATCAAGCTTAAGGAAAACCTAGATTTCTTTAAAGTAAAAGATCGAGCATCAATTCAGATGGCTATTTGAGCTCATCAAGTGGCACAATACTATAATTCAAATGAGGGACCTAGTTGTAACACTCTAAACCTGGCCTAGACGTCCAGACCAAGTCTAGAGTATAACACCCCAAACCAGGCCTAAACATTAGGGCCGAATTTGGTAATGTCACATTGTAACACCCCTTACCCGTATTCTATGCTGGAATAGGGTACGAGGCATTACCAGAATAAATACACTTATAAACATATTAAACTGAGTTATAAAATTTCATCCAAATTAAAAACTTTCAAATTATTATCTTCGAGTCGCTAATTAGGGTTTACAAGACCCAATACATACCCATTCATATGCTCAATATATTCGTTAAATCAATCCAATATTGAAGAATCCACTTTAAGTCAGAATCAATATTAATCACAATCATAAATCTTTTCATGTTAATTTCATATATCACTAACTGAACTTTGAATGTCAATTTACAAATATGTAATTCACTAACACATTCTGGTATATACAATGCTTAATTGATGAAATCATTTAATTGAGCTAAATTTCATATTCACTCCAAATTTTCTTCTATATCCATAAATGCTTTCACTTACCATTTACCTAACCAATTTCTTGAACCAAGCTATCACACAACAATAATACATCACCTGTGCTTCATGAATTCAATGTTCGAATCTTATCACCATCAAATCCATGTCATTTGAATACTTAAAGTTTATTCAAGCATATATTATTACGTTTCATATACCAAGCATATGTCAAAATTACGAATACGCAATCAATTCATTTTTCATTTATTTAACTAGAAAATTAATCTCAAAATTCATAACATTCCATTACTTAAGATATGCCATAAAACACTCCTTTAACATAAACTAGCACCATGGCCGAATTTTCAGTATGCTATTTATTCCCCTTTTTCCGAATCACATAGCAAAATATTACAAATATGTATATATTTGAATACTATAATTATGCATCAACTTACCAACATGAGTTAATTCATGAGCCACTCATGACATCATTTCATGCCAAATATACCACGCACATATGCTATGAAACTTTATTTTCTCTCATGAGCTTACCATGACCAGTAATGCACCAATATAAGTATCACTCCTATTTCAACATTTATCGATTATAATCAGACATTTAACCAATTATACACAATTCATTCATATACTTTATTGTCCTCCTCCTCCTTTCCATCCCACATCCTTTATGTATATAACATGCTTAAATAGCATTATACATAATTTCACTATTCACTTATATTTAAATTCAAAGCCGTCTAGTCGAGTTACAGTCACTGAATTATTTTTATTCGGAGCTACAGAGCTCCAAATTAAGTTGTATTAATTTTCCCCAAAACTAGACTCACATATCTTCTTACCATAAAATTTTTAGAATTTTTGGCTTTGCCAATAAATGCAGTTTATTCTTTAAAGTCACCCCTGTTTCACTGCTCAACATCTCTGACCTCTCTTCACTAAAAATAAATTATCTCATTGTACAGAATTCAGATGATATTTCCATTTATTTTTTGAAAATAGACTCATTAAGGATTCTAAACATATAAATTATAACTCATAATTATTTTTGTAAAATTTTTAATTATTTTCCAAAGTCAAAATAGGGGGTTCCGAAATCAAACCGACCCTGCCTCACTAAAATTCAAATATCTCAAAATATATAACTCTTTTCCTTGCTATGTTTCTTTTATGTAAAAATAGACTCATTAAGCTTTCATTTCATTTCTTATTCACTCTCTAATTCAATTTCCACCATTTTGGTGATTTTTCAAAGTCATACTATTGTTACTGTCCAAAACTGTTTTGTTGCTAATTTTACTTTTTCATAATTTCACTTTTTCACTTTCAATCATTATTCAATTCAATTCCACACATATATTCATCATTCAATCACACTTAATCGTTACATGATCTCATGTATTTTCACTTAGTCAATTTCCCGATGAACACTTCGGAATAATAACAGATACACGGTGGATTCAGCACACAGCAACCACCCTTTGTAATCAATGATATCCGGTGGGATCAGCACATAGCAACTACCTTATAATTAATGATTCCGGTTTACATAGTAGCCTGCACATAGTACTACACATGTGACCATCACTATTCGATACACGTAGTAGCCTGCACATAGTACTACACACGTGATCGAAGCTATCCGGTACGCATAGTAGCCTGCACATAGTACTACACATGCGACCTATCATTCTGGTACACGTAGTAGCCTGCACATAGTACTACACACGTGACCATCACTTTCACTTTCACATAGTGGCCTACACACAGTCCATGCCACACATGTGACCATTTCTGTCACTTCTTTCGTATCCCTTTTTATTCCGAATGTTCAATCGGGAAATTTCTCACTTTTTCTCATTTTTTTCCTTTTTCACTAATCAAAGTCAATTCCTTATCTTTCTTGACTTATAATAACACATTTAACTTATTTAACACTAAAATTATTCAATCTAGTCCAAAAATCACATTTTGGGAAAATTACATTTTTGCCCCTAAAGTTTCACAAAATTATGATATTGCCCCTAGGGTCAGAAATTAATTTTTTTTCCTTTTTATTATGTTTTATGACATCCTGAACATTTTCCCCTTCTATGGCAACATCAAATTCTCACTCTAACACTTACTTATGAACATTAGGTATTTTTACCGATTATGTCAATTTAATCGTTTTCACTTAAAATCGGCTAGCAAAAGTTATTTAACATAATTTTAAGATTCATATTCGACCATAAAACATCAAAATAAACATATTTCACTTATGGGTATTTTTCTAAATATGAACCCTAGGTTAAATTATTGCTAGAATAAGCTAAATAAAGTTACCGAGACTCTAAAAACGTAAAGAACATTAAAAATGGGGCTTGGAATCACTTACTATAGAGCTTGGAAGCTTGAAAACCCTAAATATGGCTTCCCCCTTGCTGATTTCGTTCACCATGGAGAAGATGGACAAATTTTGGCTATTTTGGCCTTTTTAATTCTTTTAATTACTAAATGACCAAAATGCCCCCAACTTAAAAATTTCCTATTTCACTTATCTCTTGTCCATTTTTGTCCAAAAAGTTAACCAATGGTCTAATTACCATTTAAGGACCTCCAATTTAAAATTTCATAACAATTGGACACTTCTAACATGTAGAACTCAACTTTTACACTTTTTACAATTTAGTCCTTTTGGCTAAATTAAGCGCCCAAACGTCGAAATTTTTGAACAAAATTTTCACAAAATCATTCCGTGAAATTGTAGACCGTAAAAATATAATAAAAAATAATTTTTTCCTCGTTAGATTTGTGGTCCCGAAACTACTGTTCTGACTAGGCCTAAAATCGAGCTGTTACATAGAGAGTTACATCAATGATACTAAGAATACCACATTTGTAATGCAGTCAGAATGAACCATTTACTACATAACATCCAACACAACAATGAACTAAATACAAAATATTTCCAAACTTCATAATATCTTAGAAAATGAAATTTCCTAATAGTAGTATTTAGAAAACGATAAAACCTTGACCAAGCTCCCGCGGTGCCGACTCGTTCAAGTCTGAGAATTACCTGAAATCCAATCAATAACAAAGTGAGTTGTGAACTCATTACATAAAAGAAGTTCATTTAAGTGAAATACAATTGAAAGATTATTCTCAAATCCCGGGATTCAATTAAGCAACAGAAGTCATTCCAATTCAGATACAAAACAATTTAGTTATAGAAGCAGAAGCAGTTCGGTTTTATTTACAGAGCAAATCAGTTTTATAAGTAAGTTTTCCTACCCCCAACCTTTACACACCATCTTCGGTCATCCCAACACACCATTAAAGGGGTTCACCATATAGTGTCTATTTGACACGTTTACAGAGTTGGAACTTAGCTGCCAAATTAGAATGCGTCAAAGCACCAGATTTAGAGTTATCCACACTATGGCTTAGCCACTAGTTCAAAGCAGAGTACTTCATTCTTCACAATATCCCAACCCATACATATGCAGTATACAAATATCCATATTTACAGAATGCAGTTCAATATTAGAAATAGCTATCATAGTATAGATACAATTATGCTATACACATGTCAATCATAGAGCATCAGAGAGCCCTCATACAATCGAATTCAGATCATTCATACATTAAGGAGGTCAGGATCAGTGTCGGCCGCACACACGGCCTTAGAGAAACGAGATTCGAACCCGATTTATATACCACATGGCCTGGACACATGCCCGTGTCCTCTGCCTGTGTGGCTCCAAAACATAAACAATGAGTTACACGGCCTGGACAGACGCCCGTGTCCTTATCCGTGTGCCTCACATGGCTTGAGCACACGCCCATGCCCTTGGCCGTGTGGTCCTAAATCACAAACAGAAAGTTACATGGCCTGGACACACGGCCTAGACACACGCCCATGTCCGTTGCTTTTGTGAACCTTGCACCAGGCCATGTGGCGTCGACAACCATGTTTTCCAGCGACCAAAATTTGCTAAAAATGGGGTTTTTGGCAAGTACCTGATCTCATTTAAAGTAGAATCAACACTGAGAAATCTTGGTACCTAATTTAACTATTTAACAATGAATCAATCAACTAAAATGATAATTTATCGCATAGATTAACACTTGACTAAGGACATTGAAACCTCGATGTTACACTTCCGACGACAACTGCTTACCGATAACTTGATAGTACTAACTCGGCACCACGCGCGAGAGATCACCTTTCTCCGTACTCATGCCTAAGGAAACAAAAACAATCAGTTGTCAAAGAGTTTATGCAAACAAGCAAATAGTTCCCAATTTCACAACGTGATAGGAAACAAACGAAATTTCGTAGAGGTTTAAGATTTTCCGAAAAAACTTACACTGAAATCCTCCAACAACTTAAGAGTTTTACAAATTCCAATAATCGCTTGTTGAATGCAACCAAAAGAGGAAAATTTTGAAGAAGTAAAAAAAGAAAAACATAGAAGAAAAAGAGAAAGAAAAGAGAGAAATGGAAGAAGTAGGGAAAGAAATGTTAAAACTATTGTCTTAACCACCATCCAGTTTCCGACAACATGCAAAAATTTCTCCTAACGCATACACTAGGATTCAAACTCGAGACCAAACAGGATATAGAAAGATGCTTAACCAGTGAACCAACAGGCTCATTCTTGACACAACTTTACGCAGAATTGCTCTTAACTATATAACACAAGGATAGGGGTTGTTTAAAAGAAAATAACAAAACTTTTAACGATACAACTTGAACTCCAAACCTTAAACACAAAAGCAGAACACAAAACCAGAGATACAGAAATCTAATTACTGTAGATTCTCGCAAATAAATTCTCAAAAATTTTGGGGTGTTACACTAGTGATGCAGAATGCTAAAGCTAGCTAGCCGACAAGTTAAAGAGGAAAACTGTTAGCTACTTGGGAAGGACCTTACAATGTTATAGTAGCATTAGGATGTGGAACATATCAACTTGAATGGATGGATGGTACTCATGTCCCACAAACATGGAATGCTCATAGTCTTTGTAAGTAATACGAATAATATTTATAAGCTCTTACATTTTAAATGTCCTTTATACCATAGAAATTTCACCATATATATTCCTCTATCTTTATCTTTTCATTATAATACAATGAATATCTCTATTGGTACAATTATATAGGAAATGGAGGAATCAAGATGAGTTGCAGAAAAGGAAATGGAGGCTTTTCTAGAAATAGAGAGAAGAAAAAAAACATTACAGGCTTTTCTAGAAATGAGGGATAACAGAAGGAAAAGAGATGAAAGCTTCTTTGTTGCTGCTATGGTGGTCTTTGTTAACCACTTCACACTGCTTAAATGAGCTAAGCAGCTAAAAGCCCAAGGTAAAAAACATGGAGATCTACTGATCTAGCTTGAATGGTAGAAAACATGAGTAATAGGTCCTATATGACGTGCCACAGCGTGAATTTGAGTAATTTAATTTGACCGCATTGACTCAAAAGCCAGAACCCTAGGGTTTAAACTTTAAACATTTGCTTTGACAGTATTAAAGGAAGCGACTTTCCAATATTTTTGGACAACAGAAAAAGAGGGGAAAATTGTAAAATGTCTATAGATTTCAGTGTTAACCCATTAAAAATTTGGTAATTTTCGATTTACGACTTTAAATTTAATTTTTCAAATATAATATTTACCTTAGAATTTTTTATTTAGAAGACACGAGATCTTATTATTATAAAAAGTTTCAAAAATAGAAAATGACATGATTAGCACCATGAACAACAATGAATTAAGGGTATCAAAGTCTTTTAAGTATTTGACTATTTTTTAATCTTGCCTAGCCGAGAATCACTACTCAACATTTAAATCCAGCAAAAAATTAGTAAGCGCGTGACTTGTTTTCACGATTTGATTATTACTTTTAAGATTGAACTCTACGAAATGCTTTGAGAAATTTAAGCTAAAGCTACAAAAAAAAAAAAAAAAAAACCTACGTATTTTCCATGAATTGATTATTAAAAAATTTATATTTAAATATTTTTTATTCATTTTACACTCAATAAATATGAAGATTATATCTATAAATACTCTTATTATGCAATATATATTATTTAAATATGACATCTACTGTTTGACCAATATTTTGATTTAATTTTATATTTCTTTCAAACAGATTATGTTTTCACTAATTTAAATATTAATATATCAATTTCGGTAAATTATAACATTTCAAATAAATTTATTTTATATTTAAACGTGATCACAATTTAATATATTTTAATTTTCCTCCTTATAATACAATAAAGCTGTCCATAATTGAGTGGCTCGCTCAGCACGCCCCCGAATTTGGATAAAAAAAACTCGAATTTACCTAAATTTAAATTAAATAGTTTTTAAAATATTTTTATTTAAATTTAATTAATAATATATATTAATATAAAATAATATATTTTTAATATTGTATTATTTTTAAATAGTGATATGACTTTTTGGACAAGTTGAATTATGCTTGGATTCGAGCTTAAAATATTTTTTAAATTAAATATTGACTTACTTGACTCACGGACACCTCTATAATATAAGTAGACGTAAATTTATTTAAAAAACTAACACACCCAATTCTACTACACACGGATAAGAAAACACTATATAACCTAACAAGGTACTGAAGCGTAATATTACAACAAGTGGCGCATCTATGTTTTTCTATTTAATTTTTATAGTTTTTCTTTTTATAAAAGATAAATAAATAAATAAATAATTTATATAAATTAAATTCAATGCGGAAATTATCTTTTTCAAATTTTTGTTTATTTAATTAACTATTTATTTTAAACATAATTTTTTAAAATGCTCACTTAACAAATTATTATAGATAATGTATAAATTTTTTGGAACATTAATCTCATTATAAGTTTTTATCATATATGTTCTTTTTGATACAATGCTTAAAACTACCCATAGCCCCTCTCCAACCCTTAAACAGGAGGATTATACGCTTCAGTGCATTCGAATCAACATCCTCCTACACTGACAATAATGCACATACCAATCGAGCTAAAACTCAATTGGCATAAATAACATATAATTAATCAAATAAAAAATTATTTAAATTTCTATTTATCTAATTAACATAGAATAAAAAAAAATTTAATATTTAAGGCATACTTTAAGTTCATCTATTCGAGCTGATTCGAGTTCGAAAAAATCCAAATCCGAAGTAAACTCGATCTAAACTCGTCCGAGTCCGCCCATTTGTCAACTCTATGTAACATCGCAGAAAAAAAAATTCATGCATATGCGAATTATAAAATGGAATAATTTTATCGTATCAATAAAAGAACATAAAAGTCTGCTAAAATCATTTTTTATTTTTACTTTCATTATTTGATTATCAATTAATATGTTTTAATTTCAAATTTATAACTACAAAAAATCAATATGAATTTATTCAACATATTTTATTATTAAATACAATAAATATGTGCATAAATGCATCGCACAGGTAAACAAACTAATTTTAATTATATTTTATTATATCATATTGTATAAATATCTAAAATTAATAAATTTCAATAAGAGTCTAATTAATTTGGGAATATGAAATTTCCCATCAAAACTTCAGAGTTTTACTTTGTAAATTTTTATTATTTTAAGTTAAGTACTATTAATAATATAAATATTTTAAAATAAATAAATAATAATATACATGTTTTAAAATTGTTTTAAACTAAATTTCAAATAATTTTTAATAATTAATATCTAACATATTCAAGTTAATAATATTAATTGTAAATAGTGAATTAAACTTATGTTCAAAAAATAGTTTTGATTAGTTGTAATTAATATCTAACACATTCAGTTTATAATAATATTATTTTTCGTTCAAAATTAATTTTTTCAATTAGTGATATAGGTTTATAATCTTATTAAAAGCAAACTTTAATAATAAAATAATATATTAGAAAACCTATAAAAAATACAAGATAAAATACATTTCTTTGTGATATTAGTGATAGATTTTATAAAAAATATAAAAAAATATAACAAGATACACAAGTTATCTGTGATACATAAAGCACGAGTAATGTAACAAAATAATATGTAACAGTTTTTGTTACCTGTGTTTTATGTATCAATTTTTTGAATAAATTTACTGAAATTTTGATATGTGCTCTATGTATCAATTAATATATATTATTGCATGTTACATAAATTAAACATGTGTATAGTAATAAACGTATAATATATTTTGTATGTTATATTCAATCCTATGTATCTTAAAATTTAAAGATATTTATCCATGTTTTATGTATCAATTTTTTTAAAGAAATTCATTAAAATTTTTAAATAAGAACTAATATTATAAAATTATTATAAATTTAATATACACAACCAACCTGTGATACATAGAGCATGGGTAATGTAACAAAATACCATACCCGTGCTCTATGTATCATTTAAATTATATTTTGTACAATGTAAGTGCATTATATATCAATTATATAGATAGAAAAGTTATAAAATAAATTTTATTTATTTATAATATCAATCATAAAATTAAATTCATACAATATTATAAAATAATATTAAAATTTATATAATTAGAAATTTATTAAATTCCATTCACCGGAGCTACCAATTTTTAAGCTTGGGAAAATTGGCAGCTTCAATGAATGAAATTTAATAAATTTCACCCCATCTGTGCATGTGTCATTCCCCTTTTCCTTGAAAAGATTCATCCTCAAATTTTGTCTTTGATTGAATCCTGATATGATTTGTTTGACTTTTGACATTGCTGTTGGGCCTTGAGGTAGTGTAAGCCCATCACATCCATGGGTCTGAAATTAGACATTGAGACTCACATCATTACCTCTTCATAATTTTCAAAATCTGACATTTGTGGTTTTTTACACATGTAAAGACCCTTAAATAATTATTCCAAAGTTGATTGGGCTGCTCTATCAACTCCTTGCGGAATTTGGGCTTCTTTCCCCTTAATGGATAGTTTGGGCTCCAACGTAGAAGACAAACTTGTTCTTTTTAGCAACTCACTTCCAAGCTGGGTTTAAATAATTTTATTGAGCTCACATGCATGTGCCGCCCATACTGGCTTTGAATATCAAGCGATTAAGTGTACCAAGCTGCAACAATTGTAGCACAAATTATGAATTTTTCAAAATGCAGCAACATAGAGTAGAATTATGTGAATTTAGCACCTAATTACTCAAAAATTATAATCTTGCTTTTTAATTGTTCTAAAATCCTCCATATGTACTAAAAACACATAATTAACTGTCAAAATGCTAGGAATTTGAATAAATTCTAAGTAAAAATGTGCTCTAAAAATCTATATAATTTAGAGTTATCAGATGCTTTCTATGTCCAAGCAATGCTCGAACTTTGAAACTAGAAAGCTTTTTGTCAACATGCCAGTCAGATTGTGCCAATTTTAAGAATCGGAATATCCCCTTGAATGATCACCTCTCGAACAAAATGATAACAAATGTCTATGTGCTTCGTTCTTTCGTGATGCATTTGATCTTTGGTGAGATGTATAACACTTTGACTATCACAATATACGACAATTGCCCTTTTTTTGCTTACCAGTTCACTGAACAGGCCCCTTACCAAATTGCTTATTTTACTACTTCTGTAATTGCCATGTATTCTGCTTCAGTAGTCGACAAAGCCACTGTAGCTTGAATAGATAACCTGTGAGAGACCTTTTTCGATCTAAGTCTCTTGCATAAACAGAATGAACATATTCGACTAAACTCTTTTGAGTTCTTCCAAACTCTAAGCACATGTTAAAAGTACCTCGCAAATATATGAAAATCCACTTAATTGCATGCCAGTGTAACTTACCAGGATTTGTCATGTATCAACTAACAACACTAACAACATGTGAAATATCGGGATAAGTGCATACCATTGCATACATCAAGCTTCCAAATACACTTGAATAAATTACTTTTGACATGCACCTTTCATCTTCTTCATTCTGTGAGGAATCTGAAATTGAGAGTTTAAAGTGTGCAGCTAAAGGAGTAATTATTGATTTTGCATCTTGCATCTCAAATCGCTTAAGGATCTTCTTGATGTACCTTTGTTATGATAAAATAATTTCCCGGAATGTCTATCTCTCAAAATTTTCATCCCCCAATTTTTTTTTGTTGCACCTAAATCCTTCATCTCAAACTTAGAGTTAAGCATGGTTTTAAGATGATCAATTTCAGATGGACTCTTAATCGCAATTAACATGTCATCAACATAAAATAACAAATATATAAAAAAAAAAACCATCATCAAGGCATTGTAGATAAAAACAACTGTCATACTTACTTCGAGAGAAACTAATACTTAACATGAAAGACTTAAACTTTTTATACCATTCCTGATGAGACTGCTTCAAATTGTACAAAGACTTTTGTAAGAGACAAGCATAATCTTCTTTACCTTCAAATTTGAAGCCTTTCGGTTGTTGCATGTAGATGTCCTCCTTAAGGTCACTGTTAAGGAAAACAGTTTTTACATATAACTACTCTAACTCAAGATTTTTTGATACAACAACTGTCAAAAGCGCCCAAATGTTAAATCTTTATTAATCTTGTTAAATCTTGATACCCAATGTTAATTCATGTGAAATTTTCATTAAAGGACATGATTTAGGTGAATCGAATCAGATTTGATCGTAATGAACGTTGATCAAAGTCCCGATGAAAGGTGTGTGTTCTTTTACAAGTGAATCAGGGCAAATTATGTCTAGGATTAGGGTTACACGGTCTCCCACAAAGGCGTGTGGATCACACGCCCCCTACACGGCAATGTACCTCTAAAACCCTAGGCTAGTTTGAATCTCACAAAGCCAATAACCCTCCACATGGCCTACCATACGGTCGGATCCCTCATGTAGGTTAATTTTTGCAATTAGCACAAGACCACAATATATTACACGGCCTAACCACACAGCTGTGTAACCCCTCCACACGGCTTATAGCACCGCACATACTTGGCCACACGGCTGTGTGACCCCTACTTTATAGTTTCGCCTAAAATTTTATGAATTGTTCAGTTTAGTCCCTGAATAGTCCCTGAACTATTTTTAATGTTCAATTTCATTCAATTGAGTCCCTGATAATATGAATAATGTTGGAATCCGTGATCAGATTGACTAAATTATTATTGTATATGCATGATATGTGATTGGTACATGTCTACCGTCATTGTATTTCTAATAAACCGTTACTGATACTCGTACCACTGTATTACTGATTGCATGATCAACATGTCTATTGTTATTGATGAACCGAATACATGTCATACATGTCTACTGCTACTGTTGACCTGAATACATGTTAAGCATGTTTACTATTTCTGTACTATTACTAGCATGTCATACTGCATTGCATGGGGTGGGAAAATTGAAAGGAGGAAGTACTGGCAGTTTAATAATTTGCAACACTAATGGTTTATCCACGAATTTACTGGCAGCTCTTATTTGCAAACATGTTGTGCACTCACATCCTACTGGCAATTTATCTACAAACACTGGTGGTTCATCCAAAAACTTACTGACAACTTTTATTTGCAAACACGTTGTGTATTCATAACCTACTGGTAGTTTATCTGCAAACACTGGTGGTTCATCCACAAATTGGAGTGTCCGGGTTTAAAGAGTTTTGGGAAACTTTTACTGTAGAGTGTAGCTGTAACACCCCAAACCCGACCCAGACATTATGGCTAAATTTTAAAGAGTTACATTAGTTTTAAAAAATCTTATTTTAATCAAACTTAATTGAGCGTTTCAAAAACATAAAACTTGTAGAACTCTTATAGACGTTCAGAAAAGCTTAAGTTCGAAAGCACTTATTCCAAATGCCAAAATCTATTTCAAAATTATTTGCTTCGAAAGTACCAATTTGAACAAATCTTTTCCGATTAATGCTAACATTAGTTAAAAACTATTTATCTATTTACAAAAAAAAACACTTAAGGGTTTACTTAACTCGCAGCGAAAAATTTCCGAGTTCTAATATTTACAAACAGAATTCTAATTTGTTAGCTTGTATGACTATTCAATTTTACGTTAAAACTTCCAAAAAGCGACGGACAAAACAAAAACCAAAACAGAACCCATAGACAAAATACAATCCCAAAAATCCAAGAATAAATTTGCTAATGTAAATCACCATATCTACTTAGACTTAGTCGAGAAAATAATTCGAACTCCCGTATGTCGCCCACTCTTAAGTTAGAGGTTCACCTTAAACTTATACACAAAAAGTGAACTAGAGGCCTAGTGTGTGACCCAACCTACAAAAAGAAATTTTACTATGGTTTTGCATTTACAATAAGCAACACGTAATTTCATATCATACTACATATCAGAGCATATCATAAATCACAACAAAGCTCAACATATATCGGAACATATCTTAACATATCAAAGCATAATATAAATCATACCATATCAAAACATATTATAAATCATACCATATCATATCATGCAATGTCCTACCCTTATCCGTTGCAAACCATCTCCGACCAGCCAGTCACACCAAAATAGGCCTACAAAGATCCATCCATCCAATCACAGCAATATGTGGCGGTGTGCCACTCATATAATCGCAACTGAGTTGCCAAATATAAATTTGCGGTCTAGCCGCCATAATTGCAGTATAAACTATCATATAACACTTCCTCAATCATATCATAACCCACCCTAATACATATGCAAAGTTATGCTAACACATAAACTTATCACATAGATTGTATGGTTTGCATACATAAATAAATATTACACGGAGCGTAACATAACACATATCTTATACAAATCATAGCATACCATACTACATACTCGTATCGGATAACTTATTAGAACAGACAACAGAATTTGTATAACACACATGGTTTACAAAATAGTCATGCTTAACTCATATACCTACTTATAGCAAATCATAACACATTATTTTACCTATCAAAACTTATTTAATATACCTTATACATTTACCTATGTTTGTTTACTGAAACTTATGCTTTTCTGGGCATGTATAACGGCTATAGACCTAATTTTTGAGTCTTTTAATCGAGCCCAAAAATCATACAACCCAAAAACCTAGCCCCTATGATCCACACGATCTGCATGATTTCACACAGCCATGTGCCCCACACACCTACCCACATGGCTCGCATTATTTCAAACGACCATGTGCCCTACAAGGCCTACCACATGGCTTGCATTATTTCAAACGACCGTGTGTCTTACAAGGCTTACCCACACGGCCTACAAAAATACACACACGGTCCACTACACGACCTGACACATGGCCGTGTGGTTGTTGGGCAGTTTCAAAAATAGTCTTTGTTTCATGAATTTCTCAAATTTCGAGCGATAACTCGGGTTAAAATCACAAATCTGACAACGAGATTGATCAACCACACAATCATACACTTTGAATCCTCAAACTAAAAGCGACCTAAGTCGTTGCAAAGTTTAATTTGCTAGAGGTTCTTCTAACATCATTCATTCTTCTCTTATTTAGAAAAATAAAGCCATCATTCCTAACAATTTTTATAGCACACCATATCATAAACCACAAGCCAACACAACCTCAACCTTTAACACCCATCGAAATTAAATTTACTTACACCAAACTTAGCTACTCTGAATATTAGTAATGCCACAACACGCACGTATGACGATGGACAAGAATTAAGAACAAAAGTGACGCAAAAACAAAGGAAAATCACAAAAATAAACAAAGGAAAAAAAGAAGAAAGAAAGAGAATAAGATAATAAGGAAAGGAATAAATGTAAAAATAATTTTTGAGAAAAGTGGAAAAACATGAACCGTTGAGGGGGAGTGATTTTGGGAAAATAAAATTGTTAATAATAATATATATTTAAAACCGCCCATACCCCCACTAACTCCCACCAAATCCAATTAGTTATTCATGTCAGATTTTTTCCAGAGTTAACAGAAATAATTTTTACTTTGCATACACAAGGATTCAAACACTGGACCAAAGGGTAAGCTGACATCTTACCACTGAACCAACAAGTTCATTCTGTCACCAGTTGAGCAAAATTAATATATAAGCCAGACGTTCAAAGATAGGGTTTGGAACAAAAAGAACAAAAATTCAAAGGAAATATTTGAACCCAAACCTCACAAACACAAGCACAACACTTATCCACTGAACCAGAATAATTCACTTGACAAAATTTCACAATTCCAATTTGTTTAACCCAATTTTTGGGATGTGATATTTGCGGTGGGGTAGGGCCTTCTCTGTTAAACTAAAATTGCATTGCATTGACACTCATAAGCATGCTCAAATGAACTGTTAACTTCTATTATACTATACGAATACTTTGGTATTGAAAAATGTTATTATGTATGTTGGGTTTATTTTTCTGCATTGGTTTTCTTGTGATGGAACTCACACTGAGCTTCATAGCTTACTCCCCCATTATTTTCATCTTTACAGATAACCCACTAGGTTAGGACGTGGACTCGACA
This sequence comes from Gossypium turneri, assembly GCA_008044935.1. Classification (NCBI taxonomy): domain Eukaryota; kingdom Viridiplantae; phylum Streptophyta; class Magnoliopsida; order Malvales; family Malvaceae; genus Gossypium; species Gossypium turneri. The sequence goes on from CP032580.1 coordinate 22,888,302, forward strand.
TCTAGAGGGTCTCGGCTCGGAGCGTTTTTTTATTGAAAGTATTTTAGGTTTATTATTCAAATTTTCTACTATTCAAAAGACTGTATTGTTTTATAATTAAACTGTGGCACGGGACTTAGGTCTTGGTTTTATATAGTTTGCATGACATTTAATTTGATGAAATAAGGATATTACTTATTTATGCATGAAATATAGTTGTTATTAAAACTATATTAAATATCATTTTTCCGCTGCTAGGTTATAATTAAAATTTTGAGTAATAAATAAATTAAAAATTAACTAAGTATTCAAATGTAAACACCGTTGCAAGTTAAATGTTAAACTTAATCGGGTTTTTGTTAACTCATGAGTTTTTCTGAAAATAGGTTAAGTTTTCTTCCAAGATAAACAAATGTTCTAAAATGACTGTTTTATAAACTCCGATAGCTTATTGGGCCATTTTAGTGGCCAATGTAATCTTCCGAATTCGGGCCTAATGTCTGGGTCGGGTTGGGGAGATTACAACTACTTTCAAGGAGTTGCTTTTTTTATTTATTTAGTTTCTATGTTATCAAGCCAAAACTGATATATGTTTTGAGGTTTGTCTAGGTTTTGTATGGGAGCATTTTCTAATGTTCATTGAGGAACCTTTTTGAGTGAGTGCAACTTGAATTGTAAATTGTTAGAGCTTACTATCTAAATTCTCATGGGGAGAATTTAGAGATGAGTATTCTAATATTTAGGTATAAAGGTGTTAGCTCTATACTTGGGGAGTGTTAAGAGTGTGATTCACTTGTTGTATTGATGTTCAAAGATAGTGAAATTACTCCCTGAGCTAGGCTTTGTAGACATAGGGAAATCGAACTATGTAAACAAACTTTGGTGTTCTTTGTGTTTTTTGTTTACTCAATTTTCGCAGTGCCAGGCCATAGTGGCCACTGTAGTCTTGCACTTCCATTCATTGTTGTTTTATTCATAAATCAACAACTTTAGGTAGTAACAATTTTTTTTATTTAGTCACTCAACGTTTTGAAATTAAATATTTTAATCACTCTTGCCGTTAACTTAGGAATGCAAGTCTTACGTGGTCTTTTTTTATTGGCCTAATAATAAATTTAGCCCTCTGATGTTTACACATTCTATCAATCTGATCTTTAATCTAAAATATTCAACAAATTTAACTCTCAATATTTACAAAAATTGCCATTTTAGTTCTAATTGATAGAATATGTAGACACTGAAGGGTTAAATTTATTATTAGGTCAATAAAACAAGGTCACATTAAGCTTTTATTTCTAAGTTAATGGCAACAGTGACTAAAATATTTAATTTAGAAAAGTTGAATGACTAAAATGAAAAAAAATGACCAAAATAAAACGAATTGAATAGTTGAGTCACTATTCTTGTATTTTACACTATTTTCTAAGATGTTCTAAAAATGATCTCATCTTTCACTTCTTTTTTTCTCCCAACGCCTAATTTTCTCACTTTTATTTTATGTCAGATTAATTATTTATTTGTATTATTTTACTTTTCTGAATTAACGAGCTTTAATTCAATTGCTCGAATTACTTTTAAACAATAAAAATATTAAACTAAATTTATATTAAATTTTTATATTTTATAATTAAATTAAAATAAAAATAAAAATATCATTAAATAGTAATTCGGATTGGATTAAATTTAACTTATATAATCTTTATCCAAGGTCTTTTTTATATTAAATTTTTATATTTTATAATTAAATTTAAATAAAAATTAAAATATCATTAAATAGTAATTCGGATTGGATTAAATTGAACTTATATAATCTTTATCCAAGGTTTTTTTCTTTATGTTTGACAAATAATTTCACTCTTGAATAAATTTAATTCTTGATATTATTGAAATATATAAATAAAATATAAAATACACTAGAATCAATGTTTTTGCTCTTAAATTATATGAAACTAAATAAGGAGAATTGTTGTAGTATGGTAATTATCTTTTGCTTGAAAGGTAAACAAGGGTTTATTTGTATTATACTCTCATAATTATTCTTTATTTTTAGTATAATTATAGATATTTTCGTCTATTTTACAGCTTAAGATTAATTTTATTGGAGTTGATATGATATTAAAAAGAAAAATTGTCAATAATAATAATTCTTATATTCGAACTTAATCCAAATACTTAGAAAAACTATTAATCTCATCATTCTTCTTATTTAAAAAAGACACATAATTGATATAAATAATCATCTTGAATGGTAATTAATTTTATGCTTTCCCCAAAATAATCAATAAACTCACTTGTAAACAAAGGATAAGATTTGTGAAAAGCAAAGGGGTAATGGCAATGGCAACTTGATGGTGCAATTGAGAATGGTGTGGGGTTCTTCCCTTAGAAGTAGGGTATAGAAATTGGGGGACCATATGTATGTTTTTAAGGCATTTAGATAGGCATCAATTCAAAATTTAAAAGAGGTAAAAGATTTTTCTATGTTTATATGTCGGCACATCTAAGGGTTGAGTTTTGGATAAGGTTATTTGTACTTTTTTATTCAAAATATTGTTTAAATTAATTATTATTATATATAAATACTTAATTTATTTTTTAAAATATCAAATGGGTAATAATTTGAGTCCAAAATCGCAATAACAAAACAACTCTAGGTAAAAAAATTTGTGGACATGTCAACTTTTGTGAAAGCTATAGACATTAAATTTGTCACGATGTCCCACTAATTTACTTTATTTGCACATCATAGAATGCAATATGTTTGTCCCCTTCATTGGTCTACACATTTATTTGCTTCGAATTAAACTCACCAACAACAGTGTCCACTAATTTTTGATATTAGCGATAAAACAATCACAAAACAATAAGATAAGAAAAATAATAATATATAGATTTTACGTGAAAAATTCTTTCGAAAAAAATTATGGGTAGAAGAGGAGAAATCCACTTCGATTACATCTATTTAAGAATACAAAAAGCGTTTCGATTACATCTATTTAAGGGTTGAAAACCCTGTTCTAATCAAAGTCAAATAGAAGAAGAATAATTTTATACAGATTCAACTTCTGTTGTATGGTCCATACCGCAACCCCAGTTCAATTTTGTGCTTAATTTGCCACTGTATTTATTTCTTCAACAAGTGATGAGATTCAGGACACATAAACTCTAACATATAAGATATTTAACTGAATATTTTTCTCATCTGTATTGTAGGAATGAATTAAAATATATTAAATTATGAATCATATGAATAAATTTTACGATTATATGTGATAACAATATTTTTAATTATTTAAAATTGTAATATATTTTAATTTTTTTAAAAACATGTTATATAAACAAATAACTTAATTCTAATTTTTGAGTGTTTTAAAAATGTTGTTCAAAACCATTATTACTTTTTAAAGTTGTTTTCTATTTTTTATTTTGCATTTTAAAAAGTATTTTATATTAGTTTGAAACATTATTTAATTTGAAATTTAATATGCTTATAGATTATGTTAATTTATAAATTTTAATAATATTTTAAAATTGCTTATAAATGATGTTGGTAACTTTAAATTTGTTTAGTTTTTTTTTTTTAAAATTTTATAGTATTTTAGTTTCTTTTTAAATACATTGTTTCGATTTGCTTTTAAATATTTTAATTTCTAAAACTGTTTTTAAAAAATAAATTTCATTTTCTACATTATTTTAGATTTATTTTAAAACATTGTTTTATTTGATATTTAAATATGTTTATAAAGTATTTTATGTTTAGTATTTTAACAATATATTAAAAATTTCATTTCTATATTTATAACAAATTTAATTTTATTTAACGGTTTTAAAAAATGTTTATTAAACTGAAGCAATTTGTAGTTTGTTTTGCAAAATATTTTTAAATTTATTAAAAATTTGTAAAATGTGAATTTAGTTATGTTTTATTAATTTTTAAAAATATTTTAATTTTTTTAAAATTTAAACCTATGCACTATAAAAATGAATTTTAATTAATACTGAAATTTAAAAATAGACTCGATTTATTATAAGAATGCAAGTTGTCACAATATTTCAAGACCTTATTTAGATAATAATAATTTTTTATCTTGTGCGATATATGGGTTATTCATAAATGTTATAAAATTGTTATTTATTAAAATAATTTCCTTAAACTTATGTAATTTATTTAAATATTAATCAGGTGTTTTGTATTTAGTAGTTTAAAACCTTTTATTAGAAAAAATATAGAAAAATATTTTGAACTTTGAAACAAAAGAAATAATATATTTTTTTTAAATTTTGGGTATGACGTTTGCATACTGTAATTATTGATTTAAAGATGAAATTTAAAACAACAGAAATAAAATTACTATTTTATAAATTTGGGAAAAATAGTGTTCATACATTTATTTGCTGAAAATTAGATATTTGAAATTTGTAATAAAAAAAAGTAGTAAATTTTGTGCATTAACACAAAAATAAAATCATATATAATTACTAATTTTTGTAAAATTATGGGTATGACGTTTGCATTCTATAATTATTGATTTGAAGATGAAAACATGATTCTTTTTTTATTAATTTAGAAAATAAAATAGTGTTCCTACATTTTATTTGCTGAAAACTTTAAAATTTGAAATTCGAAAAAGAAAAGAAAGAAAGTAGTAAAATTTGTGCGCTAATACAAAAATAAAATCATATATACACGTGTGATAGGGTAAAAATAAAATTATAGGATACAAATTTTTAATTAAAATAAGATTAAAATTACCTCAAAAACTATATTTATACCATATTGTAAAATTTAAAAAAAAATTTTATTATAATATAAACTACATAAAATTATGTCATATTTTAAAATTAAAATTTTAAATTTTATCAATTAAAAGAATATGATAATTTTTTAAGTTAGTTTGTAAGGTAAAAGTGTAAAAAGACTAAATATATACTTTTGTTGCTTTAATATGAAAAATTAAAAATATATACATTTATAAAAGAGTAAAATGACCAAATATAAATGATATCTAGAAGGCTATATAGTCAATAAAGTTAGAGTTTCTTGAATTGATATTGTGGAGTGTGCCTTACATTTTGGACGAAACAGAGTTAATGAGGTAGAGCTGACGTCCCGACAAGCCAATAAACGATGTCATGACGTGATATGTGTTCCCTACTAAAATGGGTTTCTTCTCCTAGTTAAACTCTGTTATCTTTTCCCATACGAACTCTAATTATTCTAGGGATATTTTAGTCTTATATTTACACGAATTTCAGCCTATATAACGACCTTAGTAACTCTAGAATTGAGATCTTCATCACATTAAGATTAAGAAAGATTAAGAGAGTTTTGAGAGAGCTTTAAGCGAATCTCGTCTTTTAGCCAAAGAGCTTTGTTTCCAAGATTTAGGGTTTGTTTGTTTTTGGGTTATCTTTATTTTGTACTCGTTCAAACTATTTGTTTTTTTAGTGAAGTTTTCTTCACCTATGGTTTTTTATCCTTTATAGAGAAGTTTTTTCACGTAAAATTTGTGTTCGATCTTCTCTACCTTTTCTATTCCGTTGTTTATAAGGGTTGATCTCCAACAAACTGGTATTAGAGCTTGGTTCGGATTCTGCATTCAACTCGTTTAGAGATGGCGACAATGAGATACGATATTGAGAAGTTCGATGGAATCACAAATTTCATTTTATGGCAAGTTCGAATGACATGAAGGGAAACTTATTGAGGAAGGGTAAACTTGACAACGAGTTTGTGGATTGACAAACTTAAGTTTTGGTCTAGAGGAAGTTAACAGTCTAAGGATTCAAGTCAAAGAAGATCTAAATCGAAATCGAGGTCAAGGAATTGAAACAAGACCTGTGGCTACTACAAAAAGATAGGTCACATTAAAGCAGAATGTTATAAGCTCCAAAATAAGAACAGGAGGGGTACCAAAAACGACGAGAAAGAGAAGTAGAAGGCTAATATAGTCGACGCTCGTGTTGCCAAGGACAAATGAGATGACTTGTTGTTGGTGTCTACAACCGAAAGGTCTAAGATTACGTCTAAGTGGATCCTAGATTCAGGATGTTCTTACCATATGTGTCCCAACATGTAAACAAATTTTAATTAAAAAAACGAATAATAACAAAAAGAAGCCTGGACCCCTTTCAAGCACCAAATGGAAAATGCTAAAGGTAAAAAAGAAAAAAAATAAATCAAATAATAGGGAAAAAATAGTAAAAGTATTATGGAGTCCTTGTATTAGGAGTTAAATTGTAGTTTTCTTTTTTTATTCAAAAAATGGGTAAAATTAGTCCCTATACATTATATCAAAGAGCAACATGACCCTTTTATTGAAATTTTCATCCATTTTTGTTGTTAAAAATTGGTCATGTATGCCAACATGAGGTACACGTGGCACATCACATGTCACTGTCCGGTTATTCCAACAACCACGCTTGTTTTTAATCGTATAAATAGATGAAATTTTTAATAGAAATGACCAACTTACCCTTTAATGTAATGTATAGAGTTTAATCCCTTTTCATTTACCTAATGGAAAGTGGTATTCAGGGATAGGGGATGTATGACATTCTAACAACATACTGGATATGTGGCAATGGAATTATTTATCCAATTCAAGCGAATTGAAGTTGATTATAAAATTATAAATACAAGTAAGTGAGTTAGTAACATTAGTGGCTTCATAAAGATTATTTGAAAAACCCCACCCCTTTAGTTTAACCAAAATGTCACTGCATCAGTCCTTCAATTACAAGTGGAGAAGATGATTAAAGATGAAGACTTGAAAGAAAGGTCGAAACATGCTGACATATAAATTTATGAAAAGCCTCCTACAAAACCAAAGCATCACAAAGTCATATGAATACTAACAATGCACTTTTTTTACCCAATCACCGAATCCAAGAAAACATAAATCTTAAGATGATATTGCTGCTGATACAATGAAATATATATATATATATATATATATATATATATAATTTTTTAAAATTAAAAAACATTAAAGGTAAATTACATAGATAGTCACTCAATTATAAAAAATTTTCATTTTGGGCACTCAAAATCGGTATAATAATAAATTTAACCCTCAACTTTTACATATTATATCATTAGCCAGAATTTTAAAAAACTAACCCTCTTAATTTACAAATTATCTCAATTTAATCTTTATTCTAAAATATTCAAAAAAATATATAAAAGTACATAAATATTTTCATATTATAAAATAAAGAGAGATAGAGAGAGTGAAGAACAAAGAAAATATGGGAAGCAATAGAGAATGTATTTTATTGATCAATGGGATGATTACAATAGTTCTTCAAAGTCTCTATTTATAAGCATAAGAAGTATAAATGAAGTAAAGATCTAATTCTAATGACCATTAGAATTTAAAGTACATCAAAACTTATCTTGATCTTGCTGGACATCTACTTAATAAGATATTCATAACACTCCGCCTTGGATGTCCATTGGTAGATAATGTGCCCCTTTAAAACCTTATTAGGAAAAACCCTGTCAGATAAAAACCTAATGAAGGAAAAAGAGTACACAATCTTCTATTACAAGCTGCCTCGTTAAAAACCTTTACTAGGAAAACCCAATGGGACAAAACCTTGGTTAAAGGAAAAGAGTACAACTTACTTTTAAACTCCCCTTAATGTCAACATTACATTACATCTTTGAGTTGACGCATTCCAATCTTGTGTAGTAGTCTTTCAAATGTTGAAGTTGACAATGCCTTAGTAAAAAGATCTGCTAAATTATCACTAGAGCGAATTTGTTGAACATTTATATCACCTCTTTTCTCAAGATCATTGGTGAAATATTTTTCATTCTGTCACCTTTGATGTAACCACCCTTCCATTGAGCTATACATGCTGCATTATTTTTGTATAAGATAGTTGGCATCTTTTCCTGTAAAGGAAAATTACATATCTTTTGGACATGTTGGGTCAATAACCTTAGCCAAACACACTCTCAACTTGCCTCATGCATTGTAATTATTTCTGCATCATTTCAATAAGCGACAGCTAATGTTTGCTTTGTTGAACATCATGATATGACAGTACCCCTACATGTAAATAAATATCCCGTTTGAGATCAACCTTTATGTGGATCCGATAAATAACCAACATCATCATAACCAACTAATAGAGATTTTGAATCATTTAAATAAAATAATCTCATATCAATGGTCCTTCTAAGATATCCGAATACATGTTTAATTCCATTCCAATGTCTACGAGTTGGGGAAGAACTAAATCTTACCAACAAGTTTACAACAAAAGTTATATCAAGTCTTGTGTTATTTGCAAGATACATCAATGTCATTTAGATATGGTACTTCAGGACCAAGAAAATCTTCATAATTCTCACAAGGACAAAATTCAATCTAACGATCATACAACCATTGGGGTACTCAATGGATGCGCTTTATCCATGTAAACTTTCTTTAAGATCTTTTCCGTATAAATTGATTGGTGGACATGACTTCTATCTTTTAAATGCTCGATTTGCAGGTCAAGACAAAACATTATTTTTCCAAGATCTTTCATCTCAAATTCTTTCTTTAAATAATTTACTGCATTTTAAAGCTTTTCAGGAGTTCCAATAATATTTAGATCATCAACATAAACAATAATTATCACAAAATTTGATCCAGACCTTTTTATACAAACACATGGACAAATTGAATAATTTTTATTACATTCTTTCACCAAATATTCACTAAGACGATTGTACCACATACGTCCAGATTGTTTTAATCCATATAAACTTTTCTTTAGTCTGATCGAGCAATTTTCCCGATAAACTTTATATCCTTCTGAGATTTTAAATCCTTTAGAGATTTTCATATAAATTTCACTATCAAGTGTACCACACAAATAATATGTAACAACATCTATTAGACGCATGTCAAGTTTTTCATGTACTGCCAAACTAATAAAACATCTAAACGTGATTGCACCCACCACAGAAGAATATATCTCTTTGTAATCAATTTTGAGCTTTATATCTTACGACTTCATCAATTTCATTTCGTTTTCGCACAAATACCCATTTATATCCTACCGGCTTTACATCTTTAGGTGTTTGGGCTACATGTCCAAAAACCTTACATTTAGAAAGTGAATTCACTTTTGCTCAAATTGCATCTTTCCATTTTGGCCATTCTTTTCTATTTTTACATTCCTCAATAGATTTAGGCTCAGGATCCTTGTTTTCTTTTGTTATTTCAATGGCAATATTATAAGCAAAATTGTTGTTAACAACTACATTTTTTTCTGGTTCCATCTTTTTCTCGTATTGACATAACTTATCGAGATATCTTTATTTTCATCATTTTCATTTTCACTTTTAGGTACCTGAATCTCTTCTTGAGTTTTATAATTAGTTATGTCATAGGTCTCTTTAGGAATCTCCGCCTCCACTATATGACCATCTTGAATGTTTGTTCCTTTTTTTTATGAGGATTTTTATCTTTAGAACTGACCGGTCTTCCACACTTTAGGCGTGGATTACTTTCTTTTGCACTAACAGTTTGCCATATTAGGACATCAATTCGTATTGGAGCATTTTCAGTTGGTATGTGGGATTTAATGAATCTGGCAGTTGATTTGTAAAATGAATTACCTGTTGAACTTCTGATTCACATTGCTTTGTACGAGGATCTTAAACATTGATAATTCATTTCAAGTACTTTATTAATCCAACTTTTTATTCTCTCCCCTTAATGTTGGGAAAACTGACAACTCATGTCATAACTAAATCTCGAATTAATAGCTTAAAAATAGTTAATAATATAAGGAGACTCATATAAATATACATTCCTAATCTCTTATGATGACCTATCTTTATGCGTTGTCGTGGAGCAGTTGGAACATATACTGCACATCCAAAAATTGTAAGATGGAATGTAACCCCCCAAAATATTAATTTTGGGTATTGTGAATGTGTGACACAAACATCTGTCAGTTTGGGAGGTCCCAAGTTCAAGCCAGGACTTGGGCAAATTTTGGTATTTTTATGAATAAGCCCTATCTTTGGTCAGTAGGCTTTTAAGTAAAAGTTGGCAAATAATTAACAGAATGGGCCTGCTGGTCTTGTGGATAAGTGGAGTGTTGGTGTGAAGGAGGTCATGGGTTCGAATCTTTGGGACGGCAAAGGTTGTATTTTTGCTCCTAATTTCGATAAGACTTGTGCTGAATTGGGTTTCTGAATGGTGGATGTGTAGTGGGAAGTGAGAGAGTGATTTTACGAGTGAATTAGGGGATTATGGGGGAGAATATCCAAAATTTGATCACTTTTTCCTTTTTCGAAAAAAAGAGAGAGTCGTTTTTCTCTCCATCTTTCTGACGTTTTCTCTCCCCCATCTCTACCGAATTTCTTTTCTTCCTTGCTTCTTACTCGATTATCTTTTCTTTTCTTTCCTCTACTGTCGAAATTCCTTTGTTCCCCCTAAACCATTCTTTCCTCTTGATTTCGTAGCGTTGAGCAACACTTGTGCAAATTTAGTAGGTTGTTGGGTATCATTTTAAGAGATTATTTTGTGTTCAATAGTCTAATTTCAGGGTGTTGACAGTAGCATTTCACGAGGATTAAAGCTCTCATCGTGATATTCGTAAACGTACCGATTTGAAGTATTTTGGGTAAGTATTTTATGGGTAAGTATTTTATTTTCGAGATTTTGATTAATCGTGAGGTAAGACTGATTATGGTGTTATTTGTTCAATTATAGTCTTTGGAGTGCTCGGGGACTGTTTTAGCATCAAACAAAATTAGCTGTGTACCCGAAACACAAAAATAAGAGATTTGGCGAAAAGTCGAAATTGCTTGCTGTTTGGACAGCAACAGTAGCCTAAATTTGAAAAATCACCATAAATTGTGGAACTCGAATTAGAGGATGAAAAAAATATGAGATTAAATGTATTTGAGTCTAGTTTCTCATAGAAGAAACGAAGTAAGTAAAATAATTTCATATTATGAGATATTTGAATTTTAGTGAGATAGGGTCAGAATGATTTTAGAATCCCCTGTCCTGACTTTGGAAAATTATTAAAAATTGTATAAAAATAATTATGGGTTAGAATTTATATGTTTAAAATATTGAATGAGTCGAATTTTAAGAGAAACAAATGGAAACATCATTTGAATTTTGTACGAGAAGATAATTAATTTTTAGTCCAAAAAGTCGAAACTATCAAACAACAGAATAGGGGAAACTTTAAAGAATAAACTGTACTTATTAGATAAATCAATAATTCCTAAAATTTTATGGTAAGAAGATATGTGAGTCTGGTTTTAGGAAAAATTTGCGGATCTTAATTCGAAATTCTGTAGCTTAAGATACAAATAATTTAGTAACAGTGACTCAAGTAGATAGTTTTGAAAGATCATATAAGTAAATAGTGGAAACACATATGAATAATTAACTAGCATGGGTTACATTAAAATGGATCACGAGGCCAAGCCAATTTAGGCCATGTGGGCCACACAGGCGTGTGGGCCCACACGGGCAAACATCATGGGCTTGTAGGCCCGTTTTCACTGTTTGGCTGATAAGGTTGCACGGGTCGCCCAAGTCGATTGTGAACCTACTGTAGGGTCGGTAAGTTTACCTAGACCCCTAATTGACTGAAATGACTGTATGACTGATATGATTAAGCCTGATGATATCCACTAATTTGATACTGTATGCCCTGTTTACATGCATGATATTATGTTATAGCATGTCATATCTGTATATTGCATTACATTGGGTTGGGGATTATAATGTTCAGAAGAAGTGTACCGAAAGGCCTCGACCCTAATTTACTGGTAGCTCAGCTGCAAACTACTGTCTAGTGCCGCATTCGGTACTACTTGGAGTGTAGGGATGGGTGGGTTGATTATATCCCCACATGGAGTGTAGGGTTGGACGGAGATGGTGTGTAGAGGCTGGATGGGTAGGATTTTTGTGAATGCATATCTATTACTGCTACTGATACCGTGATGGGCTAAAGCCCTACTGCATGATTGTTTTTGTACTGAGATGGGCTAAGGCCCAAACTGGACTGATACTGATACTGAAAAGGGCTTAAGCCCAGACTGTGATTATTTATTTACTATCTGTTCATTTGTATAGGGATTACACACTGAGTTTACGTAAACTCACCCCTTCTGTTTAATCTGTATAGGTAATCCCTAGATATAGGCGGATCGGTGCAGTGAAGGACTCAGTGGTGGCTACACGAGTTCTTTTACACTGTTTACTACCTATTTATGATTTTACTTTTATTTGGGAGTATTTTGTTGCAATTATGGCCTTTACGAATTTTGGTTTAAAATTTAGATTTTATACGATTTTATGATTTAAATCTGCTAGTGTTAGGTAAAACTCAGGTTTTAAATTGAAATTAATGTTTTATCAAAAATACCACGAATAAGCGAACTGTTTAAAAGCTTCCGCAATAAAAATAAAAATAAAAACGTTTTGAAATTGAATAATGATTTGTAAATGGATAATATTTTGAAAACGAACGACACGATTTGAAGTTAACATAAGATAATAAAAAATGGTTAAATAGAAAAGAGGATTTAGCAACGACATATTTTTCGAAAAGCACTACCATGTGACGTCGTCAGATTCGGCCATAACTTCTAGGCCGGGTTTGGGGTGTTACATGGAATATATTTGGCTCTTGACCAAAATTAATTGTAATGGGGAGTATTTATAATTTATTTGTTTGATACGTACAACATGTAAATCAATACAATCCCATGCTGAAATATGAAGTTTTGTTCCATAAGTAATGATTTAGCTATTAATTGGAGGCATTTGATAAATGATTCAGCTAAATCATTTTATGTGTGAACATGAGCTACAAGATGTTCAACTTTTATCCCGATTGACATACAATAATTATTGAAAGTTTGGGATATAAACTCACCAACATTATCAAGATGAATTATTTTAATGGCATAATCTGAAATTAATCATTTAAACAAGTAATCTTACAAACGACAGGTTGCGAGTTGATAACGCATGTGATTATTTTGTAGATGCATTTACCAAAATCATATAATATTAAAATCTTCTGCATGGTGGATGAATGAGCCCATATTCATTTCAGAAATGCAAGACAATGAGTTTGTAATAATCAATTATCATTGAGAACAAGCAACACATGAGAATTCTTTAAATTAAAGAATCTTCTGGTTCTTTAATAAATGTCTATATGAATTCTCAATTAATTTTCGCATCATATATAATCCAGGATAGTCTATTTGGTCACGCCAAATAGTAAATGTATTTGTATCAGTAAACTTCTGGTTTAGTTTAACATGTTTTTTCAATTGTACTAATAATGTCAATGTAAATTTTGACAATTGATAATTTTATTGTCATTCTTTTTATTTTGTATCCACATATAAGCAATATTGTGACATTTACTTTTGGAAATGTCTACATTAATGTGAAGTCCATAATGTTATTAACTCAATAAAAGAAATATAATTTGCAAATAATTATTTACAATATTCACTTCAAGGAATATGTCAAAATCTTCAAATGTTCAAATTGACGTTAATAATCAAAAGTGATTATACAATTTGTTATATTTATTGCAAACATTCACTTCAAGGAATGTGCAAAAATAAAAATAAAAATTCGGGCAATAATGTAAGCATATACCATATTCCTTACCAATAAGATTATATAGATATCATTTGCTTCAAGGAATGATTAATTAGTATGAATCGTTGGCCATTTTGTTCTAAGAATGAACAATTAGCAACATTTCAAATCATTCATATTTTTTTCATCTATTTGTCAATAATGACAAGAGGTTCCATTTTATAATTGTTATGTATTTATATATTCACTTCAAGGAATGGAGCAGAATCAGTGAAACAAATAATTCATTATTTTGTTTGGCCTTAAGAAGGCACTAGATCAATCCAAAATACTTTTAAAGCCCTTTTCACAAGAGTTTTTCATCATCAATTAACTAAAAAGAAATAACCAAGCCATGCATGGAGTTTATTACAAAATATGTATGGATAAAACTAACATTTAAAATATCAAACTTGATATAGTGCTAGTGCCAACAAAAAATTTCATAAACCATTGCAGACATGTATGAAATTTACTTCAAAATCATACATCTCATGTTCACTAAACATTTCCACTTATAACTGCTTATATAATTTCTCTAAATAATTAACAAATATAAAGTGTATGAACTACCTTTAACAACTTTATGAAAGTAACAAGTTTCCCAGGGTTTTATAGTAAGAAAATATAAGGCATTTATAAAATCCAACCACACGAGTTGTTTTAATGCTTCTTATCAAACAATAATTAGTTAATACAAACGAGATTTATAGAAATGCAAATGGTGAAATTAATATAGTAATTCTCATTTTTAAGTTTATGAGAATGTTTTCAACTAAAATAATTCAAGAATTAAAAAATGACAACAATTAAACTTGAAATTCAATATTATAACCAACCCAAAAATCAATTTAGACAATCCTAAAAAAAATTGTCTTTAGAACTACACATGTATGAGTATTGAAAATTTTCAAATTGTACAACCAAAATAGCAAGAGACATTAAATGAATGTAATTTATATTCGAACTAAATCAAATCTAAACAATCATAAATTTCATAGGTTTATCAACACAAATTTACATACTAATATGATTTTAGCCAAATACATTATTTAATTATAAAACGTACTATAGCAACATCAATAAATTAATCAATATTCATTTTCATGAACAAAAAAGATGTTTGAAACCATAACCCATGAAACCAAAACTTAAAATAAAATCATCTCAAATATTTAAACCATATATCAAATTAATTTATTATCTAAAGATATTGTTGTTGAGAAAAAGTGTAAAGATAGAGATCTAATTTAGTTGATGTACCTTTCTTGTTCAACGAAGTCTTGACATTTTAACAAGTAAGCAAATTTAAACTCAAATAACAGACTTTGGCTCCAATCAAAATTTATCAATAGCAAACTTTGAGAATGGATCTTATTTCACAATTTCATATAGATAGTGATATCAAATCCTTCACCATCCTTAATAACATAAAAATAAAATGAGTTAATCAAAATAATTATAATTGATCATAAATTAGCTAAAAATATTCAAATATGAAACATTAAATAAAAGAAAATTCCTACAAAAACTTTGCATCTTGCCATCGAAGATCTTGGAAATCATGGAGAATAAATTTGATCGTCGATAAAAGGAACTCACTTTGAGCAAGATTGTGCTGATAACGTGTTATAAAATAAAAAGAGATGAGAGAGTAAAGAACAAAGAAAATATAGGAAGCAATAGAGAATGTAATTTATTGATAAATGGGATGATTACAATGATTCTTCAAAATATCTATTTATAGGCATAAGAAGTATAAATGAAGTAAAGATCTAATTCTAATGACTATTATAATTTAAAGTACATCAAAACTTATCTTGATCT
Source organism: Gossypium turneri (assembly GCA_008044935.1). Classification (NCBI taxonomy): domain Eukaryota; kingdom Viridiplantae; phylum Streptophyta; class Magnoliopsida; order Malvales; family Malvaceae; genus Gossypium; species Gossypium turneri. The sequence continues at coordinate 22,903,751 of CP032580.1, forward strand.
TGATGGATATCCACTTGATAAGATATTCATAACATTTCAAAATATATAACAATAAATTTAAATTTTATATTAATATTAAATAAAATAAAATTTCCCCACCCCGTCCCTCTTCCCCTCCCCCATCGCTGTTTGTGCCTCTCTTGTTGCTGCAAATTTAGGTAAAATCCTAAAAGACACGCACAAAATCCTTTACCAGTTAATAGAAACATAAAAGAGAAATGTGTTTTTTTCACAACAGATTGAATGCAGAGCAGCCAATCGGAGAAAAAACAAGAAGAGGTAATTGCAAAATTCAATGACGATGGTGATTTCGACAAGCTCAAGCACAACGTGTGTTATTTTTTATTTTTTAGTTTCTATAACTTTTTTTTTTTCTGGCACAGAAGTAAATTTTAGAATGTTGAATTTTTGGGTAGCCTATGAATGCTTGTTGTCCCTGATTGTTTGTTTGAATGGTTTTAAGTTTTTGGGCATTTTCATGAATTTTAGTTTGATTATTATAAATGTATATAATTTGTTAATTTCAAATTCAAGGCCATTGTTTTGTAAATTTTGTATTGATTTTTTCTTTTTCTTTTTTGCATTTTTAATATTTATTGATTTTTATTTATAAAATATTTTTTAATTTAATTTTTTTAATTTTTAAAAATATGTTTTTTTTTTATAATTTCAAACTAAAATACACTCTATATTACAACACAAATTATAAACTTTACTAAAAAAACTAACTTACATAATTAGAAAATTATTTATTATTAACTAAATATTATTATGCTGCAAACAGAACATATATCATTTATTTATTTTTGAAAGAAAAAAATTAAAGCAAATAATTTTAAATAAATGAAATTTGTAATTTTTTAAATATAAAAAATACGGCAAAATAAGGCCTATAGGCTGTTTTTTTTAATTAGAGTTTTACGCTGGTTTTAAATTTAATTAGGGATTTAGGCTGATTTAGCTAGAAAGCGTGTCCAACTGGACGAGTTTTCTAGAAAGTGCGGCTAGCTAGGCGCGCTTTCCAGCTAACGGTCACATTCCAACGGCTTTTTGAACGTTTTTTCCAACGGTAAAAAAAGTAAATTAATACACCCAACGGTAACGTTTTTTTTAACCCTATAAATACCCCTCAAATTTTATTTTTTTCATTCACATCCTTCTCTCAACTCTCTCAATTCTTTCAAATTCTCTCAAACACTCTCAAGTCTCTCAACTCTCTCGCTTTTAATATTTTTTAATATTTTTATTCAAAAATAATATTTTTTTAATTATATTTTTTATTCATTTAAATCAATTTCTCAAATGACTACCTCCCTAATCCGCTTCGACGGTAAGCATATTTTCGCCGCCCAATTAATAATGGTAAGACCGAAATTTAAATTTCGTTAATTTCAATAATGTTAAATTTAATTTTTTTATTATAATTATAATTTTTTTATTGTGTAAATAGACGGATGATCGTGTTCTGGAAGGTTTCATCCATAATATGGGAAAGCTTGCGATCCTTAAAATTCGCGGATACTTGCAAGCGACTGGATTCTTACATGCGTCTTGCATGTTCGGGGGCTGCAAACTCAATTTGAAACTAGTCAGCGCATTCGTGGAAAGATGGAGGCCCGAAACACATACTTTCCACCTTCCATGCGGCAAGTGTACAATTACACTCGAAGACGTAGCGCTACAACTCAGTTTGACAGTGGATGGGCTAGTCATCACGAGATCTGCGATCATTCTGGGCAAAGTGACCCTCTACTAATCACTATAAGGGAAGGTCCCAGACAAGTTCGAAGGTGGTCGGATATCGATGAACTGGTTGAAAGATAATTTCAATGAGCTCCCTGAAGACCAAACGGAGAAGGTGATACAACAATACACCCGAGTATACATCATGAGGTTAATCTGGGGCATTTTAATGTCCAACAAATCTCGAAATTTAGTGCACATAAGTTGGATACTACATCTAGTAGACTTCAATGAGTGCGGGAAACTAAGTTGGGGATTTACTGTACTATCTACGTTATACTAGGAGATGTGTCAGGCCAGGCTACCGAGTGCGACGTCGATCAGTGGTTGTCTGCTCCTGTTGTAGTTGTGGGCTTAGTGGCGACTACCATTTTTACGAACCAAGGTGACCGACCCATATATGTTCTCATTGGTGACGAGGTAAACATCATTTATTAACAAATACAAAGTTTGTACAATATTTTTTTATTATTAAACGTTTTAACTAACACATCACTTGTACAGGTGGAACCATGGGCTGAGCTACGTGAGACTGCCTAAGGATCTAGAAGTCGATGCTAGTTACCTATTCTTTTGAACCTATATTAACTACGTAATGATTGGTAAAAAAAATCATAAATAACGGTATTTATAATTTTACTTTTTCATTTGAATGAATGCCGTACATTGACACTGATGTCATATCCTGCATCCCGCTAGAAGTATTGCGCAATCAGCAAATATAGGACGTGAATGTGTCATTGATAGTGTACGCGGCGGTAGAAATGCATAAAACATACCAGGTGTTGGGGCAGTTCGGGTGGTGGCAATGAATTCCGTTGCCACCGCAAGACCTGAAGGATCTGCACAAGGTAGACATGCAGGGAATGACAACATCAGCTAGTTGAAGTGACACGAGGAGCACATTGAGGCATGGGATCGTAGGATGCAATCCATACCCGTTCGCAAACAATTTTTCTCAGTGAACACGATGATAGTTGATGATTACTTGGAATGGTTTAGATCCATCGGTAAGTCGTGTCTGCTATAATAGCAGGAGAATAGTCGATAAATTCGGGTGAAGAGGTCACGTCGATTGCCACAACATACTAAGAGGGGACGTGGTCGCACGACAGGTTCGTCATCCACTCCGGCAGAAGATATGTCGCCTATAGCTACGCAATATCCAGGTCACTTCGATCCAGGTATTCACATTCAATTACGTAACCCTGTGTTTTATTCACAAACACCACTGCACTATGGATCATCGCCACACGTGGTCGGTTATTTTGTTCCTATAAGTACATATTTCACTTCACCGACGTCCCTCACATACTACACCCTTGCATAGATGTCGATGCCGAACCCCGTGTTAGGATAGACATTGACGTATCCACCACCATTGATGCAAGTGCCCATGCAACAGTCGATGGTGATGTCGATACTCAGTACCTTTCTGACGTACTCGGGATTTGGGGCACCTTACGATTTCACGCTTATAGTGACTCAAACACCGTGCGTATCACAATTTTACGGGGGTGACTCATCGTCGCAATCGATGGACGAGGGAATGGCAGATACACGATGGCAGACGAGGACGACGCAACAATTGACCATAAAAAAGATGATGATGGTGCCAATCCTAAAAATACGGTTACCCAAAGGATCGTGGTAGGTATATATTTAGACGATGATGACGAGGAGGAGAAATTCTACAAGCCCTTGACTTTCCTCTTGATTCTGTTCCGTAACTCACACATTTGAATGGTACTATTGAATGCTAATTCCACGGACTTCGCTCCTACAAACACCACATCGAACTCTGTATTACAAATTTGACCGTCGTAGTATATAACGGATTTCACTCGCCGACTCATTTCAATATTGGTCACCATTTGGATGAATAAACCCAAAGAAATAAGTCCCCAATTCACCGCTCAATTCACCTCTCGAACTTCGTAGAAAACTCGTTTTAAACTTAGAAGCAAGCTTAGGGGTCGGCTTCAGAAAAAAGGCTTACAAGGGTATTGATGATTAATGGGTGTAAGGTGGGTTGAAAAGAAAATACGTGGTGCTAAGTGTGGTATTTTTGGGGTAGAAGAAATGGTAGAATGATCTCGGTGATCGGGATTAATAGAAGAGAATGAAAAATAGTCAAGAACTTGCAAAAAACTTTCTAAACTTCACTCTCTCTTTTTTCGAATTTCCTTTTTTTTCGAATTTCTTTCTTTCTATTTTTTTTTTTTAAATTTTTTAATTCAATACAATATGAAGCTAAGTACAAAAGAAAAATAAATTACACCTTGAATTTTTTTAATTTTTTTATAACTTCGAACCTACTTTCAGGTTTGATACGAACTTTCGTACTCCTCAATTTTGACTAGCTCTGATACCAAATGATGCAAACCGGCTCAATAATGTGAGTCGAGTCGTTCATGTGCCCGATCGTTAAATGGAGAAGTATCGCTCGATTTTGAAATGTGGTTTGAAAGTTGGCTAAATATGGAGTAAGGTATCAAAAATAGGTTCAAGAGAGTTAAGTTTGAAATTATATAGGTTTCGGCAAACAAGAAAATAATAAGAGTTGAACGGTGTGGAGGAAATAGATCAAAATGGACTAAGGTCAGGAATGAACCAACACTATATGTGAGTGTTGACCCGAGTCTTATAGGACGCTTAATGTGAATGGAAAGTTGATAAAAATGACCTTGACCCACTATCTATTAAGAGATAGGAACCAAAGGTATCGGTGTTGAATGCCACACTCGAGATTGAGTGATAAGTTTAGAGAAACAAGGTAGACGCCACTAGCTATGCTAGATAAGTCAGCTTGAGTCTAAAACAAAATAAAATAGTTGAAAAACTCACAAAATGTTATAAACATTAATCAAAGGTTCAAAAGCCCCAATACAACTAATGAGCTTCATATTTATAGCTCAAAATCTTAGCTAGTCAAATGGACACAAAAGGTAGATAAATAGACAGTCTTAATTCAGCTTAATTAAGCTGAAATTGCTTGGAAGCTTCCTTGAACATCCCTTGTAGTTTCCTAGGTCACTTAGCTTAACTTGGAAGAAATGATGAGCTGAATTCTTCAAAAATTAATCATCCAAGGAGTTATGAGCTCTAATTAATCCTCCTTGGAAAGTTTAAATGTGCAGCAACCCTCTTGAATGTGTTGTGGTTCACGAATAGGCCCCAAAGGTGTGAACAAAAGGATTTGTTGAGTCTCAAGGTGTGAATGGACGAAATTGATCAGCCTCCAAAGTGTGTAAACACTTATTAGCTGAATTGAAATAATGTGTACAAGCATGGCCTTTAATCTCCACGAAAAGACACCTAAAGAAATTCAAAACAGCAGCTGATTTTCTTTAATTCGGCTCTTTGATAAATGAAGCATTAATTGGTGCTAAACTTCATCTATATGCTGCTCATGCATTCCCTCAAATGGGCGGCACATTGATGGCATTGTAGTAACCGAAAAAGGCATTTGGAAAAGAGAGAAACAACAACTCAATTAACCACAATTCAATGTCCATTGATCTTCACGAAAAGGGCTCATAGGAAATAGGAATCAGCAGCTCTTCATGGGTCCTTTGCTGTGCAAGAAAAAGATGTCTGGAAACTAAATAAATCAGTATGCATGCTTCCTTTAATGCCGTTCTTGCATGCTTCCTTTAATGCCGTCCATGGAGGATGTACCTGCATGCATTGAATCAGCAAATTAATTCAATTGTGGACTCATTAAATTCGGCAGCAAGAACTTAATTAAACCTGCACATTAAATTTCTCTTTAAATTTCGGCTGGACTAGAATTCAACAACAAGACACATTAATATTCTGCAGTAGCAGGACACATTAAATTAAAGAAGTAAAACACATTAATTAACATTTAGACACATTTATTTAAGTTAAAACACAATTAATTCGGCCAGACACATTAAACAACAACAGCTAATAAATTTGTCTAAATCTTAGTCAAATTAAAATTAGCTATTTATTAGGTATGAACTTGAGACACATTTAAACTTAATTATTATGTCCAGAATTTTTCTCATTTATTTGATCTTAACTATTTAACTAACTGAATTAAATAAAATTTATTCCAGCAACAAAAAGCATGAAATTGAATAAATTGAAGTTCAAGCTCAATGAGCTAGAATCAACTCGAATTGAGCTCCATTGAGCTGGAACAAGCTAGACCAGCTTGCAAGAGTTTACGAATGACACCGGATGAGCTGAACCAAGGACGTTTCCAGGGCGGGGTCGTATCAGAAAGCTCACCTAGCTAGAGGGTTTCCTACCATGTCAGTAGGAAAGGCCCCCTAGCTGGGTGAGCTTTCTCTAACATGTTAACTATTCTCGGGGCTGAAAAGTCTGACGTTTCGAATAATTCGGATGATTTAAACACTTCAACGCGTTTAGAATATGTTCCAGCGCACTCATATAAAATGGCTATAAAATCAGCAAACAAACCCTTCCATGCGGCTATAAAATGGCTCTCACATACCAAGCTTCATCATCCCTCACTCATATAATTTCTCTATAATCCTTTCTATTTCTCCACTATAAACCATTTCCCGGTCTTAAAAATTTCAGTCATTAAAAATATTTGGTTTACGTTTGAGGTATTCTTGAGTCGTCGCTGATGCGATATCGCTTCGAGCCGTACACATTTCATATATCATGCCGAGATGGGATCATTAACTTTGAAGCTTATCCTAGAGAAGTCGATTATGGGTTGATTTTGCTTTACATGGTCAAGGGTGGAAGTCGACATAAAGGTCTCAATCGACAGTCGTTATGCGATAGTGGATGGTGGTATAATGGGGGAGCCAATTAACGGTCATTATGTGGCCACGAGCTCAATCTTTTCAAAATACCTGAAAATGATGCCCTATAAATACCATACAGAAGTTTGAGGTCATATTCATACAAAACAACTCTGGGGCTTGTAGCTATAACCAGTGTAATTTTTTTCTTTATTTCCAGGCAATTGGTACCTTTAACCTTCATTCTTGTTCGAAGGTCAGCACCATCGTGGACGTAAGAGGACTTTCAGGTGGGGAGTGGCTGTTACGGTGCAGTAAAGGTGATGCTCTTTTTGGAACGATGACAGTTTTCATTATCACACAACCCATTAATAACTACAACCGTTGTCGCACCGACTCGAGTTTGACCTCTACTGTGTCAGAACATTCGCTCTCCTCCTGAGAGCCCTCTTGTGTCCACCTCGGTGTCGGCCTTCGGACAAGAATAAAATGTTAAAGACACTAGCTGCTTAGAAATAGAGAAAAAATTACGTTGATTACACCGGAAGTCCTCAAAGTTTTTCCATATGATTATGGTCTCAATCTTATGTATGGTATATATAGGGCATTGTTTGCGGGTATCCAAAAAGCTTGAACTTCTAACCGTGTAACGACCGTCACTTGGCCGCCCGGCTATACTCGAACCTATGACCGTATCACGACCACCGACTGAGACCTTCACATTGAATTCAACCCTTGATTGTATCAATCATTATTACCTTGAAACCTGATTTCCCCATGATGGGTTTTTAAGGTCATGGTTCATGGTTCTATCCCGCCGTGACATATGAAATGTTTGTGTGCTAAGGCACGTTATCACATCCCCGACCCCTCAAAACTACTTAATAAATTTCTCCTTTTTAGTAGAAAACCTTAAACACTTTTAAAATACCCTAAACCCTAAAAAAACTCTAAACCAAAACCCTAATGTAACATCCCAAAAATCATATTAGAAGAAACTGACTTAGTGAAACCAAGAGTGGTCGTCTCTCGATTTTGAGTTAGATCTTGAAAATTTTTCAAGCAATTTGTTATGGTTCAGTGGTTAAGTGTTGTGCTTATGGGTGTGAAGTTTTGGGTTCGAATCCCTACTCTTGAATTTTTTCCATTTGATTAAACCCCTATCTTGGGACATTTGGGTTATAAGTTATTTTCGATCAATTGATGACAAGAATGAGCCTATTGGTTCAATGGTTAAGTTTTTGTATACCCTTTGGTCTTGTGTTCGAATCCCTGTGTAAGGAATGAAAATGTGTTTTTCTTTTTCTTTCTTTTTTTCTTTGCCTTGAGAGGTAGTTTTATTTCCTTTTAAGTTAACTAAACTTCCCCAGAAAACTTCCTAGGTTCTTCACCTTATTTTATTATTATTCCTGTTCCTTTATTTTCTTTCTCTTCGTTATGACTTTCTGCTATTCAAATCGTCTTTTTGTGTGTTATCTTGTGTTAAATTGGTTATGTACGAGGTCTGACTTTTCCTCTTGGTTCAATTTTTTTGCCGGTAAGTTTCGATTTGAGGTTTTTGGGTCGAAAGTTCTTTGACGAAACTTCAGTTTTGGGGATGATGTTGTTTTAGCGATTTGATTGCAAATTAATCATTGTTTGGATAATTGATTGTCATTTTAGGTTTCAGAATCATATGTGCTGCTTCTGTACCGAAACCGTATTAGGTGTGTAACAAAAACCCGATTTTTTGTGATTTTCGAATGCCGAAAAACATGTTTATCGATACCAATTTATGGTTTGATGTTTGAAAATTTTGACAAAAAACACTAAGTACTGATACCCTTATTCAAAGTATCAATACCTCAAAACAAATAAGTCAAAAGTCTTCCATTTTTGGTACTTATTTCATGCCCAAACCAATCCATAATCAAAGGGTGCTTAAAACCACTCTAAAACCCTACATAAAATAGGCCAAAACCACACCTAAACATACGCTTCAACAATTTCTCAATCAACCAAACCATTAAACATCAATTAAACACTTAAACATATAATTTCTACCTATGAAATCACAAACCATTCAAGCATGCTTATCCATTCAATTCCATCATTTTAACCAAACCATTTCACTTTAAAATTTTGTTATTCATGTTCTACATTTATAGCTTAACATGGTATCAAACATACACATAAATAGTATTGATAACTTAACAATTTAAGCTATTAAAACATGTTGAAATAAGCATGGCAATCCATTGGCATCGTATTGATTTCATATACACATCAACAAGTACATTCAAGGCTAGATCATTTTCATGATAAAAACTTATAACATGATTCCATAATTGTTTAACATTCATCATATAACATGTATTAACGTATCTTAAACCATTTGCAAACACATTTCATTCAAACATAATTCATTCATTCAATTTACCTTCCATTTTAATTTCTATTTTTTTCCGAAGAACTATAGCAAATTGAACACGAATACATGAGACTAACTTGCTCACATGAACTGACATATTCGGGTTGCTACACTAGCTTCAGACTAGGGTTGCTCACACAAGCTTAGTTCGATGCTACTAACACTAGCTTAAGATAATCCGCAGCATATGTTGGATCTCAAGCCATCGTATTAATCCCTGATCAAACACCCATTTCCATTATTTTCGATTGAATCACTTTCTTTTCTTTGTTTGAACCCTAATGGCATGCCATTCGTATCTTAATCGTTTACTAAGTTCACATGGGCACTGTAACTGTTTCTGTACCATTTCAAATATTGTAATATCATCATATACATATCATTCAATAATATAATCATTTCACATTCATTCAATACATTGTATATATTCAAAATAACTATATTTTTCATACTTTACAATTTAGTCCTTTAGATGCTAACATTATCAAATTACAATTAACCTAAACTACTAGACATTGTAATATAATTCAAACATAAAAAAATATAACATCCAAAAACAACAATAAACAAAAAATCAAGGACTAATCTATAATTTTACCTTTTCTTCAATTATCCTCCGATTGATTCAACTCCCGATCTATATAATAATTCATTTCAATTTATCAATTCTAATTACCCTTATAACATCCTATTATATGCATATGTAAATTCAATTACATTTTTTTAATATTATTCCCTAATTTTTTTATTTTATTCAATTTAGTTCTTAAAACCAAAATTACCATAACTTTCAAATTTGAGTCTCAATTTTGAAATCGATCTCAATTTCATCCTTCTACAGCCCTTTATTATCTATAATTATAGAAATTTAACATAAATTTCAAAATTTATGCACATTGCCCTATGTTCAAAAACTAGCAATTAAACTTTACAAATTAATCCTTTTTCATTTCTAAGCTTAAAATCTAACAATTTAACACCAATTTCATCAAACATTCATCAATGAAAACTTTTGAAAACTTTAATAGTTTTATAAATTTGGTACACGGGCTAGCTAAATCAAACTCCTGAGACCTCAAAAACATAAAAATTACAAGAAACGAACTACAATTTGTTTACCAATCAAGGGACCAAAGTTGAATGTTCCAACCATAGTTCTTCTTCTTTGTTTCGTGAGAATGAAAAGATGATAAGAAATGGCTTTCATTTCTTTTTAATATATCTTATATACATAGTTTAACATTTAATTAAACTTAATTATTTAACTAATTCTTAAATAATTTAATATTAAGCTTGATTAACAAAATTAGTGGATCACTTTGCATCCACCACCGTTTCGCTAGTAGTAATTGGCACAATTGCTCAATTGACCCTTTGATTAATTAAAAATCCATAGCAATAAGCTTTTATCACTTTTACAATTTAGTCCTTGTACCTTAATTAACTCTCCAATTGACAAAATTACAGGACCAAACTTAAATTAACATTAATACTAACCTCATAAATATTAAATAATAATATTTCCAGACTTTATCATTAGAAATGGGGTTTCGAAATTGTCGTTTCCGACACCATTGAAAAACGAGCTGTTATAGTTTCAATTAATTCAATTCAATCATGGGCAAATGTTCGTCTAGATCATTTGAACCTGGACAAGCATATGTCCAAGTTCATTCTAAAAGTTTTTTTTAGTAATTTTATAATTTCAAAAATAACAATATATTTTTTTCTAAAATTAAACTACTATATTTTATAAAAAAATAGTTTTTTTATCTATTTAGAATTTTTCTTGAATTTTAATTTTTTATTATTTTTATTTCACATGCATAATGAACCTAGAGAACTATTTGCCCAAATTTAAATGAATCTCGACAACTATTTGTCCAAGTTCATTTTGAGTGTGTATTTCTTTAGTAATTTTATATATTTTTATAATCTCAAAAAAATAATATAAAAATATTTTAAAATTAAATTCAATATTTAAAATAGATTTATTTTTTTATTAATTAATAATAAATCATTTTAAAATATATATATTACTTAAGTAATAAATTTAAAACAAATTCCAAATTTTAAAATGATTATAAATAATTTAAGTGATAAAATTGGAATTTATTTTAAAACTATTTTTATATTATTATTTTTAGAAATTATAAAAAATATATAAAATTACTAGAGAAATACATGTTAAAAATGAACTTATATAGTTATCTAGAATCTTTTGTATCTAAACAACTACGTGTTCACATTCATTGTGTACTTGAAATAAAATAAAATAAAATCCTAAAATAGAGTGACCCCAAACTATTTACAATAGCCCGAACTATTTACAAAGTAGCCTGACCCACAACAACATAGAAAACATTTAATGAAAAACCAAGAGAGTGGATAAGAAGAATATTCATTTATGGAAGAACTTAGTAGTTAAAACCCAGAATGATTATGCCGTTCAGCATTACAAATTATGTGTATATGGTTATTAGCCATCAGCTAAAGTAGCTTTGAACAACACCAAATTAGAGAAAAAAAAATTGAATAATAGCCTATAGATCACAATGACCAATTTATGGCTTGTCAAGTAATTCATTAAAAAGAAAAAGAAAAAAAAAAGGTAAACAAAAAAATAATGTGAACCATTGTTTAATGCTACAAAATGAAACCGTTCACTGCATTTTAATAATGCCTGGCCTTCTTAATCTCTTTGGAGCTGCAATGAAATAAGAGAGAAAGGGGGAAACTGTGAGGGCTGAAATACTCTATTCAGAATTCCTGAGGCTTTCACTTGTCAGCCACAATTTCTTTTGGATGATAAAAACAATGTCATCCCCCTCATTATCTGAATCAGCTGTTGCTACCGCTTCCCAGTGCAAAGCTGATAAATATTTCTTTACGAAATCTATCACTGGTTGTTTGTCCCGGATGATAACGAATCCACTTGGACGGAGAATACGATCCATCTCGAGTAACAAATCCTCGGCACTGCAGCCTTTCTTCTTGATATCAGAAAAGACGGTCCAAGCATGAAGTAAATCATAGGTTCGAGGGTATGTGGAAAAGGCTTCACACCTGCCAAAACAATTGGTCCAATCAATACAAAATATGGGGAGAAAGCCAATAGTCGTGTGTTGTTAAAGTTCCCCTTTCACCAGGATTCTTGTTCCTTTCTACCTCATGCTAAAGAAAATAATGGTTGTATAGTTTGCGAAATATAAGAAAATTCACATTTATGCAGATTTCTAAGTTAATTTGTGCATACCAGTTATGAGTAGTGCCAATCAGACCTCTGTCATATATCACCTTAAGTGTGTTTGGTCCATCCTCCGGGACAACATTCATCACCCAAACATTCTTGCTTTTAAGAGCAGCTGCAAATGATCCCAAGTTTGCTTTCATGTCCATCAAATTTCTCGAAGTGTCATCCTCAATCTTTGGACTCAAGAGATTCCAATAGCTCTCAACCCGATGACGCCAAGTTTCCTACAAAATTGCAAAGACTGTATTAGCAACTATATCTGTTATTGCTGCATAAATCACAATTCAAGCACAAGAAAATTTTCACAAACAAAAGGCATAGATGAAACAATGCTGCCTTAATTACCGTGTCTTTTTCAAACATTTCACTTGAATAACCAAAATCAGCAAGTCTAGGAGGAGGAGCTGTCAATCTGGCTGGCCACGGAGCCAATCCACTCCCCTTGGCCTTTTGGTCATCTGATAGAAAAAAAGAGAAGCTTTAGTTAACATAAAATTTAAAGGTCCAACCTTTTAAAGAAATCAACTAAAAGAATCTTTGCAATTTTTGGTTGCAAAATATAGCACGACTTGGAATCACATTAAGCAACAATTACATATTCTATAACTAACAAAGCTTCAAAAAGAATAAATGAGCTGAGTGAGCACCAGATATAATATAACTCAGGCAGAAGAGAAACAATTCAAAAATGGAAGCAGAAGACCACAAAATCTTTAAAATCAAGGAGGGGAAAAAGATTTTAATATTAGCAACTTTGAAAAATAAATATACTCACGGTCAGAGTAAGGAGTGATACAAGCTTCCATTGGTACACCCCAAACTGCATCTGGATCATCATCAGAGCGGCAGAGGGGGGGATTTGTACCAGGTTCTCTTTCCATATAACAATCATTTGTTAAAGGTTTTTGCCAAATGACAGTTTGGTTCCTCTTTGCAGCTATTCTCCAACACATACGGCCCACAAGGGCACTCATCTCTCTCCATATCCGAAGATCTTCCTCGTCTTGTGCATAAGCTTCTGGAGATGAATAGGCAAAATAGCCTCCAGGTCTAAGTAACCGGTCTAGCTCAAGAAGAAGAATCCCATCCCTTTGAAGCCAATCAATCCTACACCGAGAACAGTGAGCAAGTTCAAATGATCTGCTCGGGTAAGGGAGCCTTTTGGTCCCTAGAACACCAAGATATGCAGGAATTCCTCTTTCCAGGGCAAATTGGATTTGGTTTTGATGCACATCATTGGGTGCTAATGACATTGCTATAATATCAGAAGAAAGAAGATATGCTCCAAAACTTGCGACACCGCAACCAACATCAAGAACTGTTCGTATTCTTCCTTCATTATTTAAATTGTTGTGTGAAAAGTTGAGCATCTGCAAATTCATAATCATAGAGGTGTTATTGCTTCTACCATATGAGAAGTTCAAATATTTGAAGAATCCGTTGTGAACAGTGAAAGGAATGATGATACAAGTAGAAAACTCTGGCAGACAAACACATATGACCGTCTTTAGTAGATGATCAAGATTATTGCTCATGTATCAATACAGCTGCTTTTGAGCCGAAATCAGTAGGCAATGGTGGTCTTACATTTGCAATCGAAGCAATATACTTGTCAGCTCCATAGTGAAAATGGGTTCCTCCCCCTGGAAATACTATCTTTTCACCTTGTACAACCATCCAGTTCTGGTCAGATTTCTCATGTGCAAGGTGTGTATGGGGAATATTTGCCTTCCATACTTCATCTCTGCTTTGAGGCCACTTAATTGGGACCTGTAATTTCACATGAATTAAAAAGACTGTAAATATATGATAAATATGATTATTACCATTGGTTTAACAATATACAGCAACAATAATCTGATTGTCAGCTTATGAGAATCAGTACCTTGTATCCTGGAGGAGGAGGAATCAAGCAATTGTATCTCCTTTCAGGAGGAGGGCAGTGACGTTCGTAGTGCTCCATCACAGACAAGTCCAGCTTTAATCTCATTTGGTATATTAAATGTCTGTCTAAGCAGGGAATCAATTCTGAATGACGATCGTCACAAACCTTCAAAGTCATAAGCAGAGATATTATAAGATAAGGCAACTAACCAAGGGAAGAACTGCAGGGAATTACAAGCTGAACAGAAAGCTACTAACTATAAAACTAACTGCAAAGGAGAAGGACAAAAGGACGGAGACCTGAGGGGTGCAAAGGTGCCCAGAAATGAGTCAGCGTAAAAAGAAACTTACAGGGAAAGTTTTTGGTACGATGTCTTCTCCTTCATCCTGTCCGAATTTTGTTGAAGATTCATATTGCTTCCCATCAGTGTCATCATCTCCACCCAAGTAAGATGATCCAAGTTTTCTCAAAGATTTGCTGCCATATCCTAGATCTGCAGCACCACGGCTTGACGATCCATAATATACATAAAGAAAACCAAGAAAGATCGCCACAGCACAGAGAGAGGCGATTAATCGCTTCTTTTGGCCTCCATCAGATCTTCCCCTCATCCTTTCTTAGTAATACGATTCTTCGCAACAGTTTCCACTTGACAAAACAGATCTCCTTATCCTAGTCTATCTCACGTCAAACTTTATATTCAAAATAGATCTGTTTTGTTGCTAGCATTAGTTTATTCAGTACAATGAATAACACTGAAGAAAACTTATCAAACCTGTAAACAGACATGTAAAGAAACAATCAGGTAACTCTTTTCAGCATGTGAGTTAAACACACAAGTTGCTTAAGTTACTTCTTCTAAGATCCTTTTAGAATAAAAAATTTGAAACTCAAGTTTAAAAGATCATATTACTATTACTTCAAATAATCAATCAATAGATAAAAGATGATGAAAGAGAGTAAGAGCAAAGCCAGCCACCAATGAACAAAGCAAGCTCAATTAGAACATTGAACTAGAAAATTAAATATACTACCAAAAATAGCAAGTGAACCCACTTATTAAACAACTAAGAAGCCCAAAAAGCCTCAACCTATACTATCTTCAAATCTGTCCAGCTCAAAATGGTGAATTTAATAATATAAATGAAACACTCAACATGCCAACCCCTTTTGTCTAATGACACTAAGGTACTTAATTGTTCTGGTGAAAGAGCATCAATCTATAACCTTTAACTCAAAACATGGTCTTGCAGAAGGTTCAACAATAAAGTTCAAAAGCAAGAATGAAACTTGTTTAACAATTCAGATCCATGTTAATAGTCAAAATCTAGGATAAAAACTTATATTACATAAAACAAAAGGAAATGAGTAAGCTAAATAATGCTAGCTGCCGACACTTGTAACCAGATGATTGACAACCAAGCAATGAAAAAGACTGATTGAAAAGATACTAAAAGCATGAAACCAATGCCTTTTTTTTTTCACTGAATTGAAACAATTGGAATCATGAAAACGACAGCTACTTAGTAACTCTAATGAAATAGAGCAACAGATCTGATTCAAAAAATCAACTCAAATCCAAACTTTAGCATTAAGAAAAAAAATAAAAACTAAACCAAATTAAACCATCAAGAATCAAACTTTGATTCCAAAGGAAACAAAAAGAGTAACATTCTTATAGTAAAGATAAGAAATCGAGATTGACCCATTAAAACTACCACAAAAAGAAGCAAAACACAAAACTCAGATCTCTATAAAAGAAACGAAAAAAAAAATTCAGTGAAAACACATCAATGCTCACAAAGAAAACAAGCTTAAAAGGATCAAAGCCTTACTGGGTTTCAATCAATAAAACGAAGGGAGCAAGAAAATGGAGTTGAGATCTAAGAGAAAGATACTATAAGTTATCTCCCTAAATGAAAGAACCAAAAACAAGGAAAGAAAAAGGGAGAAAAAGAGGGGAGAGGGAATTTAGACCTCGAAGAATCTAGTTCTATTTTTTTTTTTTCTCTTTTCCCTAATGCTATTTTCAGAGAGGAGGGGCTATTTTTAGAGAGTTACTGTATGTATGAACTACAGCCCGGAAGATAAAAGAGAGAGAAACAGTGTTACGTTCCAAGGTTGGTGTTCAAAGGATCTATGTTTGGATCTATTATTTGTACGAAATGCAAATTTCTTTTTTAATTGATTAATGTTAGTGTCGGCTGTCGTGTTTGGAAATCATAAAAATCAGAAGTAAATTTTGGTCTCTTTCATGTTTTCTAATTAAGTGATTAGAGTTTATTTAAGTTTAGAATTTAAACTATTACGATTTATTGTAAAAAAATTTATACTCTAGATTTTTAGAATTTAGTTACAAACAATCATATTATAGTTTCATACAGTTTGATTAAATAAATTATTAAAAATTTTAAAAAAATTAATTCAACCGTTTTCTTAGTTTGATTTAATCGACTGGTCTGATAACTATTTTTGGCTGGTTTTCGGTTCGGTTCAAACAACCATGGGTCTAAGTCTTAATACACATCGTACATCTGAAAGTATTTAGTCCATTACTTTTATTTTTAAGAATTTAATCCTTATACTCTTTAAATTTAAAAGTTCGCTTTTAATGATGTATAACCACGTAACATTTTAATCAGAAAGTTAATATATTAGTTATTTAAACTAATTAATAAGATTATAAAAATATAAAGATCAAATTATATTAGGAATTAAAGCATAAGGATTAAAGCTCAAATTTAAATATAATAGAAAGACCAAAAATGAAATTTAACCATTTATGTATAATGCAAAATAAAACATGTGCATCCAAGTTATAAAATTTGTTTGATATATTACTTAAAATTAAGTATGAAATATAATTAGATTACTTGATAAATAATAATTTCGAAATTTTTAAAGGTGAAATGTTTAAAGGATAATGTTAAAAGAATAAAAATAATTAAAAATTCCGCATTAGATGATAAGTAGCTCCCTATTTAGTTATTATTTTCAACCTTTTTCATTAAAAATTCTATGATTTTTTTATTTAATTTAGATTGTCAAACATAGTTAAATCACTGGAAATATAATTGTTAAGCTAATTTAAATTTTTTATGAGTTATCAAATAAAGCCTTATATAGATTTTAATCTAATCTCAAAACTCATATTAACTATCAAATATCAGAAACTCTAAAACCAAAAAAAAACATTAAAAGGAAATTAAAAGAAAAGAAAATTATATTATTATTTGCAATAAAATTATTTTATTTGAGTTTCTAAAAAAATGATTTTTTTTCTACTAATAAAACTAATCACAACTAATAAAATATTAAAATGCATAGACTCAAGAATTATGTAAGAAATAAAATTATAAAAAAATTGATATAATAATAAAAGAGACTTTGAAATGGTAAAATAAAAATGTTTAAAATTATAGGGTTTTAATTCAAATCTTATTATGTGTGTTTTTTCTATTTTTATAAAATCCCTAAAATAATATAATTTAATTTGTAAAATGATGGTATTTTAGCCATTATCCAACTTGTTGCTACAAGAAATCACCAAAAAAAGGAAAAAAGGAGGAGAAGGTGCTAGTGTCATGGGTTGTGCATTGGGAGCATGCAACCATGACAAACTTGTGCGATCCATCGCATCTGAGGGAGGTCATTTGGCCCAACAAAATTGGCCCGTTGCCTGGAGAGATTAAAAGCCCATCTCAAGAGCCTGATAAATATAGAAAGTAGATATGATTATAGAGTTCTAATTGTATTAGGAGTTCTAATTGTATACAGCTTTTAATTGTAGCCATTGATGTATTTTGATCTGCACCGTTGATTTTAAGGAGGCTCAACTATAAATAGAGACCTCATTGCTCATTGTAAGGCATTCAATTATTAATAAGAATTTTGAGAGTATACACTCAAACTTTTCTCTCAAGTGTTCTTGCTTTTGTTCATCTTTCAAGGCTCGTTCTTACTTCGTTCTTCTGCTGTTCTTCGTGAAAATCTTAAGGGAATTCTATTGAATCCTTTATTGTTGCGAGTTAAGCTGACTTGGGCGTTTTTGTTGTTGAATCCTTTTTGTTGCAAGTTAGGCTGACTTAGGCGTTTTAAGCAGAGAAACTGCCTAAGGCCGCACGGATCGCGTGGGAAAACTCTAAGTCCGTGACAGTTGGTATCCGAGCTAAGGTTCGAAGCCACCGTTGAAAGATGTCGAAAGAAGTTGAGGGAGTGGAGACCCGTGGGAGGGCTAGGAAAGCTAGCCGCTCGAGGGACATGTTGTCAGCTTTAGAGGATCGTGTCGTCACTCTCGAGAATTCTGTGGGGGATTTCAAGGAAAGGGTGGATGATGTCGATGATAGGCTCCATGATGGATTGCAGTCCATACAGGAGCAGCTCAAAGTGTATGTGTTGGACAATGTGGAACAGTTGACGGGTAGAGATAATGCCATTGAAACTATGGTGGCGGCCTTGAAAGAGGAGATTGCGGAGCTCAAGGGTGAACTCACAATCTACAAGGCTGCCTTGGGCAATGTTGGGTTAGCTGCTGTCGCACCCAAGCCCAATATTGATGTTCCCAAGCCGAAGGAGTTCAAGGGAACAAGGTCCGCAAGAGATGTGGACAACTTCCTGTGGGGAGTCGAGCAATACTTCCGTACCAAAGGCATCACAGAGGATGTCACTAAGGTAACTACTGCTGCGATGTATTTATCAGACGTTGCTTTGTTATGGTGGCGTCGTAGGTCCACTGATGTGAGACGTGGTGGGACCGAAATCGGAACTTGGGAGGAGTTTCGATGTGAGTTCAAAGCACAGTTTTACCCAGAGTATGCCGAGGATGAGGCTCGGGCAAAGTTGCGTCGGCTTGCGCAACAAGGCACTGTAAGGGAGTATGTGCAGGAGTTTAGCGAACTTATGCTTCAAATCTCAGATATGGGGGAGAGAGAGGCATTCTTTTCCTTCATGAACGGATTAAAACCGTGGGCGAAGCAGGAGTTACAACGCCGAGGAGTTCAAGAACTCACCAAGGCTATGTCCGTAGCAGAATCGCTTGCTGAATTTGGTGGGAAGAAAGACAATGCCAATTCTTCCAAGCCCAGATTTAATCAAAAGGGCAATAATGGGGGAGATAAAGAAAGGCTCACTAGGAATGGTAATGGTAAGAAGCCTTGGGACAAGAAAAAGAGTGGGCCTATAAAATGCTTTCACTGTGATGGTCCACATATGATCAAGGACTGCCCAAAGAAGGCCGCTCTCACGGCTATGGAAGCAAATGAGGAATCCGATGGAGAGGATAACAATCTTGGTTCGATACTAGGGGTGTCGAAGATAAAATGAGCCATGGTTTGATGTTTGTAGACATCATTGTGGCTGGCAGAAAATTGAATGCTCTCGTTGACACAGGCGCTTCTGATTTGTTCATATCTGAGGAGGCTGCTTGTAAACTGGGCCTCAAGATAGATAATGAAGTGGGTCGGATCAAAACAGTGAACTCAGAAAGTGTTCCAATCAAGGGGGTTGCAAAGGGAGTGGATCTTCAGCTCGGCAATTGGTCAGGGAAGGTATCCATTAAAGTAATACCACTGGATGACTATGACTTTGTTGTTGGACTAAGCTTCCTTGATCAGGTTAATGCTCTTATTGCCCCTTCGAGCAATTACATGGTGATTTCAGACGCGAAACATCAATGCATGGTGAAAGTGACAAGGAAAAGGGGCTTTGAGGGAAAAACACTGTCAGCAATTCAGTTTGCTAAAGGTGTACGGAGAAATGAAGTCTCATATTTAGCCACATTGAAGATCGAAGAGACCGCTGAGTCTGTTAGTGAGACCCCGAAAGAAGTAGGACAATTGTTGCAATCATTCCGAGATGTAATGCCTGCTCAGTTGCCTAAAAGTTTGCCACCCAAGAGGGAGGTGGACCACAAAATCGAGCTAGTGTCCAATGTGGTGCCACCAGCAAGGGCCCCCTATCGTATGTCTCCGCCAGAATTAGAAGAGTTGCGGAAACAATTGAAGGAACTTTTAGATTCGGGATTCATTAGACCATCTAAATCCCCATATGGTGCGCCAGTGTTGTTCCAAAAGAAACATGATGGGTCCTTGAGAATGTGCATCGATTATCGAGCTCTAAACAAGATCACTGTGAAGAATAGATACCCTATTCCTCTTATTACAGATTTGTTTGATCAGCTTGGTAGTGCAAGATGGTTTACCAAGTTAGATTTGAGATCGGGGTATCATCAAGTTCGGATAGCCGAGGGGGACGAACCAAAGACAGCTTGTGTGACACGGTACGGTTCGTATGAGTTCCTTGTGATGCCTTTCGGACTCACGAATGCTCCAGCTACATTCTGCACCCTAATGAATAAGGTACTTCAACCCTTCCTTGATCGTTTTGTGGTTGTTTACCTTGACGATATTGTGGTGTATAGCAAGTCGCTTGAAGAGCACATAGGACACTTGAGGGAGGTGTTCCAAACTTTGAGGGAAAATGAGCTGTTCATTAAGGAGGAGAAATGCTCATTTGCCCAACAAGAGGTGTCATTCCTAGGCCACATTGTGGGAAGTGGTAAGATCCGAATGGACAAGAGCAAGGTTCGAGCCATTTCAGAGTGGGAGCCTCCAACCAAGGTAACGGAGCTGAGATCTTTCCTTGGGTTGGCAAATTACTATCGACGCTTTGTCGAAGGCTACTCCAGAATTGCCACTCCCTTGACAGACATGTTGAAAAAGGGGAAGGCATGGGATTGGAATCCGGAATGTCAGAAGGCCTTTAATCAATTGAAGCAAGAAATGACGAGAGAACCTGTACTTGCCTTGCCAGATTTTGCAAAGCCTTATGAAGTACGTACGGATGCATCAGATTATGCTATTGGGGGAGTACTGATGCAAGATGGGCACCCAATTGCTTTCGAGAGTCGAAAGCTTAATGAGACAGAGCGTAGATATACGGTCCAAGAGAAAGAGATGACTGCGGTAGTACACTGCTTGCGCACATGGAGACACTATCTATTGGGTTCCAGGTTTGTGGTCCTTACCGATAATGTTGCCAATAGTTATTTCCTAACCCAGAAGAAGTTGTCTCCCAAGCAGGCTCGTTGGCAGGTTTTACTAGCGGAGTTTGATTTTACAATGGAATATAAACCAGGAAGTGCCAACATTGTGGCTGATGCACTCAGTCGCAAGATGGAATTTGCAGCAATTAGTCAACCTGAGGGTTCTTTGCTGGAACGCATTCGAGAGGGATTGTCCCATGATCCCACGGCCAAAAATTTGAGTGAGCTTGCCAAGGAGGGAAAAACGAGAAGATTTTGGCTTGATGGGGAGCTACTATACACTCATGGTCACCGCCTCTATGTGCCCCATTATGGGAAACTCCGTAAGGAAGTCATGAAGGAGTGTCATGACTCGAAATGGGCAGGCCATCCAGGGATGCATCGCACCTTAGCCCTTTTGGAGGATCGTTATTACTGGCCTCACATGGGGGCTGATGTGGAAACCTATGTGAAAACTTGTCTAGTGTGCCAACAAGACAAGGTTGAGTTAAAGACTCCAGCCGGCTTGCTTCAACCCCTGCCAGTTCCAGAAAGGCCATGAGAGAGTTTATCCATGGATTTTATTATTGGTTTGCCTAAGTCAGACGGGTTTGCTAGTATTCTTGTTATGGTGGACAGGTTTTCAAAGTATGCGACCTTTATTCCGGCGACCAAAGAATGCCCTACTGAGGAAGCAGCTCGGTTGTTCCTTAGACACGTGGTGAAATATTGGGGAGTACCACTGTCTATTATCAGCGATCGAGATGGGCGATTTACTGGCCGGTTCTGGACGGAGTTGTTCAAGTCAATGGGCTCAGATTTGAACTTCTCCACGAGCATGCATCCACAAACCGATGGGCAAACTGAACGAGTAAATGCACTGTTGGAGACGTATCTTCGACACTATGTGAGTGCCACACAAAGGGATTGGCCAAAGTTGCTGGATGTGGCCCAATTTTCATACAACTTGCAGCGAAGTGGGGCCACGAATCAAAGTCCATTTGAAATAGTGACGGGTCAACAGCCACTCACACCCAACGCTGTTGTGACCCATTATACAGGACCAAATCCAGCAGCCTATCGATTCGCAAAAGATTGGCAAGAGAAGAATGACTTGGCTAGAGCTTGTTTACATAAGGCAAGTAAGCGTAGCAAGAAGTGGGCCGACCAGAACCGAAGGGATGTACAATTTCAAGTAGGTGACTCAGTCCTTGCTAAATTACACTTGATTTTACGATATACTGGCTTGCACAAGGGTCTTGTCCGAAGGTATGAAGGACCGTTTAAAGTTGTGAAGAGAGTGGGCAAGGTGGCTTACAAGTTGGAGTTGCCACCAAAACTTAAAGTACACCCAGTCTTCTATGTAAGCATGCTTAAGCCATTTCATGAGGATCAAGAGGATCTGAATCGAGGCAAGTCTGAACGAGCACCGATGGGGGTAAAGGTGTCATACGATCGAAAAGTCGAAAACATTGAGGCAGATCGAGTAATTAGACAGAAGTACTACCGACCAAGGCATGAGTACTTAGTTCGATGGAAGGGACTCCCTGATAGTGAAGCAAGTTGGGAACCTGCCGAGGCACTGTGGCAGTTCCAAGAGAAGATTGACCAGTTCCATAAGGAAGATGCGACGAGGGCGTCGCTAGAACAAGTGGGGGAGAATGTCATGGGTTGTGCATTGGGAGCATGCAACCATGACAAACTTGTGCGATCCATCGCATCTGAGGGAGGTCATTTGGCCCAACAAAATTGGCCCGTTGCCTGGAGAGATTAAAAGCCCATCTCAAGAGCCTGATAAATATAGAAAGTAGATATGATTATAGAGTTCTAATTGTATTATGAGTTCTAATTGTATACAGCTTTTAATTGTAGCCATTGATGTATTTTGATCTGCACCGTTGATTTTAAGGAGGCTCAACTATAAATAGAGACCTCATTGCTCATTGTAAGGCATTCAATTATTAATAAGAATTTTGAGAGTATTCACTCAAACTTTTCTCTCAAGTGTTCTTGCTTTTGTTCATCTTTCAAGGCTCGTTCTTACTTCGTTCTTCTGCTGTTCTTCGTGAAAATCTTAAGGGAATTCTATTGAATCCTTTATTGTTGCGAGTTAAGCTGACTTGGGCGTTTTTGTTGTTGAATCCTTTTTGTTGCAAGTTAGGCTGACTTAGGCGTTTTAAGCAGAGAAACTGCCTAAGGCCGCACGGATCGCGTGGGAAAACTCTAAGTCCGTGACAGGGGTTTAAAACGATTTACCATTATAAGGCGAAGAGCTATAAGTGGAGGAGATGAGAGAGAGAAGAAATGGAGAGATCTCATGGCAGAAGAGGAAGTTAAGAAATGGGTATGATGGCTAAAGAGTGGAAAAGAGGAAGAACCCTAATATTAAAAATTGTATATACAGTCAACCTTCTCTATAACAACCCCATTTGTCTGCCTAGATTTTACCTGTTATAGAGAGGTGACTGTTATACACCTATAACAGCATGATATTATAGAGAGATAATAGTTTGTGAATTTTCATCAAATAAAGAAAGTGAGAATTATATTAAAAAAGAGAGAGAGAAAGTGATAATCAAATCAACAAAATTAAAAGATGTATGCATGTATTATTGTTTTTATGCATATTTTATTTTATATTTTTTCACATGATTAATTATAAAGTTAATAAATCTAACAAGTTCAATTAATCAACATGAGTTATCAAATTAAATTAGTTAATTTATCATGAGCTACTAAATTCAAGTAATTAATTTATACATTTATGATGTTCCAAATTCATCGTAGAATTGATATATTTAATTTCACTCATTGAAGATTATTTTCATTTAATAAAATATGGTTAATAAATTTCTTTACGTGAAATATAATCATTTTATTGAAATAATATTTTAATTAAGATCATTTTCATTTAAAAAATAATAATTAATAGGCTTGGTTATATGAAATAACTATAATTTTACTTAAAAATTTGGATAATACATTGTTATGGATAATTAATTTAATAAAGTATGTACTTCATAACTATAAATGTTGTTGTTATAAATGAAAAACTATTATAGAGAATTAAAATAAAACATAAAAATCGATTCTTCTAGAAACTTAGTTGTTATAATAGGTGGCTGTTATAGAATTAAAGAGCTGACTATATATAATGATCCTTGTTGGGACCCACATCATGCCCAAGATATTTATGTATAACAATTGCCCCTTAGTCGAAGGGAATGTTATAAAGTGACCTTGTGTGAGACGAAAATCTACTTGCATTTCTTTTTACAAAAACTATGTTGAATCGCAAGTATTTGGAATATGTCAGCATCGTAGGCATTGCAATCGTTCATAAGTATTTAAATTGTGCTAACGCTGAAGGTAAAGCAACTATTCAAAATTAAGCTTGCCTTGAAGGCGATAGCAACCATTCGGGATTATGCTGATATAACAAGGTAAGCTACTATTTGATAAATGAACCCTGAGTAGAAGGGTACCTTTAGGAGTTGCTGTGATAGGTACCACTAGAAACCGTTTCATGGATAAGTATCATGAGGAGTCGTACCGTGGATGGGTACCATTATGAGTCATACCGTAAAAAAATACTAGTAGGAGTTGTATCATAGATAGATACCTTTAAGAGTCGTATCGTGGATAAGTACCAATAGGAGTCGTATCGTGGAGGGGTACCATTAGGAGCCATACCATGGATGATACCTTTAAGAGTTGTGTAGTGGATAGGTACCATTAGGAGTTTTACCGTAGATGCGTACCTTTAGGAGTCATACCGTGGGTAGGTACCTATAAGAGTCATGCCATGGATGAATACTATTATGAGTCATACCATGGATAGGTACCTTTAGGAGTCATGTCGTAGATGGATACCACTAGGAGTTGTACCATGGAGGGGAACAATTAGGAGTTTTATCGTGGATGGCTACTATTAGGAGTCATGTCGTGGATGGTACCGTTAGGAGTCATACCATGGATAGGTACCTTTCAGAGTTGTATCGTGGATGGGTACCATTAGGAGTTGTACCATGGATGGGTACCTTTAGGAGTTGTATCGTGGATAGGTACTGTAACACCCCTCACCTGACCCTAATCTTCGGGTCTAAGTTATGGAGTGCCACGTTCATTTTTGTAGCAACTATAGTCAAATATGCAATATATAATAATTCACACATGTAATGAAGTGTCAATCATATTCAATTCATATTAAACAATCAATTCCGATTAATCTCTTTTGTCAACTCAAGCACGAATTATGACCAATTGCAAAGTTTTAAAAATTCAGAATCGATGTCGTATGTCATCTCTCCCTCGTTGGACGTCACACCCCTCACTCAACCCGATTGTCGAGTCCAAGTTATGGAGTGCCACATTCGTTACCGGAGCAACTACAGTCAAATACGTAGTATATAATCATTCATATATGAAATTAAGTGTCAATCACATTTAATTCATCTTAAACAATCAATTTTGAGTCTTAATCAAGCTTACGAAAGCTCTTTTGTCAACCCGACCACAAATTAGGACCAAATTGAAAAGTTTTAAAAGTTCAAGACCAACATCGTGATACCATCTCTTCCACGTCGTGATGTTTCCAAAATAGTAAATCACATCTCGACCTCATGCCATTTGACGTCACGACGTCACTCACTGTTGGTTGACATTGCGACAAGGGACGTTGGTCGTCGAGACGGGGCCCCTATTTTTGGAAAAAATGTACAATTTAGTACCTATGTCAAAGTTTCCAACCAAATATTTAAATATTCACACACAATTATCACTTCCATTTGATTCAAAACATACCAAAACATGCCAAACAAGTTCAAACATCCAAGTTTAACTTCTTATCAAGGCATTCACTATTTATACATCAATTAAACCTAAACATTTCAATGTCATTAGGGCTTACCAACCAAATCATTCAAATACCTATATTTACCTATGTTATACCATATTGAAACATGCCATTTCACCTTAAATTCATACACTTATGTTCATTTTATACATTAATAGCTTATAGGCTTTAAACATGAACCAAATCAACCATTCACTAATACATATCTCAAGCATGTCAATCAAACATACCATTTCAACTAGGCATGATTTTAGCAATTCTGATTGCCTCATTTCACTATCTTTTATATGCCAAGTTCAGAAAATGCATGATCCTCATTTCTAAAGACATCAAATATTTCTTAACTGTACATTACTAGTTCATTGCCATACTTAACATTCAAAAATCAACATTTTCCATAATCATCCCAAACTTTTCAATTCACTAAGACATCTTATATGTACATTCCATAACCCTAGACTAAAAATGATCAAATAGCTACCAATACGATGATAGTGTGAGCTTCGAGACTATTTGGCTTGACGTGTTCCGCAAGGTATCGATCTATAAGGAAAAAAAGGGAAAACAAACAAGGTAAACATAGTACGACAGCCCATAACATTGAGAGTTTTCAAACTAATCTACCAATAAAACAACTAAAGGACTAAATTGTAAACTATGCAAAACTATGAAATTAGCCAATAATAATGAATAATGGTTGGTTGAATTTGATGTAATTGATTAATCATAGGATTAGGGAGCTAAAATGCCTAAACTCCTAAAATGGTTCCATTTTACCTCTCGGTCTCAATTTTACCAAGTTAGACTAATTCATCTAGTTTATCTTTCGACCTCACTCGACTAACTCGAGACTAAAGAATTAGTGCCCAAGACGATTATCTCTCGGTTTCACTTATATTAATATTCCCTTAGGGGCGTCAATGTTAAGTTTTTATGTCCATTCAATTTAGTCCAATTTATTGCAAATTAGTCCCTCACCCAAAAGATTAATGACACCACATCTCTATCAACTAACCCTTTAAGGTTTAGTTACCAATAATAAAAACCAAGCTAACAAACATAAAGGAAAAATACATGACAGTCATTAACATAAAGTTTAACAAGAAAATGAAAGTTTTAATTTTTAACCTAAAAACTTAAAAGAAAAGTAAAGACAAGCATCTAAAAACCAAATAATAAACAAAAAAACACTAAAGATGAAGTTTTTAATAGATGAAAATAAAGGAAATTGAAATAGCATTAACATAAAGAGTAAAATTTCATTACAACTAAAGAAGATGTACTAAAGGGTGTAAATAACCATAGCTATAGTAGTAACTAACTTAACTTAGGAAATGGAAAAAACAAGAAGGAAATGCAAAGAAAATGAAGCTTCGACTATGGAAGAAGATAGAAAATGTAAAACCCTAAAAGATGAAGAGAAAACTACACTAAACTAAGCCTAATGGTCCTCTTTCTCTCTCCTCAACCAAGGATGTTTTAGTAGCAAATTCTGACTTATAATTGTTGACCAAAATACCCTTGAACGTGTTTTTTTGATTTCTGCTTCAGTTAGACAAATACTATCCTTATTGTCATTTTTTATCCCCTCACGATATCGATATCACGATACCCAGGGTAGGGTATCGCGATATCGTTGTCAGTCTTGAAATAGGGTACTCCTTGGCAAGTGGATATCGCGATTCCCAAAGAGGATATCGTGATACCACTATAGGTGGTCTTCATCTCAAGCTTGTTGAAGGTATCGCAATTCCCTAGCTTTGATATCACGATACCCCTTCCTTTGGTGATGTTCTTGCTCGAATTCAGCTACCAATGCGTTCTTACAACACTCAATCAGTCGTTAGGGCCCCTAATGACACAATTGGCCAATTTGGGTCTCAAAATGGATAAAAAAAAAGGCATTCACACTTATTTAATTACAAAAACTAAAATTAAGCTAAACTACTAAAAAGACATTCAAATTTGACAACATCAAATTATGACAGATCATTGACCTAGGTATCATACCTTTTTGGTTGGTACCACACCCTACCTAAAAATACTTAAAAGATTTCATTAAAATGGTTTTTCAAACTTTTGATTTAATTCTAGATTGAATTTCTAAAAAATGACGAAAATAAAAAATACATGTTTAGGCCATTTTCTCGAAAAAATGATAGGAATAGGCTGATTTTACGAAAATGCTTCCAGCTGGAAGTGTTTTCCACGTGTAAAGTTTTATTTTGGGTAAGGGTTTTATTTTTTAAAATTAGGGCTAGTGTTTAGTGTTTTTAAGTAGGATTTGGTTTTTCATTTTAAGGTTTGCTATATATATTTTTAATTTTTTATATATAAAATTTATAATTTTTGAGATGTAAAGTTAACAATTATTTAATTCAATTTTTAGAGGCATCGTATTTACACCAATTGTATATTCTAATTATTAGAATTGCAAAATTTTAATTCACATCATAATCGAAACTCGAGCTACTCTGTTTGATTAAATATTCCAATGCATTATCTTTGAACATCAATATAGGTTCAAAAAATATACCCCAGGAATCTTGGGATATGTGATAGTTGAGTGGTTAAAAGTTTGGGTTGAAATTCTTAGAGAGAAAGTGCTCCACATAGGACGTTTTTTTAGTGCATGTCAGAGAAAATCACTGAAAGCACCTCCTGCTGGACTCATTTTCAGCAGATGTCGCAAGAAAACGCATCCTTATGGAGTCATTTTCAGTGCTTTTGTCTGACATGAATTGAAAAACCGTCCTCCGTGGAGCGCTTTCTCTCTAGGAATTTCAATTCCTACTAGCCTTGGAAAATTTTCTAAATCAATTAGCACTCACCTCTTGGTCTATAAAAGAAATCTATTTTAGCATTGAGTGCCATAAGGCATTTAAGAGCAAAGAAAATGGAAAAGGATCAGAAGAATAGAAGTTCGCACATAAGGCATAATTTGGAGCTACCACACAATTTGCATAAAGTAATGATCATTTTTTGTTGTTCATATTTAATTACAACACTACTTCTTTACACAATTTTTTTGTTTTGAACATGTGGAACAGGTTATGTCGTTGAAAATGAATGGACAGATTAATGCTATTGTTTATTACAACAGTGAAGTGCGTGACACCGAGAGCGGGCTCATTTTTTTATCAGAGAACATAATGCGATTGGCTTTTATCCAAAACATACAATTGCCAGAACTTCAGACAAGAATTAGGCGAAAAATCATCGGATCCAACCAGATGAGAGTATCGTCCCTTAAATATAAATTTTTTGCTTTAGTTGTCCCTGTCAGATATGACGCTTTTGATATCAAAGGTGTGAGGGGGTTGAAGGTGATGGTACAGACGCATATGACAATGGATCACTATTTCTCGAGTTGTATGTGGAGTTTTCAGGGACAGATGAAGGCCCTCAGAGGCTGACATATGTTCCTGTTCAAGAGGCCAGAACGGAAGAACAAGCCAAGAGTCCAACGACACAGTTATGTGGTGGGTTTACTGCTTTGTTAGAAAGTTTCCATTATGACATCCCGAAATCATCAATAGGAAGACACTCATCTATTTCAGACCTAGATGTCAACCGCAATAGGGGGAACACCGAATAGACGGGGTTTGGTGGTAACACGGAATACTGGACCCCTGCATGATACTCAGTTGGTGGTTTTGATTTGAAATTCGGTCAGTTGATGTTCGATGCTAGAAATACTTATAGGGAATGACATCAAGTTCCAACGGTTAACAATCAACAACTGATTTTGATTGTTTCGACAACTACACAAAAAGGGATGATGTACTCCCACGAAGTCTACCGTCTAGGGGAAATCCAATCTTGGAGATGTTGGTGGGGTTGAGAATAAAGAAGGTACTGACTTCGATACTGGTCTAATTTGGAAGCTTGATGCTGGTGGATTAAAAATTACATTATTTTCTGAACCGAAGTCGGTTCCAATTGAACTAGAATATGAAAGTTTAGACAATAAAGGTTTGGGGGAAGATGCCAGAGAAGATTCACAATTCATGTTGTACACACCTTTAACCTACATGCATAATAGGGACCTATCAACAGAAGATGCATTGGAGTTTACAAAACTACCACACAAAAAATCGGGCCATATTAGTTCTTTGTTGGATTCGGGTGATTTAGAAGTGGGGAAAGAGTTTTCCTCTAAACATGGTTTTGTCATTGTAGTGAAGCGATACAATATCAAGAACTGGGTAAACTTCCACGTTGTTAAGTCTCAATCTAACAAGTTCGAGGTGAAATGCACAATGCGAGACAACAGTTGTGCATGAAAAATCATGGCTTCTGTTAAGAAAAAGATAGGGTTATGAACCATAATGAAATATACCATTCCGCATACGTGTCCTATCATGGGTACTGCATTAAGACTATTTTCTATTACAACAATCGATGAATTACTTATTTTAACATATTCATGTTGTTGTAGGTATTTCATAGGATCATCCGAAATTAGATTTGGATATGATCGCGGACATAATAACTACCTATGGTCAAAGCGAGTCCTAGGGTTACTATGTCAGTTGTAATTGTAAATGTTCGTAGCCAGTTCGACTACACGCCATCGTACCACATGTCGTGGATTGCAAAGCAGAAGGAATTAAGGAAGATGTATAATGGTGGGATGCATCGTACAACAATGTATGGCAGTGGTGTCACATACTGGAGAGGTACATTCTAGTTTGGTAACCGATCTGAAAACAAGGCTTGCATACTATAATGACCATTTGCTCCATAGGTGTCGAGTGTTCCACCATTTGTTTTGGACTTTCAAGAAATGTCGACAGACATTCCAGTATTGTAAACCATTGGTACAAATTGACGGTACATTTATGTATAGAAGATACACCCACAGGTTGTTGTTGGCTGTGGCATAAGACGACAATCGAAAAATCCTGCTGATTACCTTTGCAATAACACCGGGAGAGTTAGCAAATGACTAAGATTTCTTCCTATCTAGGTTGAGGAGACATGTTTGCCCACAACTCGATATATGCGTCATCTCTGACAGGGGACCTAGAATACTAGCCGCAATTGAACGACAGGAAAGCCTTTGGGACCGCACACACCATAAGTATTATCTAAGACATGTTACGGCAAACTACCACAGATAGTACAATTCTACAGCTCAGCGCGCACAAGTGATCAACATAGGTATGTATTCGCCACTATATCAACTATTTGATATTTAACCAGTTAACAGATATTGTGATTAATGGATAACCTATTGACTTTCCTCGATAGGGTACAAGCTCGTCCGGCATCATTTTCGTGAAATGTTGGAAAACTTATAGGCCATTAACGATGCAGGTGCGAGCTACCTATCCAACTTACCATTCGATCAGTGGACACAATCGTATGATGGCGATCTATGATATGGGCACATGACGATAAACCTAGCGAAATGTATCAATTCCGTATTGAAGGGTGGCCATCGTGTATCCTTTAGTATAGGAATATGTGGTTGTAAAGATCGTCCACCTTGGTAGAACAGTGACCCCAGAGGTGTTTACGACACCATCGATGTAAGGGTATAACTATATTGTGTCCCATACATCGATGGCATAATGATTAGACTCCCGTCGTTATGCCAAACATAAACGGCCTATATTTTATCATCGATATTGTGGTCATCGAAAATGTCGATGACATCGATGTGTAATATGCTGGGGACAGAAGTCCATAAGAAAAACCTAAAATCGAAGTAGAAGTAAGAAAATGTGGTGCAATGTGTGGTGCTTGTGTAAAAAACAAAGGGGTTAGTATAAGCACCAGAATAAGTCGAGTCATGCTGACAAGAGGGTGGTAGGACCATCAGTGTCGATTATTGCATTAGAATAGATGATGGAGCCGTATTGATAGCTCTGTTATGGCCTTTTCACCTTAGTTTCCTAGGCATTTATCGTGACCTCCTCATATGCGATGGCCTGCCCCTCGCCTTTTCATTTAACATATATGGCTTGCCATGGACCCTAAACCATAGCATGTACTCTGAATAGTAAGCTAGCTTGGGAGTGACAATGACCTTATGAGTAGGTAAAAGCTTGTACATATTATTCTAGATGTTGATATATTGGGCGTGGAATATAGTCCAATTCTCATTCGTCCTTCTCACAAGTCGACACGATGCAGATTTTCAAGGTCTTGGGGTGCAACTGGAATCGATTGCTTAAACCCGAATTGCTGCAACACTTTATCTGGTTTGTGCATCTCCACGATAGCATACACTACTAATGGCACCTTTATGTGCCAGATGTTGGGATTGACTAAGAATTTTGATGGGATGCATTCTTGAATTGCCGGATCAGAGTAAAGTGTCCATTCAAACTATATTAAAATAATAAAAATTTTAGTTATCTATATATTACTAATCTTAAAATGAACTACGATAATTAAAACTTAAAAAATACATACCTCCGCTTCCAATTGTTGGTCTAACAGAAGTCGCATATCTCGAAGCTCATCAAGTAGTCCCACGTAACTCGGTCCATGGTTCCACCTATTGAAATAATATGTTAACACAATAATTTAAAATTTGAATAATTTTATAATGGTAAATATATTAACTAATGAATTTTACCTTGTTATGAGTGGGCGTATAAGGGTAGTCTATTTGATGACGTAAAAATGGCAGTCGGTATTGCGCCCATGATTAAAGTAGAATCATGCAACCACCGATTTTGATTGTTTGTGGTTCGTCGCCCAACATATCTCCTGGTACAACGTCCCCAACACGGCTGACCCCCAGTTGAGTTCACTCGCTTCTCTAAAGTTGATAAGCTTTAGAAGCCACCTTAAAGGACGAGATTTCGTGACTTATCGGGCATTAGGAGACCCTCGATAATCATAAGGGTGTACGCCCGAGCGTGTTGTTCTCTTTGAACTTCAGTCGAATCCTCATCGAGCCTACCAAAATTTCTTCTTAGCCAGTTAATATCTATCCAGGCTCCAAAAATGGTTTTCGGAACCCGCCCTAAAAGTTGCTCGCATATGTCTCTCCAATTGGTTGCGTGAACTGATCCTGTCGTTACCGGCCCATCCATCGGTAACTCGAGCTGTAACTACACGTCTCCAAAGTGATAGTGCACTCACCGCATGGAAAGTGAAATGTGTGAGTCTCGGATCTCCACTTTTCCACCAACGCGCTTACAAGTGTGGGATCCAATTTACACCCCGACCAACACGTGCAAAAATCCGACATCTCTTAAGTACAGTTCAATTAATGGTGATGGATGAGTGAGTAAATTACGAATATAAGTCTCCAAAATCTGATCTTCAGCCTATATATAAAAAAACAAAAAATATTAAATTCCAATATAACAATAAAATGTTTAAATTAAATTATATTAAATATAATAAAAAAATCTTACCTTTTGCAATTGATTGACAAGAATGTGCTTATTATCCAAACGGATTAGAGATTATGCCATTATTAATTTCGAAAAACACGAAATAAATTTTAATATAAAAAATATTTTACGACAAACTTAAGACAATTTCTTCAAAAAAAATTGAGTTGAGAGAGAAAAAAATAGTGATAAATTGTGAGGAAATTGAGAGAGATTTGAGAATGTGAGAGAGAGTTAGATTGAATTGAATAGAAAAATGAAATGGGGGGTTACATAGAGAAGAAAATGTGAACGTTGTTGGGAGGGGCGGAGCCATTGGCTCCAACGACTAATTAAATAGTCATTGGGGAAAAGAGAAGTTGGGGTGGGTGACCATTGGGAGAAGCGCTTTTCTGCATTTCTCCTGATCATAAAATAGGCCTATTCCCTTCATTTTTCAAGAAAATGACCTAAACATGTAAAAAAAAATTCGACATTTTAAAGTAATTTAGACTTAATTCTAAGTATTTAAAATTATTTGAAAATAATTTCTTAAAATATAGTTTATCAAATTTAATTAAGGGGTTGTTTATTATATAAAACATTAGAAAATTAAAGCTATCAGGAGAAAAATAAAACTACCCACTCGAAGGAAAGAAAATAGATAGGATGAATATTAAATAAATCCAGAAGCTAAAAGAAAATGGGTAGATACATCAACTGGATTGCAAGTATTTAATATAATTTACTCGTTAGCCCTAGAAGAATTATCACAATATGATCAGGTAATGGACATCTTAAACAACTCAAAAACATCAATAAATTTAGGCTTATCAAGAGCTTTGATGTATTTCATGGAAGAACTCCTGAGGATTCTAATAACAGATTTTTTTTTTTTTTAAAAAGTCTGAAGTTCCTGAAAAATACAATTTCGAATAACAATGTCGAAGAAAATTATTGTATTTTTTTTAAAAAAATTGACTATTTTTAGAATTCTTTTTGAAATCTTATAATTCTTGTTGCGTTTTTATGATTCCAAAAGTTAATAATTTTTTTTAAAAAAAAACAACCATCAGTTTTTTTTTCAGATTCTTATGGGATTTTTGGGTTTTCCATAATTATGAAAAAGATATTCTTCTAAATAAAAAACAATTAATATTTTAATGCTAAATTTTAGGGTATGGGTAGATCTCAAACCACATGTAAGGTGTGTGGCTATAAGAAGAAAATGTATCGAATGTGACATTTACATAAGTTTTTAGTTAAATATATTTTGAATAAATTAAAAAAAAGAAAAATATTAATAAATAATATTATAAAACAAGGTTAGATCTTCATGAATAATGTCGGTGCTAATAGGATGGTATATTGCTGAATTTATAAGCAAGCTAGCTAGCATCCCACCACCTTTTGTCATCAATTCAACATTAGAAAATAGAATAAAATAAATTGCCTGAATTGGTCCCACCAAAGGAAACAAAACACATGTAGAAGTCAATTAAGATCAACTCAAATTGCAAGTTGGAGCACTTTTCTTTTTCTATATCACAAAACTACAGCTAAGAATATTATGGGCCATTCTGCATGTGAAATGTGAAACCACATTCCACCCTAGAAATTCAATTTTAATTTTCTTTTATATCTCAAAATTATAAAAGGAAGGAAATTAGGATAGCTCCACGAGGTTTTTATTAAGGCATTATGGAATTTAGGATATATTTTGACAATATAAGATAATTGAATGAAACTATAATTATTAAAGTAGTAATTATGTTTGTACTTATAAAGAATTATAATTTTCAAGATGTGTTTGACTCACAGGTGTAATTACATCGTAATTTTTTATGTCATGTTTACTAGTACAAATTATAATTACACAATTACATAATTCATATTTTTAAAAATATTAATTACTATAGAAAATGATTAGTATGATAAAAATAATTTCTAAACAAGTAACAAAAATTAAAATCAAATCATCATATGTATTATATTAGTCTAAAAAGGTAGTTGATAATACTTGTACTAATAAAAATTAAAAGAAAAATACACATCATATGAAATTTTATCTAATCGTTCTAGTGCATATTTGTTGGGTTATTCCATCTTTAATATTTAACATATGCTTCTTATCATCATCTATTGGTCCTTAATCGAGTTCAATATCATCATTTAAATTTGAACCTGTATCATTAAGATTATCAAGATTTGTTTATGTACTCTTTGAAGTAACTTCACCTATGATTCAAGTTATGAAATATGTAACATGCTAGTACGATCCAACCTTATCTTTTTATACTATACTAAGGTGATGTTGTTAATATGAAAAAAAAATTTAGAACAACAAATGTCTTCTCAACCACATTCCGAAGCCGTAAATGTCTAAAATTAAAAAGTTTGCGAGTTGTCTATGATGCTTGTGTCTAGCACCATTTTCTCAATGGCACCATACCCCATGATATGGTGAAATAAAACCTTTTGGATTTGCATAACTAGCATCAACCTTATAATATTTGAGTTCACAATCCAAATAGTCTGTAGCTTTAATTATAAAATCTTGTATAAACTTAATTTGGAGAAAAACTTATGCTAGGTTATATATTTTTTATAATATGTAAATAAATTAAAAATAAAATAAATTTTAAAAAAAGGTTTTATAAAATGTCTTTTAACTTTCTTTAACACTTTTTATATGTAACATCCCGATTTTGGGCCTAGTCAAAACAGTGGTTTCGGGACCACAAATTTGACATGATAAAATTTATTTTTATTATATTTTTATGGTCTATGATTTCACGGAATGATTTTGTGAAAATTTCGTTCGAAAATTTTGACGTTTGGGCACTCAATTTAGTCAAAAGAACTAAATTGTAAAAAGTGCAAAAGTTGAGTTCTACATGTTAGAGGTGTCCAATTGTTATGAAACTTTAAATTGGAGGTCCTTATATGGTAATTAGACCATTGGTTAAGTTGGTAGACAAAAATGGACATGAGATAAGTGAAATAAGAAATTTTTAAGTTAGGGGCAATTTGGTAATTTAGTAATAAAAAGAATTAAAAAGGGGAAAAGATGGCAAAATGTGCTCATCTTCTCCATGGTGAACGAAAATAGCAAGGGGGAAGCCATAGTTAGGGTTTTCAAGCTTCCAAGCTCCATAGTAAGTGATTCCAAGCCCCGTTTTTAATGTTCTTTACGTTTTCGGAGTCCCGATAACTTGATTTAGCTTATTCTAGCAATAATTTAACCTAGGGTTCATATTTGGAAAAATACCCATAGGTGAAATGTGTTTATTTTGATATTTTATGGTAGAATATGAAGTTTGAAATTATGTTAAACAACTTTTGCCAAGCGATTTTAAGTGAAAACGAGTAAAACGACATAATCGGTAAAAATACCTAATGTTCATAAGTAAGTGTTAGAGTGGGAATTTGATGTTGCCATAGAATGGAAAAATGTTCAGCATGTCATAAAACATAAGAATAAGAGATGAAGTTTAATATCCGAGCTTTGGGGAAAAAGTGTAAATACGCAAAAGTTTAGGGGTAAAAATGTAATTTTGCCAAAGTTCGAGTCAAGGACTGTTTTGATGAATGTGAGTATTAAATAAACTAAATTTGCTATTATAGATCAAGAAGAATGAAATCTGGAGTTCGACAGGGGTAAAAATGTAATTTTGCCAAAGTTCGAGTCAAGGACTGTTTTGATGAATGTGAGTATTAAATAAACTAAATTTGCTATTATAGATCAAGAAGAATGAAATCTGGAGTTAGACAGGGGAAAGAAAAAGATTGAAGACTAAATTGCTACATTTGATTGTATTTTGTACCGAGGTAAGCTTACGGTAAATAAATGCAATATTTTGATAAGTATTTTTAACGCTGTTATTTTTCAGCAATTATGTATTTATTTCATGAAATTATTTAATGTTGACTCAAAGTATGAGATGACAGAGAATTAGTGATAAGAGCCCCGTTGAAACATTAGGAATGTATTGGATACAAATGCCATGACATTTGGGTAAAGAGATCTCATATAAGACCATGTCTGGGACATGGCATTGGCATCATTGAGGTTAAGAGAGGTCCCATGTAAGACCATGTCTGGGACATGGCATTGGCACCAAGATGAGAGGTCCCCCGTAAGACCATGTCTGGGACATGGCATGGGCACCGATATGAGAACTCCCATGTAAGACCATATCTGGGATATGGCATTGGAAGTACAAGAAACATCCCATGTAAGACCATGTCTGGGACATGGCTTTGGCATGTTATTATCAGAAAAGAGACCCAAGTATCCTTATTATTCCAATGTGGCTCAACGGGCTAGTAAACAAATTATGTTCCATGAAAGTTCAGGTAAAAGCATAAATAGCAAATTCAGGTGAGTTATAAGAGTTAAGAACATATTATGTTATCAATTGAGAACCAACATTTCAGCAAGAGAAGAGTAAGTTATACTCATGAGTTATCTAAGTAAACAAGTAAGTGAACGAGTAATAAGTAAAAAGGAAATTAGAGATCATGACACTTGAGTATATTTATTTGTGTTAAATGTTGTTATTTATTTGCTTGTAAACTTACTAAGCTTTATGCTTACTTCCTTTATTTTCCTTCTTTTATAGTATTGCAAAGCTAATTCGGGGATCTTAAAGACGTCGGAGAATGCTCACACTATCAACAACAACAACTCGGTATTTTATGATGATCAAAGTTTGTGCTATGGCATGTATAGGGACTTAGTCATTTTGAATGTATGTCCTTATGATATTGCTAAAGGATGATGTGTAAATATGTGATAATGTTTAGCTATTAAAATGGATAAGTAAGAATATGTTTGGTATTATGAATGTAAGAATATGTTTGGTATTATGAATGCCTAGGTGATAGTTTATACCTAGAAATTATGAAAGAGTAAAAATTTGCAATGAAACAGTTTTGGGACAGCAGCAGTGATGTGACTTTGAAAAATCACCAAGGATAGTATAAAATTAATTAGAGAGTGAATAATATATATAATTAAAGCTTATCGAGTCTATTTTCATAGAAAAATAACGGGGTGGGTAAAGGAATTTTATGTTCTGAGATATTTGAATTTTAGTGAGACAGGGTCAGAATGGATTCTGAAGTCCTCTGTTCTGACTTTAGAAAATCATTAAAAATTGTAAAGTAAGAATTAGAAGTTATAATTTATATTTTTTGATTCCTTATTGAGTCTATTTTCATTAGAAATAAGTGGTATCACCATATGAAGTCTATAAAATGAGATAATTAATTTTTAGTGATGAGAGGTCAGGACTATCAAATAGTGAAACAGGGGAGACTTTAACTAATAAACTGTACTAATTGGCTAAACCAAAAATTCTGAAAAATTTATGGTAAGAAGATATATGAGTCTAGTTTCAGGGAAAATTTACGGATCTAAATTTCAAGTTTCTTAGCTCGAGTTATAATTAATTTAGTAACTACTACGTGATTGGACAGCTTTGTTGTAAATAGTGAAATTAATTTTAAAGGTGAAATTTTTATGCTTCGAATTAGTAAGTTAAGTCAGATAACGCCTTGTGCTCGACTCCGGCAACGGTCTTTGGTAAGGGGTTTTACATTATAAATAATATAATTTTTTTTCATAATTTTAGAAAGTTATGTTTTTATAAATAAGTTATGATAAAAAAAAGTTATAACATAATTTTATGAATAAGTATATTATTTTTATAATATATAACATGAACACATAAATAAGTTATGTTTATACTTCTTGACCATAAGTTTTTATAAATAAATATATTATAACACTTTTTATAACATGTAAATTATATTTTATAATAAAATTTTTAATCATAACTTTAAATAATATGATTTTTGTTATAACTTTATAAAATACATAAATTATTTTTATAATATTATTTTTAGGATTTATAATATAAGAATTTTTTGTCATAATCATCCCAAACACTCACACAGATTCATGTTTATAATATAATTTTTATAATTTATATAAAAATATTTTTTTAAAAAAATTAGATGTGAGTATAATTATTTGTGTAATTACTCCGATTCTTACCCTCCTTCTAGTATTGAAAAGTATAATTAGGGTGCTCCAATTACAATCAATTCAGTGAGATCTACCGATTATAATGGTTATTGGAACATGTCACCCTTATGTAATTATGAACAATTACACCCAAAATCAATTATTAGGTGACTTTCTGAAAACTTTCTAAATAAGTGAATAGAATATTTTTTTTGAATAAATGAATATAATATTTGTTTCTTCCTATATGTATTCAAAATTAATTAATTACTTTATTTTTTACTTCGCTTGTCTGACCTTAATGAGATCGAGCAGTGCGATGCACCAGGGACAATACTGCACCGTCATCCTTTGTTGATTGCAGATAAAAAATAATAATAATAATAATAATAATAATAATAATAATAATAATAATAATAATGAGGTAACCTACATTCAAGGTTACTAAGTTATTAGTATTTTTATATTTTGGCCATTCTATTTCAAAAAATTACAAAATCATCATAATTATTCAAAAAATTTTATTTTAGTTACTGGGTTATTAAAATTATTGATTTATGACCTTCTGTCTGCACAAATCGAAAGCTCTCTTTCCCTTCTCTTTTACAATTGATTTTTTCATGAAATAACCTTGAACGTTACGGATCTATGAACCAAAAGCTAAACAACTTTCTTCTCCGATCTCTAGCTTTGACTGTTAGATCAAATTGGATATAAGATATGTTCTTCTACTCGTCGATGGGTACTGATCCATTGTACCAATCATCGAATTGTCTCTTGGAGCTCGCTAGTTGGACTTTAGAAAAAAAAACTTAATAGTTTGGTGACATGAATAAAAATTTTCAAATAATTCAGTGACTTAAATGAAAAATTTCAAATAATTTAGTGATCATTTTGTAACTTTTTGAAGTTGAGCGACCAAAACATAAACTTACTAATAATTTAGCGATCTTGGGTGTAGTTTATCCTAATAGTAGTAAATTGAAAGGATGGTATGTATCTATTTTTTTTATATATTTAGTTTGGGTAAACTATCAAAATAGTCACTTTTGTTTGTCTTAGCTTACATTTTAGTCATTTATGTTCGAAATGTTACGTTTTAGTCACTTACATTATCGTTTTGTTACATTTCGGTCACTGAATTGTTAACCATTGTTAATGGTGTAATAGCAATCTGACGTGGCCTGTTATTTCATCATATCAGACTAAAATTTTAAGTCAAATTGCACAACTAGTCCCTGTACATTTCAAACAAAAGTGGCTATTTTGGTAGTTTATCCATTTAATTTTTATATTTATTTAGAACATATTTGAAAAGTTATCTAATAATTGGATTTGAGTGTAATTATTTGTAATTACACACTTGTTGTATGTTTCAATAATTATTGTAACTACTCTCCAATTTTTAGGGAGAGTATGAGAAGTGCAATAATTAGCAGGTAATTACAAACAATTATACTCAAATCTAATAACTTTCCAAATATACCCATATATAATTTAAGTATAAAAGGTTTTTTTATACAATAATAATATTTTAATTTTTGAATATATATTTTATTTTTTAAATATAATTATATTATATTTTATTAATTTTTTAAATAATTTGAAAATTTTATTGATTAAAGATAATTTTTTGTACATTTGAGCTTACTAAATAATTAACTAAATTACATAGCGTTTGTTATAAAATATTTATAATAAATTTAATAAAATTACATAGTATTTATTATTAATTATTTATAGTTAGATAAGGATAATGAGTATATCTTTATGGCTAGAGAGAGAATAATTTAATAAATATGAAATGTTAGAGTAATAAAATAAAATTACTCAAGATTTTAATTTTCTCTTTAATTTTATTTATAAGCTTATTGTTGAATACTTTTTTAGATTAACTGTAACATCCCGAATTTGGGCTTGGAAGTATTAAGGTTTATTGGTTGCGTCAATGTTTTGGATGGACCCTTAAGTTAGATTTTGCGCTTTAAAAAAAGAACGAGCCTGTTGGTTTAGTGGTTAGGTGTTAGCTTACCCTTAGATCTTGGGTTTGAGTCCTTGTGTGTGTGTGCTTAGAGAAATTTATTTATTTATTTATTTTTGGTTTCAACTCATCAGATTATGATTTTGGTAAATTCTATTTTATTTTATTTTTTTTAGAAAAGTTATGAAAATCTCAAAAATAACTCCCACGTTTCCCTCATTCTCTCTCTCTCGTCAAACTTTTCTCCAATTTCGGTTTTTTACATTTTATTTGGTTGTTGCTTTCCTTTTTGCCATTTTTTTCTTTCTTTTCTCTCTTTCTTTTTCTCAATTCACCTTTGTTCTTGGGTTCTTTTCTTTTGTTCGCCATTGATAGACATTAATTGTAGTAGTTTTGTGTTGCTTCAATTGTTTCAACATTATCGTCAATTGTCAGTTCTTCAGCCAATCTTGTGTCGTACCAGATCGGTTTATTGAGGAGCATCGATTGATTTGTTTAGTACTTTGGAAGCATATTTTCAAGTGTGTTTCTTGAACACTCATAATTAGAGATGTTTTTTGTGGTTTAATTTTTTTTTGGCTGCAAGGTTTGAAGTGGTTTTCGAGCCACACGGGCGAGCACACGGGCGTGTACCACACATGGACGGTCAACGCAGCCGTCTATCGCTTAAGAAATTAGGTAAGTTAATCCTGTCACACGACCTAGGGTGGGTCACAGGGGCCGACCACACGGCCATGTGACCTCTGTTTGGGGATTTTTTCGATCGCACACGGGTGTGTGTCTCAACCACATGCTATGTATCACTGTCACACGGGCGTGTCATTTAGTCACACGACCGTGTCTCCTCTGCTTCTAAAATTGAGAAAATTTTGTCGCACGGGCATAGTGAGTTACACGGTTTGGCCACTTGGCTGTGTACCCAGTCACACAGGTGTGTCTTACAGACGCACAACCATATATTTCAGTCACACAGGCGTGTCCATTTGCCACACGATCGTGTATCTCTGTCACACGGTCTGGGTCCTACCACACGGCTTGGCCACACGGTCATGTTACCCTATTTTTGCAATTTTACCCTTTTAATGTTAAATGATTCATTTAAGTCCTTGAAAGTCCCTTTGCATGTTTAAGCCTTTGCAGGTAAGTTTTGGATCACAAGTACAGTTTGATAAGGTGCTTGAAGGACGTATTATTGTTAGAATATTTATATATATGTATAGGTGTTCATATGATTAAATTTTGGGAATTTGCATAAGCAATGTATGTTGTGGTATCTTAATCTGGTATACGAAAATTGTTGCATGTGATAATGGGAAAGGTCAAACTGTTATATCTGCTAATTTGTAACTGAATTCTAGTTTGTTAGATTCTTATTCAGCTAATCTGAACCATTTGTTTATGTGATTATTGATTATGGAATTTGAAGATGAGCATGTCTGATTCTGTAAATCTGTGTGTATAATACTTGCATTGCATTGCATTGCATTGTGGTTAGGATATAAATATGAAGAGAAGGAAATTTGATTTGGTAGTTAAACTACACTACTACTATATTATAGCGATAAAAGCGCATTTACATTAGTAGCTTGATTGCATAGCAAACATGTGGCATATGACCACTTTATGGTGTGATTTGGTTGGATGGGTCCACCATAACCCAAAAATTGGTATGTAGAGGTTGGAAAGGGTCTAGTATACCCTTATTTGGTGTGTGATGGATGGTTGAAGACTATGTGTAGAGGCTGGTTAGGTGGGGTTTGATGACATTTTGCATTTGAATATGATTTGCATATTTGTTTAAAGATAATTTAAATCGATGTGTTAAATTCGATTTGATATTTGAATATGGTTATATCTGACTTCTGTATGTGGGTTCAATTATTTGTCACTGAATTGTTTGATTGTTTTGATACCGTTTAGTTACATATGCTTAAAACTCACACTGAGCTTTTGTAGCTCACCCCTTAGTTTTTTCTTCTTTTCAGGTAACCCTTGAGATTAGAGGTTGGATTCGGCAAATCGGACTTCTTAGAATTTCTCAATTCGGTTTGGTTTTTAATAAAGTTTTTTTTTTGTAAATTTTGATAAACTGTTTTCATTCGGGTTGTAAATAAATTTTTGTGGACTGTGGTATAAGTTTTATTTGGACTTTGGACATTCGTAAAAACTTTGGGATTTTGGTTTAACTTATTTTGCAAATTTCGTGCATGATCATAAGTTTCGAGATTAAAACTTTTCCTTTGCAATTGGTCAAGTTTTAACAATAAGTTTATGATTTTCGATCAAGGTACAAAGAATATTTTGAATGTTACAAATTTTGAACTGAAGTTTCTACAATGGTTTTTCAACTTCGTTTTGGTTGAAAGCATGTTTAATTCATTAAATGCGAATTTGGTTCCGAGTAAGTTTTATGTGAAAAATAAGTTCAACATTTGCAAAACATTTTGGTAAAGTTCTTTTTCAGTTTCAGTAAGTTGCGAGTACAAATTTTTTTCGAAATGAACTTTATTATTTAAATCAATGTTTTGTTTTGAGCCATTTCGGTGGCCAATGTGACCTTCGGAATCCGGTCGAAACTTTTGGGTCGAGTTTTGGGGTGTTACACTAACAATATATATGATGGTTTGATTTTAAGTTTTGTTATTTGTGTAGAGAATATTTT
This sequence comes from Gossypium turneri, assembly GCA_008044935.1. Lineage (NCBI taxonomy): Eukaryota > Viridiplantae > Streptophyta > Magnoliopsida > Malvales > Malvaceae > Gossypium > Gossypium turneri. Next base: position 22,947,686 of record CP032580.1, read on the forward strand.
TCTCAAGTATTATTGATATTTTAATAATAATTAATGTCTTTTTAGTAGTTAAAATTATTTTGATGTGTAATTACAATTTATACTATCGAATATAACATTAAAAATTATATTTTAATTACATTCTATTAGTCAAACATGTTTAAAAAATTAAAATTTTTTATAATAAAAAAATATAATTACTATCTAATAATTAAACTTTTATATGTATTTTTTGAATAACCTCAAATAGGATTTTTTTTTAAAACCAACAAAAAACCAACAAAAACAAGTAACGGGCCAAAAACTCATCGGCCCCAATCTAGAAGCAAAACACGGAATAGAAAAAGTAAAGTTCAAAATTGAGAACAACAAACTAACCCAGTTCGAGATGAATTGTCCTCCATTCATGCTTTCAAAAAATCTCATAAACATTGTTGTCGGTTACAGTTCCTCGGGGCACACAATTTTCCATTTCCAGAATACTATCTATTGGTCACCTCGTCTTTGCAGAAAACCTAAAGCTATTGTCAATCGGGCTCCCATTCTCTTTGTATTTCACATCCCAGCGACTCCAAGGCATATCTGGGCATTAATCCCTCCAGGTAATCCTCCTCTCACCTTCTTAAGCTCTTTGATGCAATTTTATGTGTTGTTTTATTTGCCGATCTTTGGATGTATTTAAACCAGATGCTTTGAAAACCACTTTTGTTGTGCTGAATATCTCTAATATACGCACCTATTTTCAATTTTTCAATGGCCGTGGATTGACATTTCGTTATGATTGTCAATGTATCACCTTCAGTCTCTATCTTCTTCACTCCCATGGCTAAACCCAACCTCACCGCTTGAGCACATGCACAAGCCTCCATTGCGAATGGAGATGCAACCTCCATGTTCAAAGTAGATTTTGAGACCAAAACCTCACCTTTGTCATTTTGAGCCACCATCCTTGAAGCCGATCTATACTGCCTGCAGTCATAGGCCGCATTAAAATTGATTCTAACAAACTGGGTTTTTGGTGGACTCCAATCGGGCACAACCCACTGTCTGGTAAGGGTCCTGTCCCCCACTTCGTCCATTTCCTTAATGAATCTATGATTCATTTAAGCAATCCCCCTCCTAGTACTAAGCTTCCCTTCACGCAATTTCTTATTTCGCTTTGTCCAAATTACCCATAAGGCACAACAAAGTAATCAACACTGAGAAGTAGAGCTCATGCTAAAAACCTAGGTGAGCCATTCCCAGTTTTCTAAATTTGGCATAGATACAATCCATGTAAGGTTTAATGTAGTCCAGGCTTCCAATGATACAGAGCAAACTCGGAACACATGCATAATATTCTCCACTCCCCTTCTGCACATTGAACACACTGTAACTCCCCCAGTCTTCGAAACTGTAAATTACAAAGGGTAGGCAGGAAATTCCACGAGATTCTCCAAATTGTATTTTTTTTGCTTAGCACTTAAGTTATGGTTTCACAATCGTTTGTAAAAATTTTTAATATCTTGTTGTAAATCCATGGCGTTAGGATTAGAATTTCATTTTAGCATTATTTTGTAACCGTTCCTCACTGAGAATTCGCCAAAAGATTCACCTTTCCATACTAACAGGTCATTGTGCTCAACCATAGCTAACGAAATCCAGAGGATTTTACCTGCATCAGTTTTAGTAAAGGTACAATTGATAACATCTGCTTTCCAAGATCGAGATAAGTTATCTATTAAATCTAATACTCTTGTAATACCACTATTAATACTGCCACTGATTTATTAGTTCGCAGTTCCTAAAACCCACGCATCCTCCGTCACTAAGATTTTCTCCCCTGTTCCCACTCTCCAGCACAACCCTTTCTACAAGAGTCCTTTCGCTACCCATATACTTTGCCAGGTATAAGAAGGTATGCTTCCTAATATTGAATCTAAGAAATCACATTGTGGGTAATATTTTACTTTTAAAACTCGAGCTAATAATGAATCTAAGTTTTTAATTAGGCGTTAACCTTGTTTGGTTAACAAAGCAAGATTAAATTTGGTTAAACTACAGAAGCCCAATCCTCCACTTTTCTTAAGGTCGCATAATCTATTATACCTATTCGTCCATGTCCCTTCTACCACCAAAATTATGCCATTATACTCTTTCATTCCTCACAATACGACTTTGGTAATAAAAAGCACATCATAGAATACATTGGGTGGCTTAAAGGACTGCTTCAATAAAAACTTCCTTCCCCCTTGAGACAAGAACCTAGTGCTCCAATTATCAATTTTCTTCCTGAACTAATCCTTTAGACCCTGAAACGCCATTTTCTTCCTTCTTTCAACTAAATTTGGGAGCCCTAAATACCTCTCAGTATCATTCGAATGCCTGACCCTTAAGGTTCTCAAAAACAGTGCTCTATCTCTCTCCAAAGTGTTTGAACTAAAGCTAATAGACTTTTCATAGTTAATACATTCACCGAAACATACCTTATATTCACTTAGAACCCACTTCATTGTTTGGCCCCCATTATCATTAGCTTCACCAAATAATATGCAGTCATCCGCAAAAAAAAAAAGATGAGTGATCTGCGGTCCCCTTCTACTAACCTTGGCCTCTTTTGTTAAACTTCCATTCAGAGCCAATTTTATCAATGTCGATAAGTCCTCAGAACATATCAGAAAAAGGAATAGACTCAAAGGGTCTCCTTGCCGCAGCCCTCTATTCTGTATAAATACCTCACCAACCTTGTTGTTAACAATTACCTAGTATGAAACTGATGTAATACATATCATGATTAAATTCACCCAATCCTTATCAAAGCCTATCCTTTCTATCATCATTCCAAGAAAACCCTATTCGACCTGGTCATAAGCTTTTCTCATATCAAGCTTTAGCGCCATAAAACCCTTCTTCCTTACTCTCTTCTGTTGAAAAGAATGCAAAATTTCATAAGCCAACAGCACATTATCAAATATCAATCTTCTAGGTACAAAGACACTTTTGTTGGGAAATGTGTCCATATTGTAGTAAACATGTAACTGCTTTCTATTTATTTGAATGATGAATAAATAAATAAAGTTAATTTCACATTTCACTATTATGTATTTTGTATTTTTTGTCTTTTATATTTTACATGCATAGCGAAATTGTGACAAGCAAATATTACCTCATTGATTGTCTAAAGTTCAAATTGAAGATAAGTGGCATTGTAAAGAACATTTACATTGCAAGAAAGATAACTTACTTCAGTAGATAATCTAAATGAATCTGTAATCCTGTAAAAGAATCATAGTGAACATTTGATTCAAATACTGAGAAGAATTATTATGTCGTCTACAATTCCAATTTGGGAGATGACTACTCTTGCTATCAGAGCAGTTAACTCCACGAGTAGAGACATAGATGTATTCATTGGTAGAATGATACATTGGACTATACCCAATATGAATTAATTCTGAATCCGTTTGTGAATTAATTTACTTGTGATGTTCATGATGTGTTTTACCTAAATCCTGAGTTAGTCAATGACCATGCATATGCAACTCATGTGCTTTGATATAAGTGGAGGCTTATGCTCTAGAGATGGTCAAGCCCATAGACGGTATGTTGGGTACATGACTTGTGTATGGCATGACTTTACTAGCAACAGTGGAATTCATAGCTCAATTAATTTACTAGCAACAGTGGAATTCATAGCTCAATTAAAGAGTTAATGATATCTTCTCATTGGCATTGTATGGATTGATAAATATGGAACGTGGCCATGGGTTGCTTGTTCTCGAACAAGTAATTTATCACAGTTATTTGTTGACAGTGATCATATTAATCATTAAGAAGACACAATGGTGACAATGAGATAAAATATGATTGTATTGAGTGAACGGATTCAACTAAAATGAATCAAGGATATCATATGAGGGGTAACATACACATGACGAGGTCATTGGACAAAGCAGTTGGATGAATTATTTTTGTAAAAAAATATACAATAATGAGTTTTTAATCATGGTACTTCTTGTGAACTGACACCATGATTAAGTAATTGCGAATTTTCAGAACTATGCTTCTGGACATAATTACCAGTGGGGTAATTTTTCAATTTCTCTAAACTTGAAAATTGGACCTGAGATCGTAAATTGGGCACGAGAGCCAAAAATCGAGAGCAAGACCCCAAAACTAGTTGAACCGAGTCCAGTATGTGAAATTGGGCCGACGGTCCAACTAGTGGCTAGACCAGACTACTCAGGTCATCATTGACCCAGACCGAACTGGTAGCAGTCGAACCGGCTTGGGGTGCCGTTAGGGTGTTGCGCCTGCATCACCGAACACGACAATGCTCGACGGTGGTTGAGTAGTGGAAGAGTTACACACCTACTGAGACTCTACTAGAGAATTTTATTTCAGATTCATTATTTCAAAAATAATATTACTTTAATAGTTTAATATTAAATTTAATTTAATACTTATCTTAATAATATTTTATTAATTTAATATTAAAGTGATTATCTTAATATTAAATTTAATTTAATGTTTATCTTGTAGATAAACATTCTATCTTGATAAATATTATATTAATTTAATATTTAAGTTATTAAGTTTAATCATAATTGAACTCTCTAAACTCACCCTATATAAAGAAAGCCTTGTGTCATTATTGACACACTTAAATTCAAGAGAAAGTTGTAGCGAGAAAATTCTCTAAAGAGATTATTCTAGAAAATTTCTAGAGATATTTTTCTGATTTATAACTTGACCCAAAAGTTTAGAGAAATTAAAAAATTACCCTACTGGTAATTTTTGTGAAAAATTTTCTGATTCGAAACGAGCTCACACTTGGCAGACGTGAGCTTGAGAATAACGGAGAAGACTACTTGGTTGAAGTGCTCATCCTAGACGAATTGAAAATGTACAATTTTGATTAAGTGTTTATTACTTTAGATATCAGAAGCAATATCTTGTTGTGGAAAAATTTTAAAACTCAGGTTTTTCCCTAAATTTATTTTTTCGCTACGTTTTCCAAACCCATTTTTCCAACAATTGGTATTAGAGTCAGGTTGTGTTCTATCTATAAGTATAAACCGATAATCAAAATAAATTTCTCTTCTTTTTGAATGATTTGATTACATGGAAAATGACATACTTTAGATCTTATGTATGTTTGAGTTATATATGGGAATGAATGCGATATTATATATTTGTTATATAATTGTTTTTTGCCGAGGTTGTGGTTATTAGGAAATAGACCGTGGACTATCAGCTCTATGTAGGGCTATTTTTTTTTTAAATTCATAGATTTCTTGTGAGCTGGAAATGAACATAAGGCTTAAATGTAATTATTTCAAAAAGACTCCATGACAAGTAAAAGATACAATGGTAGTTGAAGACCCAAGGAATGCCTTGTGGTGAAAAATTATGTAATTTTATTTTTTCCATTTATTTTCTAGAAATAGAACCATGGAAACCTTGGCTGACAATTTTATTTTAATTACCTATCTTATTATATATTTATTTTATAATTATTTATAATATTATGTAATTTTATAATTGTGATACATATGAGATGATCCACAATTGATCGATTAAAAATAAGAAGTGTGGTAATGAGAAAATACATGTGTTGCATTGTTCTATTCACTTCTTTAGGTTATTCGATAACTATGAGAAGTGTGGTAATGAGAAGATGTATGTCTAGGATTGGCTCTGGCTAGGAAAGACTTGGTTTTTAAGTGGTAAAATTTGACTCACCTCCCTTTCCTAGGACCTTACCTGGTGCACGTTTGCATTCACCTTTTTGGTTTTTCCTTTAAAAAAATTGTGGAGAATCAAAATTATTTGTTTTAAGATTGATTGGTTATTGTGAATAAATATTATTGACATAGCATGCTATACATATATTGGAAGCGTGTCATTTAGATTAGGTAAGAATGCCATTAGGACTATTGTATGATCATTCTTAAAATTTGGGATAAAAAAACCTTGCATGTTTTTAAAATATTGAGTGGGAGAAGGTCCTTGAACAAAGACCTATGGCCTCTATTGATGGTCCCTAAGTGATAGCATGATAAAGTGTCAAGTCGGTTCCTACCCTGGCCGCACCCCAAGGTAAACTTTGTCATATGGGTTCACTAGATGTAATTTCCTTTTAAGGACAACTAGTCATGCATGACTTTTAGAGAGATTGTCCCAAGATGACACACAAAAGAAAACATGTTCATGATGGATGTTGAGTCAATGGTTACACATTCAAGATCATCTTTTATTAAATAGTTTTCCAAGAAACGATATTTAAGCTAAAGATGATGGCTAAACGTTAAACTATCGTTAGTTCTTGTGGAGTCTTAAGAATTAAGATTCATGAACTGATTGGATGTAATCCATTTTCTTGATAGTTAATCATAGGACCCCAAGGTGACATGGTTGATAGGTATGAGTATGATAGTAGCAATGAAAAAAATATTTTTTCAAGGTTTTAATACAAGACGCATGCATCATACTTGATTCTTGATATTTTGCTAAAATGAAAAATATTTATTTAATACAAAGATAGTAATTAGTGAATCTTTATTTATTTTTCAGTTCAAATATTTCTCCTACTTCTCTTATTAGCAGTCTTACTGAGAACAAATTAAATGGGGATAACTTTCGAGAATGGAAACAGAACTTGCTGATAGTTCTCAATTGTGAGAAGCACAAATTCGTTCTTGACGAAACGTGCGCTCCTGAGGCTCAGCCCAAAGCAAGAAATTATTGGATAGATTCTAACTCGATTGCTCGATGTTATACGTTAGCGAGCATGAGTAGTGTGTTGCAAAAGCAACACGAGAATTTTCGTACTACCAAAGAGATCATGACAAATTTGGAGGATTTGCTCGGAGGCCAAGTCACATTGGCTCGATAATCCGCTATTACAAATTTGATGAATTATCAACAGAAAACCAACACTTCGATCAAAGAACATATGCTTAAGCTTATGGGATTCTTTACGAAAGCGGAGGACACTGGGTTGAACTAGACGTGAACAGGCAAATTGAAATAGTGTTCAAATCATTAATAAATGAGTTTGCTGGTTTTAGGGCCGCTTACAACTTGGGGAACAAGGCACTTACCTTGACTCAGCTCATGAAGGAGTTACAATCCTATGAGTTGATGTTGAATGGTGGTAGGCTGGTTCAGGAGAAACCTAAGGCAAACTTAGCTGTGGGCCCCGGAAACACAAAGATTTATATACTTTTTTCATACCTAATTTTACTTAAAATCATGCATTTTCGATAGAATTTTTGTCATAAAATAATTAATTTTTATAAAATAATTAAATTGTATTAAAAATTTGAACATGTTAATTTTTAGTCAATTTTACAATTACTTTTAGTGAATTTTGATTATTTTTGACAGATTCATACAAAGGGCGAAAATTGACCCGGCAGACACCGTTAGAAGAACAAAATCGAGAAGCAATTCGAAGTAACAAGGAAAAATAATTTCCAACCTAAGATGGTCCAAATATGTGTATTAATTCATAGTATAATTAATTTTAATTTATTCCCAATTTAATTTGGGTTAAATAAATTAATTTTACTTAATTATGGAAAAAGGGCCTAGTTGAACTGCACCAGTTGAACCAAATTGAGCGAACCGAACCAGCCACTAATTGGGCAGCCCAGAACCGTTCAAATGCTGACCCAAATCAGCATTTTTAGCTGATTAAATAAGCTGCAAAAAGGCCCTTGGAAGACTTCTAAATTGCATTCAAACCTTACCTTAAATTAAGGCTTTACGGATTTGCCTTAGGTTAATTTTAGCAGAGTTGAAAGTCTCAACTTTGCCATGTAGGATGGCCGGCCATGAGGGGGCTCTTTGGCTGTTGAAATTTTCTATTTTTAGCAGCCATCCTCAGCTATATAAACCCCCTTTTGCTGCCCATTCAAATCATCCCTCACACTCTCATTTTCTCTTCTCCTTTCTCACTTTCTCTCAACTTTTCCTTCCCATTTTCCCTTTTGTTCAAGTGCCGATTTCTTCTCTTGGGAAAGAGGTCCTCATCAGCCATTGTTGAGCATCAATTAAAGTGTTCATAAGCCACATTGATAGCCGAGGACAACAGAGAACGAAGATTGGAGAAATCAATCAAGCCACGGAGAAACACCGGATTTGATTATTGTTCCCTCTCTCTTTAAATTTTATTGTTGTTTTGACAAACATGTTTATGAATATTTATGCTATTGAAATGGTTATTTTAATCAATCTAGCTTGGATTTAATCTATGTTGGGTTGATTATATTTTGCCTGCTTGAATTATTGAAATTGTGTTTGTGCTGTTATAGGCCTCGGTAAGATGCTTGATTAAGTAAAATCATGCTTAAGTTATTCTTGCAATATTAATTGTTAGATAACTAATGAATTAATTATTAAATCGTATTGAAATTGTAATTAATTGACACAATACTTAATCAGTGCATGTTTATTCTTCTAAGGTAGCTGAAGTTAATTTAGCATTGTATTTGGCGATATACATGCCTTGCATAACTTGCAAGATTATTGTGATTAAACTGTTTCAAGGTAGAAATACTCTGTTACCTCATTTGATCTTTTATATGCTTGTGAAGATTGATTAATCGCTTGGATTGACATTGAAAAATGTTCATGAGATTGATTAATCTAATAAGTATGTACGAGCAGTAGTTAGCAAATTACCGAGTTGCCGTGAAATTATTCATAGCAGTATAAATATAAGTTTAATAATTCTAAGTGAAAGGAATGTAATTAATCTATTACAATTATATCATCTTGATTAAACCTTATTTGAAATCGTGCATTAGAACCTTTTTATTTTTAATTTTTTTACTTAGTTTTTAACCCTTAGTTTTTAATCATCTTTAAACCAAAATATTTTCCATCACCAAAGTGTTTTAACATTAATTTCATAAATATTCTTTTTTTTCAGTCCCTATGGGTACGATAACTCGACATTTACTTGTCACTTTATTACCTGTTGCGATTGTGTACACTTGCACATTTTTGTCGTTCCAGGCCCCTCATTCTTTAATGGAAAACAGAAAGCTAAGGGAAAGAAGAAACCGACTAAGTCTTCACTTCCACCTCGTATGGATAGGAAGGAGGCTAAGAAGTCAAAAGATCCTAAATCAAATGTTTCTTCTGCAACAGGAAAGAGCATTTTAGATCAAACTACAATGAGTATTTAGATTAGCTAGTCGAAAAGGGAAATGGTATGAAACTCTTTGTGGTTGAAGCTTGCTTAATGGAAGAATCAATTAACAACTGGGTTATTGATTCTGGAGCCACTAACCATGTGTTTTTTTTACAAGGGTTCAGCGAAACGATAAGTTTGCGTGACAAGAGCCTCTCCTTGCAGACCGGAGATGAGAGTTATGTTTCAACCAAAGCAGTGGGAGAAGTTATTTTACCCTTTGATAATTTTAGGAAGATTATTTTAAAGAACGTGTTTTATGTACCTTATTTTAAGGAGAATTTAATTTCTGTAGCATGTATATTTTATGATGGTTATACCGTGACATTCAATAAAGGGATTGCTATTCACAAAAATCATTCTTTAATCTGTAATGGATGGATGAAAAACAATATTTACTTTATCAAACCTAATAACTACTCAATGCTTAAAATTGAAATAGTGAATAAAAAGCTTAAAACTTCTCACTCTAATGAGGGGTACCTATGTGGAAACACAAGAATATACTGTAACACCTCAAATTTTGAGGTTAGAAGTTTTGAGTTTTGTGATTAGGGTTAGTGAGAAGGTTTTGCTATTATTTTTAGTTGCGCGTTTAAGTGACAGAATGGGCTTACTGGTCTGGTGGTTGAGTGAGTGTTAGTGTCCTCTAGGTTCTGGGTTCGAGTTCTTGTTTGTGCGTTTTGGTGAAATATTTTTATTTTGTTTTGTTTTGTTAAATAGTAGTTTTGTCTTAAGTTAAAAATTTATAACCATTTATATTTATTATTATTGTTATTTTCCTTTCCGCTGGACGTTTTTTTTCTTTTTCCTTTTTCTGGGTTTTCTTTTCTTTTTGTTCTTGCTTATTTTCTTTTTCTTTGAAAACAGTTTTGCTGGCAGATTTGGAGAATTTTGCTCCTTTATCATCGAGTCAGTGTCTGGACGTCTTTGGTCGCGAATTAGGTATGGGTTTCAAGAATTTTCAATTTTATTTATGATTTGTAAGTTTGATCTTAGTGGAATGCGGCATTCTATGTGCCTTTTGGGAATTGGTTGTCGATGTTCGGTAATATTGTTGAATGGCGTAGAAATCTATATATGTTGTGTTTCTGAATCCCATCGATTGAGGGTTGAGTTAGTGACCGAAAAACTCGATTTCCAAGCTGTTTGTCGATGGTTTTGTGACCACACGGGCGGTCCACACAGCCATGCGCATTTAGGAATTAGGGTTTCCTGGAAAAATTTGGTGTCGTGTGGCTGATTTGGGGATTTTAGTCATTTTTCACATGGCTGTGTCCCCTGGGCACACGTGCGTGTGTGTTTGGGAATTAGGGTTTAGTAATTTGGCATCACACGGCTTGAGGCTAATTTGGGGATATAGGTATCCTACATGGGCGTGTGTTTTGGACACGGTCGTGTCTATTGGGCACACGGGCGTGTGAGACGCTCACACAGCTGTGTTTGCCCTGTACTGTATTATAGCACAAATGGATAGAGAGTTACATGGCCTGTTGACATGGCCATGTCCTTGGCCCACACGGGTGTGTGCCTCATCCACATAGTCGTGTGCTTCCTCCCACACGGGCGTGTTGACCCCCACACAAGCGTGTTGACCCCTACACAAGCGTGTTAACCCTTTTGCCTAGGCATTTCCACACGGCCAGAACACACGGCCGTGTGGCCCTAAGCCACCAATTTTAGTTCTGTGTATGTTTTGATCTAAAAATGTGTTTGTGTGTTCTGACCCTTGACTAGGCTTTAGCGAGGGTAGTTAAGACTCTGATCTGGGCTTTGGCTTATGTGTTATTTGTGACTGTTCTGCGTGATATCTAATTCTGAACTCGGTTAGCTGGGTGTGTGCATGTTTGTTTGTCTGACTGTCTGTCGATGTGTTCATTGTTTATGTGAGGTTGTAAGCATACATGCACATGCATAAAGTAACTTTTGGGTTGGTTGTGAAGAGAAGGAAGATTGATTCTGATATGATCTGGCAGTTTAATTGCAAACTTATCAGCACAGTGGTTTACCGCACTATAACGCACGTACGTCAGCTTTGCTGCGTACCATTATCTGATCTAGCAACTTTAACTGCAACATGTCTGTACAGCAGATTATCGCGTTGCACTGTACTACATATACGCCAGCCTTGCTGCGTATTAATCTCTGAGTGGCTTAGTCCACATACATGGTGTGTAGGGTTGGATGGGCTTTTCGAGGTCCTATGTGGTGTGTTTGGTTGGATGAGCTTAAACAACTCTTTTGGGGTGTGATCGGGGGATGGAGAGGTGTTTTGGCTGGATTGGTGGGTTTTTATCACTTGACTACATTCGTATGCATCTGTTTGAGTGTTCGAGGTGTAAGATTATCTGATTGTATTCTGTCTAACTGAATAACACTTGTGACTGAGTGTCTGTGTGTGACTTGGTGTGCTCGAGTTGTTATGTTCTCTTGGGACGTTGGTTCCAAGTTTACTTTCTGACTTTGTGTATATCTGTAAGTCTATTACGCTATTGAATTAAGTTCCATAATTCTGATATTAGTCACGTATCAGACTCATACTGAGCTCGTGTAGCTCACCTCCTTTAGTGTTTCCCCTTTCAGGTAAATTTACATGTTCTGAAGCTGGACTCGGTATGTGAAGCTCTTGGAAACGTCATGCTTTTAAAACTGGTTAATAAAGTGTTTTCTGTAAATATGAGTTTTATGTAAACAATTTTGGACTATAAGTTCGATTTTAAATATCGTGTTATGAAATTTTGTGTTAAATGAAAGTAGATGTTATTTGGATTGAACTACTTTGTGTTTGAATATCGAGATTTGACAACTGAATATTTTTATGTAACCAAAATATTGTAATGTTTTTCGGGTTGTTAAACTAAAATTTACCACGATCACTTCGGTGATCAATGTGACTTCTGAAATTCGGTCTAAACTTCTAGGCCGAGTTTTGGAGCGTTACATATACACACCTTTTCATGCCCCTTTTAACTCAAATTCATGCAGTTTTGGTAAAATTCTTGTCGAAAAATATATAATAATTATAAAATAATTAAATTGCACTCAAATTATGAAAATTTTGAATTTTAATTAATTTTATATCAAATGTTAATTGTTTTTCATTATTTTTGACAGATTTGCACAAAAGGCGAAAAACGACTCGACAGACACTGCTAAAAGCGCAGAACTGAGAAGCAATTTTGAAGCATCAAGGTGAATTAATTTTTAGTCTAAGACGGTCCAAATTATGTGTATTAATTCATAATATAATTAATTTTAATTTTAATCCAATTTAATTTGGATTAAATAAATTATTATTAATTAATTATGAAAGGTGGCCCAGTTGAGCTGAACTGAGAAAACTGTCCCACATGTTGACCCAATCAGTTTGTTTGGCTAATGATTTGGCTTGCAAAATGGCCCTTGAAGACTCATTCAATTTGCTTTCAAACCCCTCCACTATTCATGCCTTTCAAGATCTGCCCCTACCTAAAAATAGCATGATCGAAATCTTCAAACATGCCACATGTGGGCCAACCATAAGGGGGAGTCTTTGGTTGCTTATTTTGGCTATTTTTAGTAGCCTTCTCAACATATAAATACCCCCCTTGGCTGCTCACTTCAAACACATCTCAAACCCATTCATTTCTTCACTTCTCTCTCACTTTTCTCTCTTCATTCCCTTCCGTTGTTCTTAATTTTCTTCCCCATTCCCTTGTCGATTTCACCTCTTGAAAAAGAGTCATTCATCCACCATTTGGATCAGCATTCAAGTGTTTGTGGAAGCCTCGGTTCAACAGTAACAAGCGGAGAAGGAGGAGCAGAGTAAATTAGTCAAGCCTCAAAGAAACACCGAATTTGATTCTTGTTCCCTTTCCTTTTAATTTTGTTGTTGTTATGATGAACATGTCTATGAATATTTGTGATGTTGATATGTTTAATTTAATTAATATGGCTTAAATTTGATTTTTGTTAGGTTGATTGCATTTTGTCTATTTAATTTATTAAAATTGTGTTTGTGTTGTTATAGGCCTCGGTAAGATGTTTGATTAAGTAAAACCATGACTAAGTTATTCTTACCTTATAATTGTAAGGTAACTAACGAATTAATTTTTTAAACGGATTGAAATTGTAATTAATTGACATGATACTTAATCAGTGCATGTTTAATCATCTAAGGTAGCTGAGGGTTAAATTAGCAACAATATCTAACGATACATTAGCCTTGCATAACTTGCAAGATTATTGTGATTAAACTGTTTCAAGGTAGAAATACATTGTTACCTCACACAATCTTTTATGTGCTTATGAGATTGAATTAATTGTTTGAATTGTCATAGAGATATGTACAAGAGATTATTTTAATTTCATAAGTATGTATGTGCATTAACACATTTGCTTATTAAAATTTGTTTAATCGGTTGAATTGACGTAGAGATATAGTCAAGAGATAAATGGATTTTGGTAGGTAAGTATGTTCATAAGTTAGCAAATTACTGAGTTGTCGTGAATTTATTCATAACAACATGAACATGAGTTTAATAATTCTAAATTAAGAAATTTAATTAATCTAACACAATTATGTCATCTTGATTGAAATCATCTTTTGAAATCGTGCATTGGAACTTTTATTTTATTTTTTATTTATTTTACTTAGTTTGAATCCTAGTTTTTAATCACCTCTTCAAATCAAAATATCTTTTTTTCACCAAAGTGTTCTTAAAATTGCATTCATAAATAAATTTTTTCACAATCCCTGTGGGTACGATAACTCGGCATTTACTTGTAACTTTATTACTTGTTGCGATTGTGCACACTTGCACATTTTTGTCATTCCATGTTTTTGGCGCCGTTGCCAGGGACTGTTTTAAAAGACATTATTTGTGAAATTGTTAATTTTGCATTTTGGTCTATTTTTTCTATTAAATTTTAATTCTATTTTTTTGTGTTTGTTTCGGGTGTTTATGAGTATTGATCAAATTATTGACTTACTCCCTTTAGACCCTAAAAATTAAAGGACTTTCTGATAAAGGAGAAGACAAGTGAACCAAAGAAGGACCGGATATATGAATTTTATGAATCCAAACCAAAATCCAGGAGGAACATTCGCTTATAATACTTACAATCCGATCATTTTTGCCGGTGATAGAAACTGTGCTATTCAACAATATGCCATCTCTTCAACGAGCTCAATCTGAGTATTAGGAGACCCGAAATCGAGGCACAACATTTTGAGCTGAAGCTAGTCATGTACCAAATGTTGCAAAATATGGGTCAATTTAGTGGGATTCCTACTGAAGATCCACATCTTCATCTTCAGCTATTCATGAAAGTGAGTGACTTATTTAAACTAGCCGAGGTGACTGAGAACGCCTTGAGATTGAGATTATTTCCATACTCCTTAAGAGATAGAGCACGAGCGTGGTTGAACTCCCTACCGTCTGGTTCCATAACTACATGGCAAGAGTTGGTTGAACATTTCTTAATAAAATATTTCCCTCAATCTTTAACTGCCAAGATCTGAAATGAAATCACTTTATTTCAACAAATTGATGAAGAATCTTAATATGAGGCATGGGAGTGGTTCAAGGAGTTATTACGAAAGTGCCCCTATCGCGGCATTCCTTGCTGCATTCAAATGGAGACTTTCTTTATTGGTCTCAATATTCATGGTAAAATGATGGTGGATGCTTCGGCAAATGGAACCCTTCTTTATAAGTCTTATAACGATGCTTACGAGATTATTGAATGAATTGCCAGCAATAACTATCAGTGGCCAACCAACAGAGCAACCTTAGAAAGACAAGCAACAGGAGTACATGAAACGGACACACTTGCTTCTTTAGCAGGCCAGGTATCCTCTATGTCTTTTATGCTTAAGAACATAATTGTTAATGGTTTCAATGGTAATCTGTTAGGTCAGCAGCCGAACTAGTTCGAGAATATTTCTTGTGAATACTGTGGAGATGGTCATTTCTTTGAAAATTGTCCATCGAATTAAGAGTCGAAATATTACATGGGAAATCAAAATTGGAATGGTCCACAGTCAAATTCTTACAACTCTTCATGGCAGAATCATCCAATTTCTCTATGGAGTAATCAATTGATGGACCATAGCGACTCTTCTATGTCATTTTGACCAAATTATCTGCCAGAATATTCTCAACAAGTACAACAACCCACACCAACTGAATCTTCAAGTAATCTTGAGAATTTGCTGAAGGCGTACATAGCGAAGAATGATGATCTAATCCAAAGCCAAGCAGCAACATTGAAGAATTTAGGAAACTAAGTGGGACAACTAGCCAATGAGCTCAAAAGCAGACCCTAAGGTATTTGGCTGAGTGATAAAAAAAATCTAAAGCATGGGCAAAGATCATTGCAAAACTGTCACTTTACAAATTGGGAAGACATGGGAACCCAAAGCTGTCAGGTTGAAGATAAGCCTATTGTAGCTCACGGCAAAGAGGAAGTTTAACTGAGTGTAGAAACTCCTGTTCCACAAAAGTCAGATACTGTGATCCTTGATAAGGTAAACTCTAAACTAGTTAGTTCTGATTACCTAACACCCTTGTTGGATACAAAAAAATTTCCACAAAAGAGTTGTCCGGTTAAAGCTAAGATTCCACCATTGCCATATCCTCAACGATTCCAGAAGCAACAAAATGGTATTCAGTTAAAAGAAATTTTTGATGATGAGGTGACTTTTAATGACTTCGATGCTGTTAAATACCTATATATAGTTGAAGACTGCTTTGCTATTTCCAAGATGGAATTGCTGACTTATATAGAATTGGAGCTCAATTATTTAGACGATCCATTAGAACATATTCTACTAGAGGATTCACCAAGTGATGATGAAGACAAGGAATGTTTGGCTTTGTTAGAAGCTAAAATGAAGGGATTCACTTAGAAAGTTCCACTGGAATCATTAGAGTTATTATCTCGGGAGTACACACAACCAAAAGTGTTGATTGAAGAGCCAGTCGAATTGGAACTGAAGACTTTGTCTCCGCATTTGAAATATGATTATTTGGGTTTATCTTCATTTTTACCTATCATGATTTCAGTTGAGTTCACCAAGAATAAAGAAGAAGAATCATTTGTTATTTTGGAAAAGCACAAGAAGGGTGTCAGATGGATTATTTCACATATTCGAGTCACGGGTTGGAGGATTTGTAAGAATTATAGAAAGTTAAACAAGGCCGCCAGGAAAGATCATTAAGGGTTTCCTTTCCCTAATAAGATGTTGGACAGATTTGATGGGAAAGAATATCATTACTTTCTAGATGGTTATGGTTGGTATGACAAATGACCATTTGACACCACCATGGTCAATGACGATCCTGAATAAATGGAAGGATTTCTCTTCACTTTCTCTATCTTTATTTTATATTTTTATTTTTTTTCTCATTTGAATAAAATGGTAGACTTAGATAAAATTTTAGTTTGAGACTTAAGTAGGACCATCTGTGACCCCTCCAATCTTTCCTGGGAGTTTAATTTAATGTATTTTTTTGAAAAATATTCTTCTTAGTAGGCCGAAGAATTTAAGTATTTGTTTTGTTAAATAAATGGTCAACTTTTAAGCCAAGCACTAATTTCTTTGAGTTTTTTTTTTTAGTTTACTTTCAATATAGGAGCTTAGGATTAAAAAAAGAGCTACCCTTGGGCTTAAGACACTGCTAGGAAGGGAAATATTCAACCATTTTTCGCACAAACCTATAGCCCTTATCTTGCTCCACCTCTACTCCCAAGCAGCCCAATAGTGCATCTCACTTAACCCTTTAATGTTGCAGCCCTTAGCTCCTTGAATCACCACCCCAAACACCTTCATTCGAAGTCACCAACTACCGCGCCTAAACTATCCTTAAAATCACCACCCTCTTCAATACTAAACCTTACCCTTAGCTACTCACCCACCTGCCCAAAATTGAAACCACCCTTAACAGATTTCCTAAGTTCGACGCTGAGAGTCCCTTTATCTAGCATCATTCCACGAAGTGAATAGTTTGGTATAATGGCTATGCTGTAACACATATAGTTGCAACAACAAGATTACCAGAGCTACTAAAAATATGGGATGACTCAATCAGAGATGCATTTAAAATATATATTTCATAACCCGTTTGTTTTTGTGCTTGAATTTCCAGACTTTATACTCGAACCATGGACTCCAATGTCGAGGAAGGAAAATGATGAGTCAGATTCTGAGGGATTTGCAAATAATAAAAATGGGGAATCTTTACTTTATTTCATTTTCTTTCCTTAGTTATTTAATGTTTTAGGATTAGGTTCTATTAGGATTTTTATTTTTCACATAATAAAACAAGAGGTGGAAATCATAAATAAAAATGAACAAGTTGCAAAGTACAAAGTGTGACAATTGATATATACATGTCCAGGATTGGATCTAGAGAGAGCTTGGTACTTAAGCAGTCAAATTGACTCACCTCCTCTTTTCTAGAATCCTACCTGGTGTAAAGTATCTATTCACTTTTAACAATGAGGACATTATTCATCTTAAGTAGGGGGGACCGAAAAATTGAAATTATTTTCTCTCAGAATAAAATTTTCTTTTAATTATGATTAGGATATATTTTATTAAAAAAATTTGAAATTTTGTTAAGTATGCTAAACTTCAGTATAAATAAAGTTCAATTATTTCAATAACTATTATGTTAGCTTAATAATGACATAAATATATTTTTAATAAAGCATGCAAATCATACGATAAAATTTTTAGTTCCTTAGGAAAGTTAGGCATACATGAAAGTTTAAGTTTCTAGAATTTACTTAGTAGTTTCTTGAGGCGAAATCCTAGGAAGCATGGAATGTTGAAAATGATTTAGGCAACTTTTGTTTGGACCGTTTGAGCCTTTCAAGCCAACCTGATGAATTTTTATCCCTTGAAACCCAACTTTGAGACTATATGGCCTAAATTTATTTGAACCGTTACAATATTTAGCCATCACTTTTCTCTTAATTATATTTAAATTGTCCCAAACACTAGACTCGGTACTATTTAGACATTATTCGAAAATAAGTTTGGGGGAATTGAAAAGAAGTATCAAACGCTCAAAAAAAATTGTAGTATATACAGAAAAATGCTCGTGAAAAAGAGAAAGAGAGAAGAGTATACGTACTTGAAAGAAAATAGATGTACAAAAGAGCATGTAAAAGCAAAGTAAGTTGGTGTATTGAAGGTAAATATTTTGAAGGTTAGATTGAAGCTGAGTCTAGGGTTTTTAGCCTAAATTTATCTATCTTTTACCTACCCTTAGCCTAGCCACATTACAACCTTTTTAAAGACCTATTGATTCAAGTTTCTATGCTACCTACATTAGTGGAGAGAAATTGCTTTGTTCAACATATGAATGCATAAGTTAAACTTAATGATTGCAGCTTAATCTTGAATAAGGAAATAAAAAAAAATTGGTAGGGATTTAATATGTCTTTATTAGGAAGAATTTAGTCTATTTTTTCTATCATAACAATAATTGTGATTAATTTGAATGATATGTATACCTAAGTAGCGTAAATCTCAAAATTCTTGTTCTTGAGCATAACTATACCAAATTCATAATTTTGGGCAGAATGTTGTTCTGAAGGAATTTTTCAAAGGTGTTTCTGAGAATTCTTTTCAAGTTTGTGCATTACTTGGGACGAGCAATGAAATAAGTTTGGTGGTGGGGAAACACGAAAATATACACACTTTTTCATGCCCTTTTTAACTCAAATTAATGCAGTTTCGATAAAATTCTTGTCGAAAAATATATAATAATTATAAAATAATTAAATTGCACTCAAATTATGAATATGTTGAATTTTAATTAATTTTATATCAAATTTTTATTAATTTTGATTATTTTCGATAGATTTGCACAAAGGGCAAAAAACGGCTCGGCAGACACTGCTAAAAGCGCAAAACCGAGAAGTAATTTTGAAGCATCAAGGTGAATTAAGTTTTTAGCCTAAGACGGTCCAAATTATGTGTATTAATTCATAATATAATTAATTTTAATTTTAATCCAATTTAATTTGGGTTAAATAAATTATTATTAATTAATTATGAAAAATGACCCAGTTGAGCTGAACCGAGAAAACCGATCCAACTGAGCACTGAGTAGCCCAAAACTCTACAACATGCTGACCCAAACATCTTGTTTGGCTGATTATTTGGCTTGTAAAATGGCCCTTGAAGACTCCTTCAATTTGCATTCAAACCCCTCCACTATTCTTAAAATTGCTTTCATAAATAATTCTTTTCACAGTCCTTGTAGGTACTATAACTCGACATTCACTTGTCACTTTATTACTTGTTGCGATTGTGGACATTTGTACATTTCCGTCGTTCCACTATGACACTTAAGATTTGGTCATCTTGACCAAGAAAGAATCACTAGACTCATGAAAGATGGTCCCTTAAGTATGCTTAAAGAAGTTAGTCTTCCACAATGTGAATCTTACTTGGAATGCAAAATGACTAAAAGTTCTTTTAATGTGAAAGGTATAAGGGCCAAACAAGCTTTAGAACTTGTGCACACTGATATTTGTGGTCCCATGAGCATCAGTGGCTGAGGAAGTTACGATTATTATGTGACTTTTATCTACGACTATTCTCGATATGGATATGTGTATCTAATGCACTGCAAAAGTAAAACCTTTGATAAAATTTGAGAGTTTCGTGTTGAAGTGGAAAACCAATTAGGTTTATCCATAAATAATCTTCAGTTTGACCGAGGTGGGGGAATATTTGTCTGATGAGTTCTTAGGATACCTCATAGAGAATGAGATTTTATCCCAACTGATTGCGCTAGGCACACCACAGTGGAATGACATAACTGAGAGAAGGAATAGAACATTTCTTAACATGGATAATTCAATGTTAAGCTATTCACAACTTCCTAATTCCTTCTGGGGATATGCGATACAAACGACTTGCTATATTCTAAATAACGTGTCAACCAAGTCTTCTTGTAAGACATCTTATGAACTGTGGCATGGAAAGAAATCCTCTCTAAATAATTTTAGAATATGGGGTTGTCTAGCACACGTTCCAGATAAGGATGTAAAGAAGTTGGATGCATGGATTGAATTGTGCATGTTTGTAGGATATTCAAAAGGAACAAAATGAGGATTATTCTATAATCCGAAAGATAATACGATTAAAGTTTCTACTCATGCTACTTTTCTTGAGGAGAGCTACATGGATAACTTTAAGCCTCGAAGTAGAGTGGTACTCGAGGAACTTTCGGGAGTGGTAGAACAATCACCGAGTTCAACTCTCGAGAAAGTTGTAAAAACCTGGAAACGGTCAACAACATAGGGGAATTCATCCTAGTCGGAGAGTTTCTAGGAAACTGGACCTTTTCATCTATGATAGTAGTATTTATAATATGGAATCCAATCATGAGGATGATGATCCACCCACTTACGAGGAGGCTATGCAGGACGTTGATTCTAAGCTCTGGAAACAGGTCATGGATGCCGAGATGGATTCTATGAAATCCAATACGGTGTGGGAACTTGTAGACTTATCAATTTGGGTTAAAACCATAGGGTGTAAGTGGATGTACAAGAAGAAGAGAAATGCGGAAGGGAAATTGGAAACACACAAAGCTAGACTTGTAGGGAAATGCTACACACAGAAAGAAGGCATCGATTACGATGAGACCTTTTCTCCAGTAGCCATGCTCAAGTGTATCCACATACTCTTATCCATTCCCCTGCTCTCGATTACGAGATCTGGTAAATGGATGTCAAGATAACATTCTTAAATGACAATCTTGATGAGACCATTTACATGGTTCAACCCACTGGCTATGTTGTCAAAGGAAAGGAGAAGAAAGTTTGCAAACTACTAAGATCCATTTATGGACTTAAACAAGCGTCCTGCACATGGAATAAAAGATTTGATCAAATGATCAAGACTTTTGGATTTTAATAAAACCCTAATGAACCTTGTGTTTATAAGCGTATAAAGGAAAAAAAAAGGTGGTCTTCTTCGTTTTGTATGCCGATGATATTTTACTTATCTGAAATGATGTAGGAGAATTGTCATCGGTTAAATTGTGGTTAGCTCAACAGTTTAGCATAAAAGACTTGGGTGAAGCTAGATATATTCTTGGAATTCAAATCCATAGGGATCGAAAGAATAAAATGATAGCTATATCTCAAGCTTTATGCATCGATAAGATATTGACAGTTTTGCAATGATCGATGCAAAGCCAGGCGTTCAGTCAACTACATCATGTTTTCATCTTTCTTTAGATGACTGTCCTAAGACAGCGGAAGAAAGAGAGCATATGAGTAAGGTTCCATATGCTTCGACAGTTGGAAGCCTTATGTATATGATGCTTTGCACACGTCCAGATATCTATTTCATAGTAGGAATGGTTAGTCGATATCAGACGAATCCAGGTCTCAGGCATTGGTAAGTTGTAAAGCATATATTACGGTCTCATGGCCTCAAGCCATTTCTTAGAGTCTAGGCTCGTCACTGCTTCTTGATAAGTCCTAGGCTCATCTTGATCTATAAGTGGAACGTCACCATACAGTGTAATGAGAAATCCATATCTCTTTGGTGCTTGGCGTTCTCTTAAAGATCTACGCGGTGGTTGTGTTTCTACAGCAGTTACTTATTCCCCAATTCCTTGTGGAACTTGCTGTTGTTCTATCTCTGGTTCAGTGGTATTTTGTGATTCTCAAATTTCTTCAAGTTCAATCTTTTTCCCACTTCCTTTTCTAGAAACAAATTCTCTCTCTAGGAAGACAACAGTCCGAGCAACAAGTATTTTTTTTCTCAGTGGGATTAAAGAAATAATATCCTTTGGTTTCTTTCGGATACCCCACAAAAACACACTTTTCAGATTTGGGTTCAAGCTTAATAGACGTCTCAAGTTGTCTCAAGTGCATGTCCCCAAAAGGAAGTCAGCAGATCAGCATGACTCATCATGGATCGAACCATGTCTAAAAAAGTTTGATTTCTTCTCTTAGAAACTCCATTCCATTGAGGAGTACCAGGAGGAGTAAGTTGTGAGACAATCCCACATTGCTTCAAAAGATCATCAAACTCTAAGCTCAAATACTCCCCACCTCAATCAGATCGAAGTGTCTTGATAGTTTTGCCTAGTTGATTTTGTACTTTATTTTTGAATTCCTTGAACTTTTCAAGGGACTCAGACTTATGGCGCATGAGATAGACATACCCATATCTACTGAAATCATCAATGAAAGTAATGAAGTAGTGAAATCCTCCTCTAGCCTATGTATTTATTAGCCCACATACATCAGAATGTATTAGGCCCAATAAATCACTAGCTCGTTCACTTTTACCAGTAAAAAGAGATTTAGTCATTTTTCCCAATAAGCAAGATTCACATACTTCAAATTGTTCAAAAACAAATGAATCCAAGAGACCGTCTTTATGGAGCTTGGATATGCGTTCTTCACTTATGTGGCCCAAACGACAATGCCATAGATAAGTTTGATTTGAGTAATTTATTTTTGATCTTTTAGTATTATGTTGTGAATGGGATTCAATTGATCTAAAATATAGAGGCCATTAATCAATTGTGTTGAACCATAGAAAACATTATTGAGATAAAAGGAACAACAATTATTCTTAATAATTATCTCAAAACCAATTTTGTCTAAATAAGAAATTGAAATAATGTTTTTAGTCAAACTGGGCACATAATAACAATTCTCTCAACATAAACCAAGTCCACTAGGCAAAGATAAATTATATGTTCCCACAGCTAATGCATCAACTTTTGCTCCATTTCCAACTCGTAGGTCCACATCTCCTCTAGCCAAAGTCCTACTCCTTTGTAGTCTCTATACAAAAGTACAAATGTGAGAACCACAACTAGTATCTAATACCCATGAAGTAGTTGTTGATAAATTAATATCAATAACATAAATACCTGAAGCAGACGTTCCACTTATTTTGGCCTTCTTGACTTCCCTCAAGATAGATAGGGCAGTTCCGCTTCCAATGTCGAGTCACACCACAATGAAAATAGTTTCCTTCCTTAGCCACCCCACCTTTAGGTTTCAATGCAACCTTTACTTTTCCAGGCTTAGGCCTACCTTTGCCTTTGGGCTTTGTCTGAACTTTGGCTTTTCCCTTCCCCTTGTTATTACGGACCATCAGTATAGGCTTGGGTCCAACCTTTTTCATGTTGCCTTCAACAGTTCGTAACATACTGAGCAACTGTGGCAGAGACTTATCAATTTCATTCATATTGAAATTAAGGACAAACTGGCTGTAGCTATTCGGCAACGATTGTAGAATAACATTAGTGGCCAACTCTTGGCTCAATGGAAACCCAAGCTTAGACAGGCTTTCAATATAGCCAATCATCTTAAGGACATGAGGTCCTACTGGGCTTCCTTCAGCCAACTTACATTGGAATAGGGCCTTAGAGATATCGAACCTCTCTTGCCGTGCTTGCCCCTGATAAAGTTCTTTCAAGTGCTCAATCATTTCATAAGCAACCATGTCCTCATGTTGCTTCTAAAGCTCAGGATTCATAATGGCAAGCATAAGACATCCAATGTCTACCATGTCATCGAGATGCTTCTTGTAAGCATCTCTATGAGCCCTCGAGGCATTAGTGGGTGGTTCGCTAGGAATCGGTTGTTCAATGACATATAATTTTCATTCTTGTTTGAGGACAATCCTTAAGTTACGGAACCAGTCAAGAAAATTCAAACCATTCAATTTGTCCTTCTCAAGGACCGATCGCAATGAGAGTGTATTAGTGTTTGTAGCCATAATGTATCTACAATAATAAAATATTCGTGTGTAAATTTATCAAATTTATATGAATCATTAAAAGGACTTTATTAAAAGATGTTCCCACTATTTTATTACAAAATTAATAACCCTCACATATTAGTTTCGGAAAGACTTTCTCGAAAAGTATTTCAAGTGGATTAAGGATCCATATTTCACCTCCTCTTAAGTCAGCTTTGGTTGTACTCTAAAGATTATGGTTATCTAGCTAAGCAACACTTGCTAATTACATCATATGTAACTCCTAAAGTTTGGTGCACAACTCTTGTTCTAATCATCTTATGATTTATACAAATTACTTGCCTCTAGGTTTTTAATCCTATTAGAATAACCTAGTTAAGTCATTAACCAATTTTAACCAGTGAATATCACTTTTTTATTCTTCGCGTTTAACCAAGATAAATACTAGTACTTCGCTTTAGCAGAACCTACACAGTATTGATCGACGCCTTAACGAGGGCAAAATTGGAAGGCTATCTTGACTTAATATTTTAATATAGGGATTTTGTTAAGGTTGTTCCATCTCACCAATTATAGTTTACCTTAGTCCATTTAGCTATTTAATTGATCTCATCAATTAATGTGGTTCAATATTGTTCTCTAACATATGTGGTTCAATTAATGTGGTTCAATATGTTGTTTGATATGTCCAAGAAATATACTCATAACGGGTCAGTCCGATATGTTGTTCTCTAACACACATATTCATGCATCGATTTTGATATTCCATATCAATGACAACTCTTTATCATTAATCAACTACATGTTAGTCTTAATGCATTATTGTTGTCCTATCCAACAATAATACTTGACTAAGGACCTTTCAAGAATAATCATATTACTCTCAGGACATTATTATAAAACAGTTTATTTATACACACAGAAAAGAAACTGAAATAATAATAATGGTAACGCCTTATATTAATAAACATGATAAATCAAGTATGTTATTACAACCATCTCATGATTGATCTTTGGGCATACTCTAACAATTATTGACACACACTTAAATTCAAGAGAAAGTTGTAAAGAGAAATTCTCTAAAGAGATTATTCTAGAAAATTTCTAGGGATATTTTTCTAATTTACAACTTGAGCCAAAAGTTTAGAGAAATTGTAAAATTACCCTAATAGTAATTTTTGTAAAAAAATTTCTAATTCGAAGTGAGCCCACACTCGGCAGACATGAGCTTGAGGATAGCGGAGAAGACTACTCGTTCGAAGCGCTCATCCTAGACGAATCAAAAATGTATAATTTTGATTAAGTGTTTATTACTTTAGATATCACAACCAAGATCTTATTTTGGAAAAATTGTTAAAACTCGAGTTTTTCCCTAAATTTATTTTTTCGCTGCGTTTTCCAAACCTATTTTTCCAACAGCTTTGAACGATGTCTGTACAATAATCCAGAACATTCTAAAACCAATTAGCTATCATCTTAGCTATCAGTTTATAGATCACATTACTTAAACTAATGGGCCTAAAGTTGGTTAATTTCATCAGATGAGTAAATTTCGGAATGTGTATAATATGAGTAGTGTTTAAATTGTCCATCACTTTACCTTCATTCAAAACTGCCAAGCAAAGAGAGATAATATCTTTCCCCATAATGTGCCAACACCTTAGAAAGAATATGGCCAGAAAACCATCTTCACCTAGCGCTTTCGTAAGACCCATTCCTTTTAATGTCGTAACAACCTCACCTTCCGTGTATTTTTCCAATAACATTCTATTAGTTTCATCAGAAATACAATTTCCAACTCTTGTCAACATATGATTCGTGGCCATTATCCCACTCATCGAAAAAAGGTTTTGAAAATAACTACGAGCTATCATTTCCATCTCTTCCTCTTCTTCCGTAACTCTACCATCCTCATGTTGTAACCCCCCAATTCGATTCATACTTCATCATTGAGACTCAAACATATGAAAAAAGTCGTGTTCTTATCCCTCCAACCCTAGCCAATTCGCCCTAGCTGTCTGCTTCCAGTACATTTCATCCTTATTGATCTCCAGATTTAGTTGAATTTATGTGTTAATTAACTCCACTAGATTCTCATCATCCCTTCCTTTATCCAAGAGCTTGCTTAACTTCCTAGTCAGGTCTCTCTTCACCCCCTCTCTCTTTCTACCAATCAATTTTGCCCATCTACCTAACCCTTCTTCACACAATGTAGTTTAACAAAAACATCTCCATCAATAGACTCCTACAACCGTTTAACCTCCTATTCAAAAGAGTCTTCCATTATCCACCATGCCTTGAATCAGAATCTCCTGGTCTCAAAATATAATCACCCTCTTCTAATTGAATAAGAAGGGGAAATGATCAAAATATGAATGTGTAAGATGACGAATAATTAAGTTCAAAAACAAAGCCATCCTACCTGCAATCACCACTCCTCTATCCAACTGCTTCGTAATATTTTTCTTCAGAAGATTTCCCCTTTCCCAAGTGATCCAAGTCCCATAATACCCTACATCCACTAGTTGGTAGTCTTCTAGAATTTCTCAAAAAGCTTCAATTCTTCTCTCTTCCCTAGGTAACCTACCAACCTTCTCGAAAGAATACATGATCTCGTTGAAGTCCCCACAAACTCACCAAAGGGAGATCTTGCACTCACCCTAAATTTCTCAATAAACTCCACGTATCTTCCCTATAAAAACCCGTGAACCTCTACCTATTGCTACTCTCTGATTCCTATATTTCAGCATCAATAAGGCTCCCTGAATAACTTCTTAGAGAAACATTAATGCTATCCTTCAA
The DNA here is from genome assembly GCA_008044935.1 of Gossypium turneri. Lineage (NCBI taxonomy): Eukaryota > Viridiplantae > Streptophyta > Magnoliopsida > Malvales > Malvaceae > Gossypium > Gossypium turneri. The sequence goes on from CP032580.1 coordinate 22,974,397, forward strand.
AGCTATACTCAAACCTGCTCTCGATCTATTTACCGAAACATCAAAACCATTCCAAAAGCCATATCTTCTATGAAAATATTCCATTCTCCGATTGTTAAATTTAGTCTCCATAAAAAAGACTATCTGGGGATTATACATCTTCAGCATATGCTAAAGTCTTTTTATTGCTCGTGGACTCCCCAAACCATGGACGTTCCAACTTAGCATTTCCATTGCAATCGATTGGCTTGCCTCTTGGGAGCCACCGATATAAAATGAATCTCCCCGTCGATCTCTCCTCTCTAACTACTATTGAGCCTTCTATCCCAGAAACTTCTTGGCTCCCCAATTCCTGTCGAGGCCTTTTCTTTCCATCTCCACTTCAATTGGCCTTTCTTTTGCATCATGTTCCATATCACTCTGATCCAAAATTGTCACCCTTTCCTCCATATTCCTTAAACCGTTCCTCCTATCTCCTTTCAGATTAAGGCCTAACATAGGATCGACATTCAATCTAGCTATTCTCTGTGTGCTTTCTCCAAACTCTTTTCCTCTAACCGAACAACCTATAGGACTTCCATTATTCCCCTCACCTGTCTCCTATATCAACCAAACACAACTCATCATTGCGGCTTTCTTTGATTCCGCCTTAAGGGACAAATCCTAGCCCATCTCCATAGTTTCCTCCCCTTTTGACATTTAAATTTGATAAAAAGAATCATTATGCTCCAACCGCCCACAGAAAAAATAAAACATTGTTAACCTTTCGTTTTTGAAACTGACATAGGTGCAACTCCTAGAAGCGAACATGATTCTCTTCTTTCGCTTCAGAGGTTTCCTCACATCTAATTGAACCCTAATCCGTAAATAACTACGTACCCTCTACTTAAACTTTTAGCATCATACTCCAAAAAATTGACAATGAAATCACCCAGTTGCCTAGCGACTAATTCCGAAAACAAACCCAAAGGTAACTCATGAACTTGCACCCAAAAGGTTGCGAGAACCAACAAAATCTTCATCAAATTTTCCCCATTTTCCAATCGATGGAAAACTAATAAATGATTTTTAAAAGTCTAAGGTTCTCCATTTATAACACGGTCCATGTCCATTTTATGAAAGAATCGGAATAAATATCTTTTATCCCCTAGATCCGAGATCTAGATGCCCCTAATGGGATGCCAAACGTTCTCCACAGTACTCTTCATTGTCGGGAAATGGACAATACTAGCCGTAAGGAAACACCCTACCAAACATAAATCCAACCCTGTATTCAGAGATTCAAATTCCCCTGAACCTGTAAAATTGTCTCCTCTTCGTCAGCCAAAGACAGATCAGCAAATTCATCCTCCATGACCACCACAAACCCTAAATGATTGACCCACTATATTTTGTAAATCGCCGCTTGGCAAACTCCTATTGAAAATGAAAAACTATGAAAAGAAAGAAAGAAAAAAAGCCCTAATCATGCTAGAATAGTAGATAGATGTGTGCTAGAGAAATAGACCTATTTAGTTTGAATTTCTATAAGTATACTTTTATCTAATTACTTTATAATATCTAAACAAATCCCATATATTTTATACTCAAAGGTCACGTAACATTGTCTGTGGATGAAATAATCTTGTAACGGATGAAGGAAGATTATGGGATGAAAGAATATTTGTATTGAGTAATTTAAGATCACCAAAATCCTTTTCAAAATCACAGTATGAATTAACAAAATTCACATGCATAAGAACAACAAAATTACCAAAAACCTATTCAAATTCATAATACAAAGTAACGAAATTCACATATATAAAAACAACAAAACATCTATTCAAAATCATAATACAAATTAACAAATTTCATTTGCAATATAATGCTGCTAATTTCCGTTTTCTATAATATATAGCTAACATTAAAGTTGTCCCCAAATGAATTAGGACGCTGAATTTAGATTTTAGGGTAGGGACATTAATTAAGAGAAAAATAAGCTAAGGTAAATTTGATTGGTGGTTAAAGGTCAGTTGGATTGGTCAATTAAAAAGTTTAAAATTTTATAAAAATAAAAAATAGAAAAAAATAGTTCAATTATCGATTCAATTGATTTTTTTAATTCGGTTCAAACAGTTCGTATTGATTTTTGAGTCAATCAGCTCAACTTCTTATTTAAAACCGATATTCTAATTGATCCAGTTCCAAAAACCACAATGGTAATACATTCTAATATGAGAGTTAATTATGTAGTTGATTGAATTTAAAATTTTAATATTGTAGCTTGAAACATGGTCTATAATAGTAGGAGATGCTAAATGGGCGAGTTTGGGCATACTAAAATCATATCTAAATTATTTTGAGTTAAAGTTTTTTTGGGCTAGAATCAATTTGGACTTGAAATTTTATTTGAGTTTGGATTTTTTTGAATTTTAATTTTTTTTAACTTCAAAATTTTCTCAAATTAGGATCAATCAGACGAGTTTAGACAAATTTAAGTAATTTTAATATTTTATAAGTTATAATTTTTTTTATTTCCAACATAAAAAAATAAATTTTGCTTTTCTATAGTGATAACACAATACAATTTTATTGTTATAATTTACATTATTATATTATGCAATACTATGTTGCGGAGATTACAATTTATCTTGTCATATAGTACATTTTATTATGGATCTCATTATGGTGTAAAATTATAGAAAATTATATTATATGTATTATTTATGTTTAACTAAATGAATATAAACATTATAAAAATTATATTTATATAAATATTGTGGTTATGAATATAATTAACAATTTAATACCGTATTAATTTAACTGAGTTTATGTCAATGTACATTTTCGAATATATATTTTTATTATTAGTTTAATTTCGGGCGTAAGTGAATAAGTCTAGTGGATCAACTCTGTGAATTATGATTTTATTAATTTAAAACTGGTTGCATTATTTATTTAAATTATGTAACATGACATATGGTTGTGTTATAAGGGAAATGAAATTTAATTTTTGGGTTCTAAGGTGGTCATGAACCGGTTCGTTATTTGAAGAGTGGTTAGTCCAACTAAATTTTACTTGTTAACTAACTAGTTTAGTTGTAATGGAAAGTTGGGGCATGTAATAATGATCTTGGGAATTAATGGGATGGATGAAATTCCATTCGGGAAAGGAGGCCGGTGGTAAGAAACAAACAAACAAAAAAAAAAGAACAAGAAATTTCTGCAAAAATCTTAACTTCATTCGGCTTGGTAGAGGTAGGGTTAGCTGCTGGCATGCGGTTTTGAGGTCCGACTTTTTCCAGCAAAAAACTGCTAAGGAACACCAGCAATGTAACACCCAAAAAATTAGGGAGTTAGAATTTATAAATTTATTATGAATTGAGCTCTAGCATTAATGGTTAAGAGCCTAGTAAAACTCTTAAATAACCAAGATTCAAGATTTATTTTTTGCATTTATCTTAAATAATCGAATCTTTTACGAAGTTTCTCGAAAATCTTGATAAATTTGATAAATCTTGAACATCGATAAGTAATTCTTGCATTTTTGTCGATTGGAAGGCCCATTGTAGGTGACCCGGATCAAATTTGGACGTGAAGATCATTGTACGAGACCCTGAAAGTCAGGTGTGTGTTCTTTTATGAGAAAATTGAGGCAAAATCAAACTCAGCCCAGACCACATGACTTGGACCCTTCCATACGGCCATGTGACCCACACTGCCTGAGCCATCCCACCCAACCATGTGCCCCTGTTTCTTGAAATACATTAAACTAAAGCTAAAAATTGCTTGCAACCATGGTACAGGGACTAAAAGTGTGAATAAATCTAAGCTATAGTTATAACTAACTTAACTAATACTAAGAACATCAAGAACAAGAAGTAAATGTAGAAAAATAAACTCTAAACTAATAAAGAAGAAGAGAAAATGAAAACCCATAGAAAAAGTGCAGAAAAACTAAAAGAAAACCTAGAGAAAACTAAATCTAAAACTAAGCTAATGTGTGTGTCTCTCCTCCTCATCCAATTTTGGCTACTTTAGGTTGTCATCTGATGAGTTTTTATTACCAAAAATGCCCCTACATGGGCCTTGGGTGATTGGTAGATCGAGTAGACAAAGACTACCGTTTTTGTCCAATTTTGTCCCCCTGACGATGTCGATGTCGCGATACCTAAAAGAGGATATCGCGATACTTCAGGCAGTGCCGAGCCTTTGGATCTTCTTGGAAAGGTGGATATTGCGATATCCAAAAAGGATATCGCGATACCACTGAAGGGTGTCTCCAATCTTCCATATAGTTGGAGGTATCGCGATTCCAAGGCGTGGATATCGCGATACCCTTGCATTTGGTGTCATTCTTGCTCGTTTTAGACCTTTAACATGCCCCTACACCACTTAATCACACATTAGACCTCCCAATGGCTCTATTGGCCAAGTTGGGTCACAAAATGGGAAAAAATGATACATTTTCACTTATTAATTGAAAATATAAAAATAATGAAAAACTATGCAAAAGACACTATTTTGCTCGAGAATAAGCCCCTTAAGTATACCGGGAAAGCCTAATTTTCCACAAAATTTGTAGCAACTCAATTGCTCTTTTAATTTCCTCTATCTTAGCGAACTTATGTGCCCTCTCATACAGGTTTGCCAAACTTTGTGGCCTATTATCAATAAATGAATATTGCACGTGCTCATTTTAGACTCCCATGATGAAGGCATCAATGACCTACTAGTCCTCTATGTGTTTTGTGTTCAACGTGGCAGCATGGAATAGCTTGACATAATCTTACAAAGATTCTCCCTCCCTTTATTTTACTGACATCAGGCCCATAGGAGTGCTCAATATTGTCCTATGGGCCTGAAATCTTCCCAAAAACATCTGTCCCAACTGTGAGAAGATTTGAATGGAGCATTGAGGCAAGAATAAATACCAATCATTTGCACTTCCCCTAAGAGTTGTCGAAAAATCTTTACACTTCGTCGCATCTGAGGCCCCTAATACATTCATGTAATCATTATACTGCATGAGATAGGCTCTGGGATCCCTCCTACCTTCAAACATCTCTTTCAACACTTTAAAATCAGATGGTAAGCTCACAACTGCTACTTCTAGAGATAAAGGGTTGTTAGAACAAGGCAATCGATCCATATCTTGTACATTAGGGTGTTACGCTTGAACATCTCTAAACAAAGCATCCATGTCATTTTGTCCTGGATTTGCATGTGCTCCTACAACCTTATCTTGAAGAGGTGTGACATGGTCTTAAAGATCAAAGTGGTCAAACTACATCTTTCTCCTCAACTCTTTATTCTGTCGTAGCAACTCTTGTTGAAACACTTGTTGCTGTTCATGTAACACCTTATACCCGGTCTAGTCACCGGACCCAAGCTATAGGATGTTAAACGGTAAACTGAAACATTCACAAGCAATTTATTCAATAATATTAAATAATCAATAAATAAAAACTAATTCCATGTTAAGCATGCATTACAATCAAAACCAAGATTTAATCAAGCTTACAAAATCCTTTGAGCAAATTTAGAACTAAACCGGGACCAATCTGAAACATTTATAAATTAACAAGCATAAATACAAAATAGGGGTCACATGGTCATGTGATCAAGCCGTGTGATAGCCTGAGGCTATGTGGTGCGAGGCCACACGCCTGCTCCCTCAAACTGTGTAATAACCTAATGCTGTGTAATATAGGGTCACACTATCTTGCCTCCAGGCCGTGTGAATTAAAAATCACCCTGAACGTGTAAGACACACGGTCGTGTCAACCACTCATCTGTGACACACGACCGTGTGGTAGCCCATGTACATCATAAATAACCTGTTTTAAGCAATTTGCATACCATTCAAACCAAATGACCTATAATGCCATGTCAGGCTATTCAAACGAACACCAAAACAAGCCTATTCCAAGTCAAAAACACCAATTCACCTAATCATTTTATCAAACAACCAATGTGCCCTCGTTGGCACCAACAAATCAACAAATTCACATCAAATAGCATTCAAACCAGGTCTTACACCATTTCATACCACAATTCAATTCACAAATATATTACCAATTAAGTTTTGCCATTTTTTTAACATTCAAGGATACTAAACTTAGCAAATACCAAATATCCAATATCAAGCCACAACCATAGATTTACATATACAAGGTTATTATACTAAAACAGACTTTAACTAGTTTAAGTTCATTCAACCTATGTACATGCCACAAGTACCCAACTTCAAACATAAAATATTCTACCAAATCGAAAGTTGATAGGTGTGAGCTTCTTGCCGATCCGATCAACACGTCTCGAACATCCAAAATCTACATAAAAGTAGTAACACGAGTAAGTATATAAAATACTTAGTAAGCTCATACAGTATAAACAAATAGCTTACCTTAATCATTTAAAAAATACATGAATTAATATGAAAAAATTTCACCTATCATGACATCCAAAAACAACATCAATCAAGTGAGGTTTAAACCAAATCCACATATATAAACTCCAATGGTGAAACATCATATTCAACTTAAAATATAACATAAATTCGCATTTTAATTGATCACCTTGCTCACATTCACCCTTCAATTTGCATCTTATACCCTTAACAAGATTCAAACAACATCATTATACATATAAAGTTTTGAGCTCAATCACATGAACATTCTTAAGTATTTTCATTACCAAATAAACCAACTATAATCCCGAAACTAATTTACAAGAGTTTTATAACCAACTTCATAGATAAATCTCCAAGACTTTAATAACAGACCTTCTTGATGAAATTTTGTAAAAATATCTCAGTACACAGATGGAAACAATAGTGTCTGGTTACCCAATAGGGTCAACCTACACGAATAATTGTTTGGCCAGGGATTAATATTCTGTATTCTTTAGTCCGCAACATAGGTAGAAGTTGGGAACCTAAATCTGTATTCTCCAATCCACAACATATGCAAGATTTAAGAATCTAAATCCATATTCTCCAGTCTGCAACATATGCAGGAGCTGGGAACCTGGGCAAGAACACAAACCTGTATACGAGCATTTACTAATTTTATCGGGATATACTTGAGATAAATTATAAATCCAATCTAGCAACAATATCGACAATCTTAGTGCAGAAAGTGAACATAAATGAGTAACTTCATAGTGTATGAACTTACCTGACAAAATCATAGCTATTTAGCTAACAGAGACTATTCAACAGTTTTCCATTTTTTGCCTAAGTCAACAACTTGTCTATATAATAGTTAAGATTCAAAATATCAATACCAATCTCATAATAATAATACTCAAATTCATGCGTATAATCTTTTAATTTTATTTTACACAATTTCCCTAAGCTTTTACGTTTTATTCAATTTAGTCCCTAAAATCAAACTTATCATAACTTCCAAATTTGGACTTCAAACTTTAAACCAATTTCACATACATTCAATTACAACCACCTAGTATCAAAAATCATGGAAATTACATATCAATTTCAAGATATTAACAATTTAGTCCTTATGTTCAAAATTAACAAAAATCACTTTATAAAATAGTCCTTAAACATTCATAGCTTTCAAATTTACCATTTTCTATCAAGAACATCTAAGATTCATCAATGAAAAGTTTTAAAATCTTTAATAGTTTTGGAAACAAAGATACGGGTTAGCTGAACTTAATTGCAATGATCTAAAAAATATAAAATTACAAGAAATGAGATTGAAATCACTTGCCAATTTAGGAATTTAAGCATGAATGTGACCAAGGGCTTTCTCCCTTCTTATATTCGGCCTTTCATTAGAAAAATATGAAGAGCATGTTTTCTTTTTAATTTTAACTTATATATTATGATTAACTTATTAATTAATCATAATTAGTTTAATAAATCATTAATTCATTAACATTAATCTTAATTTACACTTTTGGTGGATGATAGTTGGCTATCACTGCCGTTTGACCATTTACCAATTGTCTAATTACTCATTTGGTCCTTCAATTAATTAAGATTTCATAGTAATTAATGTAACGCCCCAAAACCTGGCCTAGAAGTTTAGACGGAATCCTAGAGGTTACATTGGCCACCAAAAGTGGTGAAAACAAAAACTTTAATTCAAACCAAGAAAACCTTTTTGGTCATTATGTTTGAAACATTATTAAACCGACATCAAACATTTGGAAATAAAATTCACTGTTTCTAAAGTTCAGTCCAAATAACACCTTACGAAAGTCCAGCATAAAAACCTATACCACAATTTATATAATCGTTTTACAAACCGACTTAAAATTAACCGTATAAAACTTATGAGATTTTACTTAAACCAAATCAAACCAATCTTTCTGAGACCTCCGGTATACCGAGTCCAACTTCAAACACAGAAAGTACTTGAAAGGAAAGACACTACAGAGATGAGCTACGTGAGCTCAGTGTGAGTCCAAAACATGAACAGACGGCAAAAGACGGAGTGACACAATAAATACTTTAGACAAGCATGTGCATAAAAATATCACTTACGAAAGTCTCAATCGATATGTCAAATACAATATCAAACCACATAAATGATTTTCCAGTCATACGCAATAATAGGATCATATTACATGGCATTAACTGTATTGTCAATAACCAGAAGTTCACAGAAATAGATAAAATATTCTGACAAACAGACGTATATTCAGATGAGAATAGATGCACAAGTCAAAATCCCACCCCACCCCACCAACCAAACACCACTTCGTCCATCCATCACACCACATAGGGCTATGGTAGGTCTTCCACCATGCATACTATATAGAACCATAATAGGTTCATCCATCCTACACACCACAATGTGGAACTATGCCACTTGAGTAACTGTATACAGCTGAGCTGATATACGTATAGGATAATGCAGTAAACCGCTATACAAAAGTATCGCAGTTAAAACTGCTAATTCTATCTTCCTTCTCTTTATGGCCAGATCCTAAAATTTTCATGCTATGCAACAATGCACACATTATGCAGACATCATATAGAAATGAACATTAACATTTCCAGTTGAATAGATTCAGATTTGATTACACTTGCATTCTGATATTCAGTTAGGTCAACAATAAAAAACTCATACTTAGTTATCACATAAACGAGCAATAAAAATTATAGCCCATAAACACATATATATACATGAACCAAACTAAATCGAGTCTCAAACGCACTTATCGAGGCTTGACCGAGGGTCAGATTACAAAGAAACATAAAATAGAAAGTTTATGGCTCAAAACAAAAATTCTGCAAAATAGGGCCACATGGCCTATGCCCCAGCCGTGTAGAAGTGCCCAAGCCATGTGGAAGTTCCCAAGCCGTGTGGGGGTCTACACATACCCGTGTGAAGGCCACACATACCTGTGTGAAGGCCACACATAACCGTGTGGAGGGGACACATGCCCGTGTGAGAAGTCTGTGTAACTCACTGTCCAAAAATGCCAAAAATAAAGAGTAGAGGAGACACGACCGTGTGGAGATCTCACACGTCCGTGTGGGTACACATGCCCGTGTGACCAGGCCTTGTGGTACCAAAATTTGCCCAGAATCCCTAATTCCCAATTTCACACAACCATGTGAGCCACCCATGTGGGGCACACGCCCGTGTGGCCACCCGTGTGGTCACGAAACCACACCGAAACATCTTAAAATTCGTGTTTTTGACACCGAAATGATCCCCATCCTTTGGAAATCCAGAAATGTACTAAAATATATAGAATATCATGCAATCCATCAATAACTCAACACTTAAAATCAACAGTTTCAGAAACACACCTTAAATCAGAATTGCAAACAACAAGGATTAATCGCTTTGCCTCTACAAGACTATTCTGATTCACATCCGATTACACGAAACACACAAGAGCAATGACCTGTGACAGGACGATAGATAACAAGTGCGTAAAATAGAAGAAGCAAGAAACAAACGAAATTGAAATTGGAAAGAATAGAAAAAGGAGCGATGGGGAAGAAAAAGAAAAAGTAAAAAAAATCAAGAACTTAAACTTATTTTCTATTTTAAAGTTAACTTCCCCTTTTAAAAAATAAAATAAAACAACATAAAAACAAATAAATATCAAAAACACTCAAAGGGATTCGAACACAAGACCCAGAGATACACTAACACACTACTAACCACCAAATTAGCAAGCTCATTCTGACATTAAAATACAAAATTGAACCCAAACATTCAACCCACTCACTGACCTTAACCACAAACCTCAAAACTTTTAACCCTAGATTCTGGGATGCTACAACTAACTTCTACCGCTTTTATAATTTAGTCCTTGTACCCAAATTAATCATCCAATCACAAAAATTTCCAAAGCAAACTTTAATTCACATATATAGTAACTCCACAAATATTTAATAAAAATATTTACGGGCTCAATTTACAGAAACTAGATCTCGATACCTCATTTTCTAAAACCACTTAACTTTAGGGACGAAGCACTTGTACTTAACTAATTATCCAATTAAATAATAATATTTACAAACTCACTCATCAAAATTTTGGTCCCAAAACCACTGTTTTCGACACCATTGAAAAACAAGCTATTACAGTTCAGACTTAGCACTTTGTTGAGTCATTTGTTCCTTCATCAATCTCATCTGCTCCTACAAACTAAACAATTTTTTTAGCGCCACTCCTTGATCATAGGGGAATGACAGTCCCTGACTAGAGGGAGCATTAAGATTGAAAGAATTAGAGGCACCTACTTGGCTTGAGTTGCCCAGATTTTCTGGTCGGTCAGCAAGCCAACCAAAAAAACGGTTCATTTTACTGGGTTGATTGCCGGTACCAAGACCTCCTACCTGTTTTGATGGGAAATTGCTAGAAAATTCTTGTTAGGGTGAGTCATCTTCGTTTTCTAATTATTTGAAGATCAAAAGTTTGTCTACGCTCACCGCAACAAATTGTTGAGTGGTTTTGTGTGTCTGTCTTTTTCAAAAGGTTTAAATTATCTATTTACACGATACAATTACTGTTCATGGATGTAACGTCGTAGGTAAGTCCCCATGCATACCAACATATATCCTACTCTAGGATTAACACGTGTTTTCTATGTGTGAGTTCACCTACATGGTAGTTTAAACTCACATCATGTGAGCTCATTGAAGGATACGAACATCTCAAGCGCAAACTCAGGGTACAAACAATGAAGGCTATGGGTCAGAACCCAGTCAGGTAACCGAGTAGCGGTTCAGTTATAATAAGTACCATAATGATACGATCAAGCCCTGCGAACGATCTTGGTCAAGTTTTCCAAGCGGGCGTTGCAATCGTTTTCTAGCTGTTCAACTCGATCCTAGTTTATTGAGCTTGAATTAGCTCATGTTTCAGTTCCTTGAGCTCAATTCAGCTCAATCTTAGCTCATTGAGCTCGATGCTATTATTATTATTTTTAGTGTATGCATTCATTTAGCTGCTGGAATAAATTAATGAGTTAGTTAAATTAGTTAGTTTAGCTCAAATAATTGTTAAGTATTTAATTTGTTAAGATCTAGACATTTTAACTATGTGTGTTAAATATGTTCTATTTTAATGCATGTCATTAATATGTCTTAGTTATTGCATAGCATAAATGTGTTCAGCTCATTACATCCAATTAACGTGTCTTGATGTCGATTTAATATGTCCTAGTCCATCCAAATTTAAAGAGAATTTAAATATGTCTTTGCTGCTGCCGAATTTAATTTGTCCTAAGTGATTTAATATGTTGAATTTATTTGGTGCAGGTATCATGCATGGACGGCATTTAAAGGTGTGTGTGCTGCTGATTGCTTTTCCTAAGCAAACTCTCGGTCATTGCAAAAGCAAGCAATTAAGAAGGCATGCATGGATGACATTAATGGTGCTATTGACTTCTCCCTTTTTAAGCATGGGACAACATTAAAGGAGTGCTGATTCCTCCTTCCCATGATCCTCTTTCGTGGAGCTCAATGGACAATGGATGTCATTAAACCAACTGATGTTTCCTCTTCTCCATGTACTATTTTTTTGGTCAACTCAACAGCCCTCAATGTGTCGCCCAATTGAGGGAGTGTATGAGCAGCATTTAAAGAAGACTTGCATCTAAGATAAAGGCTACTGGTTGCTATCTCTTAAACAGCCCATTGTGCATTGCAAGGATCACCAAAGCTTCCATATTTGTTTAATTCAGCTGACGATTCTTTTCACACCTTGAGACCATTCGGCTTTGAGCTTTCACACCTAAAGGGCTATTCAATATTGGTTGTTCACATTGGGGACTTTCCAACGCCACAAGCTACCATTAAAGCTTACAAGACTATTCAGCTAATCAAAACAATCTTTTAATAGCTCATTAAAGTATTGGCCGAACCTACCAAGTTCCAACCAGCTCCCAAGGCACCTCTATTAATCTCAGCTGATTCCAAGGCCTCTAAAAGCTAGTTGTTGACGTTGACAAAGCACAAGGAAGCTACTTGGAATTTTCCTTTAACTTTCAGCTCATTAAAGCTAAACCGAATTGTCTATTCATGTGCTTAAATGTCCATTCAGCTATCATTGTATTTGAGCTATAAATATGAAGCTTCCTTAGTTGTATTTGAGACTTTTTTTCCATTTTATTTGAATGAAACTTTGTTTCTTTGAGGTTAACTTCCTCTCCAATTTCGTACGAGTCTCGAGTGACTTATCTAGCGTGCTAGTGGCGTCATCCCGATCTTGTTTCTGAACTTATCACCAACCCTGGAATGGCCTTTGTCCATCTAAATATACTTTCAATTCCTTCTTTTCTAAATAATGGGTCGAGGTCCATCAACCTATTCTCATATTTCACCTTAAGCCATATAAGTTTCGGGGCGATACTCGCTATAGTATCGAATTGTTCTTGACGCTTAAGTTCAACTTTTGTTTTCCACCTTCTGCAATAAATTTCTTTTCATATTTTTCAAACCAAACCTATGCATCTATCACCTAAATTTTAATTCTTTGTTAGCCGACTTATTCCATCTATCATTTGGCCTTTTTGAACCTATTTCATCCTATTCCTCATAGTTAGCCAAAATACACCTTTGTCTCACCACCGAACGATACTTCCTCGATGACGATTGGGCAATTAGATCGACTCGACAAAAACGTCGGGCCGGATCGCATCATTTGGAATCAGAGCTTATAAACGAGAAGCGCTGATGATCGAATCAAGCTGGAGTTGGTTCGTAGAAAAAAATTTCAAGTTGTAATTTATTTTCTCTTGTATTCAGCATATTATTGTATTGAAGTATAAAAAAATTAAAAAAATTACGAAATTATAAAAAAAAGAAGAAAAAAATATACAAGTAAAAAAAATGTTGAAAGTTTGTGACTGTTTTTCATTTATTTCTACTCCGATCATCAAGTTCCTCCTCCTATCATTATTTTCCCAACACCAACGCCACACTCAAACCCCAAATTTTCTTTTGGTTCAGCCTACCTACACCTGAAACATCTCATCCTTTGAAACCAATTTGAAACTGACCCCGAAGTAAGCAAATAGGTTTTTTGAGACAAAATACAAAATTGTGTGACGAGGTCAAGTGGAAAAAGGCAAAGAGAGTGTGAGGGCAAAAGAGTGCTAAGAAAAAGCCTTAAAACGAGCGTAAGCATGAGAGTGAGTGAACATCCTTATTTTCTTTCCGAGTGTCCTTGTGAGATTTTTTTTTTGGTGAGGTATTTAATTTTCTGCTTTTGTTCTTTTAACATTTCTTCTTTTCAGTAAATAATCATGTCTCAAGAAGAATTTTTAGCTGATGAATATTAATATTTTTTGAAAGAAATGGAGAACATGCTCGACCAAAAAATTAAGCCCATTCAAGACAAGATAGAACCTCGAGCAACATCCAAACGGAAGCAAACCCCACCAAGTCAGAAAACGGAGTCACGACCATCACGAAGACACATTTTCGATGACCATTCGAGAAGAGATTCTTATTGAGATTCCTACTCGTCAAGGAATTCAAGACATAGAGGAGAAAGCTTCAAGTCTGAAATCTTTTGAGATGAATGAAAAAGTACGAGTTATTCTTCGTACGCCTCAAAGAAGTCCTTTCTGGAGAATCATTCACGAAGGCTTGATTGAGATACCTATGTGAATACTTTCTCTTTCTTTGAGCGAAACACTTATCTTTTTTATTCTTTTGTATCGTCCTCATGTTGTAATGGAAAAGAAAAAGAGATTGAAAAAGAGGAAAAAAATTGAAAGAGAGAAAAGAATCGAAAAAGATTGTGAAAAAGAAAACGAAAAAGAAATTGAAAAAGAAAGTGAGATTGAGAAAAAGGAAGACGAAATTGAGATTGAACAAAAATGTGTAGAGAAAATTGAAAAAGGAAAAGAAACGAGAGAAAAAGAGGCAAGCAAGCAAGAAAAAGTGAGGAATCTGTTTACTAACCTAGATATGAAATTGTCTCGTTGTGTTTCTTTTTAGGTTTTCGAAAGATCGAAAACTAATTTTCAACTTCAATACCTTCCTGACGAGCGACTCTTTCGCATGACTGAATAAGGTAAGGTTGAAGATGAAATCATACCACATGAGCCCAAAGGTAAGCGAGGTAAGGAAATTTTAACAACCGAATCACGACAATCATGTTTGAAAGTTTTCGATAACATTTTCGGTGACTTAGTTTTTAAAATATTCCCTTATCTTCATCTGATTAGTTTCTATTCCTTGATTGTGGTTAATGAACTCGTTCCAAAGAAAAGCACAATGAGTTTTACCCTTGATTGGCCTTGTGAAGGAAACTTTGTTGATGTTGTTTGGTTTGATCGACAAACCATGAATTTAATCTTGCGTGATAATGAGTTTTCACAAAAAACGCATAATTTTTTGAATATGATATTAACGTGTACCCATTAAAGTTTTTGGTGAAATCTTTGAATTTGTGCAAATCTATTTTAATGGTGGTAAAGAGTTTTGATTGTTTGTTCCTATGTATGCAAAAATCCTTCCCTTTTGACATGTTCGATTTACTGAACCCTTTGCTACACTTTGGCATAAGTAATCAAACTCATGTTTTTATACCCAGAATATGTTTTGATTCGTTTTGTGGGAAAACCAGCATCTTAAAGTTTGTGCGAATAATTTCTATTTGTTTGATACTTGGTTTTTAAATAAGGAAACGAGGATTGACAAATTTGATTTTAATTTAAATTTGTTCCATACGCCATTTCTGTGGTTGTACATGAAGTTTGCGTGTCATTCTGAAAAGGTTAACTCAACCACGAAGTTTTGACTACTCTATACCCCCAAGGAGCGAAGGTTTGTGCTGATCAAGCGAGGTAGAAACGATCTTTATTTTCCTGCTCATAAAAGTAGGATACTTGAAAGTCTTGAAACGTTTCTATTCTCCTCGGATGGTGTTAAAAATCGTGTTGATGATTTAGCTTTCGTAAAACACTTAGATCGTGACGTGCTTAATTGTTCTATTTTACTTGATGATGATCTATCTGTTTTAGTGGTTGACAAAAAGATTCTTATTTTTGATCATCGTGATTTTATTGGAAAGCATGCGATTAAATAGACATTACAATGCCCAACTAAGCAAGACCATGAATCTTCTAATTCTTTTCGTTTGCCTGTTTCTGATGCCTACGTACATCTTTTGACTCATTACTCGCATCTAGGCTATGATTGGTGGAAACCAATTGGGATTTTTGAATGCCTTACAACATATCTGTTTTTTGTCTATATCGTTTGAATGGACATTGACAAGTAAGATATTTTGTTGGCATGATTGCAAACATGGTATTTTGCATCTGTCCATTCGCATGCATTGCACTTGTTTTGTTTTGACTATGCTTGGACTACAAGTTTGTTTGCATTGCTTTTTGTTAACACATGGCTATAAATTTCAAATCACTCATTTGCCATTCGCCCCTTTCAACCAAAACAAGCCGCGCGAACGCTTTCAAGTAAACCAACGACTTGACTTGAGGACAAGTCACTTTGAAGAAGAGGGGAATGATACGATCAGACCCTGTGAACGATCTTGGTCAAGTTTTCCTAGCGGGCGTTGCAATCATTTTCTAGCTGTTCAACTCGATCCTAGTTTATTGAGCTTGAATCAGCTCATGTTTCAGTTCCTTGAGCTCAATTCAGCTCAATCTTAGCTCATTGAGCTCGATGCTATTATTATTATTTTTAGTTTATGCATTCATTTAGCTGTTGGAATAAATTAATGAGTTAGTTAAATTAGTTAGTTCAGCTTAAATAATTGTTAAGTATTTAATTTGTTAAAATCTTGACATTTTAACTATGTATGTTAAATATGTTCTATTTTAATGCATGTCTTTAATATGTCTTAGTTATTACATAGCATAAATGTGTTCAGCTCATTACATCCAATTAATGTATCTTGATGTCGATTTAATATGTCTTAGTCCAGCCGAATTTAAAGAGAATTTAAATATGTCTTTGCTGCTGCCGAATTTAATTTGTCCTAAGTGATTTAATATGTTGAATTTATTTGGTGCAGGTATCATGCATGGACGGCATTTAAAGGTGTGTGTGCTGCTGATTGCTTTTCCTAAGCAAACTCTCGGTCATTGCAAAAGTAAGCAATTAAGAAGGCATGCATGGACGACATTAATGGTGCTATTGACTTCTCCCTTTTTAAGCATGGGACAACATTAAAGGAGTGTTGATTCCTCCTTCCCATGATCCTCTTTCATGGAGCTCAATGGACAATGAATGTCATTAAACCAACTGCTGTTTCCTCTTCTCCATCTGCTATTTTTTTGGTCAACTCAACAGCCCTCAATGTGCCGCCCAATTGAGGGAGTGTATGAGTAGCATGTAAAGAAGACTTGCATTTAAGATAAAGGCTACTGGTTGTTATCTCTTAAACAGCCCATCGTGCATTGCAAGGATCACCAAAGCTTCCACATTTGTTTAATTCAGCTGAAGGTTCTTTTCACACCTTGAGACCATTCAGCTTTGAGCTTTCACACCTAAAGGGCTGTTCAATATTGGCTATTCACATTGGGGACTTTCCAACGCCACAAGCTACCATTAAAGCTTACAAGACTATTCAACTAACCAAAACAATCTTTTAATAGCTCATTAAAGTATTGGCCGAACCTACCAAGTTCCAATCAGCTCCCAAGGCACCTCCATTAATCTCAGCTGATTTTAAGGCCTCCAAAAGCTGGCTGGTGACATCGACAAAGCACAAGGAAGCTACCTGGAATTTTCCTTTAACTTTCAGCTCATTAAAGCTGAACCGAATTGTCTATTCAGGTGCTTAAATGTCCATTCGGCTATCATTGTATTTGAGCTATAAATATGAAGCTTCCTTAGTTGTATTTGAGACTTTTTTGCCATTTTATTTGAATGAAACTTTGTGTCTTTGAGGTTAACTTCCTCTCCTATTTTGTACGAGTCTCGAGTGACTTATCTAGTGTGCTAGTGGCATCATCCCAATCTTGTTTCTGAACTTATCACTAACCCTGGTGTGGCATTCGTCCATCTAAAGATACCTTCGATTCCTGCTTTGCTAACTAACAGGTCGAGGTCCATCAACCTATTCCCATATTTCGCCTTAACCCATATAAATTTTGGGGTGATACTCGCTATAGTATCGAATTGTTCTTGACGCTTAAGTTCAACTTCTGTTTCCACTTTCTGCCTTAACTTTCTTTTCATATTTTTTAAACCAAACCCATCAATCTATCACCTAAATTTTAATTCTTTGTTAGCCGACTTATTCCATCTATCATTTGGCCTTTTTGAACCTATTTCATCCTATTCCTCATAGTTAGCCAAAATACACCTTTGTCTCACCACCGAACGATACTTCCTTGACGACGATCGGGCAATTAGATCGACTCGACAAATAATGCTGGGCCAGATCGCATCACATAACACTATTAAATTTATATTTTAAAAATATGTATACCTACAATGGGGATTGCATTGAGGTGACCCATTATTTCCTTACCTATTTCTCCTATGCCAAATTTCATTGTCCCTATTTCTTCTTCACGCAAAGATAGATTAGAAAATTCAAGGAATACGAATTACTCTAGGAAGCCATCCCATCTCTGATACGCCCCGGCCTCGTTGATTAATCCGAGTCGTATAGCTGCCCGATCGTTAAAACAAAGAAGAATCGTTTGAGTTGGATTGAAGTCAGATATTAGGCTAAATGTGGTTTCAGGGTGTCAAGAATAGGCTTAAGAAGAAGATGGCTAATCTAATATTTATGGCTTGGTTATGAAAGAAAAGAAATCTCGGCGTTTGAATTAAAATGGTAACTTGAGAACAAGAGTGAACCAACACTTCGATTGAAGGTTGACCCGAAACTTATAGGTTCTAAAGCTATTTTAGGAGATGGATAGGGAAACCTCGACCCACTATCTATAATAGATAGGAACCGTGGTATAGTTTAGATTGAACGCCACACGAAATTGTGATAAGTTCGGTTGAACAAAAACGGGTTGACGCCACTAACTAATTAGATAAGTCAACGAAGTTTTTGGACGAAATTTAAGAGAAGAATTCTCTCAACAATTTGACAGCAATTCAATAAGGTTCAAAAGTCCATTATAAAAATGAAATCAACACAATTTATAGGCAAATAACTAGGCTAGCCGAATAGCCACCTGAATTCTTAAAAACTAAGTAAATGAATCTATTTAATTAGTTAATAAGATTCGGCTGAATGGGAGCTTGAATGGACAGCTTCTAGAATAAGCATTGGACTTGGAAGCTTGGAGATGTGCATGGCAGCAGCTTGATTCGTTTAATATGCTTAAATGAGCTCATTTATATTGCAACTATTGCTAGAAAGTGACCAGCAATTAAGGAGTTACTGATCAGCCACTTTGTAATGTGAAAGCCTTGAAACGAACAGCCACCATGTGTGAACATTTGCCCAACAATGTGAAAGGAATACTTTCGGCTGAATGGTCTTCTTGGGAGTATGAAACAGCAGCTCTCTTGGCCGAATGGTCACCTAGGATAAATCAATCAGCAACCAAATCAAACATGCATGTGCCGCTCCATGCATGTATCTTCTTTTAATCCCTTCATGCACCTAGGACGTCCAAATAGGGTGTACCTTGCAGCAAATTCATTCATTAAGTGAAATGCATTTTAGACACAATAAATTGGGCAGCAAATAATACTTAAATTTTGCACATTAATTTTGGCAGCCCTTAAAACACAATTAAAACATGTCTGAATTTGGACAACTTAACATAAATTCGGCTAAACTTTGGACAACATTAAAACGTGTAATAAAATCAGACACATTAATAACATACATTAAAATAAAACATATTTATCACGAAAATTTATTATGTCCAGATTTTATTAAATTAATTAATCTTAGCTAATTAATTATTTAACTAATGCAGCAACTAAATTTATTTATTCCAGCACATTCAATGGAAATTAAAGATGAACTCCTTGAGCTAAAGTTGAGTTGAAGAAGGTTGCATGGGTTGCTTGGCTCGATGTTCTCAATCTGTCCAGCCATGTTTCTAAACCAAATCCCATCTATGAGAGCCAAAACTCCCTCCTTGAATCGTTTGGCCCGAGCACGAGTTATAGGACCCGTTAGAAACTCCAAGGGCTCGTTGGTTGCAACTCCAAAATGGCCCATGAGGCCTCCACTATCGCCTCATTCACCAAAAACAGTCCGTATAGAACCTTGAGGAACACAAAGTTTCCCTTCTCGAAAAAGATAGTCATTTTGACGGTAAAATTTCTCACACGATTCAGATTCACAAGCTTTGTACATTTCAGTAAAGTTAGGATCATTGCCATACAATTCTTTTAGATATGAAAATTCCATCAATTTTGATTCTAATGAATTTAATAGAGCATACCTTCTCGACAACGCATCCGCCACAACGTTGTCCTTACCTTACTTATATTTGATAACGTACGGGAATGATTCCAGAAATTCCATCCATTTGGCATGTCGCTTATTCAACTTGTGTTGACCCTTTAGATGTTTTAACGCTTCGTGGTCCGTATGGATAACGAATTCCTTGGGCCATAAATAGTGCTGCCACATTTCTAGAGCCCGAATCAATGCATACATCTCCTTGTCGTAGATAGGGTAGTTAAGTGTTGCCCCATTCAACTTTTGCTAAAGTATGCTATTGGACGACCCTCTTGTATTAAAACAGCTCCAATACCTAGGCCAGAGGCATCGCACTCGATCTCAAAAGTCTTGTTGAAATCTGGCAAAACAAGCAAAGGGGCGTTAGTTAAAAGTTCCTTAAGTGAATTAAAAGAACGCTCTTGTTCATCACTCTAAAAGAAAGCTGAATTTTTCTTAATGACACTAGTTAATAGAGCAGCGACGGTGCTGAAGTTTGGAACAAAACGCCTATAAAAGCTTGCCAAGCCATGGAAGCTCCGAACTTGACTAATGCTCGTGGGCCTTGGCCATTCGCGAATCGCCTTAACCTTCTCTTGATCAACTTCAAGTCCTCTCGAGCTGACAACAAACCCTAAGAAAACAACTTGATCAGAACAAAAGGTACATTTCTTAATATTGGCATACAACGTTTCCTTACGTAATACTTCCAACACGGCTCGCAAATGTGCCACATGATCTTCTAACGACCTGCTATAGATAAGAATATCGTCAAAATAAACAACGTAAAATTTCCCAATAAAAGCACGCAATACATAATTCATTAATCGCATAAAAGTGCTGGGTGATTTAGTTAATCCGAATGGCATAACCAGCCACTCATACAAGCCTTGCTTGATCTTAAAAGCCGTTTTCCACTCGTCTCCTTCCCGCATCCGGATTTGATGATATCCGCTCTTAAGATCGATTTCGGAGAAGAGTTGTGCCCCGCTAAGTTCATCCAGCATGTCATCAAGGCGCGGAATGGGATGCCTATACTTGATGGTAATTTTATTGACCGCTCGACAATCCACTCACATTCGCCAAGTACCATCTTTTTTTGGCACCAAAAGTACGGGCACAGCGCACGGACTTAGACTTTCCCGAATGTAGCCCTTTTCCATCAATTCAGCCACTTGTCGTTGCAACTCCTTGGTCTCTTCGGGGTTACTACGATATGCAGGGCGATTCGGTATTGTTGCTCCAGGAATGAAGTCGATTTGGTGTTCAATCCCTCGAAGGGGCGGTAGGCCACTAGGAACATCCTCTGGGAATACGTCTTCAAAGTCCTGCAACAAAGAAACAATCGAGGATGGAAGTGTAGCTTCCAATTCGTTAGTGTTAAAGAAACTTTCTTTATACAAAAGAACAATCATCGGTTGTTGAAGAAGCAATGATTTCCTAATCTCTCGCTCCTTAGCATAAACACTCAATTTTTCAATTCCTCGCTCTTCTTGCTCTTTTTGACTATTACTCACTTTTACCTCATTTTCTTTGCTTTTATCTCTCGATTTCAGCTCACTTTTTCTTTTTGTTTTCTCACTCTTTTTTTCTTTTTCTATCTTTTCTTTTTGCTTCTTTGCTCTCATTTGCTGAATAGAATTTTTCAATTGCACTTGATCTTCGTACACTTGTTTGGGAGTCATGGGAGCCAACGTCACACTCTTGCCATGGTATTCGAAAGTATATCGGTTTGTGTATCCATTGTGAATGGCTCGTCAGTCAAATTACCATGGCCTTCCCAAAAGTAGATGACTCGCATGCATCGGGACTACGTCACATACAACTTGATCGCTATATTTTCCTATAGAGAAAGAAATGACGGCTTGTTTGGTGACCTTTAATTCGCCTCCATCGTTGAGCCATTGTAGTTTGTAAGGTTGAGGGTGTTTCGTCGCCGGCAACCCGAGTTTTTCTACGAGCATGTTGCTAACGACATTTGTGCAGCTACCCCCATCAATGATCATACTACAAACCTCACCTTGAATTAGGCACCTTGAATGGAAGATGTTCTCGCGTTGTTGTTTATCTTCGGTGCTTTGAATGCTCAAACTTCGTTTTACCACGAATAACTCTCCTTCAATAGCAAATTCAAGTTCTTCTTCCTTCTCTTCGTCGGTGGGATGATCGGGCTCATTCTCTTCCTCATCTTCAGACTCAATTTCGCCATTAGATTTCAAAGTCATCACCCGTCGGTTTGGGCATTGACTTGCTATATGGCCTCGCCCGAGACACTTGAAACATTTAATGTCTCGAGTAGAAGTGCGCCCAGCTTCACT
Organism: Gossypium turneri; assembly: GCA_008044935.1. Lineage (NCBI taxonomy): Eukaryota > Viridiplantae > Streptophyta > Magnoliopsida > Malvales > Malvaceae > Gossypium > Gossypium turneri. Next base: position 22,996,526 of record CP032580.1, read on the forward strand.
ATTGGTTTTGCTCGCCTCCCCACTTGGTTTAGTAGTTTTTGGATTCGGTAAAGAATCTCGTGTCCTAATGGAAGTCTCCTTCCTACCAGGTCATTGGCTCCATTTTGAGGTAGGAGTTGAGTTTGGATAAGCTCAGCGAATAGGCCCTTTTCTCTTAAGTTGTTTTTCTACCTTGACGGCCATATGCACCATTTCTTCGATTTCAACATAGTGATGAAGTTCAACTACGTTGGCAATATCTTTGTTTAATCCAGCTAAGAACCTCGCCATGGTGGCCTCCCGGTCCTCTTTGATATTGGCTCGAATCATGGCCACGTCTATTTCTTTGAAATAATCGTCCACGCTTCGATTGCCTTGCGAAAGGTGTTGTAGTTTTTGGTACAACTCTTGATGATAGTATGTGGGGATGAACCTTTTGCGCATCAAGGCCTTCATTTCGGTCCATGTGTTGATTGGCCGCTCCCCGTTCCTTCTTCGGCTCGTGATTAATTGATCCCACCAGATCATTGCATAATCAGAGAATTCAATAGCCGCCAACTTCACCTTCTTATTTTCCGAGTAGTTGTGACACTCGAAGACTAGCTCGATCTTCTTTTCCCATTCTAAGTATGCCTCCGGATCAGATTTGCCTTGGAATGGGGGAATGGACATTTTGATGTTCTTCAAATTGTCATCTACTCGGCCTTGTACTCGTTGAGGACGATTTTGATGGCCTCTTCGTTGCCCACTTGCATTGGACCTATGTTCACTTTCGACATCACTTTGCTTGGAAGATTCATCCTCTAAATCAGATTGCCGTCTTCGATTTCTCGGAGGGCTTAAGGGAGTTCTTCTTCGTTGGGCTCTTCCTTCCACACGATCAAGTCTATCTTGAATCGATTCCAGCTTTTGATCGAACAATCGTTCCATCTCGCGTAGCATTGCTTGTAAAGTCAAGTCCGGCACATTTCGAACAGGCTGCCTTTCTGCCATGTTTCTCGTAGGGCTTCTTGACATATGAAATTACAACCTCACAACAAAACTCACAAGTCACTCAAAAAGAAAAATAATTCGGCACTCCACTCGTGTTTACACTCTTTAATGGCTTTCACCTCCCCTCTATTGTGCTCACACACTCAAGCCTTTTTTCGCTCCTATCTTCTCTTGTGATTTCGTATAAAACTCTTTAGGGGTCGGTTTCAAAGGTGTTGCAAAGGAAAATATGTAAAGGATGTAGGTGGGTTGAAAGAATCATGTTTGTTGGCTATAAGTGTGGCGTAAATTGAAGGGTGATGAAAAAGAAGTCTTGATCAGGTATGACCAGAACGAAATGAATCTAGATTTTTTTTCTCAAATTTCCTTTTTTCTTAAATTTCAATACAATATGCTGATTTACAAATAAAATAAATACAACTTTTTTTACGATTTTTTTATTTTTATGTTTTTTTACAATTCTTCTTACTCCGGCTCTTCTCAAACGTTCGTTCTTCTCGTTTTAAATAGCTCTGATACCAGACGATACGCCCCGGCCTCGTTGATTAATCTGAGTCATATAGTTGCCCGATCGTTAAAACAAAGAAGAATCGTTTGAGTTGGATTGAAGTCGGATATTAGGCTAAATGTGGTTTAAGGGTGTCAAGGATAGGCTTAAGAAGAAGATGGCTAATCTAATATTTATGGCTTGGTTATGAAAGAAAAGAAATCTCGGTGTTTGAATTAAAATGGTAACTTGAGAACAAGAGTGAACCAACACTTCGATTGAAGGTTGACCCGAAACTTATGGGTTCTAAAGCTGTTTTAGGAGATGGATAGGGAAACCTCGACCCACTATCTATAATAGATAGGAACCTTGGTATAGTTTACATTGAACGCCACACAAAATCATGGTAAGTTCGGTTGAACAAAAATGGGTTGACGCCACTAACTAGTTAGATAAGTCAACGAAGTTTTTGGACGAAATTTAAGAGAAGAATTCTCTCAACAATTTGACAGCAATTCAATAAGGTTCAAAAGTCCTTTACAAAAATGAAATCAACACAATTTATAGGCAAATAACTAGGCTAGCCGAATAGCCACCTGAATTCTTAAAAACTAAGTAAATGAATCTATTTAATTAGTTAATAAGATTCGGCTGAATGGGAGCTTGAATGGACAGCTTCTAGAATAAGCATTGGACTTGGAAGCTTGAAGATGTGCATGGCAGCAGCTTGATTCGTTTAATATGCTTAAATGAGCTTCTTTATATTGCAACTATTGCTGGAAAGTGACCAGCAATTAAGGAGTTACTGATTAGCCACTTTGTAATGTGAAAGCCTTGAAACGAACAGCCACCATGTGTGAACATTTGCCCAACAATGTGAAAGGAATACTTTTGGCTGAATGGTCTTCTTGGGAGTATGAAACAGCAGCTCTCTTGGCCGAATGGTCACCTAGGATAAATCAATCAGCAACCAAATCAAACATGCATGTGTCGCTCCATGCATGTATCTTCTTTTAATCCCTTCATGCACCTAGGACGTCCAAATAGGGTGTACCTTACAGCAAATTCATTCATTAAGTCAAATGCATTTTAGACACAATAAATTGGGCAGCAAATAATACTTAAATTCTGCACATTAATTTTGGCAGCCCTTAAAACACAATTAAAACATGTCTGAATTTGGACAACTTAACATAAGTTCGGCTAGACTTTGGACAACATTAAAACATGTAATAAAATCAGACACATTAATAACATGCATTAAAATAGAACATATTTATCACAAAAATTTATTATGTCCAGATTTTATTAAATTAATTAATCTTAGCTAATTAATTATTTAACTAATGCAGCAACTAAATTTATTTATTCCAGCACATTCAATGGAAATTAAAGGTGAACTCCTTGAGCTAAAGTTGAGCTTGAAGAAGGTTGCATGGGTTGCTTGGCTCGATGTTCTCAATCTGTCCAGCCACGTTTCTATACCAAATCCCATCTATGAGAGCCGAAACTCCCTCCTTGAATCGTTTGGCCCGAGCACGAGTTATAGGACCCGTTGGAAACTCCAAGGGCTCGTTGGTTGCTTTAGTTGGCTCCTTAGCCACAGCCGTATCAATCTCTCATCTCTTATTTGTAGATAATTGTTTGGTCCTTTTTAATACAAACCTTTAGTCTTGTCACACGCTTAAATAAATAATTACTCTACATTCATCAATATCGTGACTCTTTATTAACTCAAGCAAGCCAGAGTTACTTTTTAGCTCGAATGGCCAAGCACCGATAAAAAGATGGACGTCTAGCGTCCTTTGTGTCAAACAAGTAGTCATGAAAAATACAAGAGATTATTCTTCTAACCACTTGTCGACAGAATGTAATCAAAATTGGCAATGTGGAAATCCATGAGATTATCATAGGGGGTACGTACACATCGATCCATTTGGTTTTAGCAACTATCTCGATTTACATATTGGCATGCTTCAAAGCACCTAAATACATAGTGGATCAAATTGATCATATTATTTGATGCATTTGGTGGGGACATGATGTGGATAAACAAAAATTACACATATGCAACAGGCATACACTCTGCAAACTAATGCTTACGTAGGAGCTCAGAATTTGAAATATGAATTACCAAACGATGCATTGTTAAGTAAACAAGCTTGGTGAGTACTTTCTGAGCCTAGGGATGTTACTTAAAGGATTTTATTAAGTAAGTATTGACGTGCTTATAGTTTTTATAATGTGAAGGAAAAGAATGTGGATTCTTGGCTTTGGAAAAGCCCCCTTAAGGGAAGAGAAGTATGTAAGAGTGGTTTAGAAGTGCAAATATGAATAGGTGGTCAAATCTCAATCCAAGATAACTCTATTGTAGTTCATTTAGATGATCTATGTATTCAACATGACCATGGTACTAAACGGTACATCCACTCTCACCCACACACATGGAATGAACAATTTGGTAATGAATATGTTGGGGTTTTTACTTGCTCGTTCCATGTTTTGTTAGAATGAGAATAAATTTTCTGCTTAGGTCGTGGGTTGTTTCGGTGCCATGGGTGTTTGACGTTTTTATGGCCTATTAAGGAGTGACATGTTTGACAAAAAGAAAGACAGTTGGTTTTCGGCTAGGATTCTTCAACTCTTTAACCGGTCATATTGAGAAGTTCAACTCTTTAAATTGTCATATTGAGAAGTTTAAAGTAAAGGAAATGTTTATTTTATCTTGTATCTCTTGAGAGAATTTTGAAGCATTTGGAAGATTGGTTTAAGAAGACTTTTATTTGATAAATATTAAGATAATTAATGGGATAATTTCAATTTTTAAATAAGACTTTAAAGCTTATCAAAACTCTATTTGATGGACTCTTGTATCAGCCTATAACTAGACTACTTGTGACTCACTTAGAGAGTAGTTTTTTAAGTGTCTTTAGTGACAACTTTATATATTGTGATATATTTGGGTGAGTCATTTCTGAAATTTAGGTCAATATAAGGGCTGTAAATACTTCTTTGGGTAAGGTTTGTGTAAGGGTAAATTGAGCTTAAGGAAATAGGTGATCCGGATGATTGTTGAATAAAATCATTCATTAGGTGAGACTCTGCAAACATAGAACCTTCGTGTTTGAACTGTGCTAACAAATTTTGTAGGTTAATTCTCTCCTTACTTTGCTCCTTGCATTACTTTGCATTTAAGTTTTCTATTCGCTTCTTTTCTAACAGTAATTGGAACGAAACAATTTTTCAAGTCCAAACTTAAAGCTTTTTTAAAATGGTTAGAATTTCTTTTGAAACGATGGTTCTCCATTTATCAAGGAAGGGAAAATTTCATATCGAATTTTACCTCATAAGGCAAATTCTCAGTGAAGAGTTCATATGATCTAACGAACTTCAATCCAAATGTCTATATCATCGAATGATCCTGATACATCTAAAAAATTGGAATATTCACAACTGTATCTACTAAGATCAATCTAAGAAATGGATAGACATTTTGTCTCATTGGATGGTTATCACATGGAAACTTCAACTACTTATGGAAGATATAAAACTACTGCTACAAGAGGTCAATATTGTAGGAATACAGGATAGAGACCCTATGCAGAAACATACCACTTATATGGCTAGAATAGATGGAAACTACAAACTGTCTTATAGTTGGCTATAATTGTTTACTACCAAAAAAAAAAAATATTTATACCCAAATTCAAATTCAAATATGTTATACCTAAACCTAAACCTGCTCTCTCAAGCTACTCTTTAAAGCTCAAAGCCACTCATTATTTAAAAACTAAACTCAAAATATGATAGTATATACACCAAACAAAACCCATAAACACTAAATAATTAAACTTATAAAGTTAGTCTAAATCTAATTAAAATCTGTTTAAAAAATTTTGGATGTTGCTTTGCTTTGCGAGTTCGACTTACTTGATGTTTGAACAAAGCTCGAATTTGTATAATTATATAACTTTATTAATATATTTTATTTGAGATATTTTATTTAGGATATTTTATTTATCTTTGAATCATTTGATTTGTTAGGTTTTGAATACTCACTTTCATTTGTTGTTGAAATATCATTATTTTCTGTTAAAATTTTTTAGTATTAGTGGCAATGAAATTCACAATGTCTTCCAGAGACATACCCGAATATTGTGACTGTTTAAGATAAGGCATTAGATGATACTACAAACTATATTAAGGTTTTGCTCCATAACTAAAATTTGGGTGATCCCTTCACCTTGCATTGTATGTTTTGGAATAATGATCGTATCATTTCTAGGGTGGTTTTGGAAAATTTTTAACAGGGCAAACTTTTACTGAAAAGTCATCTTGAAGAATTGAGCATGCATCCACCGAATGATAAAGAATAGCACAGATGTCACATACCCTAGCTTGTGGCATCAATAACCTTCCTCTCCATAAGAAGTAATCCTTTGAAAAAATATCGAATAAGGGATTGTGCGATAATTCCATGTTGCGGATAGCTTGCATACATATTTTTGAATTGCTCTCAATCTTAAAAAATTATTCATACAATGATTCAGAACCTTTTTCTTTGATCTCACAAATCTTCTTTCGAATCTCGATAGTTTAATATGCTAAGAAAATTTTTTCAATAAATTAACATGTCATTGTAGCCAATGTCGTAATTCATATAGGTGGTAATCAAAATAACCATTCTTTATGCAAAAAGGAAAACCTCGAAGCTTTATCTGTTCCTCTGTTACCCCTTGCGGTTTCATGCTCGACAAACAATGTAGAAATCGTTGAGGTGTTTGTAGGGGTCCTAATTTTGTAAATCGTGGGAAGTGGGGAATTTCAATTCAAATGACGCGTTTAGATTTGAAAAAGTGATGCAGAGTGGCTACTGGTCTACAGTTGCCTCAACAAGTCGTCTCAATGAACGATATAACACATGATGCCACCAACCTCATTAAATAACTTTAATCAGGATATGTAATGCCATTAGTTCTATAACTTCTCTCAGAAATATGAATTTGAAGGGACCCTTGCAAAGACTGATAAATTCTTGGGCCAAGCTTTCAAAGCATTGGATCGAGACACTGTGATTTGTATTAAACGACCCTTAGTTTTGGGCATTACTGATTCGGCCCAAATCCTGTTAAGACCCAATAGCCCTCTAGGCTTTCCCCATAACATCATTATAAGGGAAAAAAACAGAATAAAAGCTCATGAATCAGAGGATCCATCCTCTACGACTCTCAATGAGTACCTACAAATGTTGGAAAACAAAAATTCTATCTCAATAGTCTCCAACAATTCAGCCAAAATCAAAGGATCAACCATTTCTAGTCATTTCAAAATGAGAAAAGAAATTCAAAGGAAAAAAGCAGGTGATAATGTTGTAAGTTGACATGCTTTTGTGGTTAATTCTAATTAATTTTAGACAGACACTACTAATTTTGTTACTTTATAGGTGCAACACATGTTTAAGATATTAAATACAAGTTGGAATGTAAATTGCTGGGAAAGATTTGGCATGAGATCAAAAAGTGACTTTTTAGATTTTAAGATTAGATTTATTTTAGTAGTTAATTTTATATTTATTTCAATTTGCAAAGATATGTTATTAGGATTTTAATTAGTATTAGATTATCTTTTTAATTAGTTATGTAATATTAAAATTTATCTACAAGAATTAAATTGAAGTAAACACATTTTCTCCATTTTTAAGGGGGCAATACTCGAACAAAGCAAAGAACGACTTATCATTTGGTTTTAAGGAGTAGACGCGCTCCATTGTTTGAGGGATTCTTTCTTTTCCGATTTTAAATTAATAAAGTTTTTCATTTTCCATTGTTATTCTCTTACTATGAGCAACTAAAATTTATTCTAGCCAAGAGTCAACAAAAATTAGATGTTTAAATTGTAAGATCTGAAATTTTATTTTGTCCCTTTTGTAAAGCCTTGAAAGTTTTAATAAGTTCGAATATCAAGAAATTACGAGAAAACTTATGGAATGGTCCAAATAAGGAACTTTACGATAGGAATTTGATATTGGAGAAGGAAATATGTGAAAAGAGTTGCAAAGTGGAAATATGATAAAAATGACCAAATCGTAAATTTTGAAGAGTACAAGGACTAATGTATAAAATTATCCAAAAATAGACAATATGAATTATGATGGATTAATTGACATGAACTGATTTGGAAAGTTACGTGGAGAGATAGAGATTACTTTTTGGACTAAATTGGAAAAAAATAAATGCTACAAGGACTAAATTATAAATTTCTATTCTTGGCGGGAGAAGAGCTAAAGTGCAATTTGTACTACTTATGGAATGATATTAAAGATTTATGATGAATTATGGGCCTGAATTGTTCTAAGTTTCGAATTCTAAGAAGAAATCATTCAAAAGGACAAAAAGGGGGCTAAATAGTAATTTTCTTATAAAAGAGTAATTTGGTCAATTCCTAAGACTTTTATGATGAAAATAATATTTAAATATGATATTTGATATCAAAAATTAATTCGGAACGTTGGAATGTCGTATTAAAAGTTTGTGGCACAATTTAACAAAAATTGGACATTTAACACATGGGCTTTGGCCTTAGGCCCATTAAAGCTTTAGGTCGATTTAACGCACGTGTCGATACAAGCTTAAAATACTGAAATGGCTGTAATATTTATGAAAATATTTTGTAAATACTTATCTTTTTATTAATTGACTTCATTTGAAATTAGATTGAGTATAATATTGTAAAATTATATTTGTATATTTGAAAAATGTGGTTTTGGACAAGTAAGGTCAACTATGTCAAATGATGTGAAAATTCTGATTATTGACATGAAAAGGACTTTAGGAAAGAACCTTGTAAGATGTCTCCTTATGGAGATGAAAATGAAAGCTTGGAAATCTTGTGTAGTTGTCACATTCCAAAAATCGGGTTAGAAGAAATTGAGTTAGTGAAACCAAAAGTAGTCACGTCTTAATTTTGAGTTATGATTTTTAAATGCTGTCAAGTAAATTGATCTATTTCAGTGGATAAGTGCTTTGGATGTGTGTTTAAGGTTTTTCATTCAAATCTCTCTCTTTAAATTTTTTGTTATTTTTGTCTCTATCTCTATCTCTACATATTTGGCTTAAATTTAATTCTTCCACAAATATGGATAAGAATGAGCTTGCTGGTTTAGTGGTAAGGAGTCAGCTTACCCTTTGGTATAATGTTTGACCTTACCCTTCGGTATAATGTTTGAATCCCTACACATGGAAATGAGTATTATTTTTGCTAATATTCTTGTGTGTCGCCCATCTAGTAGTGTTTGGATTAAATTTGGACTTTAGAAAAATCTATTTAGGTGAGGGTTAGATTAGCAGGGAAGTAGTTAGTTATGATTTGGATTGTATTTTTCTTTTCTTTACTTTTCTTTTCTTTTTCCCAAAATTTGCTCCTAATTCTATTCTTACGTCTCTCACTCCCCTTCTTGGTCTAATCATTTTTTTCTTTTTCAATTAATTTCTTTGCTTTGTTTTTCTTCCTATTGAACTTTTGTCCTCTTGTGCTACATTTCACCAAATTGTTTCTTATCTTTGGCTTACTTTGTTTTTTTGTTCAAATCTTGCACGAGTGTGGTGTGAATTATTTGCTCATAACTCTCTTGGGTTTCCAATCTTGGTCGGGTAGGAAAATAATTTTTCTATCATTACTATGGTAATTGTTGGATGTTGAGTTCAATTGATAGGAGTTATTTTTATATTGGGTTTTTTGGTTTTAATTATTTTAATGTGCTTCTAAGAGAAGATCGAGGGGCGTTTGGTGTTCCTCCAACGATATAGTCATCGATTTATTGTTAATTTCTTTTGGGTGAGTGTTCTAATGTCTTTTAAGAGCCAAATGAGGGCGTATATAATCAGAATTTTGATTTAGTTTTCATGTGTTATTACTAAAATTTCTCGTGAAAATGATGTTTTTAGGTTTTGGAAATCTCATGGTTGAATTCGTATAAGAAAATATCCAAGTCTATAACGAAAAACCCGAAAAATAACTAACAGTGTAAAGTGAAAAAACATTCTGTCGAAGTCACATGACCTTGTGGCAGACCGTGTGGGTGACACGGACGTGTGTGAGGCCATACGTTAGGCCGTGTGGCAGGCCATGTGGCAGATTGTGTGGGTCATACAAACGTGTGTGAGGCCATGCGTCAGGCCGTGTGGACCACACAGACTGGCCAGTTGGGCTGTGTAGGCCACACGGATGTGTGGGCCCATTTTTTAAAACTCTCTACCTAGGCCCGTTTGACTCTAAAAGTCGTATTTAGATTGCACGTGGGGTCCATTTGGCTTAAATAAGACTTGAAATGTTATATCTGTGGATATGTGTCTTTATATGATATAGGTAAGGTATGTCAAAAATACATGTACGTTTTGTGTTCTGATAACTCTGAAAGCATGATTACGTATGAAAAGCATGCATGTAATCTTTTTATGGGATATATGTGTTGGTCTATTTATGCATGTGTATTTTGGTGGGTTTGATATGTGATGGAGGAAGTGTATTCTGGCAGTATTACTGCAATATTGGCGGTTAAACCACAATATCTGTTTGGCAGCTAAGCTGCACCTTATATGAGTGGCATACCACTACGACTAGATATGATTGGATGGATGAACTCTTGTAGTCCTAATTGGTGTGATTAGTTTAACAAAGTTGGTGTGTAGCATATGGGGGTTGGATATGTGACTACATTTGTATTAGAATCTGTGTCTACATTCGCATCTGAATTTGTGTTTGGTTTTGTATCTGAATCTAAATATGCATCCATATTGATTGTGAAAATACATTTGATTCTATAAATGAGAATATATTTGAAACTGTATCTGAAAAAGTATATGTTTATTTATGTGTATCTGAATTGTTGCTCGGTATGTGTTACACATTGAGCTCGTAAGCTCACTCTTTGTTTGTTTTCCTCTCAGGTAACCAGCAAGTTTAGGACTAGACGGCGTGCAGGAGCTCAGATTGGTTTTTCACATAAGATGGTTTGAATAATTTTTTATTAAGTTTTTTGGATTAAGTTTTTGGATTTGGTTTTGATTTTGGGTTTTGTTATTTGTTTTAAGTTTTCTGCATGTTTTCTGTTAAGTTGATGGAGAGCTTGGTTTTTAAAATTGAACAAATATGGGTTTTTCACTACAAATTTTGAAATAAGTTTTACGTAAGTTAACATCAAAAGTTTTAGATTATGCACAATCAGTAAATATATACGTTTTCTCTAATCTAAGTCACGATTTCTGAATTAGATACTCCAAAATTTCCACTACAAATCTAGATATCAAATTAAATGTTTATTTTTTGTAAAATAAATAAATTATGCATGTGATATCATAATGAACTTGTAAGTGTTTTAACGTAAATAATATTTTTAGAATTTACGATATCTAAAAGTAGGTTTAAATTTCTAAGTTTTTAAACAAACTAATGTAATTCTTCTAGATTTGGACATAATGTCTAGGCCGGGTTTGGGTGATAATAGTAGCATAATTTTATGATTTGAATTATAGATTTATATTATAGTGGTTTATGCCATGAATATAGATTCTAAATTGTAATTTGATTTGATACATGAGTTCACTGATATTCTAAAAACTGCAAAACAAGACCTTGGTAGCTTAGATAAATAGTTAGGATACAATTGGCAAGCCAATAAGGGACTCCTGCTTTGTACTTCGGTACTCCTGTTACTAGCACTTCGATGCGATCCTGATTTGGTCTTTGAACACTTGCGCTTTATCAATCCTATTATTGCAGTTTCAAATATCTTGTCCTTAGTATCCCTTATTTATTTTTCTAGGCTTAGTAAGGGCAAAACTTAAGCCGATTTTGACATTGTGTGAGTGAATTCTTGAATTGTCAGATGCTATTAATGCTACTTTTAAATGCTTTATAAACCATTGTACAATGTCCAAACTACCATTCAAAAATTTATTAATTAAAAAGAATAGAATGAAAAAGTAAGCCTTCAAGAAAGTGGTGTAATAAAACATCTAAACAAATTGTGGTTTGATTGAAACCCTTAATGTATTGTTAAGGTGTGTTAATAATTGTGTAAGTCATTAGGGATGAAAATTGAAATTGAAAGGTAAGATTCATGAATGGATAAAATGTCAAAACTGGGAACACATGCATGGAAATTATAAAAAAAATCAAAATATAAGTTGAGGCTTAACTAGCAAAGTCACATGAAGGGGTTAAAATAGTTACAAAATGGCTTAAATATACTTAAAAAAGATGATTCATCTAAAGGGCTCTAGGTTAATAAAGATTTAGGATAAAGTTCGATTATCTTTGTTACTTATTAAGCTTAATAGCTCAAGCGTTAGTTATTAAAAACACGTAGGTGCAAACTTGGCAAGAAGTCTCTATGATAACTTAGGAGCATCGCATCATCTAGAGATCCTTTAAGGTTCCTTATTGAATGTTAAAGTGTAATTTGTAATAAGATTAGTGGCATGTATATTAATTCTCATATTGTTTTATATAGGTTGAAATGTGCTTGAAATATTTTAAACCTTTTTTAAATTTGTTAACTAAAGATGTGTGTTGTTTCAATTTGAGTGTGTTCATGTCATGTTTTTATGCCCAAATGAGTATAAATTTTGATTTATGTTGGAATGATATGGTATTGTTTGGGGTTGAAATAGGGGTGTTTAAAGGTAATTTTTGATCCCTGGGGTAGAGGTACAGTACCTAGTCTTAGAGGTACTGCACCCCAATTGGCAGAATGCCAAATTGTTCAATACCAATACTAGGTACCAGTACCACTGACCTTGGAAGTACCGCACCCCTTGTACTATTTTGGATCACTACACTATTTTGTTCAAGGGCTTGAAATAAGTCCTAGACACCTTTGACCACCCTTAAGCGACTTCAAAATGATTCTAAATTGTCTCTAATGTCTTTTATTTGTCCTAAACTATGATTAGTGATTTTATAAAAATGTATTAAAGTTTTAAATTAAGATCAAACTCCCATTTTCCCAAACTCAAAAGACTCTGGTTTAAGCTGGTAAACTTTGGAACCTTGTTTTATGACTTGAATATATTCAAATATGTTACCAAACAATTGAAATGATTTATTTAATTTCAACATTCTTTCGAATTGACACCAAAAGCTTTTAATATTTTTTGTACTATGATTTTTTATAAAAGAAAAAGAATTTCACTAGCTTGAAAGTACTTCGGTGGCACCTCTACTCGTACCTTATGTCTGGACGAGTGAGGGGTGTTACACCTTTTCACCTTGATATTTTTTTCTCCCATTTCAAGATAGATAAGATTGTTTCTTAGTATTGTTCTTCATCATTCCAAGAATGGCCCCTTGTTTGACGTTTGGAATAATACATGATTGGTAAAAATAATTCGATTTGCAATTGTCGTCTTATTGTATAGAAGAAAAAAGGCATGGTTCAATTGGGTGTGCAATCGGGTGTTGCCATAAGATTAAGCTATCTAATTTAAATAGTCTACATAGTAGAGTCTGTGTAGTTTTGATATGTTTTTAAGCGTATGACTTTTGACTTTGGTGGATTCGACACCCATAAAGTTTTGAAGTTGTTGCCAAGGGTCGGTACTAATTAATTTTAATTTTTCTTAATAACCAGATTTGAATGTACAGGCCTAATCGATGCAACTGAAACAAGAGTCATGGCCATAAAAAATCAAACCAATGATTTTAGAATCGAACCAGACGGAGAACTAGTTGGGTAATGGTCCAATACACCCAAAAACTCGATTAAACTAGAAACTGATATTGGACCATGACCTAGGAAACGGGAAAATCGGTCGAACCAACTTTTCAAAATTTGGGCTACTTGAAGATGGGCCAAGCCAAAAAAATGGGCACAATTGGCCCAATATAAAGTCAAAGTCCAATTTTTTTTTTTTAAAATTTGGCCCAAATAATAAGTAATTAAAAAAATAGTAAAAGTCTAAACTAAAGCTGCTACCCTCTCCCTATCCCCTGCCCAGCTACACACTAGTCTACACACACACACATAACACTCGCACAACACACACTCTTTAAAATATCAATATGCTTCAGCCTACTGCCTCCCTCAATCGTTGGCCTTGTTGGGGATAAACCCGGTTAAGCAATGAATAAGTAAAATAACAAAGAAACTGAAAAGATCAAAAACAAATATTTTACGTAGAAAACCCCCTCCGAAGAGGATAAAAAACCATGGACAAAGATAACTTCACTAAAATGGAAAAAATGAAAATTACAAAAGATGGAGATAAAACTATACCCAAAACCCAAAATAAGAACCCTTAAAACGTAAACACAAAATTCTCTAAAAGCTTGTAAAAGCTAATGCCTTAATGTGTTACGAGTTATCTTTCTAGGGTGGAAAAATGACCTATTTATAGGCTAAATTTGTAGGTAAAATAATATTAAAATATCATACAGTAGTCAAAATTTAAGTGGGAAGCTAAAAAAAAATTTAACTAGGAGAAGAAAAGCTGGAAAATACAAGGAATAACTCCCAAATATTCACCTTGACTCGTATTTCCACAATGCCTTCTTTGCCAAAGCCCGCCACAGGCTTATCTCGAACTATGCAGGATATTAACTGAGTCGAAGTTGTGCTTAGAAGCTGGAAGACTTCTAGTATTCAACTTGTACACTGTCAAATCATTATTGACCCGAGTCTGATTTCCACGAACACAGTGTCCTATCTTTTCAAAATCTACACCCAAAAGAGAACCTGTCTTATACGAAACGGTTATATATTTTTCCCTCCTATGACCAAGTTGTCTTTGCTTCAAACGAGTTGACTTTGACTCCTTAACAGACGAGGGACATCCTGTTTCACTGGTCATAGTTGATCCTTCTAGAACATAAAGACTACCAATCTTTTTTCCTTTCATGAAAATGAGTGAAACACCCCTAACCCGAATCTGTTGCCGGAACATGGTTACAGAGTATTACCGAAGTTTACAATTTAAATGGATAAAAAAGTTTAAACATTTCATAACATATAACATTCATGTAAAAACCAATCATAATCATGCATATTGTTCCTAATACGAGCCCTCGAAGCCCAAAATACACTTTAGAAATAAATTGGGACTAAATTGGAAACTCAGAAAATATTTCGAAAACATTTAAAATTTTCAAAGCTACAGGGGTCACACAGCTGTGTAGCCAGGCCATGTGACACACACGGCCAAGAGACACACCCGTGTCTTAAGCTGTGTGAGCATTCGAAATAGGGACACAAGGCCGTGTCTGTGCACGTGTAACTCACTGACTTGTATCACACGACCAAGCCATACGCTCGTGTGCTAGACTGTGTGAGCATACTGACTTGCACTCTTTAAAAGATACAGGGGACACAAGGCCGTGTGTCACACACGGCTGATAGCCCTTATCTCTTCTTGTGTGGACGAAAAGAGGCCATTTTACAAGCCACATTTCTCACCCAATTTGGTATCCACCTACAGTCAACATTTTGCATATACACAAGTCATAATTAGGCATCCAAAACAAGCCAAAATCAAGCCTTAAACATGTAAAATCATCACATACAACCAATATGCCCTTAGGCACCTCAAATGACAATACGCAAACATGTCAACCATGTATCCAAATTTACCTAAGTGGCCAAATACATATATGCATAATTGTACCAAAATCTATCATGTAGGTCACTTATCAAGCTCATCCATTTGGTACCCAAAATACTAATTCACAAGGTAAATCATTTTGTATCTTTTCATGCCACCTAACTTACTACCAAAACATACCAATATTTCCAAATGGTACCAAATATACCATTCTAAACCAATCATCAATATACCTATAAGTTTTCCATAACAAAGCACTAAATTACGCCAAGGTATATAACATATCTTATATGCATATTCAAACCACATTTTACTTTCCATCATTCTACCATATCAAACACACATCAAAATATACCAAACACAAGCCATATAAGTGGCTAATCTCAACAAAACACTTATATGCCAACATCGACCAAATTAACCTATACATGCCATTATAACCGAAATTAAATAACTGAAAGTACCAAAAGAGCCGATGGATAGTGTGATATAGCTCCGACAAGCTTCCAACCCGAATGAGCTTCCAAATCACTATAAAACATGAAAAATAACATAGAGTACGCATTTAAGCTTAGTAAGTTCGTATAACACATAATTTAACTTATCATTTGACCACAATTTAGGTAAGTAAACATAGCATATCCCAACCAATTTGGCCAAAAGCCTAAACACATGTTCACCAACATATTAACCATGTAAATCACATATAAAATCCAATACACATGGATGATTCCAACAAGTAATCACATTTCATATACCTGTATTATTCATTTCATATATCAATATATCATGTAATATCACTTTCATGTATTTCATGTAAGTACCTGTAGTAGTTCATATCGAACTCATATAATCTCATAACAGAACTGTGCCTGTTGAGCCATTTAGAATATCGTTCGATACGCGAGTAGTACACACGAGGTGTACTGAACTGTAATCCATCAATTCATGTACATGTATGCTTATACAAGCTGTAAACGGTAAGCTCCTCCGAGCTGATTAATGGTAAGCTCCTCTGAGCTGAATAATAGTAAGATCATATGAGCTGAGTATCGGTAAGGTCATAAGAGCTGAAATCGATAACCCTAATGACATGTCATTTGTATTGTAACAGCTCGATTCTGGGCCTAGTCGGAACAGTGGTTTCAAGACCACAAATCCGACGAGGGAAAATATAATTATTATTATATTTTTATGGTCTATAATTTCATAGAAAAATTTCGTGAAAATTTCGTTCGAAAATTTTGACGTTTGGGCACTCAATTTAGTCAAAAGGACTAATTTGTAAAAAGTGCAAAAGTTGAGTTCTATGTGTTAGAGGTGTCCAATTGCTATGAAACTTTAAATTGGAGGTCCTTATGTGGTAATTAGACCATTAGTTAATTTATGGACAAAAATGGGTAGAGAATTAGTGAAATAGATTTTTTTAAGTAAGGGCATTTTAGTCATTTGGTAATAAAAAGAAATAAAATAGGAAAAAGATGGAAAAATGGTGTCATCTTCTCCATAGTTGCTGTCGAATTTTAAGGGACACCATAGCTAGGGTTTCTTTGCTTTTTCAAGCTCATAGTAAGTGCATCCTAGCCCCGTTTTTAATGTCTTCACATTTTTGAGATCCTCGTAACTCGGTTTAGCTATTTTTACCATTAATTCATGTTAGGGTTCATATTTGGAAAAATACCCATAGGTGAAATGTGTTTATTTTGCTGTTTTATGGTAGAATATGAAGCTAGGAATTATGTTAAACAACTTTTGCTAAGCGATTTTAAGTGAAAACGGGTAAATCGACATAATTGGTAAAAATATTTAATGTTCATAAGTACATGTTAGAGTGAGAATTTGATATTGCCATAGAAGGAAAAAGTGTTCAGAATGTTGTAAAACATAAGAATAAGGAGTGAAATTTAATTTTCGAGCTTGGAGAAAAAATGTAATTATGCAAAAGTTTAGGGACAAAATTGTAATTTTGACAAAAGTTGAGTCGAAGCTTGTTTTAATAAATGTGAATGTTAAACAAGCTCAATTTACTGTTATAGATCAAGAAAGACGAGAAGTCAACCTTAATTAGGGAAAAGAGAAGATTGGGGATTAAATTCCAAAATCTTTACATTTTGTATCGAGGTAAGTTGTATGTAATTAATACATTGTTATAATTATTTTTGTTTTATTTCGTGACAATATATGCTAAAGGGTTGGATATGCAATAATTATATTAAAGTAAGAAATTTGAAATTGATAGTTGATTTGTTTAAAATCAGCTTGGTTTATGGATATACCAATTGCAAGTAATGGTTGAAGTGATTTAAATCGAATTATTAAATTGGTTATGGAGTTGAGTGGAAAGATTTATATTATAATGTGCTATGGAGAAATTGTAAATGATTGGAAAGTAAGAATTTTTGTGGAACTGTCGGAATGGTAAAGATTTGAATAAGGTATCGATGAACACGTGTGTAGTACTGTGTTAAGGCTACTACGTGTATCGATAAATAATGGTCACATGTGTAGTACTAAGTGAAGGCTACAATGTGTACCGAGAAGCTTTGGTCACGCGTGTAGTACTGTGTGAAGGCTACTACGTGAATCGATAAATGATGGTCACATGTGTAGTACTAAGTGAAGGCTACTATGTGTACCGAAAAGCTTTGGTCACGTGTGTAGTACTATGTGAAGGCTACTACGTGAACCGTAAGACTTGATCACGTGTGTAGTACTATGTGAAGGCTACTACGTGAACTGTAAAACTTGATCATGTGTGTAGTACTATGTGAAGGCTACTACGTGTATCAAATGATAAAAGTAACATGGGTAGTACTGTGTGAAAAACCCTAAATATTTGTTGTTATACCGACATGTTCAATAAGACATGAGTATGTGATTGGAACGTGATAAGTTGTGAAAGAGTGACTGAAGTGATGAAGTCTTGTATTGTGTTATAAAATAAATGGTTATAGTGCTATGTGAATGAGGGATGTTGGAATAGAATAGATTTGGACAGTGACAGTGATGTTAGTTTGAAAAATCACCAAAAATTATAGAAATTGATTTAGTGGTTGAATAAGACATTAAATTAAAGATTAATGAGTCTAATTTCACATAAAATAGAAATAATGGCCAAAGGAGTTATATATTTTGAGATATCGGAATTTTAGTGAGACAAGGTCTGAATGATTTTGAAATCCTCTATTCTGACTTTGGAAAATCACTAAAAATTGTACAAAAATAATGTTTTGAAATTTACACTCTTAAATTTATTATTGAATATATTTTCAAAATTAATAAGTGGGAACATCATTTGAACTCTGTACTAAGAGATAACTGACTTTTAGTGAAGAGAGGTCAGAAGTGTCAAGCAGTGAAACAGGGAAATCTTTAGAGAATAAACTGTACTAATTTGCTGAACCAAAAATTCTGAAAATTTTGCGGTAAAAATTTATATGGGTCTAACTTCATGGAAAATTTATGGATCTTAATTTGGAGTTTCGTAGCTCTGGATAAAAATAATTTAGTGACTGTGACGCAGAGAAATGGTTTGCTGGAAATTGAATAGATAATAGATTTATGTGTGATAAAAATTATATTATATATGGTATCATGCTAGAAATTTTTTTATCAATTACATACATACTTACTAAGCTATAAGCTTACTCTTCTTTATTTTTCCCTTATTTTATAGTGATATTAATCAGCTCGGGAATTGGACGAGGTCAGAACATCATCCACACTATCATCATCATCTTTTGGGTATTTTACAACCAATACTTTGAAAAATGGCATGTATAGATGACTTAATGTAATGTGGTATAAATTTATATATATATGTATAAAATATTGTTTGGTTTAAAATGTTGGTGTATATTAATTGATAAATTGTTTCCTTAAACTATTAACAAAGTAATTAGAATGTTGTGGATGGATAAATTGTGTCTGAGCATATAATTGTATTTGGTTGAAATATTGAAGTTGTTTGAAATTGTGTTTCGAGAATTTGCAGGAGGAATTGAATTTTTATGAAAAGGAATTATGTCAAAATTTTTGTAAAAATAAAAAAATAAAAAAATATTTCAGATCGTTTGATAACACTTCTTACTTTGTTTCGATGATGAATACAGGTAAGAGGTGTTACATGTATCCTATGAATTCCTAAGGTTCAAACGGGGCTCGGTAGTCGTTGTATGTCGTCAAATATGCGATCGATAATTATACATAGAAATTATACAATCCACATACATATATTTCAATTAAAGCATATAAATATGCAATTTAATTAAACGAACTTACTTCGACGAGTGTTCGTATATACGGAGGCGACTAATCCGAGAATTTCTCTTTGCCTCGATCTAACTCCGTATGAGGTCTAACTCGATCTATACGAATGAATTTAACTCTATTCAATATAATTCATATTCAATTTAGTCCAACACATATTTTTGGAAAAACTACCATTTTTCCCCTATACTTTTAATTCTTTGCAATTTAGTCCCTAGGCTCAGAAAATGAAATTCATTCAATTTTATCCCTACCCAAGCCTAGCCGAATTATAAACATATTTATAGCAACCCATATATTTCACAAATTCACAATTTTACTGTAACGCCCCGAATTTATGTGTGTAAGGAAATGGCATAAATGAACGTCTGCTTCAGTGGTTAAGTGATTTGGGTGTGTTTAGGAGTGTCTGAGAAGTCCTGGGATCAAACCTAGGCTCTAGCAAAATTTTTGATTTTTGCTCTTAAGTGAATCTTGGCCTTAACTTGAAGGCTTTATAAATATTTTTTGTGGAATCATAACACAAAAGAGTTTGTGGTGTAGTGGCAAGGTGGCGACACACGTGTGGCAAGGAGGTGTCATCACAGGTGTGGTAAGGAGGTTAGAGGTTCAAATCTCACTGCATGCAAATGGGATTATTTATTTTGCTCATGAAGAGGCAAGAGTTGGTATTGGATTTGAACTCTATGTTGGAGAGTTTGAATGGGTCAAATGAGTGATTTAAGGAGTGGATCATGGAGAAAATTAAGGAGAGTATTTCAAGGAGAGGATTGGAGGAGAGATTTTAGGAGGAAAAAGGGGAGTGAGTTGTTGAAGGTTGTTGTCGAATTTGCTAAGGGAAAAATAGAGGATTCAGTTTTGGTCTTTCCCCTAAGAGCTGGTATTCTTTTCATTTGTTTAGTGGCCGAATACTGCATTTTCGAGAATTCTCTTCTTTGCTTTTTGGTGCAACGTGAGTTGCTCTTTTGGTCTATTGTGTGAAAGTTGAACCTTCTTTTACCATTCGGGTACTTTGGGCAATTTGGTTTCTTTTCTCTATTAGCCGAATACCCCTTTTCTTTTCTTCAAACAGTTCACACTATCAGCCGAATCTCTACTCATCATTTTTTTTCCTTTCTCCATTTCCTTTCCTTTCTCTTCCCATTTCAGTTAGCCTTGGTCAAATGTCCTGTTGATATCTTTGATTTCATTGATTAGTTCTTGTTGGTCGAACTCACAATACCATCCTCTCTTTTCTCTATTTTTAGACTTCTTTATTGTATTTAAACTGAGTTTCTTCTTCTGCTTATTTTCTCTCTAAATCCCGATTGTTTCCATACTCTGTTGATGGTATATTAAGTTGATATCCACAAGCGATCCTGACAAATCGATAGGTATTCAAAAGTTCCCTTTCTTGTTCTCTATTAATGTGAGATGTGTGCGAATCCGTTTCCTTTTATCTTTTCACTAAAGCCGAATGTTTCTTTCCTTCCTGTTCTTTGATGGCCGAATGGTGGTCCCTTTCTCTTGATGTGGTGATCGATGGGTTAGGTGTTCCCAAGAAGTGAAGGGGTGCAAGGGTTACCAAGCCATCGAAGTTCGTCCTTCTGTTAATTAATGAAGGTAATTTTGATACCTTGTTTTTGGGTAGATCGAATATTCTTTTGTTTTTGAGAGGATAGTATTCGTGGATTTAAGCCACATTTACAATCGATCCTTTCTAATAAGATCTGTTGTTAGGCAGTAAATCGGTAAGAGACATACGATTGTTCTTAGTCAGCAATCTAATAGGAGTAGATTGCGTGGTACTCAATCAAGGTTGGTAGTGATTATTGTTTGGGGATTAAGTGCTTTGAACAATAATATATGAAAGACTGACTGTATGTGGAATGAATGTAGGTTGGGCGCTTGAGAAACTTGGAACGGTTGCTTAAACAAGTGTGTAACCGTACACCCGATTTCGTGACTGTCACACGCGGGATAGAGGTGTGTACACACACCACTCCAATTGTAGATCGGCAAATGCCGAAATCTCAAAATGTCGAAAAGTCAAAAAGCTGAAAAGTCAAAAGTACGGCTACGGTTATTAAATGAGCGCACGAGCACGTGTGTATAAGTCGATAAAATGACAGAAGTCACCACGAGCGATCTCGTTGTCTTAGGCCATTTTTGGGCCAAATGGACGGACTGGGCCGAGTAGGCCCAATGGGCCGTGGGCCCTACGCGAGTAAATTTTCCTGGATGGATAGGAAATAAGGAGCCGGCCATGACGATCGCATGGCCAAGGGCAGTTTTGGGCTTAGTGGGCCCACTTGGGCTCATTTACACTATTATGACCATTTAGGTTATCTGTGTTGCTTGAGGCGACTGTAGACCTTCGGAAAGGTTGTTAAATAACTGAAATACCCTCGATGGGTAAAATTATTGAAATACCCCCGAAGGGTAAAATTACCGAAATACCTCCGAAGGGTAAATTTACTGAAATACCCATGAAGGATAAAATTACCAAAATACCCCCGGAGGTTAAAATTACCAAAATACCCTCGAAGGGTAAAATGACTGTTATACCCCTAAGAATTGAAATGTGTGTATGACTAACTTGTTTTATGATATATATATGACTGATTCTGAGCATGACATACTGCATACACGACATACTGCATGGGGTTGGGATCTTGTATTGGAGGAAGTGATTAATATGTAAGGGTCGCATGGGTCGCATGAGACGACTGTGGACCCACCGATGGCTTTTAGCCGATTATGTGATTGGCAGTTCTGTTGCAATATTAGTTAGTGCCGCAACCGGTGCTACATCAGGAGTGTAGGGATGGGTGGGTCGATTTAATCCCCACAAGAGTGTAGGGTTAGACAGGAGATGGAGTGTAGGGTTAGTATAGGTATTTATGCATTGCATATACTGATTCTGATATTGAGATGGGCTTAGGCCCAGATATATGTGATATGTGCAAATTGATATGGGCTCAGGCCCAACCGAGGCTGATGGGGGCTAAGGCCCAATTGCCACCTTACTGTTTTGGGCTAAGGCCCACACTATACTATTACTATTAAAGGGCTTAGGCCTAGACTATTTCTATTTCTGTATACTGGCTGTTTCCTTAATAAGGGGATTATACACTAAGTTTTCGTAAACTTACCCCGTTTTTAATCTTTTAGGTAATCTCCAGCACTAGACGGTTCAGAGCTGCGAGGGACTCAGAGAGGGCCACACAACTGCATAAGTTTTATTCTGTTTTTCTCATTTACTAAAACACTTTGATTTTGATTCGGGTTGTAATAAGGCCTCTAAATTTTTTGGATTTTAGATTCGGGATTTTAATGATTGTGATTCTTATTTCCTAGAAGTAGAACCCGGGTTTCCAAAACAATAACTATTTTTAAGCGCTACGTTTTCGCACCTCAATTTTTAAATATCATGTTTTTGTAAATAATTTGTTTTAAATTAAGCTTCCGCAACATTAAGGTTTTGAAGGTAAAAACTCGTCTATAATAAACCTCGATTGAAAATAAACAAATGCAAACTGAGGTTTTGTACAAGTTTTAAATGGCAAGAAGTTTGAAAATTCAATAAGGGTTTCCAATGAAAACATGGTTTTTGAAAAACACTTCAATGTGACACACCAGATTCGGGCCTAACTTTTAGGTCGGATGGCCCGATTTGGGGTGTTACATTTACCACACAATTTATCATATTTTTCAATTTAATCCCTAATTGATAATTTCATCAAAAATTCCTTTATAAAAGTTGTTTATCTAACAACAACCATTCATTTTCTACCATTAAAATTCAAAAACCTAACATGTTAATCAATGAAAAAAACTCAAATACTTTAACAGTTTCACAAATTAGTCCCCGAGCTAGCTAGATTAAGCTACAACGACCCCAGAAACATAGAAATAATTAAAAACAGATTAAAATTTCATTCCTAAATGAATAAATAGAGATGACCGAATAAAGCATTCAAAAATGACTTCCTTTATTGAATTTTCGATTGCAAAATAGATACTGGAAGATGATGAAAATTTTTGTTTTATTTTAATTAACCTTTATTTACTAATTTCCAAAATTAACCTTTAAAACATTTAATAATTACACAAAACACCAAGCCATTATCATCCACTAACTCATTAATGGGCTAATTACCATATAAGGACCTCTACTTTAAAGTTCTATAGCTATTTAATACCTTTAGCTAATAGAACTCAACTTTTGCACTTTACGCGATTTAGTCTTTTTTATCAAATTGAACATGTAAACGGTAAAATTTCTTAAAAATTTTTTTATACAAAAATACTATCATGTTGTAGATCATAAAATAATAATAAAATAAATTTTTTGAATTCAGATTTATGGTCCCGAAACCACTGTTCTGATTCCACTAAAAAACGGGCTACTATAATGAGAGCCCCATGGATACCTTAATGTTGCTTGACTTGATGTTAATTTTACAACCATCTGAGTCCAAATTTCCCAAGAAGATGAGATTTTTATTTAAGTCAGGTATATTTCTGACATCTAACAGTGTCCTGATTGTCCTGTCGTGCATCCTCATCTAAATAGTACCAACATTGGTTACTTTACTAGGTGAGTCATTCCCCATGCGCACAACTCCAACTTCAAATGAATTGCATGTGGAGAACCAGTCCCTGTTGGGACACATGTGGAAATAACATCCTAAATCTAGGATCCATTTTGACGTAAGCTCGGATATTCACTTGTTGACACCAACAAGAAATCATTACCCTTGTCATTAGCCAAATTAACACAAGCTAAATCTTCCTCGTTACTCTCAACAGCCTTTTTATTACGCAGTTTGTAACAATTTGCCTTGATGTGACCTAACTTCTTACAAAAGTGACATCTCTTGTCTTGCTTCCTTGATACTACCAAAACTGAGGCTTGCCTATCTGACTTGCTATCCTATCCAAACTCATTTTTGAGTTTGTCTTTGCTCAATAGATGACCAATCACATCATCGAATGAGAGATTATCTCTGCCATAAATCAGGGTCTCATTGAAAGACTTGTATGAAGGGGTAAATATCACAATAATAGAATAGCCTAATCTTCATTGTCGATCTCAACCTCAACGTTTTTTAAATCATTCAAAAGAGTAATAAATTAACTAATGTGATCTCTAAGTTGCTCACCTTTTTTCATGCAGAACGTGTACAACCGCTATTTCAGTACTAATCATTTAGCCAAAGACTTCGTCGCATAGAGGGTTTCTAACCTTTTCCATAAGGTAAATGTCATTTTCTCTATTGAAAAATCCTACAACATATTATTTTTTAGACATAATTTAATCGTGGATAGATCCTTTTTATCTAACCTTTACCATTCTAATTTATCCATGTCTGCAGGCATCTTCTCTTTAAGGACCATTTCAAGATCGCATTGAATCAAAATTGTCGTCATCCAAACTTGCCACAAATTGAAATTTTTCAATATCAAACCTTGTTGTTGCCATCTCTGAACGGGTTGATTGCGAAAATTGAAGTAGCTTTTGATTCTAGTTTGTTGGGGATAAACCTGATTAAGAAACAAACAAGTAAAATAACGAATAAATTGAAAAGATCAGACACAAATATTATATGTGAAAAACCCCTTCGAAAAGGATAAAAACCATGGGAAAAAATAATTTCACTAAAATGGCAAAAACAAAGAGTACAAAAGATAGAGATGAAAGTAAACTCGAAACCCAAAATAAGAACCCTCAAAACGTAAACACAAAATTCTCTGCAAGCTTGTAAAAGCTAAAACCTAAATGTGTTATGGGTTATCTTTCTAGGGTGGAAGAAAGGGCCTATTTATAGGCTAAATTTGTAGGCCAAATAATTTTAAAATATCCTACACTAATCAAATTTTAAGTAGGAAACTAAAAACATAATTTAACTAGGAGATGAAAAGCTAAAAAATACGAGGTATAACTCCACAAGCCTTCAGCCCAGTCACCGAATTTGCTTATTTCAGCTTTGTCGATCTCTGCTTCCTTCTAATCGACTACCTATCTTTCTTTGTGCCTTTGTCTGCTGACTTCCTCTACCTCTATTTGCTAGTTGTTGCTTCAGCCTTCTTCAAGCCATCGTCCTCTTTAGCTTCTCACCTCTCTTAGGTCACTGACGCCAGTCACATGCTCCAAAAGGTGAGCATGGAAGTGCAACATGCCAACATTTACATTCTTTTTATTTTTAGTTTGATGTTTCTTTGTTTTTGTTCTTATTATTTTTTAGAACTTAGTTTAGTTAGTTTTATTTTATATTTTTATTTGTGATTTTTTTAATTTGTTAATAAAAATATATGTGCTATTGATGACTTGGTGATTCACTTGGTTTTTGTATTTTATTTTATTTGTTATTAACTTAGAGTTAGTAGGTAATTACTATTTAGTTTAGTAACTTAGTTAGGCATTATCATTATTTGTTCTATTTCATTTAGTAACTTAGTTAGCTACAAATAAGAAAAATGTTATTAATTTAGTTATTTTTTAGGAACAATTAGTTTTAATGTTTATATTAAAATTTAAAGGTTAAGTTGTTAAATATAAATTACACATGTGAGTAAATTATTTTCTCAAGTTTTTTTTACTTTTTTATTTTATTTTATTCATTTGAATTGAATTTGTTTTCAGTACTTAATTATTTGTCTATATTTGTGTAGCATCCTAAAATTTTTAGTTAGACACACGACATTATTCTGATAATAGATACAATGAATCTATGAGAAAATTTGGAAATGAGTTGGATAAAGAAATATTATGGAATGAAAGTTGATGATTGAGATAAGAAATTAATGAAAAGAATTTAGAAGTGGAAATGTGGTAAAATTACAAAATTTGAAAAGTTTAGGGATTAAACTAAAAATTTGATCTACATGGGAAAATGAGCTATCAATGATTATTTGTCATGTAAACATATTGGGTTATATTTTAGAGTAAAATAAATCACTTTTGGACTAAGTTGAAAGAAATTCGAAAGTTCATAGGCTAAATTGTAATTTTCCCATTTTCACAAAAAGGGAAAACTGTAATTCTCACCACTCAATGAATTATATTAAACATTTATTATGAATTATGAACTTGAATTGGTCTATGTATCGAATTTTGAGAATAAATCAATAAAAAAGGGCAAAAAGAGGAAAGATGATAATTTTGCCAAAAATGTGTAATTTGGTCAATTCTCAAGACTTTTATGATGGAAATAATACTTAAATATGATATTTGGAATCCTAAATTATTTGGGACGGTGGGAACCCCATATTAATGAAATGGAAAAATTTGGGCTTAAGTTGTTAGATGTGGGCCCTAGTCCCACATATTGATACTTTTGTAGGGGATGATAACCCCTATCAGCCCAATTTTCTCTTCTTTTTCTAGCCAGCAACAACAACATTGTTGCCATTGTTCTTCTTCTTCATCTCCTTGTCTATTTCTCTATTTTCTTTCAAAATTTCCACTATCCATCTTGAGATAATGTTGAAATCTTCATGAAATCAACACCCTAAACTCATATCCTTCTTCAATTTAAGCCATGACAACCTAAGGTTTCATGGGTTTTAGTGGGATAATTCATAGCTTGTGTTAGAAAGCTCAATTAAGGTAAGAAATGGTTTCCTATACCTACACTAGCTTGATATTTTCTATGATTTGTTATGAGAAAGCTTAGAAGGAATTTATATTCATTTTTAACGTATTTTTGTTGTATGGAAATATGGAGATGATAAGTTATGGAAATTATAAGCTTGGATGATGATGGAGTGGAGCTCATGGAAGCTTGATTAAGTGTTTTAGATAATCCATTAAGGTAAATCCCTTGGATACTCTTATTATCATATATTAAAGTTTATGAATTAGGTAAAAATATAGGTGATAAATATGGAATGAAATTTTTTAATAAACAAATGCAAACTCCATAGTTTAAAAGATATGAAATAAGTCCATAATGTATTGTGTTGGAATTGTTAGTTAAGAAATGCCTTGTAAAATAAAAATATGATATGGAGATATTAATTGCTATGGAAGTGTTAGTAAGAATGATTTGCATATAAAATTATATTATCAATGTAAAAATTGTGGCCATAAATAAGACTTATTGGTGAATTTATGCTTTTAGTTGACATCATGTTAAAATAGGAGAATTGATATGTAAAAGATAAAGAACAATCAAAATATGAACTTTCACTTTTGGGAGCTATTATATAAAATGGATATGTTTATAGTCTAAGGAAATATTAAAATAAGTATATGAAAAGAACCTATGGTGATGAACATGCTCAAAAGGCCTTCATTAATATGATTTTGAACATGGATATGTAGAGGCACTGAAGGTGCCCTTATATGATATGTAACGCCCCAAAATTTTAATTTTGGGTATTGTGAATGTGTGACACAAAATATCTGTCTGCTTTAGTGGTTATGTGTTTTGGGTGTGTTTGGGAGGTCCCAAGTTCAAGCCAGGACTTGGACAAATTTTGGTATTTTTATGAATAAGCCTTATCTTTGGTCAGTAGGCTTTTAAGTAAAAGTTGGCAAATAATTAATAGAATGGGCTTGCTGGTCTGGTGGATAAGTGGAGTGTTGGTGTAAAAGAGGTCTTGTGTTTGAATCTTGGTGTGGGCATTATTTTTGCTCATGCGTCTAGCAGAGTTTGAGATGGACTAAAAATCTAATTAGTGGATTTAGTGGGGAGTTTGATGGAGAGAAATAAAGGATTGGGGTGGTTATCAAAATATTCTATTCATTTTTTTTCTTTCCTTTTTTTACTTTCCCCAAAATCCCTCCACCCTCTTGCCATTTTTCTTTTCATTGCTATCGAATTTCTGCTCTCTTTCACCCTTCATCTTCTTGATTTTTCTTTTCCCACTCTGCCTCGTGTCGCTCCATGTTTATCTGTGATCGTTTGGTAAGTTTTAGATGAGTGATTTGTCTCCGTTTGTTAAATTTCTTCTGAAGTGTTTTGTTTATGCCAATTAGGGGAGGATTCAAGGGCTCGTAGTCACCAATCAGAGTCTTAGTTTGTGTGTGAATTACTGTTCATCGGTTGAAGGTAAAGTTTAGTCGCTTATGGGTTAAAACTTCGATACGAGTTTGAATTTGGATCACGTTATGTGAGATTAAATTAGTGTTATTTGTTCAAATATAGGCTTTGGAGTGCTCGAGGACTGTTTTAGCATCAAACAAAACCAGGTGTGTACCTGAAACGTAGAAAACGTGATTCGGTGAAAAGTCAAAATTGCTTGCTATTTGGACAATAGCAATAGGCTAACATTGAAAAATCACCATAAATTGTGGAAATCGAATTAGAGGATGAAAAAATATGAAATTAAATATTATTGAGTCTATTTTCTCATAAAAGAAACGGTGTAAGTAATGGAATTGTAAATCGTGATATATAGTAAGTTTTGTGAGACAAGGTTAGAATGAATTCGGGTTCCCCTATTCTAACTTTGGAAAATCATAAAAAATTGGAGAAAAATTATTAGGGGTTAAATTTAAATTTTTAAATTATTAATAAGTCTATTTTCAATAGAAACAAATGGTAACATCATCCAAATTTTGTACTAAGAGATAATGAATTTTTAGCAAAGAAAGGTCGAAGTTGCCAGACAGCAGAATAGGGGTAAGATTGAAGATTTTACTGTACTTTTTAGCTGAACCAAAAATTCTGAAAATTTTATGGTAGAAAGGTATTTGAGTCTAGTTTCAAAGACATCAAGTGGACCTTAATTTGGAATTTTGTAGCTCAAGATATAAATAATTTAGTAACAGTAACTCAAGTAGATAGCTTTGAAGGAACATATAAGTAAATAGTGAAAACATATATGAATATTTAAGCTAGCACGGGTTACATTAAAAATGGATCACGCGGCCAAGGCCAATTTGGGCCGAGTGGGCCACACGGGCATGTGGGCCCATACGGGCAGGCCATATGGCCAAGTTCTGTAAGGTTGTACGGTCGCCCAAGTCGACTGTGGACCTACTGTAGGGTCGGTAAGCTTTACTTAGACCCCTATATATGTGATCTGTCTGTCTGATTTCTATACCAAGCATGACTTATGATATTTGAATGTATGTACTATTAATTGCATAATGGCATGACATATTTTGCATGATTGCATTGCATCGGCGTGGGTTGATGATATTTGGAGGAAGTGTCTGAAAGGCTATTAAGCCTGTTATCTAGCCGCTCAGCTGCAATCTTCTGATTATGTGCCGTATTTCAGTACAGCATGATGTGTAGAGGTTGGTGGGTAGGATTTTGATTTACTGTATTTGCATTCTGTATCTGATATAGGCCAAGGCCCTAATGTATTTCTGAGACTTTATCTGAACGGGTAAGGCCCAAACTGATTCAGTGATGAGCCCAGGCCCCAGACTGTATTTAACTGAATGCTGTTGAATATCTGTATGCATGTTTTTTTGTGGGGGTTACACATTGAGTTTGAAAAAACTCACCCTTTTTCTATTTAATCTGTACAGGTAATCCCCAAAACTTGACGGGTCAGTACAGTGGAGGACTTGATGGTGGCCACACGTAAATTTTAGACTATTTTCTGTTAATGTCTAGAATTTATTACTTATTTGGGGTTTTTATGTAACTTTTGGACTATGGACTGGTTGTCTTTAAATTTGGGACTTTATACTGTTTTTACGGATTTTTTAAACTACAACTCAACAAAACACGGTTTTTCTAAAAACTAAGGTTTTCGTAAATAGAAACAATTTTCCCTAAATTAATTGGTTACGTAATCTTCTGCTAAGAGACAAGTTTTAAAACAAATCAACTAGTACTTATTTTTTCCGAATTAAATAAAAGCTAACTAACTGTAGCGGTTTTAACTCGACAATCTTGTCTTCAAATCCCATTCCATGTGACATCGCCAGATTCAACCATAACGTCTAGGCCAGGTTTGGGGTGTTACATGATATGTGTACATGAATTTTTTAATGGCCTTGATGGATACTTGTTAATTATAATTGTAAAGTGCCCTATTAGATTTAGTGAAATGTTAGGATACAATTGGCATGTCAATCAGGGGCTATAGCATGTTGGATTTTTGTTAAAGTTTTCACACTTAGGTGCACTTTATATTGCCTTCAGGCTTTGCACTTATTTTCTTCTTGGTGTGGTGTATTTTATGCTCTTATAAGCTCTTTGGTGTGGATGAGGGATGTTTGTGCTATCTTATAGTTTAGCACTTTGGTGCTCATTGCTGTGGTGGAGTCTCGTGTATTCGAGTCGATTTTACTAGAGTTTACTAAAGGCAAAAATGAGTTAAATATTGTTAATAAACTTTAAACCTTACTATATATGGCTAAAAACAAAAGTAGGTGTTAAGAACTAAATGTCTTGTAACTAATAGAGATGAAAATAAGGTAAATGAGTAGGTAAGTAAAAGAGAATTTTAGATGATAATAAGCTTTAATAGTGTGTGGCCTAGTGAACTTACCTTAAAAGATATTAAGGAAATTGATGATTTAAGCATGTTATAGTTTAAAGAATTGAAAATGATTTATATGAATCACTTAAAGATCAACGACTATACATGGGAAATGTGAAAGAACATGTCAAGCTACATGGGCTCCACTTAAAAGTCTTTAATAGATATTTTCATTAAATGAATTGGTTAACAAACTGTTAATGTGTAATTTGTGCCCTTACACTTTGGTAAATCACAATGAAACAATTAATAGTAAAAAAAGTGGCTTTAATGAAACTAGCATGAAATCCATAGGATAGGCTCAACACTAATAAGGACTATGATAAGTAAGCTTATCCTTGGCTACTTACTGAGTTTTTTAAGCTACACGTTAGTTGTTTAAAACATGAAGGTTTGGACTTACCAAGAAGTCATTGTTAGAGTATGCCCAAAGAGCAATCATGAGATGGTTGTAATAACATACTTGATTTATCATGTTTATTAATATAAGGCGTTACCATTATTATTTCAGTTTCTTTTCTGTGTGTATAAATAAATTGTTTTATAATAATGTCCTAAAAATAATATGATTATTCTTAAAAGTTCCTTAGTAAGTATTATTGTTGGATAGGACAACGATAATGCATTGAGACTAACATGTAGTTGGTTGATGATAAAGAGTTGTCATTGATATGGAATGTCAGAATCGATGCATGAATATGCGTGTTAGAGAACAACATATTGGACTGACCCGTTATGAGTATATTTCTTGGATTATTATGTAATTGTCACAACATTACTCATAGTGATTGATATGTATATGATCCTCAGACTTGAGATCATCATAATCCCAACATTGTGAGTTATATATTTTGATACAGTCAAACGTACACTGTAACTGGTTGTTCTATAAAGGCTAATGTTAGATATACCACGATCTATGTAGAGGGATATGGTTGATCGAGATAGGATAAGCCCCTCCTACATAATGGGAGTAATATCTTAGGCCACTTGATTGAGTGAGACTAGAAATGCATGGCCATGCTCAAATAAGTTGATATGAGATGTCATACTTATTTGTATATCGTAGTCTGCTTAAGATATCAAGGAACATGGAATGGACTATGCAAGTGTGACTATTCCATGACTTGTGTCCAATCTAGAGATAAAGGACTTAAGGATTATTGCATAAAAGGTTAATCATAAAAGGTTATATCGAATCATGATTTCTTGTGACTTAGGTAGCAGTGATGCATTGCTAGATGCCACTCATTGTTTGTAACATTGGAATCGTTCTAGTATTACTGCTAACGTTATAGGAACCTACAGGGTCACACCTTATAGTTGAAATGAACGGAATAAAACATAGTTGGTATTGTGTTTGGTTGTCGCTTGAATTAAATTAATTATAGAATTAATTTAATTGGGTAATCAAATATCGAATACATTATGTACAAGGTTGTTGTACGAATTATGAGAACATGAATTTGGTTAGTATATAAATTCAGATAAATATATGGTTTACCGAAATTATATTATAATTAATGTAATTATAATTTTCGGTTTAAAATATTATTATATTTATTTTAATTTCTAGAAACCCTAAAAAAGATATATAAGAATCCCGTTTTTTCTTTGCTTGGGTCTAGCAGCCGTCAATGGAAATTCTTTTCAAAACTGTTTTGGGGATTCCTTCTGTTCATAATCAACTGGGTGGATTACGTAGAGGCCGAGGTCACGATAGATTGCGGCTTGGTTCTATAGCAAATCAGACTACTCGTTGTTGAGGCATTGTTGTCTACTCAGAATAAACATTCGGTAATTTCGTAACCTTTATCACCCCGATTCGTTCCTCACACATGGATCCGTGGTTAGGGTCACCGAATTTTTATTTTTTCGCTGCGTCGTAGGGGTGCCGGCGATCCAACAGTCATGATGTTGGCTTAGGAGCATCACATCATCCATCGAGCAATTGTAAAGTTAAATGATGAACTTAAGCCTCTTTTGCGTTCTCTTAAACAAAGATTTATATTTTGTTTTGGATGTGTCATGCTAAGTTTTTAAGCTGAAATGAGTTTAAGATTTGATTTATAATGACATGCTTTATGTTGGAATGATATGGTGATATTTGGGATATGTTTTAGAATGATTTTTAAGTGTTTTGGGCAAACTCAATAAGTCATGTTGCGACCATGGAGTGGCAACGTCACTACCCTATTGCCTGGTGTCGCCACTTCGCTTTTCTCACATCGCGAGCTCATGAACTTAGTCAGTCACGTCGGACATCAAATGTTCCTTGTCTCGATGTTGCGCCTGTTTCAACACTACATTATTTTAAGTCATTTTGAGTTTTGATCACCTTTGATTAACTTTGAATAAATCCTAAATGATTCTTATATCTTGTTTCAACACCTCATTAACAAGTGCCAGCTCACAACCCACAATCAGGGCAACATTACAATAAAAGAAAGGTGGCATCAAGTAGACATGGCAGTGACTCAATTTTTTTATGATTCTTGTATCTTGATGAATGCTTCAAATTCATGCTATTATTAGCCAATGGTTGATGCCATTGCATATATGGGATTGGGATACAATGTTCCATCTGGTCATGCATTCTAGACCAATTTACTAGAAGATTCAAAAAGGGAATTGTAATTGCTTATTGATTCCTACAAAAGAACTTAGGCGGAATGTGGATGCATCATATGGAAGATGGATGGAAAGATATGCGACAAAGGTCAGTAATTAATTTTCTAGTGTATTTTCTTAAAGGGTTGTGCTTTATCCAATTCATTGATGCATCTGACATGATTTCAGATGCCAAAACTCTCTGCAACTTGTTTTCAAAGGTTGTAGAAAATTGTTGGTCCCGACAATGTAGTGCAACTAATTACAGATAATGCTATAAATTATAAAACCGCTGCAAGATTTCTTTGCAAGAAGTATCTGAGTATTGTTTGGTCACCATGTACAGCATATTGCATCAATTTGATTTTGAAGGATATTAATAAAATACCTTATGTTGAGAGTTTAGCTGAGCGTGCTTCTTCTATTACGGTTTATATGTATAACTACAAATGGACTTTAGGTTGGTTAAGAAGAAGAGGGATGGACAAAGATTTTTCGTCCTGTTGAGACATGCTTTGCTACTAATTTTATTACGTTGAAGAATCTACATTATCATAGATGTGATTTGCAAGCCATGGTCACTTCTCGGGAGTTTCTTGCTTATAATGGCTCCAAAACAACTAGGGAAAGGAATATTAAAAATATTATTTTTAACAAGTTTTGGAATGATTGTTTGGTGATCATGAAGATTGTTGGTCCACTTGTATTGCTATTGAGGCTTATGGATTTTGATCAAAATACTACATTGGGTTATGTTTACGATGGAATGCTAAGGGCAAGAAAGGCCATCGGAGAAACTTTTCACCTTAGACGGAGATTGTACGAGCTCTACTCTATAAGTTTGAAAGATAGATGGGAGTGTCAAATGCACCAAGATATCCATACAACAACATATTGGTTGAATTTGAAATTTCAATATGAATCTGAGAATTATTGTGAAGATGCACTTGTCATGGAAGGACTTTTATCTATTCCTTCCAACAAACTTATTGCTGTTGAATCTAGTGCCCTAAGTGTAGTACTTTTGTCAATATACACTCGTGATTTTTTCGAACAAATTTATTAATAAAAATATTCATGAATTAAATTAATATACTTTGTATTATTGCCCTCACATGGTTTTTGCACGCAAAGCTAAATAGAAGCAAATGTTTCTTGTTTGTCTATTGTTTAAACTGATACTAAAAGGTATTACGTGGTCCGATCGTAGTACGAAAAGACAACTTGTATTAGTAGATTAACCTAAACATGTCCTTAGTTTAATTCTAAATAAGCAAACTAATTGAAAGACTAATATGTCGCCTATCATGTCCAATTGGAGAGATACCTTGTCTTGGGCATCGAAGTGGATGACTCCAAAAGATAGAGACATAGATGTGGCTGACTGGATTGGCAGTACATCGAACAAGACCCAAGTAGAATAGATCCTAAATCCGTTTATGGATTTATTCACTTGTGACGTTCATAGTGTGACTTACCTAAATCCTTAGTGGATGATGGACTATGTATGCATGAATCGTACACTTTGATATAAGTAAATGCTTGAGTTCAAATAGATAAGGAACCAAAAGTTGGTGTGTTGGGTGTACGACTTCTGTAGTATGTAGCATCATTCACAACAGTGGAATTCATAGCCCAAAACATGGGTAAATGGAATCCTCTTGTTGGCATTACATGGTTGATGAAAAATAAATGTGACCACAGGTCGTTCGTCTTTGTTATGGATGACTTGTTCACTATTTAATAGTGATTAACTTTTTATGAAAGAAGATGTAATGGTTACAATGAAAAAAAATAGGATCATATTTGGAGAACGAATATTATCCCAAAGAGATTAAGGATATCCTATATGGGTAACACTCTAATGACAAGGTCATTGGATGAGCACTAAGTAGTTGCTTTCGTAATGGTATGTCGTTGGGGAGAGCTCGATCACGATACTATAGTGGAATGACTTCGTGACTAAACAATTTTATAATTAATAGGTGAAAAGCCAAAACTTAATTATAAATCATTTGAGCCTCAACTACATATGTCAAATCGGTCTCTCTATTAGCTTGTTGAAACCAGGAATGAATTGCGTGTTGAATAAAAATGAACAGAATGAAAAGAAAATGAGAAATGTGAAAATTCAGGAATGATTATGGTTTTCTCTAAAATAGAGAAATGAAATCATTTGAAAATGAATGTAGGTTTCCAAAAATGGAAATAAAAATGAAAATGGAAACTTCCAATCCTATATAAGATTACTTAAAAAATGATGGAAGAATGAGTTTATGGTTTTAGATTGTTTTGAACCTGAAAATGAAAATAAACCATTCAGCCATATTGAATAAATTTTTTCAAAATTTCACTAGGGGTAAAATTGTCAAAATTTTACTAGAGTAAAACTAGGATGAGAAAATTATTTAATATGTAAATATTAAAGTTTAGTTTGGGAAATAGAAAAATTGAGTAGGGTTGGATCACAGTATAGAGTATTGGGTGAAAAAGACCCAAGCAGTGGGCGAAAACTCTAGTAGAAATACAAGGATGAGTTGTTCACCCCTCTTCTACTCTAAGTAGGATGTTGTTTTTCTATTTAAAGTAAACCTCTACAACTCTACAAGGGTTCTACCTTTTCTTCCTATAAATATATGGCATTGGTAGATCTATTAAGACAACTTTTGAGAGATTATTATTTTGTCTAAAATTAGAGAGAGATTATTCTCAAATTTTAAATATATTTTTCCAAAATAACAAATTTAGCAGTTTCTATTAAAGAAGGGAGAATTTCCATTTTCACCCCTAAAGGTAAGAATTTTTTTTCTAGTTTTGTTTTTCAATTCAATTGGTTCGAGCCCACACTTGAAGTAGTTCATGGTACGAGAATAGCGGAGAAGATTGTTTGATATCAAGGATCCATTTATCCGAAAACATAGGTACAAAATTGATTAAGTTTTATTGCTATAAATATCACAAACCAAGTCGGTTTTTAAATTTTTAATTTCCCACTGTGCAAGAAAACAATTATTTAACTGGGTTTTTTCCAACAATTACACCAGTCAGAAGCTTGGTTGAGGAGTGCTCTATTTATCAATAGCGTAGTGGTAGCTTTGGAAGTGAGGTAGAACTTCTTTCTAGTAAAACTACAGGGCTAGGTAAAAACTTTGTCTCTTATTTTTCTTATCTATTTGTATAATTGTAAAGTTGTAAAAATATTATCTAATATATTTTTCCTTAGATGAGTGGTATAGGTTCTTTGGTCATGGTGCTCCAAATTTGCAAAGGTTTGTGACCGCACCTCAATGTGCATGTGTTGGGGCTTAAAATCATGCAATTAAGATATTGAGTTGAAATACGGTTTATGTAAGCAAACAAGTCAAGTTGTAATACAGTTTTTTTTACAATAGAAGACCAGGAAGTATGCTGAGGATCTTACCCAAGGGATTGCAAGATTGGAGGAAATTCCTATTAAACTAATTACCTGAAAATAAGTACTAATCTACTTAAGTCACGAAGTAGTACTGCTGAATCAAAATTGGGATGACAATAAAATTAATTAACTATCTTAAAAGTAAACTAACCTGAAGTTAAGTTGATGAAATTTTCCTACTCCTACTTTTGACAATGCGAGCTATTTAGCCTAGAATTAACTGAAGTAGTAATTATTAACTAAGTTGATAATTACCTCTAATTTAAGTATTTTCCACCCTTAGCTAGGAATACCCTTTCGGTCTCATCTTCACTAAGGATTACCACCTAAGATACCCTTTGGGTCTCATCGCTTGGTATAAGTCTACTCAATAGGATAACCTTTCGGTCTCACCTATCTAAATATTCCACTATGGTCGTTAATCCTAGTATACTAAGTTATTTTGAATAAACACTCAAATTTTAAATGATTATTTACTTAGCCAATTAATAAATTTAACAATTGAATCATGCGAAATATTGATAAAGGACATGTTCTAATATTTATACAAACATTCGATCAATAATATCAATGAAAGAGATATAAATAAAATAATAGGGAAAAGAGAATGCTCATTAATAGATGGATTAAATCGCAGTTTCAAGACAATCTTCGCTAGCAATTGTCTCCACTTCAAAATAGAAGAATTCCGCTTAAGAAAACATAAAAAGAAAAAAATAAAACTGAAATTGAAATTAAAATTGAAAGTCTGATCTTTGTCTGACTCTATCTAATTCCCCCTTTTTTTTCTAGTGATAATAACCTTTATATTTGTTAAAATCGGAATATTAAAGTGCCTATAATGCCCTTGAAGTATTTAAAGTTTGAATGGGAAAATGAACCCTAATTGGTTGTCAAAACGTAACTACTTTAAGTTAGGATTTCGTCATGACGTCACAACGTCAAAGCCTCCACGTCGCGACATCGACTCTGTTTTGGTCGTGGTTGCGCCTATCTTTAGTGTCGCGTCATTGGTGTCCTGGTATCATGACATTCACTCTAGCTTTGTCCCCGAGGCTATATTCGATTTTTTCATTGATGTCGTAACTTCCACACTTCCTTGTCACGAGTTTGGCAGTAGTTTTAGCCCAAATGTGCATCTTTAGCTCCCGATTCAACCTACCTGACCACATAACCTTATTAGGTATCTAAATAGCATAAAAACTAAGGAAAAAAAACATGAAATACAACTTGAAATGTAAAATCATAAATAAACACAAATGACTTAATTCAACTATTAAACAAGCAAAATTTATGTCAAAAGAGATATAAATAACAGTGAAATTCGTGGCAGATCAAATCCCCAACAACTTTTTTGCTCGCCCTCGACTAAATCAAGTCTAACACATAACATGCAGAAGACATCCCTTGGATAGTATAACTACTACGAAACATGGTTAACAAATATTAAAGTAGTATTAATTCCATCTAACATGTGAGTTAATCTTGATACATCGATGATTTGAAAATTTAGAAAGTAAATTTCCTAGTTTAAAAAGTTAAATAACTAAAAACCTTAAAAGTGACCCAATGACCAAATATTTAATCATGTGATCGGCTGTTTAACATCATAGCAATAATGTGCAAGCATGCACTGTCGATGCAAGTATAGTAGATAGACATGAATCTATCAGATATCGATCCCATGAGGATGGTTGTCTTTTGTCTATCAATGTCAGTGCAATAAATAGATAGAAACGAGATAAATTGTGAGAGTAGTTGTCGAAACAATAACTTAAAAAAATAAGATAAAATATGAATATGATAAACTGGGATCCCCAACATGAATATTCAACAGAATACTAAGTGCTCACAAGGTATAAAAGGATAGGTGATTGTCAATGCATTAAATTGCAATGATTATCTTATCAAACTTTAGTTCTATATTTAATCTAAGGCTTAAACATGCACATTAGCCACAGCTTCTGATGATGGAAATGGAACACTATTAAGAACAAGTGGATTAAATTCCTTTAATCCTCAAGAAAATTCCATTGTCATACTTGTTAGCATGAACTGTCGTTGCACTTTCTAGCGTCAGTGACCGCAATAACACTTCCATGCTAAAAACATCCAAACCCAAAAGATTAAACAGTAGAAGAAAGAGTGAATAAAATAACATTTAACCTAGAAATCATGTATACTTTTGTACAAACATGAAATAGAAAGTAGTCACCACCGTTTAGAAAAGAAATATAAAAGAAACAAGTGGAGAGTATTATTCCTAGAAAATCTCGACTTGATCTCTCAACTCACTCTTGTGTCACACTCAGGGTTCCTTGTCAGGAGCTGATCTGCGTCCCTTTCATGTCGGTTCACCTGTAGGAGGGTTAAGCTGCCATAGTCGAAAAGCTTCAAAAGATAGGTTGAAGAAGATAATGCCCCCCCAAAAAGTTCTCCTCCTTTTCACGCCAATATTAATATTTATCCAAATAGCATAGGTGTCCTTTCATCAGAATCATGTTGCCTCTGTACGTACAAGTTGGTTGTACCAGATTGGATAGCTCACACCTTTTTGTTCTTATCCGGACAGCTATCAAGTGCAGTAAAAATTCTGGGCACAATCTAGAAATACTCATGCAGAGAGATTAGTACCAAAACATGACAAAATTAAGGATAAATAGGCTAAGATCCACTGAGTTATAAAATGCAATTTACTAAACTGAAAATGCTAAAATATGTGCTAAAAATAACTAAATGGGGACAAATTAACCAATTAGTAGGGAGAAAACATATGTTCTTTCTAGCACTATCATCATGTTACCCTCAATACAAGTCATACATATATAGAGTAGATACAAGCATGGGAATCAAATAACATTCAATCAATTTGAAGAGTGCAAAATATGACAGTCGAAGCCGATCAAAATGAAAATGCTAATGGTTAGTAATTGAATTAAAAAGTTGAAGTTAAATTTATTAAAATCATTTATATTAAGTAGCATTTTACTTGTGAATTTTTAAACCTATTTTACTAGATGATTCAAACTCAAGTGTTGAAACTGAAAAACCCTTAGAACTTGTGCACACTGACGTATGTGGCCCCATGAGCGTTAGTGCAAGCACTAGTTACGTGTGCTATGTAACCTTTATTGATGAGTATTCCAGATATGGGTATGTATACCTGATGCACCGCAAGAGTGAAACCTTTGATAAATTCAAAAAAATTGTGCGGAAATTGAGAAACAACTAGGTTTACCCATAAAGCCATTTCGATCTGATCGAGGTTGGAATATTTATCTAACGAGTTCTTCGGGTACCTCGTAGAGAATGGGATTCTATCCCAGTTAACCGCGCTGGGCACTCCACAACAAAATGGCATGCCAGAGAGAAGGATTTGAACGTTGTTAGACATGGTACGATTGATGTTAAGTTATTCAAAGTTGCCAATCTCTTTCGAGGGATATGCGGTACAAACGACTTGTTATATTCTTAATGATGTTTCAACTAAGGCAACATCGAAAGCTCCATACGAATTATGGTATGGTAGGAAGCCAAATCTAAAACATTAAAGATTTGGGGATACTTAGCTCACGTATTGGATAAATATGCAAGGAAATTGGACTCACAGACAAAATTGTGCATGTTTGTAGGATATTCAAAGGGAATAAAGGGTGTTCTATTTTATAATCCGAAAGAGCAAACTGTTATAGTATCAACTCATGCTACTTTCCTTGAAGAAATTTACATGAATGACTTCAAACCTTAGAGTAAAGAGGTACTCGAGGAGCTTTCGAGAAATATACAAAATGTAACAGCCCATTTTTTAGTAGTGTTGGAAACGGTAGTTTTAGGGCCACAAATTCAAAAATTGAGTCGGTAAATATTAAATAATAATTATTTAATATTTATGAGTCAAATATAATATTATAATAAATTTTAATTTGATAATTTTTATTACTTGAATGAATAGTTAAATTCATGTCGTTTGTCTTTAAAGTCAAGTGGTTTCGAAATATGAAGTTTCGAGACTTCGTTTCTATAAACTGAGCCAGTAAATATTTTTATTAAATATTTGCAGAGTGATTATATATGAGTATTGAAATTTGGTCAAAATTTTTTAACGTTTAGATAGTTAATTTAGTAGAAAGGACTAAATCGTTAAAACTGCAAAAGTTAATCACTATTAGTTTAGATGGACTAAATGGGTTTAAAAGAATAGTTGAATAGTTTTAAAAGAAAATTATGTCATATCTTAGTGAAGTGGATGGTTTATGGATGAAATAAATAAATAATATGTTAATTGATATTAAAATAATGTTATAATTAAGTTAAAATGTATTAAAGAAAAACAAAAGGTAAAAACCATTTATTTTATTCATATTTTCCCTTCCATTTCCATTGAATGTCCATGGATGAAATATCAAGCTTCGGCCAAGCTTCGCACGATCAGGAATTGGATTAGTTGATTGATAAACGCGGGAAATGAAAAATTATGGATTAGACGTTAGAGTTGTTTTTGGTGCAGAATCGGTTTAGGTAAGTTCATACAATTATTTTTTGTTAGAATTCATTATTAAACACTGTTAATGATATTCATATACTTTTGAAACTGCTGAAATAAAATTGGTCTATGTGAAATATACTAAATTTTTGAAATAATTTTGATGGATCAAGTAAAAGTTTCGTACATGAGATTTTTGACTGAATTTTTGTTCTGGACTAAGCTCCTGCATGTGTTACGGGTTTGGATATAAATGTGACTCGAATTTAGCTTGGACTGGTAATTCGTTATCATTTTAAAGGTTTAGCCTGGATTACACAAAACCCTACGAAAATAGTTCCAGAACCAACTCCTAATAGTAGACCTGTAAATAATCAGCAACACAAGGAGCTTCCTCGCAGTGGGAGGGTTTCTCATAGGCCTGAGTACTTCCAATTTGGCAGAAGTGCTCTTAAAACTAAGTCTACCGAACATGAAGATGATGACCCACTCACATATGATGAAGCGATGTAGAGTGTTTATTCCAAGCTATGGGAAATAGCTATGAAAGTTGAGATTGACTTTATGCGTTCCCACTTAGTGTGGGAACTTGTAGACTTACCAGAAGGAATAAACCCATAAGGTGTAAGTGGATCTACAATAGGAAAAGAAATGTGGATGGAAAATTGGAAACTTATAAGGCCAGACATGTAGCAAAAGGTTATAATCAGATAGAAGGTATCTATTACAAAGAAACCTTCCCTCCAGTTGCCATGCTCAAGATTGTGTTTTTGAACGGCTATCTTGAAGAGAGTATCTACATGATACAACCCATCAGATGTATAGCTAAAAGAAACGAGCATAAAGTTTGCAAACTACTTAGATCCATATATGGATTAAAGCAAGCATCTCGCTCATGGAATCAAAGATTTGATGAAACAACTAAGACTTTTGGATTTGAGCAAAATGTAGATGAACCTTGTGTTTACAAATGTTTAGAGGATAGAAATGTGGTTTTTCTTGTTCTATATGTCGATGACATTCTACTCATTGGAAATTATGTAGGGACATTGGCATCGTTTAAACTATGGTTAACCCAATAGTTTAGCATGAAGGACTTGGGAGAAGCTTATTTTGTTCCAAGTATTCGAATCCTAAGGGATCGAAAGAATAAACTTATAGCACTATCTCAGGCTTCATACATAGACAAGATATTGGAACATTATGCAATGACCAATTCGAAGAATGAAAATTAATCTTCCATATTGGGATTTCATATCTCTTTAGAGGACTATCCTAAGACAATAAAAGAAAGAGAAAACATAAGAAAGATTCATTATGCTTCGATAGTAGAAAGTCTTATGTATGCTATGCACATACCCATATATCTATTTTGTAGTGAAGTTGGTAAGTCGATATTAGGCGAATCCAGGTCCAAGACATTGGCAAATAGTTAAGCATATACTAAATTATTTAAGGAGAACGAGGGATTATATGCTTATGCATTTCGGAGGAGATCTCACTCCTATTGTATATACTAATTCTGACTTCCAAACATGTCAGGATTCGAGGAAATCGACATCAAGCTATGATTTTCTCCTAGACTGTAAGTCCATAGTGTGAATAAGTGTCAATCAGGGTTGTCTTACTAACTTCACTATAGAGGAATGGATATGAGGTACAGAAAAGCTATGGCACTATATGTAACACCCCAAACCCGACCTAGACGTTATGGTCGTATCTGGTGTGTCACATTGAAGTGTCTCTCAAAATTTAGACTTGTTGACAATACTCGTTACTTAAGTTTGGAAACCTCTTTAGTAATGTTTATCGGAACACTTAACCAAATGTTTGTCTTATTTCCGTTATTATTATATTAAGTTGATTTAAAACGCGAAAGCATTTGAAAACACTAACGTTTAAAGTTCGTGTCTTTGAAAATCGTAATTATTTTGAAAAGTCGTTTTCACCTAACTAGCAGTATAAAATATGTAAGCAAAGCCCAATTAAAGTTAAAAAAACCAAATTAAAGGCCTTATTACAAAACAAAACCCAACTTATAATTTAAAGTAAAATAAAAGAAAATGTAGCAGGAACAGTAGTGTGGCCACCTCCGAGTCCCTCGCAGCATCAAATCGTCTATGGCTGAGGATTACCTGCACAGTTAAGTGGAGAAGGTGAGTTTACGAAACTCAGTGTGTAATCCCCTATCAATCAAACAGTATACGTGGCAAAGCCACCAGTAGGTCCACAGTCGTCTTGGGTGACCCGTGCGACCTTATCAGTACAGTACACTTCCTCCCAATATAACAACCCAACCCCATGCAATATGTCATGACATAATATCATATGTGTATGCAAAATGTCTTGCTCAATCATAGTCATAGATCTCATAAGGCCATAATAGTCATTTCATCTCCTAGGGGTATAAAGATCATTTTACCCTTAGGGGGTATTACTGTAATTTTACTCTTAAGGGTATTTCGATAATATTACCCTTCGAGGGTATTTCTATAATTTTACCCTTCGAGGGTATTTCGGTAATTTTTACCCTTCGAGGGTATTTCGATAATTTTACCCTTCGAGGGTATTTCGGTAATTTAACCCTTCGAGGGTATTTTGATAATTTTACCCTTGGGGGGTAATTCGATCATTTTACCCTTTGGGGGTAATTCGATCATTTTACCATTTGGGGGTAATTTGGTCATTTTACCCTTTGGGGGTAATACGGTGATTTTACCTTTTGGGGGTAATACGGTCATTTTACCCACGATTCTCAAGTTGGGCTTACCACTCGAGCGTTCGCACGCCCGTGTGGTCTCAAACGCTATGTTTACGGCTTTTCAGCTTTTCGCCGATCTATGGTTGCAGTAAGGTGATTACACACCTGATTTTATTCGCTGAGAAACCTCCCACGCCTTGGAAACCTACACTTGACCAACAACCTCCAATTAACTACTTACACAGTTAAACCAGCAAATGAACATAAGTGATCACAATTCGATACTTACCACCACCTTTGATTGAGTGAAGAGGAAAATTCGCCTATCCAAAAGCAATCACAAACCTTCAA
The DNA here is from genome assembly GCA_008044935.1 of Gossypium turneri. Taxonomy (NCBI): domain Eukaryota; kingdom Viridiplantae; phylum Streptophyta; class Magnoliopsida; order Malvales; family Malvaceae; genus Gossypium; species Gossypium turneri. The sequence continues at coordinate 23,040,845 of CP032580.1, forward strand.
CCCCTTGAATAGTTCCTAAGCACTAACCGAAACCGATAAGCACTTAAACAACAGATAATAAAGTAACTCAATATTATCACCCTTACCGAACGCGAGAGAAATAAACTACGAAAAGCGAAACACATGATCAGCCCCTTAAGAAAGAAAGATTCGGTAACATGAAAAAGAAAGGAACAGAAGAAAGCAGGGAAACATCGGAAGAGTAAATCAGTAGCAGTGCAATAGAACAATGAACGATAGAGAGAATAGGTTCAAAGAACAGCAGTAGGAGAAGAGTGTGTTTAGCAAACAAAGAGGAGGGAAATCGAAAGAAAGAAGAAATGAAAAGATGAGGGAGAAGAGTCTATTCGGCCAAAAAAAAAGAAAAACAGGTAAAAAGGAAAAGAGCAGTCAAAAGAAAATGAACCCGAGAGGTAACTTCCAGAACTAGGCAAAATTTGGCAGAAACTAAAACATGAAACCCGAAACTCACCAAAATCAAAACAAACTGAGAGAGAAACTCCACAGAAGAACCAAAACATAATACCTTTAGTGTTAAGAGACTAAATTCGGCACAACACACTCTCCCACCCGAATTCTCAATGCCTAAATTACCCCAAATGGCATAACTCTACTCATTAAACAAATCCTTGATTTTCTCCTAAAATCTCTCCCCTTATCCCTCCTTGATTTTCTCCACCCAATCACAATCCCACTATTCTCTCCATGATACACTCTTCCATTCAAATTCCACAGCATTTCAGTCAAACTCTACCACCTCACTGCACAAATGATAAAAATAAACGCTTCTTAGTGCAGCACAGGACTCGAACCTCAAACCTCAAGGGAACTTCACACGCCACCTTGCCACTATACCACAGGCTCATTTTGTGACATAAAACCAACACTAATATTTATAAGGCCTACCTGCCTATGTCTAGATTCACTTAAGAGCAAAAATAAAAAATTCTGCAAAAGCCAAGACTTGAACCCAGGCTTCTCAAACACTCCCATACACACCCAAATCACTTAGCCATTAAAGCAAACAAGTAATTTGTGACAAATCATACAAATATTAGAGACTTAAATTTTGGGGCGTTACACTATAATAGTGTGGATATAGCTAAACCAGAATTAATCACATAAGGACAAAACATATAATGGAGACAGTAGTGTTTGACAGAATTGTAGATGTAGTCAAAGATTGCATATGAAGACAAACCCTAGGGGTTTGTTTAGCAACGACTATTATAGCTAGAGAGCTCTTTGGGAAACATATGGATGAGCATAGGACTGCGAAACATGACTCATCTACTTCATTAGGGCAAGTGGGAGACTGTTGGATCTGGTGCCCTTGTAATTTTTTCAAATAGATTGATTAATAAAATTATTCATGAATTAAATTAATATACATTGTATTATTGTCCTAAAATGGTTTTGTAACACCCCAAACTTAGCCTAGAAGTTATGGCCGTATCTGACAATGTCACACGATAGTGTTTTTGAAATCTCATTGTTACGTTGAAAACATTCCATGTTATTATCTTTAGTAAACCTTTGTTAAAACTTAGGAAGTCGTCTTTATTCATATAAAACATTTTTTTTGAAATCTCTCGTTGCGGAAGCTTGAATAAATCAGTCTAAGTGATCATGCGTTTAGAAACTATTTAAACTTTTTGAAAACCGAATTTCCTACGACCAACAGGTATAAATCCATAAAGTAAAATAAACTATTTAAACTTTTTGAAAACCGAATTTCCTACGACCAACAGGTATAAATCCATAAAGTAAAATAAATAAATAAAAACCCAAAATTTAAAACCAAAGTCCCAGTGGGTCCTTAAATTAAAACCCAAATAATCAATAATAATTAAATTATAAAACATAAATTGAAAACCATGAAATCCAAAAATTTCTGTGGTCACCGCTCAGTCCTCCGTCGCACCAATCTGTCTAAGTCTGGGGATTACCTATGCACATTAAACAAAAAGGGTGAATTTACATAAACTCAGTGTGTAATCCCGTAGAAACAAACAAACAATCAGTATTCACAGTGCACAGTTGAACAGTCTTGGGCCTAAGCCCTTTTCAGTATCAGTGATAGTTTGGGCCTTAGCCCATCTTAGTACAGTGTCAAAAATGTAGTACGGCCTTAGACCATCACAGTATCAGTAGCAGTAACAGTTATGCAGTAGCAAAATCCTACCCATCTAGCCTCTACACACCGTCTCCGTCCAACCCTACACTCCATGTGGGGATATAATCAACCCACCCATCCCTACACTCGAAGTAGTACCAAATCCGGCACAAAACATTAGTTTGCAGTTGAGCTGCCAGTAAATTAGGCTTAAAGCCTTTCAGTACACTTCCTCTGAATAACAACCCCAACCCAATGCAATGCAACATACAATGGATGATATGCTATTATGCAATTTCAGTACATATATTCAGTTAAGCTATTAACATGCTCAATACAGATATCATTCAGTCAATTTCACACATTTATAGGTTTAAGTAGCGCTTACTGACCTTACAGTAGGTTCACAGTTGACTTAGACGACCCGTGCAACCTTAGTAACATTCCGCTAAAAATGGGCCCACACGTCCGTGTGTGCCTGTGTGGCCCACTCGGCCCAAATTGGCGTTGGTTGTGTGATCCATTTTTAATGTAACTCATGCTAGCTAAATAGTCATATATGTTTTCACTATTTACTTATATGTTCATTCAAAGTTGTCTACTTGAGTCATTGTCACTAAATTATTTATATCTTGAGTTACAGAATTCCAAATTAAGATCCGTTTGATGTTTTCAAAACTAGACTCCAATACCTTTCTACATAAAATTTTTATATTTTATAGTTTATCAAATAAGTACAGTAAAATCTTCAAATATATCCCGATTCTGCTGCTGTTTTTGTTTGTTTCTCTTGAAAGTAGACTCGTTAAGGATTTAAAAATATAAATTTAAGCCCCTAATTATTTTTTTTTACAATTTTTGAAGATTTTTCCAAAGTTAGAACAGGGGAACTCAAACCCATTCTGACCTTCTCTCACAAAATTCATTATATCTCATAACTTACAATTTCATTGGTTACACTGTTTCTTCCATGAAAAACTAAACTCAATAAAATTTAATTTCGTATTTTATTCAACCTCTAACTCAGTTTTCACTATTTTTGATGATTTTTCAAAGTAAGACTACTGCTTCTGTCCAAAACTATTTTAGTGCAGAATGTTGATTTCCAAGTTTATAACACCCTTATTTCCTTTCTTTACAATTTTTCGCATCATTTTCTCTTATTTCTCTTATTTCTCGATAGCAAGTAATTTCAGCTTTTCACAAAATCCCATTTTCTATGTTTTGGGTACACACCTGGTATCATTTTTGATGCGTAAGCACTCTTAAGCCTCCAGAACCTAATTATTGACCAACAAATCTCCAGATTAATCACTTAATTCATTTTTAATCAACCAATTTTGGAAGGAACTCGAATAAAAACCTAGAAAAATCCTTACCTTGCTTGAGTAACCATGACTTTGCACAACCATAGCGTCGATTCAAAACCACCAGCCCCTTGATTAACTCTTAAAGATCAAAAAGGAATCTCCCTTTCAGAGATTAACCAAGAACGATTAACAATAGCCAAAACCGTTACTTACCAAACACACACAACCAAATATAAACAACCAAATAAATTGGAAAATAAAGAAAGAAACGGGATGGGAAAAATAATGGAAATTTTGGTAGCAACAAGGGGAAAGAATCGCCAGAGGAGGGAAAAAAGAAGAAGAAAACGTCAGAAAAAGTTTGGGTAATTGGAGAGAAAATCAAAACTCTACTTTTTTTTCTGCAACAAAAATATAATCAAATTATTTTTTAATAACATCTCCCCCATTATCTCCTAAAATCACTCCTTATTAACCCACTAAAACACAACTACTCAGAATTTTGCCCCAACACAACTCTTAGTCGAAATTGGAACAAAAATACTGTCTCCATGCCATCATAGAGAATTGAACATAGGACCTCCCTCACACCAACACTCCACTTATCCACCAGACCAGTAGACCCATTCTGTTAATTATTTGCCAACTTTTACTTAAAAGCCTACTGAACAAAGATAGAGCTTAATTCATAAAAATACCAAAATTTGCCCAAGTCCTGGCTTGAACGTGGGACCTCTCACACACCCAGAACACTTAACCACTGAAGTAGATACACAGTTGTGTCACACCTTCGCAAGAACAAAAATAAAAATTTTGGGGCGTTACAGGTTTTTGCACGCAAAGAAAAATAAAAGAAATTGTTGCTCATTGGTTGTTTATTTTTTAAACTAATGCTAAGCGGTATTACATGGTCAGATCGTAATACAAAAAGATAACTTGTATTAGTAAATGAACAAACTAATTGAAAGAATAATATGTCATCTATCAAGTCCAATTGGTGAGATTCCTTATCTTGGGCATCGGAGCGAATGACTCCCAGAAGATAGAGACATATATGTGACTGACTGGACTGACAGTACATCAGACAGCACCCAAGCAGAATAGATCCTAAATCCATTTATAGATTTGTTCAATTATGACAGTCATAGTATGGCATACCTAAATCCTGAGTGGATGGTGGACTATGTATGCGTGACTCGTACACTTTGATGTAAGTAAAAGCCTAAGTTCAAATAGATAAGGAACTGAAAGCTGGTGCATTAGGTATACGAACTCTTTAGTATGGAGCGTCATTCACAATAGTGGAATTCATAGCCCAAAACATGGGTAAATGATATCCTCTCATTGGCATTTCATGGTTGATGAAAAGTAAACGTGGCTACGGGTTGTCCGTCTTTGTGATGGATGAGTTGATCACTATTTGATAGTGATTGAGTTTTCATGAAAGAAGATGTAATGGTTACCATGAGATAAATAGGATCATATTGGGAGAATGGATATTATCCCAAATAGATCAAGAATATCCTATGAGGGTAACACATTTATGACAAGGTCATTGGATGAGCACTAAGTAGTTCCTTTTGTAATGGTATATCGTTGAGGAGAGCTCAATCACGATACCATAGTGGAATGTCTTCACGACTAAATGAGTTTATATTTAATAGGAGAAAAGCCAAAACTTAATTATAAATCATTTGAGACTCAACTACATATGTCCAATCAGTCCCTCCACTAGCTCATTGAAACTAGAAATAAAATACACGTTTGAATAGAAGTGAACGGAATGAATAGAAAAAGAGAAATGAGAAACATTTAGGAATGATTATGGTTTTCTCCAAAATGGAGTTTATGTTTTTGGACTGTTTTGAAGCCTAAATATGAAAATATATCATTCGTTCATAATGAATATGTTGAGTTCTGACATATTTAACAAATTTTCTTGAAATTTTATTGGGGGTAAAATTGTCAAAATTTTTCTAGAGTAAAATTGGGATGGGAAAATTATTTAATATGTAGATATTAAATTTTATTTTGGGAAATAGAATAATTGAATTGGGTTGGATAACATTACAAAGTATTGGGAGAAAAATGCTCAAGAAGTGCTCGTAATTGAACTTGATGTGAGAGAGGCCCAAAACCCCTCATATAACATGAAGAGGGCGACAACCCTAGTAGAAATACGAGGGTGAGTCATTCACCCCCTCTCCTACTATAAGTAGAATGTTTTTTTATATTTAAAATAAACCTGTACAACTCTACAAGGGTTCTACCTTCACTTCCTATAAATAGATGGCACTAGTAGAGATATTAACACAACTTTGAGAGATTGTTATTCTATCGAAAAATAGAGAGAATTCATTCTCAACTGTTACATATATATTTTTCCAGCATAACAATTCTATTGGTTTTTATTAAAGAAGAGAGAACTTTCGTTTTCACCCAAAATGAGAGAAATATTTTTCTAGTTTTGTGTTTCAATTCAATGGGTTCGATCCCACACTCGAAGCATTTCATGGTATGAGAATAGCGGAGATTTTTTAGTTGAAAGCTAGAAAACATCAAGGATTCGTTTAATCCAAACATATAGGTACAATTTCGGTTAAGGTTTATTGCTATAAATATCACAAACCGGGTATGTTTTTAAAATTTTATTTTTTTGCTATGTAAGAAAATTGTTTTGAAACTGGGTTTTTTTTTTGCAACAGTCCAACCTTATAAGTTTTCACTTTTCCATCCACATTTCTTTTCCTCTTTTAGATCCACTTACACTCTATGGGTTTTATCGCTTCTGGTAAGTCTAAAAGTTCGCACACTAAGATAGAATACATAAAGTCCATTTTAGCTTTCATAGCTACTCCCAGAGCTTGGAATCAGCACTCTGCATCGCTTTGTCGTACGTGAGTGGGTCATCATCTTCCTGTTCAGAAAACTCAGTGCTAAGAACACTTCCACCAAATTAGAAGAGCTCAGCCCTACGAGAGACCTTCCCACTGTGACAAAACACCCTATACTACTGATCGTTTGAAGGCTTACTATTAAGAGTTGGTTCTAGAACTGTTTCCGTAAGGTTTTATATATTTCTCGGAAGTCATTCATGTAACTTTCTTCAAGGAAAGTAGCATGAGTTGTGACTATAACAATTTTCTCTTTTGGGTTATAAAACAAACCACCCTTTGTTCTCTATAGATATCCTACAAACATGCACAATTCTTTCCTTGAGCCCAACTTCCTCGCATCTTTATCCAATACGTGGGTTAAGCATCCCCAAATCTTTAAATGTTTTAGACTTTGCTGCCTACAATGCCAAAATTTGTATGGAGTTTTCGATGCTATCTTAGTTGAAACATCACTCAGAATATAGCAAGTCATTTGTACAACATATCCCCAGAAAGAGATTGACAGCTTCGAATAACTTAACATTGAATGTACCACGTCTAACAACGTTTGATTCCTACTCACTGACATGCCATTCTATTGTGAAGTGTCTGACGCAGTTTGTAACACCCCTAACCCATCTCTATTATCGAATTAGGGTTACAAACTATTACTGAGCAAAATAGGACATTTGACTTCATTTCAAAACAATTAAGCAAATTATTCAAAAACATATATCAATAAAAGAATTCATGATATAAATATACTTATGGGCCTTAAATAAGGCTTACGGGGCCCTAAAAATAGTTTGAGTACAATCTAGGGTAAAACTGAAACAAATCAGAAAATTTCAAAAAAACTTGAAAATTTGCAAAACAGGGGTCACACGGCCATGTGGCTAGGCCTTGTAACATAGCCCAGACCATGTGAACATTCGAAGTTAGGACACATGGCCGTGTCCTATCCTGTATGTCCACCCCTGTAAGTATTCGAAATAGGGCCACACGACTGTGTCACAGGTCGTGTGCCAGACCGTATGTGTATTCAAAGTTGGGTTACATAGTCGTGTAGCAGGTCATGTACTAGATCGTGAAACAAATTGTTGAGTCACATGGCTGTGTCGCAGGTCGTGTGCTAGGTCGTGTGGATACTGCACCTAAAAATAATAAATACACACGGCTGTGTGACAGCCCATGTGATGCGAGCATGGCCGCATCATCTCATGATACAATTCAACGACATCGGAATTGGCCCAAGCATGAGGGGCCCAAGTGCAAAATGAAGTTTTAATTTTAGTTTGTTAATTTGGTTGCTGGAAAATAATGATGTTTATTCATTTTAGTTACTTTAATTAATTTAGTTTGAGTCTTAAATTATGTCATAATTTGAACATCATTAATATGAGTTTTTAATTATGTCATAATTTGAACAACATTAATAAGGGTTTTAATTATGTCATAATTTAGGACATCTTTAATACATGTTTTACGTATGTTTAAATTCAGACATCTTTAATGTTTGTTTAATTTCCTACATATTTAAAGTGTGTCAAACTTTGTTTAATGTAGCATTTACCTGTCTCTTTAATGTGTAACAAGTTGTTCACATTGGCTACTGCTAGGAAGTTTCCTTCAAGCTATTCGTGCGGCACAAACACATTTAAGGTGCTTCATGCGTCACAAGCATCAATAATGAACTACATGCACATTCGGGTAACATTTAAGGTGGCTATTTGAATGGGCAAGGCTTGACTTTTTAAGCTCCATCCATCAAACCGAATTCATGTATTCATGCAAGTCATAAATTGGAGAGATTTATAGCCATTCACAAAGTACATGGATGGATGGAAGCAAGGGGAAGAGTTCTACATTTAATTGGCAGTATTAAACTATGTTCATACATGCAATTATTCAATAGGGTTGAATCTGCCCATTCATGCACTCTAAAAGGGGCTTTTACGGTTTAAATGTCACACATTGAATCATTAATTCAGCCAATGTACTAGCACATACATGCATCGAAATTAGGGGTTGAATCAGCTAAATATAAACTGCCCATTCATGTGTTCAAGACGCATTAAAGCTTCAATTTAAGGAGATGCATGTCCCATGAATCTATCATTCGGCCAAGGGGGATTGAAGGGGACTTATAGGTTGAACTTCATGGAGGATGAATCTGCAAGATGCATGTAACTAGTTCATGAACCTACATGCCATTAAAGTGCCTATTTATGAGAATGCATGTTCCATGCAAGTGCATGAACGATCCAACTAGATGAATGAGACTTTTGGTGATCATACAAGGCACTTAAAGCTTTCTTCTATGCTAAAAATTAATACACAACAAAGGGAGGAAGAATGTGACTCTTCAAGTTAAGGTTCATGCATGAATATCATTCAATGAGGTGCATGAACGTCCAAATACATGCCAATACAAGGGATGAACGTCCATGAACCAACAAAGGGGCGCGAACAACCAATTATATGCATTTAAGGGACTTCATGAATCATTCGGTTCATTGTATGGTTTGTGTACATGAACTACATTAATGGTTGAATGTTGGCCATTCATCTTTTTTATATTTTCCTACAAATAGTTGTTTTGTAAACATTTGGAAGAACTTTTGAACCTTTGATGAATTTTAATCTATTTGTGAGTTATTCAACTCTCTTTGTTCTTTTGTGACTCAAATTGACTTATCTAGATAGTTTAGTTGCGTCAATCCAATTCATTCTATGTAACAACCCTAACCCGTATCCATCGCCAGAATAGGGTTATAGAGCATTACCAGAGTTTACTACTTAATTTTCAGACTTTTCATTTCATCAAGCATTCATATTTATAACCAATCAAAATCAAAACATTAATGAGCTAACGTTAACCAATTTAATTTGTACATGCCATTATAACCAGAATCAAATCATCCAAAATTATTAATAGAACCAATGGATAATGTGATATATCTCCAACAAGCTTCCAACTCAATCGAGCTTCCGATAATCATTTCAATGCATCAAATAGTTATACATATTACCAATAATAATTCAATTCCAATAATAAAACACACATATCTATAATATTCATTACCAAATAGCATTCGCTTCAATTAAAATTATACAGAATATAGTTCATATGAACTTACCAGGCTAAATTGCAGAAAAACCAAAATTCAGGGACATTTTGGAAATTTTCTATTTTTCTCAAATTTCCACCCAATCTTAATCTAAATTAATATTTCATTCAATTTACTAATTTAAATAATAAAACAATTCATTTCATGCAATTTGGTCACTTTTTGACATTTTTACAAATTTACCCTTAAAGTTTTACTTTTATTCAATTTAGTCCCTGAGCCTAAAATGTGCAAATTATCCATGCTAGCTGAATATTCATATATATATTTTCCTACTCCTCCTCTCCATTCCACATCCTTAATTTATATAATATGCTTATAAGTAACATTATCTATGATATCACTATTTACTTGTAAATTTATTCAAAACTGTCCATTTGAGTCATAGCCACTAACTTATTTTTATATTGAGATACAGAACTCCAAATTAGAATCCACTAATTTTACTTGAAACTAGACTCACATTTCTTATTACCATAAAATTTTTAGAATTTTTGGTTTATCCAATAATTACAGTTTATTCTTTAAATTCACCTCTATTCTCCTGTCTGACAGTTCCGACCCTTCTTTACTAAAACTTAATTATCTCCTTGTACAGGATTTGGATGATATCTGTGTTTGTTTCTATTGAAAAAAAACTCTTTAAGGATTTTAAAAATATAAATTATAACCCATAATTATTTGTCTACAATTTTTTATGATTTTCCAAATTCAGAATAGGGGAACCCAAAATCATTCTGACCTTGTCTTACAAAATATATTATATCTCATGATTTACAATTCCATTACTTACACCGTTTCTTCTATGAGAAACTAGACTCAGTAAGATTTAACTCCATATTTTTTTCATCCTCTAATTTCATTTCCAAAATTTATGGTGATTTTTCAAAATTAACCTACTGCTGCTATCCAAAACTGTTTTAGTGCAAAATGTTAATTACTAAGTTTATAACTTCCTTGTTCCCTTTCTCTATAATATTTCCCATCACTTTCACTTATTTCTCTTCACTATATATCAAGAACACAAGAATTTATATAAGAAAACTCTACTATAACATCTTTTCCATGCTACTTCAATAATATCAAACTTAAAAATATATTGAAATCTCAATGTTCTTACCTTGTCCTATTGATTTCAACCTTTAACTTGATTTTCTCTCTCCTCCAGCTTCAATTTCTTAAATCCAACTTGGTATTCTAGCTCCCCATAGTCTCCTTGTTATCTTTCTCTCTTGATGGCTATGGAAATTCTTTTGATTTCTAAGTGAAAATGGTGAATTTTTTTGGTAGAAGGACCAAATTGTAAAGAAAGCAAAACTTTCTTTCTTCTCTTCTCTTCTAACGTGAATTGCATGGAAAAGATGGTGGGTTGGTTGCTTTTCATCTTTCTTTCCACATTTATATACTAAATATTAAAATAATAAAATAATAACATATCATTTAAAAATCAAATTAAAATATTAATAAACTAATATTTATTTATTTAATTAATCTAAAATATCTCCAACATCATCATTATCTTCTAGATTTCTCTCTCTTCTAAATGATCATTTTTCCCTTTATGATTTTTTAAAATTTCATCCTTGAGTCATTACTTAATTTGGTAAAATTATGATTTAGTCCCTCATAATTCTTCACCTATTCAATTTGGTCCTAATTATCCATTTTCCTTAGTTTCTAGATTATTCCACCCTTAAAATATTTGCACTATTGGTCCTTCAAATTTTTCTTATTTACACTTTAACCCCTCAAATTTTGAGAATTTACCCTTGGGTAACAAAACTTTTCTCACTTTTGCGATTTAATCATTTCTTGAATTAATATGTCATAATATACTTCTCAATGTTGACATAACTCAAAATTACCCTTTTTATCACTTTATTTCCTTATTTTACTATATCAGGAATATTATCTTACTTTCTTACTGTAGTAATTTTCGGGGTATTACATTCTAAACTTATCATTTCTAGCCAGTGTGGCGTTCAACTCCTATACCGATTGGTTCCTATCTTTCTAGATAGAGGGTCACGGTTTGTTATCTTTAGCATATCCATTACTAAGTGTTGACATAAGAATGGGGTCAATATTCTCTTATAATATTGGTTCATTCTTCAACCTTAACTTGAAACACAACTTAGCCATTTCCATCAATCTAAACACCCCTTTGCAAACCTGCCATTTTTCGAAACCATTCATACTTAGCCCTACAACTTCGATACTACTTAATTTATGATTGGGAATATTTGTAACTTGTAATCAACCCCAAATAAATAATAAATACACACGACCGTGTGACAGCCCGTGTCCCAGGTCGTGTGCTCCAATTTATCCTCTAATTTAAGCCAATTCATGCACCATTCCTTACACAATAAGACATGCCATCTCTAATTCATTTCCATGGTTTAAAAGCACATTCAAAACACCAATTACATGCCAAAATCTTATCTATACTATGCCTAACCAATATTACCTTCAAAGGCACCACAATTAAAGTTACCATTCAAATGTTCGCATGGTCTGGGCATATTATTAGGTGTTTCGAAGAACATAGCGAACCAATGTGCCCAGAGCGTGTATCTCAAACCATCATCAAAATTGATCAAATACAGATACTCAATATCAAGTTACCATTCAAACATTCATGACCAAATTCTTAACATTAAATATTACCAAACCAAAACACTTTTAACATACACATTCAAAATCAACCATTTCACTAGAAATACTATTATAACATAAGATTTACATAATCACAACGAAACACCTATATACATGCCACATCCCAAAATGAAGTATAAAAGCTACCAAAATGGATGGATAGTGTGAGCTCCCAGTCGATCCGTCCAATTAGTCCGCAAACTTGACAAGTACAAAAGAACATAAGGAAACAAGTAAGCTAAAGAAACTTAGTAAGCTCATCGAATTACCATTAAATTTAACTTACCTTATTCGATACAAATATTCAAATAGATAATTTACAATTCCTAAAATCCTAATACAAGTTCACAAACCACATTAGTTTTTTGCTCACATATCTAAACATATCATGAAAACCTCTTCTCAAATAATTTACATTACTATAAACCACATTTCATCATTTAATTTGTCCACACATGATAACAATTAGTTCATTATAACCTTTGTCACTTACTAATACCATGAATATGCATTAACATTTAAGCATATAAATAAATTGTAATTCAATCAACATTTAGCTCGATGAACTAAGTAACTCGACTCGGATACTAGGGTATCTACACCACACCAGAGGCACCATAGATGCATGACAGAGGCACTGAAGTGCAAATATAGGCACCAAAGTGCAAACCCGTACAAGCACGCATACAAATCCTAATGGCATGTCAATCGTATCCTAAGTGTTTACTATGTTCAACCAAGTATTATACGTAAATTCATTACCTTTATACACATTCATCATACAGAGGCACTTCATCATTTCCGTATACATACTATAAATTCAATGTATCATCGTCAATAATATGTAGTTACAAGAATTGCTACCATAAACTATTCATTTTCATACGTACTCAATTGCAATAATCGATATCATATAGATAACTAATGAAACTTCACATACATATATAAAACTAACTAGAAAACAATAACATAATAACAAGAAATTACATTTACTTGTCAAAACACTATGAACTTACCTACGATCACTTCTGATTACAAAATAGGGACTACTTCGTAATTTTCACTTTTCCTTAGTTATTATCTTTTTGACTTGGGTTTTGATCTATATAATAAATAAATTTAGTTTATTACAATCAGATACATTTTAAATTCAATTCAATGCATGAGACCCTTAAGTTTTCATTATTTACACATTTTCCCCTAAACTTTTACATTTCTCACAATTTAGTACCTAAACCCAAAATTCCAAATTTAATAAAATTTTATAACTTATCATGCCAACCGAATTTTTACCCTTCCACATACAGCCCACATTTATTCTAAATTCTAAAAAATTCCCTATCTATTATAATATTTAATCGACTTAATCCTTTAATTAAAAACTAACAAAAACTACTTTATAAATTAATCATAATCAACAACTAATATGTAACAACCCATTTTTCAGTGGTGATAGAAACAGTGGTTTCGGGGCCACAAATTTAACGAGTAAGTTCGTAAATATTGTTATTTAATATTTACGAGTCAAATATGATTTTATAAAGGTTTTTGGTATGGTAATTTATGTTATATAAATGATTAATTAAGTTCAAATGGTAAGACTTTAAAGTAAGTGGTTTTAAAAAATAAGATTGTATTAATGTTTCATTAAGAAATTTTAATGTTTCAAAAGTTAATTAAGCAAAAAGGACTAAATCGTAAAAGTTGAAAAAGCCAATCGCTATTAGTTTAAAGGTGTTAAATTGACTAAAGAACTATAATTGGAAGGCCTTAATGGGTCAATTACCCATTCCTAAGTTGGTGGACGGTTAGTGGGGTTATTTAGTTTAAAAAATGATGTTTATTAAATTATAAAAACATTATATTATGTTATAATGTTAATAGAAAAAGAAAAAGAAAATTAAAGATGATTCATACATCTTTTTCACCATTTTAGTCAAAAAAAAAAAAAGGGGAGAAGCTCCTAGCTTCGACCAAGCTTTAATGGATGCACGTGAGTCCGTTTTTCACCAGTTTCTAATTATTTTTATGTTTTTGAGATCGTTGCAATTAGGTCTAGCTAACCCGTGCCTTCATTTTTAAAATTGTTAAAGATTTTAAATATTTCCATTGATGAATATTTTTCAATTTATATGTTAAATTATTAATTTGAAGTGGTGGTTAGTATTTAAAAGTTTTTTGTTAAATGATTTTTGATGAATTTGTCGATTAGGGACTAAATTGTTAAAATAGTAATAATTCAAGGACTTGATGTGAAATTTTTGCAAAAATGGGCTGACATGGATGCTATCAATATTTTTTTGGCATGGGTTTTCAATAAAAATGGTTAATTTGCATGTTTTAGGCTCAAGGACTAAATTGAATATAAGTAAAATGTTAGGGGTAGTTTTGTAAAAAATTTCAAAATGACTAAATTGCATAAAATAAATTTTTTACTATCTAAATTAATGAATTGAATGAAATTCTTAATTTAGATCAAGAACGAGTGAAAAATCAAGGAGAAAAGAAAATTACCAAATAGCCCCTGTACTTAGTTAATTCTGCGATTTAGCCAGGTAAGCTCATAGGTATAGAATTGTACAGACCTATATATATAAATAATGTGATTGCTGATTTATGAATGTATGTACTTATATATGATGTTTAAAATATGAATGAGAACTCGAAATCTTATAACTGAATATAAGGTGAGAAAGGATTTATTAGAACACTATTGAATATTTATGAAATATGTGATATACGATTTCAGAATGATTATGAATTGTTATAGCATGTGTATCGAGAAATATGAAAGTGATTAATAGATGATGTTAATCTTTGTGATGGTACATTGACAATATGAATATATGTATTGATATTATATCGTGTGTACGGAAATGATGAAAGTTCCCTTGAATGATAAATATGTTTAAAGGAAACGGATTACATGAAATGCCCAGTTGAAGATAGTAATCACTAGGATACGATTGGCATGCCAATAGGTTTAGAATGCGTGCTTGTACGAGATTTGCACTTTGATGCCCCTGTTTGCACTTCAGTGCCCCTATATACACTTCGGTGTCCCTATTCGCACTACGGTGCCCTTGTTTGCACATTTGTACCATTGTGTGCACTTCGGTGCCCCTATTATGCATCTATGATACCTTTGGTGTGGTGTAGTTACCCGAGTGTCCAAGTCAAGTTACTAATTCGTCGGGCTAACTGTGAATGGAATTTACAAAATTATTTTAATGTTAAAGGCTAATGTATAGTCAAGATATTAGTAAATGTTAAATGTTTAATGAATTACTTGATCATATGTCAGTATCGTTATATTGATGATTATTCGATTAAAGATATATGTTTATATACATATATGAGTGAGTTTGGGTTGAATTATTATAGTATTGGAAGCATGCGATGAATCATTTTCAATATTAAGCCTATAAGTGCTTCGTAAATGTATAACAAGTATGATTAATTTATTCATTTAGCTTTAATCATGTTTAGTGAAAGTAAGTGATTATAGAATGACATGTTTATAGGAAAGTTTAAGACAAATGATGAATTACAGAATGATTATTAGTTAAAGGTGAAAGAGTTATGTTGAAATGCACTAACTTGTGGTTATGGTTGATGTTTATGCTTATGTCTTGTGAGTTATGAAAATGAAATGGATGAGTATAGGTATTGAAATGATAAGTTTGTAGATGCGATAGAATATGATGAAATAAAAATGATTTTTAAGTTAAAGGACTTACTTGTAAGGAAGGAATTTACTAATGTTATGAATAGATGCATTCATTCGTGAATTGATAATGTAATTAAGCTTATGCTAAGTAAATGAAGTGATTCACCATTTTAAGAAAAGGTTGATGATTTTGTAGTTCAATTCATAAAACCTTATTATATTATAAATGGAAAGTATTTGGGATGTTAATAAACCTATTCATTTGTGAGTTGATAGTTATATAGTTTTATAAATCTTGAAGCACTGGTATAGGTATATTTATGACTTATAAAGTTCATTTTTTTAATGGAATGTTATGTTTAAAGTTTATATGATCTTGCTAAGCATTTATTACTTATGTGGTTGTCTTTCTCTTGCTTTTCAAATTATTAGAAACTCGATCAGTTTGGAAACTAATCAGAGATCTATCATACTGTCCAACGATTATATCGGTAGATTTTGATGTTTTAGTTAATGGCATGCATAGATAGACTTGTGTTGAATGACCTACTTGTTGTGATATGTATAAGTTTTATTATGGTTGATGTTCTTATGGTATTTTGATGCCTTGTTGGTTTATTTTAATATGGTTAAATTGATGCATGTTTGGAATGACCATATTTGGTATGTTTGTAATGAGGCCAAGTTGAGTTATGTTTTGAGGTAGATATGAGCTATTTCAAATGGTATAAATGTGGTCAAATATGGTGAGTTTATGTTGAAGTGATATAGGTCAATTTATGATGGGTTTTCAGATGGAAAATGAATTAGGTGTTGATGAATGTAATGTGTTTGAATGTAATGTGTTAAGTATATGTATATGTTTAGGTAATTTGTATGTTTGCATTTGAGGTGCTTATATGGCATATTGGTTGAATGAAAATTGGTCATTTTATGCATGTTTGAACATGTTTTGATGTTTTGGCCTTATGTGCAAATGATATTTAGGTGCATGTCTGAGGTAGGTGAAAGTACTGGTTTGATTTTGGCCAATTTCTTGTCCACACGGTCTAAGACACGGGTGTGTGTCTTAGTCGTGTGTGACACAAGGCCAAGCGACACGACCATGTGTCCCCTGTAGGTTTTAAAGGTTACTTTTCGAAAGTTACATGGCCTGGCACACGGGCGTGTGGCTTGGTCGTGTGACCCAACTCAGAGAGTTACACGAGCATGGACACGAGCTAGGACACGACCATGTGTCCCTACTTTGATTCTTACACGGCCTGAGACACGGCGTGTGTCTCAGCCGTGTGAGTCACACAGCCGTGTGACCTCTGCCATTTTAATTTTTCTAGCTTTTTCTTAAAAGTTCCAAATGTTTTTGATTTAGTCTCGAATCATTACTAAAGTGTTTCTAAGGCCTCGAAGGCATGATTAAGGGATGAAATGTATGTATATTATTGAATTATTCTATGCTTAATGAATTGTTTGGAAATGAATGTTTTTATGTTACGGTTTTACTATAATGCTCCGTCACCCTATTCTGGCTACGAATATGGGTTAGGGGTGTTACATAATACCTCTAATCCATCCTTTAACATCATAATAACAAGAATTCATCAATGGTGAAATCCAAAATTCTTAACAGTTTCAAAAACAAAGCTTCGGGTTAGTTGGACCTAGTTGCAACAATTTTAAAAACACAAAAGTTACAAGAAATAAGCTCAAAATAGACTTACATGCCAGGAGGGTTATGGTTGAACCTCTCAAGCTCAATAATGGAGGGTTCTTTCTTCTGATTTTCGATGGGAACTTTTAGGGAAGATGATGGCAAATTTTTATTTTTATTATTCATTACTTTAGGTTTATTTAATTACAAATTTACCCTTTAAATTATCATGCATTATAACAATCTAAAAGTCCAAAACCGTCCATGCATATTCACTATGGTTTAATTACAACATAAGTCCTCTCTCTTTTGATAATTAAACCACATAATCCTTATAATTCTATTATAACTAGATTTTTCCCTTTTTTGCAATTTAGTCCATTTTCTTAAATTAACTAAGTAAACATTAAATTTTTATAGCAAAATTTTATACGACCCTAATGTAACTATATAAACATTAATTAAATAATAAAACATGACCTCACATATCAAAATTGTGGTCCTGAAAGCACCATTTTTTACCCCACTAAAAAATAGGATATTACACGGTTAACTGGGATAGAGTCCCATTTTCTATGTGGTACTCTAAGAACTCATCAGATAAATATTCCTAACCTCGATTAGACTGAAGTGCCTATATGGGTAAACCTAGTTCTTTCTCCACTTCCGCACGAAACTCTTTGAATTTATCTAAGGTTTCACTCTTACAGTGCATTAGGTATATATATCTATATTTGAATAGTCATCAATCAAGGTTACATAATACTCGTAACCACCTCTTGCTCTAATGCTCATGGGGCCACATACATCAATGTGCACAAGTTATAGGGGTTTCTTGGCCCTCGTCCCTTTTGCATTAAAAGATTGCTTAGTCATCTTACCTTCTAAGCAAGATTCATATTGTGGAGATCAACTTCTTTAAGAGAACTGAAGATGTCATTTTTCACAAGTCTAGTGATTTTTTCTCAGTTAATTTCACCAAGTCTTAAATGCCAAAGGTACGCCTCAATAGAGTGAGAAGTTTTGTAACAACCCAAACCCGATCTGATGAACCGAATTTGAGTCATGAGTGTTACCACTCTAATATGGATGAAACTTAACTCTACTTACACAAATTACAATTGATTTGAACTACTTAATTACAAGACTTCATAATACAATACATACATATAAACATTGAAGAATTTTGGTTATAATACATAGGGAATTTGATTACAAGTATTACTAAAATGATTTCTTTGTCTAACGTAGTTATCCTGATTTAAGGGTTTCTATGTGCCATACAAACTCGATCGCGCCATCAAAGCTTACTTTGTATACATAATAATCCGATATGCCACTCCTTGGTCATAGTCCTAGCATTGTATCCCTTAGGCACAACCTCACATTCAACTTGAACCATATAACATAATCCATGTAAGTTCATGAGAACTTAGTGAGAAATAATCATTTATACCTTAATCAATGATTTCCACAAAGAGGCGGATAGTCTACCACCATCAGCACCTTTTCTTAAATCTTCAACTGTTTGCCACCAGGAATAGTTTACCGTTAACGAAACATAATCATTCCTTCTATCTACTATATTATGGTCAATTTCCCTTATCATTGATTCATTAGTGGCTTCATCATTTCAGAACTTCCTCCTTTCATACTCATCCTAATCATGATTCCCTTACCCAATGCTCATCGTAAACCAATGTTTGAATTCACTTTTCTTACCTTATTTTTCTTGGACTACCCTTTCTTCTTACTGTTCACTAATAGATTCCCTTTATTCGATGATCAGACGTAGCATTTATTCATGTTTGTTCTTTAAATTTTACTTAGTTCTTACTTTGTATTCCTCAGATACTCTAGCCCATTTTAATCTTTCTGATCTTAACTTAAAACCATGAAGGATGTTGTAAACTTTAATTTATACAGGTTTTTTCTAGTAGCTTTTACCACCTTTTTATTTAAAAAATAATATTAATCCTGAGTATTTGTTAATTAATTTATTGAATTTTGCTTAAACCTTGATAATGGACATGAATTTATAAATATATGCAAACTTGTGCTTTATTACAAGAATTTTATGCATAAATTAAATTATTTCATGTTATTTGTTAATGTGTTATACTTAACTGTGCAGTGGGAATATGAAGTTGATTTAATAAAGAGCTTATTATAAAGTTGCATGAACATGAGCTATTTATTTCCTATGTTGGATGACAAAACAATGCTAAATGGGTCAACAAGGTGTTATTTTGACCCAGTTAAAATGATGCTGCATGGTCGACAAGTCTAGCTATTTAATGGGTCACAGAACCGTCCAAAAAGGGGGAGTCAAGCCCGAATTCAGCACAAGCATGTTGGCTATCCAAAAATCTATTTTGGGACACTTACTGGAGGTCCCTATATTTGGAGAATCATTGGAAATCAACACACAAAGATTACCCTTGAAACCGTCCAACCCTTGCCTAAATTTAGCATGATTCTATGCTCAAATAAAGGAACCATCATCCACCTTCTTCCACAAAATATGGTTGGCAAAAAAATGGAGAGATTCCAATCCCCATTTTTAGTAAACTCTACCATCTACTTCAAGTATAAATACCCCCACACATCTCTATTCCTACATTCCACGTTCTTGACATCTCTTAATCATCATTCATTCTCTCATTTCCTCTCTTCATTTCCATGCATAGCATCCCATATTTATTTCATAGCCAAAAACCTTGATAAGATTATATCTTGGTCGGCCATTTTGAGGAGCCATTAGCAAAGGAGCAACATAAGGATCAGAGGAAAACATCTTTAATTAGAGTTCATGAGACTGTTGATTTGATACAGTTTATTCTTCCCTTGCTTTGTAATTTTGATTTTAATCATGTTTGCAATGTTCTTTATTATCTTGTCATCAACAATAGTAGCTTAATTCTATTTAGCTAGGATGATTGCATTTATTAAATGAAGTGTGTTTAAATCATGTCTATAGTGTTTGTTCCTCAATCAATCATGTTTTCAATTAAACTCATGTATGTATTTCATTCATACATGATTGGATGCATTAGAATTAGATGAGTGATCCTAACCAGACGACGGCTAGTGGACTCAATAATTGAAATGTGCATGCTTAATTTAGATCCTAACCCAACTAAATTAAAAGTTCATAATAATTTTAACAAGCTCTATTATCTTCATAGTTCTTAGGTTTATGTAATGAAACTGTTTCAAACCTAACCCATCCCTGTTACTTCGCATGAATCCTATGAAACCCTTACTTTAATATGATCAGTAAAATGCATGTTTTACTAAGTAAAAGATTTCGAAAGGACTTAATTTGGTTTCTAAACTTATGAAGATCGAATTGCCATGGAATAATTTCTGAAAACTATTAAGCATGATAAAAATAAGCTAAGTTTAATGATGTAAGTATCCTAGCCTATTCATGTTATTGATTGTTGAAGTTTGTGTTTTTGTTAAATTCATTCATATATTTCAATTCATACTTTGCATTTAGTTTAAATTGTATTAGGGATCAATCTTGCATCTAGATAATTTAATTTAGTTAATCACCTATCACTGAAGATATTGTGTTTTTATCATAAAATTGTTAACTTTAATTTTGCAATATATTATTAACATACACAGTCCCTGTGGAGACAATAACTCTTTTACTTATTTATTACTTGATATGAATGTGTACACTTGCACAAATCGAGCGTTACAAGTTTTTGATGTCGTTGTTGGAGACTGTTGCCTGATTCATTTTTTGTGAAATTATTCTTTTCAATTTGGTTGTTATTTAATTTTTACCTAACTTCTAACCATACTAATTTATTCTTTATTTTTGTGATTTATTTTTCAAGTGTTTATGAGCATAGATCGAATTATCAATGTATTACCTGTAGCCCTGAGATCGAACGGAAATTTAGACAAAGAAGACGCGAAAGATCAGATCAAAGACAACCTGAGATGGAACTTGGAATTCAAAATGATGGATAAGGAAATGGAGCCAATCTTGTGCACAATCCAATTCTTATTGCTACTAAAAGGAAACGTGCCATAAGATAGTACGCTGTGCCACTCTTCAATGAATTAAATTCGGCAATTAGGCGACCGAAGATTGAAGCACCGCAATTTGAATTAAAACTAATGATGTTTCAAATGCTCCAAATAGTGAGCCAGTTTAGTTGAATGCCCATGGAATATCCACACCTTCACCTTCAATTATTCATAGAGGTGAGCAATTCCTTTAAGATAGCTGGCGTGACTGAAGACTCGTTGAGTTTGAAGTTGTTTCCATACTCGTTGCGAGATCGAGGTTGAGCACGAGCATGGATTAATTTGTTGCCACCAAGTTTAATATCTACAAGGCAAGAGCTAGCAAAATTATTTTTCGTTAAATATTTCCCACCTAGAAAAAACGCTAAGTTGCGAAATGAGATAACCATTTTGAACAATTGGATGACGAATCTTTGTATGAGGCTTGAGAGATATTCAAAGAATTACTTCATAAGTTCCCTTATCATGGGATTCCACACTACATCCAGTTGAAGACATTTTATAACGGTCTCAATGTATACACAAGGTTGAAGGTAGATGCTTCTGCGAATGGTGTGATTTTGTCTAAGTCTTATAATGAGGCTTATGAGATCATTGAGAGGATCACTAGTAACAACTATCTATGGCCAACAAATTGAGCAACTTTAGGAAGACGAGTAACCGGAATGCACAAAATGGACGCACTTACATCACTTTCAGCTCAGGTATCTTCTAATTCTTCAATGTTGAAACAGTTTACTACTAATGGTTTGAATAATTTTGTAGTCCAACCGCCAAGTTAGTTTGATGTTGTTTCCTGCGTATACTGTGGGGATGGTTATTCTTTCGAGAATTGTCCATCAAATCTTGAGTCAATTTATTACGTAGGGAATCAACACCAAAATAGAAGTGGATGTGGACCATAGTCCAACTTTTACAATCCTTCATGGAGCAACCATCCAAACTTTTCTTTCAATAACCAAGGAAATGGACCGAACAACACTTACATGCAGCATAAACCCAACCAATCCCATGGGTTTAATAAAAAAGCTCCAAAACCATAACAAGTTGAGTAATCCAACAGTTTGGAGAACTTGTTGAAGGCTTACATGGCGAAGAATGATGCCTTAATCCAAAGTCAAGCAAAAACATTGAAAAATTTGGAGAAGCAAATATGTCAGTTAGCTATAGAGCTTTGTAACCGACCGCAAAGAGTCATGCCAAGTGATATAGAAAATCTAAGAAATTTGGGTAAGGAACATTGCAAAGTAGTTGCCTTACGAAGTGGTAAGACTTTGAACCCAAGGAGATTGTGATTGAAGATGAACCCATTAAAAGGAGGAAAGTCAACCAACAATTGAAATTCCTACACCAACTAAGCCAAAACTTACAAAGTTTGATAAGGTAAAACCTAAACTAGAGAATTCTAAAAAACTAACATCTTCTTTAGATGCAAATTTATCTCCTCAGAAAAGTTTCCAGTTCAACCCGAAGTTCTATCACCTCCATATCCTCAAAGGTTCCAACCAAATAAGTTGAAACATGAGGTATAATTCAAGAAGTTTTTGGACGTTCTAAAGAAACTTCACATCAACATCTCGTTGGTGAAGGCTTTAAAATAGATGCCCAATTATGTGAAGTTCATGAAGGACATCTTGTCCAAGAAAAAAAGACTTAGTGAGTATGAGATTGTCGCTTTAATGAAGGAGTGCAGTGCGTTCTTACAGAACAAGCTTCCTTCGAAACTGAAGGACCCTAAAAGCTTTACTATACCCTGTAATATCGAAGAATCTTACTGTGGTAAAGCTTTGTGTGACTTAAGAGCAGGCATTAACTTGATGCCCAAGTCTATTTTCAAACTGTTGGGAATAGGTGAAGTAAGACCCACTACTGTGACATTTCAACTGGCATATTGATCATTAGCATACCCTGAAGGAAAGATCGAGGATGTTTTGGTAAGAGTCGATAAATTCATTTTTCATGCTGATTTCATTTTCTTAGATTTTGAAGTAGATAAGGAAGTGTCGATCATCCTATGGAGACCTGTCCTAGCCACGAGAAGAACATTGATAGATGTGCAAAACAGAGAACTCACTATGAGAGTTCAGAATGATCATGTAACGTTTAATGTTCTTAAAGCTATGAAATTTCCTAATTTGATGGAGGAATGTTCATTAATGGAGGAGCTAAAAACCTTAGTTTCTATAAAATGGGAAACAATTTTGAAGACCCATTGAAGAACAGTTTAGGGTCTAAGCCATTAGAAGATGAAAAAGGTAATGAAAACATGGCTTTGATGGAAGCCAACCTGAGGGATTATGGTCAACCAGCAATGTTTGAACCACTAGAATTAGAAGTTTAGGAATTTACACAACCAAAGTTGTCAATCGAGGAACCACCCAAACTCGAACTTAAGGTACTTCCTTCCCATTTAAAATAAATTTATTTAGGTAACTATTCTACTTTGCCTATGATTGTTTTAGTAGAATTAACAGAACACCAAGACAAGAAACTGATAAAAGTTCTAAAGAAATTTAAAAAGGCGATCGGTTGGACCATTGCTGATATTCGAGGTATAAGCCATTCGTTCTATATGCATAAAATTATCCTAGAGGAGGGTGAAAGAGCTAGGATTGATGGCCAAAGGAGACTCAACCCTGTCATGAAAGAGGTAGTTCAAAAAAAAAAGAGATCAAATGGTTAGATGCAAGAATTATCTACCCTATCTCAGATAGTTCATGGATAACTCTAGTACAATGTGTACCGAAAAAAGATAGAATAACGATTGTTGAGAATAAACGTAATGAGTTAATCCTAACAACAACTGTCATAGGTTGGAGAATCTGTATTGATTATAAAAAATTGAACAAAGCAACTCAAAAGGACCATTTTTCGCTACCTTTTATGGATCAGATGTTAGATTGACTAGCAGGTAACGACTATTATTGTTTTTAGATGGATATTCGGGATATAACCAAATAGTTGTAGCCCTAGAATACCAACAGAAAACCACTTTTACTTCCCTGTACAGTACATTTTCTTTTAGGCGAATGCCTTTCGATTTATGTAACGCACCTGCCATATTTTAGCGATGCATGATGGCAACATTTACTGATACGATAGAAAACTTTGATGAGGTTTTCGTGGATGATTTTTCTATTTTTGGTAATACTTACGATGTTTGTTTGAGTAATTTGGCTAAGGTACTTAAGAGATGCAAGGAGACAAATCTTGTCCCTAATTGGGAGAAATGCCATTTTATGGTTAAAGAGGGAATTGCCTTAGGGCATAAAATTTCCAAAAGAAGAACTAAATTTGAGAAAGCAAAGGTGGATGTGATTGAAAAATTGCCATCTCCAGTTAGTGTGAAAGGAGTTCAGAGTTTCTTAGGCCATGGCAGATTTTACCGAAGGTTTATAAAAGACTTGTCAAAAATTTCTAAGCCATTGTGTATGCTGTTAAAGAAAGATACTATTTTTGAGTTTGACAAAGCATGCTTAGAAGCGTTTGAAGAGTTGAAAACTCAGTTAACCTCAGCCCCAATAATTGTTACACTTGATTGGAACTCACCTTTTGAGTTGATGTGTGATGCAAGCGATTTCCCTACTGGAGCTGTAATGGGTCAAAGAAGGAACAAAGTATTTCACCCTATCCACTATGCAAGCAAAACCTTGATAGGAGCCCAGCTCAACTACACGGTAACTAAAAAAGAACTCTTTGCTATAGTTTTTACTTTTGACAAGTTTCGTTCATATCTTGTAGGTACCAAAGTTACAGTTTTTACCGATCATTTGATCTTTAAATATTTACTCATAAAGAAAGATGCTAAATCGAGGCTAATTCGATGGATACTCTTACTCCAAAAATTTGACCTTGAGATCCAAGATAGAAAAGGTGTTAAAATCAAGTAGCTAATCATCTGTCGAGGTTGGAGAAAAATAAGGCAACTCATTCATTTGCTCCTATCAATGAGAATTTTCCAGATGAGCATATCTTTGAGGTAAACTAAATTCATGAAAGACCTTGGTTTGCTAATTATGCGAATTATTTAGCATGTGGAATAATTCCTCGAGAAACGACATACCAATAAAGGAAGAAATTCCTTCATGATAGTCGATATTAAACAATGTGCAAACAACATAATCAAGAAGTGCATAGCTGGAAGTAAATTTTATGAGATCCTGTACCACTTCCACTCATCTCCAAGTGGGGGACACTTTGGTGGTTGTCGCACTGCAGCAAAAATCTTACAAGTAGAATTCTTTTGTCCTACATTGTTCAAGGATGCATATGCATATGGGAAAAATTGTGATAGATGCCATGGGACCGGAAGCATATCAAGGTGGAATGAGATGCCATTGACAAACATTTTGGTGGTAGAATTATTTGACGTATGGGGCATTAATTTTCTAGGCTCGTTTCCTTCTTCTTATGGTAATAGGTATATCCTCGTGGCCATCGAATACGTATCCAAATGGGTTAAAGCTAAAGCATACCCAATGAATAAAGCTAAGGTAGTCTTGTGATTCCTACATAAGCATGTGTTTACAAGGTTTGGGACTCCTAGATCTATAATTAGCGATGAAGGATCACATTTTGTAAACAAATGGCTTAAGTGGTTGCTTGAAAAGTATGATGTGAAACACAAAATTTCACTACCTATCATCTATAGTTAAATGGGCAAGTTGAACGTGTAAACTGTGAGATCAGAGGAATCCTTGAGAATGTGGTGTGAACTAATAGAAAAGGTTAGTCTCAAAGGCTTGATGATGCTCTATGGGCCTGTCGAAGAACTTTTAAAACACCTTTAAGAATGATTCCTTACCGGTTAGTCTTCGAAAAAGCATGTCATTTGCCACTTGTGTTGGAAAATAAAGCTCACTAGGCTTTGAAACAATTAAATTTGGATCTTAAGCAAGCTAGTGAGAGAAGAATTTTACAGCTTGACGAGTTGGAGGAGTTGAATTATTTTCGTACGAGAATGCCGAAATGTATAAAGAAAAGTCTAGAAGATGGCATGACAATCATATACAACCTCTTGAATTCAAAGAAGGTCAGAAAGTGTTATTATTTAATTCAAGGCTGAAGTTATTTACGAGAAAGCTAAAATCCCGATGGAAAGGACCTTATACCATCTAAAAAGTTTATCCATATGGAGCCATCAATTGTACGACAACAATAGAGGTACGTTTAAGGTAAATGGTCAAGGTCTCAAACAGTATTGGGATGGTGAAGTTGAGCGAGTTGAAACCTCGTTCAATGTAATAGACCTATAATTTTTATGCTTTTATTTTTAATAAAAGGCGTACTTAGAAATTATTTTCTTGAATTAATACATTAAATTAAGTCTGTCTAAGAATATTGAAACTTAAGCGGGACCATTTGTGACCCCTCCAACCTTTCCTGCGATATTAATTTGATGTAATTTTTTGAGAAGGAATTTTCTAAGTAATCCAAATTTTTTTTAATTTTAATTTTAGTTTTGCAATTTTAATTTTCTTTATTATTAATAAAGAGGGTTAATTTGGCCCAAGTACTAATTAGTATATTTTCCTAGTTTGGGCTTCCCTCTTTACCTTGCCACCCAAGCATCCTTATGTAGCTAAATTTTTGCTACAAATTTACCTTAATCTACTACTATATAAACCCCTCTATACCATCATATTCCTCATACCATTCAAAGCAATTAGCTTCGAACCCTAGCCACCTATATCTTTCTTCTTGCCGTTACCCTCAAATCCCAAAGAATCTCTCCAAAATCTCTTTTTTGTCGCAAAACCCTACTATCCCCACTGCAATCTTCTTGCAAAAGCAAAGCCTTCACCGTCGCAATCTCGATGTTGTTGCACTTTTGTCGCTATTGTAATTCCATCACTGCTGCAACCTTCAGCCACCACACATTGCCAATTTCTTTTCCTTTTTCCAAAACTCTACCTATCTTTTGGGAAAAATACCATGCCTCGCAAAAAAACTAGATCTTCCAAGACTTTTGTCGAGAATCCAATATTGTCTTAAGATGATGAAGCAAGGGAAAGATTTGATTCTTTCTTTAAGAATCAACCCATGATATCGAAAAAAAGGTTTCAATTTGGAGTGCCTTGTTATGCCATTGTCACTTCGAAAGACAATTAATGATTTAAATTGGGGAGCAATTCTGTGGTACACAATCAATGCCGGATGAAGATTTAGTGCGAGACTTCTATGCAAACTTGACCACGCCAAAAGCTAATGAAGTTCTTGTTCGTAAAAAGATGGTACCCCTTCCTTCTAAATTCATTAATGATTTATTTAAGTTACTTGATGTTGAAAAAGATAAGTACTCTGCCATGATGACAAATATCAATTGGAATTTTCTTCAACAAGTTCTTAATGTGGTTAAAAATTAGGGATCCCAATGGATAATAAGAAATTATGGTAGTCATTCTTGCCGAAGGGAATATTTAAATCCAGTAGCTAAGGTATGGTTTTACTTTATTCGATATAGCTTCATGCCTATCTCACTTAGTTCCACCATCTTAATGGAACGAATGCTTTTGTTGTATGGGATTATGATAGAAAGGTTTATCAATGTTGGGAGAATTATTCTCAAGGAGATTCAAGACTGTGAAAGGAAAAAGGCCGGAAGTGCCTACTTTCCATCATTGATTACTTCACTTTGCTTAAGGGCCTAAGTAAGATCAAAAGCAAACTTAAAGCGTCAATATGTTCAATGTTGCATAACAAGGCATGATCTTGAGTGGTTAGTGAAGAATGTTGGACTATTAAACCAAGTGGAGCCAAATGAACCGAACGAACCAGAATATGATGAGTGATCAACTAAGTTTGAATCTGAAGCTAACTCAACAAATGCTACAGAAGAAGCAGAAACTAAAGAGGAACCAAATAGCCCTAAGCCGAGGGTGGACCTAAATGCTGCTGAACTAGTGGAGCCAAGTTTTAATCCTGAGTTGACCATTCCAATGCCATCTTCTTCAAACACTATGAAGAAATCGAAATTCTCAACTATGATGGATATGTGGAAATTCATGCATAACCAACAAGCTTACAAGAGATATTCAAAAATTAGAGATGATTCCATACGAAATACTTTTAAGAATATCTTTAACACTTTTGTTCCTAAGTTCCCATATCATATCTTCGAGGCATGACAAGAGGAGATTATGAGATGAAGTGTGAAAAAAAAGGGAAACCGAAAAAAGATATGGAGGATATAACACGAATAAAAAGGGGGGAAATTTCTTTTTCTTAGCATTAATTTATTTTTAGGAATTTATATTTCTTTCATAGTTAATATTTTTCTTTTGCATAATAAATAAAATATTACAAGCATGAATAGAATAAGCTCAATGCCTCTTCATTAGAAAAAAATCGAAGTGATGTGGTAATGGGAATGAACATGTCTAGGATGGATTGTTGAAAAAGACTTGGTACTTAAGCAGTCTTCATGACTCACCTCTCTTTCTTACAACACTACTTGGTGTGTAGTTTTCATTCATTACATTGTTTTCGCAATGAGGCCATTGCTTCTTTTTAAAGGGGACTAAGGCAATACTAGCATGAATTTTAAATTTTTTGCTTAAGTAGGTTTCAATGCTTTCACATGAATATGCTGAAATAAGATAATGTTCAGACAAAATTTTTGTTCATAACTTAGCTCAAATGCAAGTATGATTTCTGATTTTATTTGAGTTTTTCTATGTTATCCTATGTTATGAAATGCTTGTATGTTATTAGGTCGTATGTAGCCTTTTACCATGAAAATTGAACTTCTTTTGAAATAGACATGCATGAAGGTTTAAGTCCTTAGAATTGACTTAGAAACTTTCTTGAAGCAAAAATCCTAGGAGGCATAAGAATCTAATCATGATTTAGGCACATTTTCTTTGGATCGTTTGAGCCTGTAACATCTCAAACCTGTCCTAGACGATATGGCTAGATTGAGAAGGCTACATTAGCCACCGAAATGGCTAAGCTAAATTACGTTACTTTTAAAGACTTTAAATAAACTCATTTTAGTGAAAATCATAGTTTTACTTTGAGTTGGCTTCAAATAATTCATTCATTAGGTCGTGTATGCATAGGATTCATTTTATTGCTGAAGTTTTGTTTTAGAAAAATCGTTTGCTTGTCGCTCTTCTTTAAAAAACTCGATGTTAAACTAATGCAGCGAAAATTAGAGAACAATGTCAAATTTTACTTAAGCCTGATATCATGCATTTTCTGGTTATTATGCTTGAGTAATTCATGCATGCAAAAATCCCCCAAAAGAAAAGTTACCAAGCCACAGACCTGAAATAATTAAAAATTACAAGCCAAAACCAATAAAGACTTACTAAAACTTAATTAAAAATAATAATTTGAGGTCCAAGCTGATTCTCCGAATGTCGAGTCCGGTCCTAATTTTGAGGTTTATCTGAAAAGTTAAACACTTTTAAGGGGTGAGCTTATGAAAAGCTCAGTGTGAGTCAAATAATTATTTAAACGGCAAAAACATCAAATACAAAAGCAGAACCATTATAGGAATTTCATCTCATTACATAGCCATTATCAAATTGATGTCAAGCGGTGTATGAGCATAGGTCATCATTCATTTGAGTAGCAATCATTCATTTTGATACTATTCATTACAAAAAAATACAATGCGTAGCATAAATAAATAGCATTCGAATATGTTGTGCACATGAAGCAATGCAAAAAGGTTCCTACCCATACCATCCGTTACATACCACGAGTTCCCCAGAACCCGTCTGCCAAACTCCAAAACATTATGAACATAGCTCGATGTGGTAAAACCACTGAATAATCAATAATGTAGAAAATCTGTAGGATATCAAATAGTGTGATACAATTGCCAATAACATATAATATGTGATAAAATTGCCAATCCCCTCTGTACTGCAGGTGCAGTGCACTGACTATGAATAATACGGACTTAATATGTTGCCGGTACTCCACGAAACTCCTCTGTCAACCACAAAATCCCAACCCAATGTATATGCAATATGTTACACAATCTCATACATAATCATATCTCAATACTTCAATACTTTTCACATTCATTTGACAGGCTCAGCATGTCCTCAATAATCACATACTTTTAGTACATGGAAACAGTGTTCCAATCTTCAAATTACCAGTGTGTTCGTAACAATCAATATCATTCAATTTCACATACTTTACGGATTTTCATTGTGCATAAATAACACCCTTTTCAGTACAAAATATAACAAATATCTCATGCGTTTAAATCATATATGAGCTTAATATCTCAATACATTATATTATTAAGTTAAACATTCTCATATCTCATAGCTCAAATATGCAATTACAAACTCAATCAAACAGGCAATTTTGCCAACATGTTAATCTTTTAAGGCTCGAAACATACCTGGTTCGACCAATCACAAAATAAATAATTTGGCTATTAAGTCAATCCAATCAGCAAGCTAATTTATCATATATAACATGATATTTAACATTTTCAAACAATTTTATGAGTTTAGGACCCACACCTTATTTTTCTCTTCTTCGTAGCACACTAGCGAATCTTCAAATTTTCCTTAATAATTCCTTAAATGAGCCTAAACCAAAATTCAATATAAATTCAATCAATTTACCACTAAACCAGCCCCCAAACACCCACTTATGAGTTCAAACCAATCTTCCAAATTATAACTATTTTACGAATCCAAACTATTTAGATTCCTTACACTGTATCGATGCAAACCGTATGTACAATCGTTCTTCGCCTTTACGGATGATTTGGGGAGTTTGGGTCAGCACTTAATTCAATAATATACTGGAAAATTAGTAGCTAATTAATGATTAAATTCCTTCATTTAATCAATTCATAACCTTTACCCAACAACTATGTCGAAATAACAAACTAGTTACCTTTAATTGCACTTACGCTTCACAATTTGTGGGATCCGAATGGCCAATTGATCAAGAACGTTTTTCCCTAATTTAAATGGGTTTAAAAGCTGATTAGGAGGGTTCAAGAACTCAAATTAATGATGGAAAAATATAGGCAAGAACCAAGAAAGAAAACAACCCCTTTTCTTGCCCATAGGTGCACGCATCACCACCCGTGGTGGCCAATATTGGGGCTGAATTTTAAAACAGTTTGAGATTTCAATAAAATATGGAAAAATACCTTTGAAATCATTTAAAATCTACCAAATTCAATATCTAGAAATTTTGGTTTTTAATTGAAAATTTTAATCAATAAATTGAAGAGAAAAGAGACCTTGCCCATACTAGTCGAGAGAAACGGCAATGACACTTTCTTGGCAATGTTTGGGATCAATCTTGGAGTTCAAGATTTTAGATTTGGGGCTGACTTTAATGAGGAAAAATGAAAAAAATATGGTGGAGAATATGTTAAAAAATATTGTGGCAAAAATAAAAAGAAAAAGAAAAGAAAGAGATGGTAAAACTAGGTGTAAGTGACGACAACAATGGAGGAAAGGAAAAAAATTAAAATCATAGAGAAGAAGAGAATGAGAGGAATGGCTAGGGAAATTAGGAGGAGCATTAAAGGCTGATTATTAGTTAAAAATTAATATTTATACCTAGGTTAACTAGGCTTGGATGGCCCACACATTAAAACAAGGGCTTTTGTTAAAAAATTAAATTATTTGCATGGGGAGGGAATTGAAGTTAAGACCTCAAGGATAAATTCACTAATGTTTAACCATCAAACCAATAACTCATTCTTGATATAATTTGAAATAATTATTTAAAAAAAAAACAAGGCATGTCACATTCTAGGGTTTAAGGTAAAATTTGCAAAATAATAAAAATGATGCGAGAGAAAGGATTTGAACTTGGGTTTCAAGAAACATTACAGTAACACTTAACCAATAAACCAACACCTCATTTATTTCCTAAAAATGCATAGATAATTTTTAAAAATTAAGGCATGATCACTCTCTCTCGATTCACAAACCCGATCTACTAACCCTCGATTTTTGAGATGTTACAGAGCCTTTTAAGCCTACCATATGTATTTGACCCTTGAAACCTTAATTTGAGCCTTAAAGCCTATTTTATTGTTATTTACCTACATCATAAGTCATGCTACCATCTTTTTAAATTTTATCTTATTCTTCCACCAATCTTAACTATACTTGTCTAAGTGAGCAAAGATCGAGGAAAAATTTAGAAAGATGTACATGTTCTTCATATGTTCAAAAAAAAAAGCTCAATTCAAATGTCAAGCAAAAAGAGCAAAATAAATACTGAAAGTACTGATAAATATTGGGCATATGCTTCAAAATTAAGTTTGGGGGGGTAAAGAACTCATTAGTAGAAAGAATGTACCTCGAAAAGATCCAACGCAAAGTTAGGATCAAGATTATTGAACCTAAAAATTTACTCCTCTTTATCCCTACCTTAAACCTAGCCCCATTACAACCTTATAAAAGACCTATTGATTTGGATGATTATGCCGACTAATTAGTGGAGAGGAATTGCTAAGTTCAACATATGAGGACCATTAATTAGACCTTGTGATTGCTTTGTTTGGTTGATAAGGAAAATTTGATTGAATGGTGAATGTAATGTATGACCTTGAAAAACATGCACTCTATAACTGATGCTAGCATTTTTTCGCACTTAGAACTAAAATTTTGAAATAATGTTTGCATATGAGCGACTTATCAATAAAAAGAGTTTGTGAGCATGATTTTGTTGATGCATGGTTATGTATAGAGATTGATGCTACTTAAACTTATTGCAAAATTTGCCTTAGCAAAAGTTTGGAGGTGTGTAAACTCTAATTTATATAGGTTTTTTCTAGTAGCTTTTACCACCTTTTTAATTAATAATAATCTCGAGTATTTGTTAATTAATTTAGTGAATTTTGTTTAAACCTCAATAATGGACATGAATTTATAAAATATGCAAATTTGTACTTTATTACATGAATTTTATGCATAAATTAAATTATTTCATGCTATTTATTAATGAGTTATATTTAACTCTGTAGTGGGACTATGAAGTTGATTTAATAAAGAGCTTATTATAAAGTTGCATGAACATGAGCTATTTATTTCCTATGTTGGACGACAAAACCATGCTAAATGGGTCAACAAGGTGTTATTTTAACCAAGTTAAAATGATGCTACATTGTGGACAAGTCTGATTATTTAATGGGTCACAGAACTGTCCAACAAGGGGGAGTCAAGCCCAAATTCGGCAGAAGCATGTCAGCACAACCTTATTGGTTAATTAAAATAAATTACATACCTGGTTCAATTTTGACAGGAACGCAACCACAAAACCCCTGAGACCTAAATACAACAAATAAAACGATTATAATGGTAATAAGGCATGAGGCAATCAAGAATTAAACTCTTCCAGCACCAAAACTCTTCCATAGTCTTACCATTTATCAAATCGCAACGACACGAAACTATGATGTTGAAGGAGCGTTAAACGTCTCACGACCTTCACCTAAACATAGAACTAAATAATTAACAACTACAAAACAACAACACCACTAGCATCTCACAACCCAAAAATTAAACAATTTAAGATCCATTAACATTACTTAAGATAACGAAAGTGAAGAAGCCCAAACAAGCAGCCACAAATTGCAAGTAATCAAATGCCAACAGGATAGCAAAAAGAAAGATTAAAAATTACCCACTTCCAAAATGAAAGTGGCGCAAGAAGAGAGAGAAAAAATAAAAACAAGAACAGAAAGAAAGTGGAAACGTGGGTTTGAGGGAATGAGTTTTGTTTTTTTTTTTAAATAAATTAAAACTTAAAATTTAAACCAACACAACTACCCACTTCCTATCCCTCTAATCAAGCAACAAGTATTCCCCCCACTCTTAGCATTAAACTTTAACTGAAATTCTACTAAGCAACACAACCAAAAATTACTTAGCAAAAGACTCTCCCAAAGACTCGAACTCACAACCCACCCTTCACACCCAAGGCAACCACTGAAGCAGGTATTTAACTATGATAAATTTTATTAGAGAAAGAATTAAATCTTTTGGGCGTTACAGTTTGAGTATGTCTAGGTATCTATGCATATGGGAGAAGAAAAGAGCATATTTTGGATACACACGGGCTGTCACACGACCGTGTATCACACACGGGCAACCTGCAGGGGCATGTGCCCTTAGCGTGTTTAAGTGTAGTATCCACACGGTTTGAGACACGACCATGTGAGGGTATTTCAATTGTTACACGGGCTAGCACACGGCATGCGACACAACCATGTGGTTTCATTTCGAATGATACACGATCAGGGATACGGTTGGCTACACTGCCATGTCCCTGCACCACACGGCCAGGGTAGTGCCACAAGGCCGTGTGACCCCTGTTTTGATTTTTTTATTTTTTCTGAATATTTTGATTTGTTTCGATTTTATCCCTGAATGTTTGTAACTTATTTTTAGGGCTTCAAAGGCTCGATTTAAGGCCAGTAAATGTTTGATTTATTTTATGTTGAATCTTATCTGAATTTATGAAATTATTTTTATGATTGGATGCTAATTGAAGTGAAATGTTTCGACTTGTACGGTAACACTCTGTAACCCTATTCTGATAACAGAATATGATATGGGTGTTACATAATACCTTTAAAAAAACATATAATTATTCATTTAATTTTAAAACTATTCAAATAATATTGTTTGAATTGTTATAATTCTTTTTCAAAATCAAATGATATAACTTTTGACCAATGACCAAAAGATTTATCTTTTAATTAATTACACCCATTCATTTATAGTTATTTGGACAGTATAAATATTTGAAAATGTTCCAATAGAAAGTTCCTTTAGTTATTGAATTTAGCTTGTGTGTTGTTTTGAAGTGGTTGTTGGATAGGAGCTATAGACCGTGGATGTTGTGGAGTCTATGCATTGGTATTGACTGTGGTATTAATCAGCTGTTGCGTGTTCAATTCATAATTATACTTTGGCAAGCCAATTTTATGGATAATGCTCTGGCAAAAATAGGTATAAGGAGATCTTTGCTATTTAAAGCCTGGTGGTGTTTTCTGACATTGATTGAGCTGTAGTTGATTGCTTCATGTCAGGTAGTTCTTTAAAGTGTAAGAGTACTATGGATGTTTTGTAATCTTGTCATCTTTGACAGAGCTTGGATTTTGCCAACTTCTTTCTATTTTTCTTATTTTATATTGACTAAGAAAAAAAAATATCCACTTCCACTTCTTTAACTTGTAATTATTGTTCTAAAATAGCTTTATGGGAAATTGTATATCAAGAAAGGCGAGAACAACAAATGTCGAACAGAAGCAGTTGTTGTCACATCGATGGCCATTTTGCAGATAGTAAAAGACCGACCTCATCAAAAGAACAATAGGAAGCTACCAGGAGTTATTGTCTGTCACTTTGACAATAACGATCCCTTGTTTTAGTTGTTTGCTGGCTGGTTGGTTAGGTGAAGAGCGTCGTGTGCTGTCAGGAAGGCTCTACAAGGTAAAACCTTTGATAATCTATACATCTATAATTACAAAGATATATGATATAAGCTTCTATATATACATGCATATAAATCTTTTAGTTTTATTTTGTCAAGCAAATGATATTTCTATGTTGTTTGGATTCTTAAAATACAACATCTCAACTGAACAATACTTAGAAAATGGGGAAAAACAACTAGTCTTCTATCATTTTTATCCTATTCTATGTGATTGGATTCAAATTTTAATACTAGGTTGGATCAAATTCATATAGATTGATACAAAATTTTGATATTTTATTTCAAATTTTTTTATTTTTCTTTAATTATTTTTATTTTTATAACTCTATTAAAAATATAATTGTCTTCTATCATTTTTATCCTATTTTATGTGGTTGGATTCAAATTTTAATAGTAGATTCTATCAAATTCATATAAATTGATACAAAATAAAAAAACATTACACCATGAATTAGAGATAAAAATAATTATCACGAAAATGTTAAAAGAGATGATTAATAAAAAATGTTCTTTTTTTAGAAAAAAGGTATAATTTATTTTACCTGAATTAATCAAGGATAAATGAAGATGACGCCCATTTTTTCCCATGCACACAACACTTCAGTTTTTGTGCGGTACTAACGCCCAGCTAGGTCATAATAATACTACACCCATCATCATCATCATCAACCATTTCTTATCAATGTAAAATTTTCATTATATATTTATTTATTGCAAAACATACAATTAGTTAATTATAGATCATTTAAGAAAAAAAAGAAGCAAAACAACTATCCAAACTCTAGTCCATATACTACATGTTGTTAAGGAGGCTTTAGTATATTATCAATAAAGTTCAAAGTTCTGGGTCGTGTTTTACAATGTATAATTATTATATGTGAGTCTATAGTTATATCATACACAATTGTCAGCTGTGGGTTCTATCTAATTTGTTTGTGTTTTTCATTGGTTTGACTTTATTTGTAACTGTTTGTGCACGTATTGTATTATATTTGTACTTATAAACTCTCAAGAAAAAGAAGATACCTCTTATTTGACCGTTGAAATCTCACTACCATTTCAGTTAACATTAGAGATGTTAATGTGCTAGGTCAAGTTTGAGTTGGAT
Organism: Gossypium turneri; assembly: GCA_008044935.1. Lineage (NCBI taxonomy): Eukaryota > Viridiplantae > Streptophyta > Magnoliopsida > Malvales > Malvaceae > Gossypium > Gossypium turneri. The sequence goes on from CP032580.1 coordinate 23,077,860, forward strand.
CCATGAATGGCATCAATATCATACATAGATGTTCAAGCCTAACTTGATATGTGCTTCAAAATTTACTCTATCCCACCAATACTTGTTAATGGCTAATCTAAGCTCGTTTAGATTTACCAATATAATATATTAAATCTACTAAATTTCTAGTGGACCTTCAAGCTTGGGTGAGTAGTTTGGCCCTTGAAAGTTCCACTAATATAAGACAATACAATGCACAATAGACCACGAACCAAACAAAACAAGACAAAATGCAGAGAGAAATCAGACAAAACCCATACAAGCCATATGCACATTGTTATAATTGAGTGATCCGAGTCATTATTTAAATAAAATATAGTGGTAAATTAAAATAAAAGTAAAATCCATATAGAACTGCACTTCTTTTATTTTATTTTAGAATAAGGTTTTTTTAAACCTTATTAAACTCTATCTATTTGATATTTATTAGAATAAGGTATTTCAATCTTACTACACTCCTATTAGAATATAGTTTTACAAGCCTATAAATAGATATAGTCTACTCCACTTGTAATTATTCGAATTCAACATAGTGAATTTTCTTGTTCTCTGCTCGTGGTTTTTTCCGAAAGGGTTTCCACGTAAAAATCAGTGTGTTCTTTATCTTTTTTTCTCTTTTCTTTGCGATATATTGTCATTACTAACATTCTATTTTTCACAAATTGGTATCAGAGCTTTCGTGTTGTTCATCTCAATCACAATAATGGCGTCTTTCAAGTATGAAATTCTGCTATTGGATCACAACACCAAATTCGTGTTGTGGCAGATAAAGATGCAAGTAGTTCTTGCACAGATGGACTTAGGGGATGCCCTTCTAGGGATAGATAAGATGCCTTCGACATTGACAGAAGAAGACAAGAAGCGTAAGGATAGAAAGGCATTAACACAATTACATCTGCATTTGTCTAATGAAATTTTAAAGGATGTGATGAAGGAGAAGACCACTACTGTATTATGGAAGGGGCTGGAAAAAATATGTATGTCAAAAAATCTAACCAGCAAGTTGCATATAAAGCAGCGCCTTTATGCTCATCGTTTGGAGGAAGGTGCGTCTGTGCATGAACACTTAACAGTGTCTAAAGAAATTCTCTCAAACTTGGAGGCCATGGAGGTTCAGTATGATAAGGAAGATCTAGGATTGATTTTACTTTGTTTGTTGGCCCTGTCTTATTCAACCTTTAGAGACACAGTTTTATATAGCCGCAAGTCTTTCGCAGTTGATGAGGTTTATGATCCTTTAACCTCGTATGATAAGATGAAGCATCTTGTGGTTAAACTCGACTCTCAGAGAGAGGGACTCATTGTTCGTGGAAGATAAGATCGGAATGTTGATGATGATAGTGGAAGGACACAGGAATGGAATCCTCGTGGTAAATCTAAAGGTAGATCGAAGTCTTTAAACAGAGGTAAAACTTGTAACTTCTGCAAGAAGAAAGGGCACACTGAATTTGAGTGCTATAAGTTGCAGAACAAGATCAAAAGGGAGGCTGTGAATCAAAAAGGAAAACAACTAGAAAAATCTGGTGAAGCTGATATTGTAGAAGACTACAGCGATGGTGAACTTCTAGTCACTTTTGCCAACAATTCTAAAGTGAGTAAGGAGTGGATCATTGATTCGGGCTGCACCTTCCACAAGAGTCCCAATCGGGATTGGTTTACAACTTACAAAACAGTGTCTGAAGGTGTTATTTTGATGGGAAATAATACGTCGTGTAAAATTGCAAGTGTTGGAATGATTAAAGTTAAGATGTTTGACGGAGTTATCAAAACAGTTAGTGACGTACAACATGTTCCAAAATTGAAGATCAATTTAATTTCATTGAGTACTCTTGATTCAAAAGGGTGCAAATATACAATTGAAAGTAGGGTTTTGAAGATTTCCAAAGGTTCCCTCGTTGTGATAAAAGGGCAGAGAAAGACTGTCAAGTTATATGTTTTGCAAGGTTCTACTGTTACTAGTGATGCAGTTGTCGCTTCCTCTTCCTTGTTAGATGATTATATTACTAAAATTTGGCATATGCGCCTAGGGCATAAGAGTGTGAATGGCATAGCAAAATTGAGCAAAAGAGGACTTCTTGATGGGCAAAGAATTTGCAAACTAGATTTCTTTGAGCACTGCATTTTTGGGAAGCAAAAGAGAGTTTGATTTACTAGAGGAATCCATAACACGAAGGGAACATTGGAGTATATTCATTGTAATCCATAACACGAGAGGTAGAGCTAATTATATGCTAACTTTTATTGATGAGTTTTTCAGAAAAGTTTGGGCGTTCTTCCTAAAACAGAAAAGCGATGTGTTTTTTGCATTTAAGTCTTAGAAAACTATAATTGGAAAACAGACAGAAAAATAAATAAAACACCTCCACACAGAAAATGGCTTAGAGTTCTGTTTTCATGAGTTTAATGAACTATGCAAGTCAGAAGGGATAGTGAGAGACTTGACAGTTCGTCATACTCCATAATAAAACGGCGTTGTAGAACGAATGAAAGAACGATCATAGAGAAAGTTTGATGTATGTTGTCTAATGCTAACTTACCGAAGTTGTTTTGGGCCGAAGCAGCCTCTACTGCATGTTTTTTGATCAACTGATCTCCATCCATTGCCATTGAGAATAAAACTCCACAAGAGGTATAGTCTAGTAATCCTACTGATTATTCTAATTTAAAGATCTTTGCGTGTCCTGCGTATGCTCATGTTAATAATGGAAAATTGGAATCGAGATCCATTAAATGTGTTTTTCTTAGTTATAAAGTTGGTGTAAAAGGTATAAGTTATGGTGTCTTGAAAATAGAAAAGCTGTGATTAGTAGAGATGTTATTTTTTATGAAACTGTTATGCTTCCTAACTTATCTCTTAAAGACTCTTTCAATAAAGAACATCAAAAGTAGGTGGAGCATCAGATTAATCCAGAATCTACAATAGAGTTGAATCCTCAAGCCAGTACAAAAATTCAGAATAGAGTTGCTTCTTCACCACAATACTTTATCACCAAAAACAAAACTAGAAGAGAAATTAAACCTCCAAAGAAGTATGCCAAGGCTGATCTAGTTGCTTATGCTTTAAATGTGGCTGAAGATATATATGCAAACCAAGAGCCATCTAATTATTTTGAGGCGGTTAGCTGTGAAGACTCAGAAAACTGGATGTTTGCTACGCAAGAGGAGATGGAATCACTCCACATAAACAAAACATGGGATTTTGTGAAACTTCTTAAAGGTAAAAAGGCTATTTGTTGTAAATGGTTGTTTAAAAAGAAAGAAGGGACTCCAGGAGTTGAAGGACCTAGATATAAAGCAAGGCTTATTGCAAAGGGTTACAGTCAAATTCCAGGAGTGGACTTCATATATGTGTTCTCCCCAGTTGTGAAGCATAGTTCGATTCAAGCTTTGCTTGGTATTGTAGCCATACATGATTTAGAGTTTGAGCAGTTAGATGTAAAAACTGCATTTTTGCATGGAGAACTTGAGGAGGATATTTACATGCAACAACTAGAGGGTTTTACAGTCTCAGAAAAAGAGGATTACGTTTGCTTACTGAAAAAGTCCATTTACAGTTTGAAACAGTCACCAAGATAGTGGTACAAGAGGTTTGATTCCTTTATGACTTCTCATGATTTCAAAAAAAGTAGCTTTGACAATTGTGTTTACTTTAAGAAAAACAGTGATGGTTCTTTTGTGTATCTACTCCTTTATGCTGATGACATGTTGATAGCAGCGAAAGATAAAAGAGAGATAAGAAAGGTTGAAGCCCAACTAAGTGAAGAATTTGAGATGAAAGATTTAGGACCAGCAAAGAAGATACTTGGTATGGAGATTCTTAGAGATAGAAAAACAAGTAATTTGTACCTAAGTCAGAAGGGTCATTGAGAAAGTTCTTTGCAGGTTCAATATGCAGAGTGCTAAACTTGTTAGTACTTCTTTAGCAGCCCATTGCAGACTTCCATCAGCTTTGTCTCCACAATTAGATGATGAGATTGAGTACATGTCACATGTTCCATATTTTAGTGCAGCGGGATCTCTCATGTATGCTATAATTTGTTCACGTCCAGATTTATCATATGCAGTCAGTGTAGTTAGTAGATATGTAATGCCCCGAAAATTGGGCCTAGAAGTATTGGGCCTTGAGCAAGGGAACGGTTAGGAAATTGTGCACAAAAGTATGTCTACTTTAGTGGTGAAGGGTCCTGAGAGGAGTTGGAAAAGTCTTGGGTTCAAAACTGGGCTTTAGCAAAAATTTTAGTTTTAAGTGGATAAAACCCTGGATGATAGAATGTAGGCCTTTTAAATTATTGTGTTAAAAAAAATGTCATAAGGAATCATGTGGTCTAGTGGTTGTGGCATCATTAAGGTTACAAGGGAGTCTGGTTTCAAGTCTTGGCTCTTGCATTTTATTTTTAGTTTTCTCTTAAATGAACCTAGACACTGGCACTTAGGCCTTATTAGTAATAATGCTTGTTTTGTGTCACAAAAGAGCTTGTGGTCCAGTGGTAAGTGGCGTGTTCAAGGTTGCAAGGGAGCTTAAGCTCGAGTCTCATGATGGACAAGGGAGTATTTATTTTATGTCCTTGCAGCATGAGAAGTGGAGTTTGACCGAAACTCTGTCAGGTGAAGTTTGATTTGGTCTTGGAGGGTTTTGTGGAGCAAATCAAGAAGGAGATTCAGGAGAAAATCAAGGAAATTTGAAAATGGCAGGTTGGTAGGGTGTTGTGGCCGATTGGGGACTCTAAGGCTTAGTGAAATTCGACTAAGGGGAAAGGAAGGGAGCATTTTCGGTACAAGGCAATTCTTTGATCGGTTTTGAGAGGGTTGAAAGGAAGGTGTCGAATGTTCTTTGGGATTTCTCTATCATTCGGGGTTCCTTTTGGGTTTGCATTTTAGCTATCGAAGTGATCAAAATTTCCACTACTTCTCCTCCTTCCTTCAATTGTGGAATAGGTAATCTTCTTTTTGGTTTCTTTTTCTTTCTTTACTTTGCCAAAATCCTTTTCCTCTCTCACTCTTGTTTCTGCTTCTTCTTTTCCTTCTAAATCCTTCTCCTCTCGCCCTCCTTTCTAAACCAAACTTACTCTCCATCTTCTTCTTCTCTACTTCCCACTCTCTTCCAATCATAGTCGAATTCTTCATAAGGCTTTTTGTGTACGTTTAGTTTATCATCTTTCCCTATTGTGTTTGGCCGATATACCTGAACTATTCCAACCGATCCCATCATCATCAATGTTGGGTTCTAAAATCTCTAGAAAGGAAATGAAGGTTTCCGATAATATGTTGCGTAAAGAGATATCAATGGTGGCGAGTAGTAGCCATTCTGAGGGAGGATCAAGAATAGTGCCAGTTGAAAATGGGCATGTAGTCCCTGCCCCCAAATTTAAGCAGCGTAAGGTGTCAGCTATTCGGGATTTTCCACTGGGGTACGGTAAGGTGGCTGTACCAATCTCTGGATCAAGTGGGCAAACCACAACCAACTGATCTAGTCAAGGGAGAGGTAATCTGTTGGACAAGTATTTTTCGGTAGAGGCTGTTTTTGATAAGTTGGTTAGGATTCGATTAACCCGTTTGATAAGTGATTAATGGATTGCCTTGATTGAATGTAGGTTGGAGTTCTCGTGGGTCTTTCTCACAGAATCAGGTGTGTATCTGTACACCGTAAATCGTTACTGTCGTAAAGTTTAAAGAGTGTGTGTATTCACACTATCTCTTCTGTGAATTAGCAAAAGTCAAAAAGCCAAAAATACGGCGATTGAGGCCACATGGGCGTGTGAACACTTGTGTGGTAAATCGAGCCCACGAAACATGGTGTTAGACTGTAGAGGCCACCACGAGCGTTTTCATGCTCTTGGGCCATTATAGGCCTCGTTGGACTGAAGTGGGTCGTATGGGCCCAATGGGCTCGTGGGCTCCACACAGATAAAATCCATGTTAAGTGACGAATACTAGACTGGGCTATATAGTTCACATAGACGTGACTGAATTTGGGCTAAATGGGCCACATGAGTGTGTGGGCCCACTTGGGCCGAATATGGGCCTTGGGCCCATTTGCACCGTTATGACCATTTAGGTTATATGTGTCGCTCGAGGCAACTGCAGGCCTTTGAAAAGGTTGTTAAATGATCGAAATACCCTCGAAGGGTAAAATGACCAAAATACCCCTAATGTAAAAATACCATTTTACCCCTAACTGACGAAATGACTGCTACACCCCTGGTGGTAGGTTGACTGATATATGTATAAAGTTATATGACTGATACTGAGCATGGCATCCTGCATTCACGTATGTTACTATGGCATGTCACCCTGCATGGGGTTGGGTTAATATTGACGAAGGAAGTGTATGACTTGTAGCCGTTCTGTTCAAGGCTTACTGCCTTTCTGCTTATGGCTTTTAGTCTTTCTATTAACTGTAGCGTTGCTGCGATATTTATGGCTTTTAGCCATTCTGTCTACGGTGTCGAGCCGTTCTGTTGACTTAGTGCCGCAGCCGGTGCTAAGCTTGGTGTGTTGGCTGGGTGGGTCGATTTTATCCCCACATGGTGTGTTGGTTGGTACGGGTGGTGTATTGGTTGGATTGGGCTAGATTTCTATCTGCATAACTGCATTTGATACTGATTCTGTAATGGGCTTAGGTGCACCTGGTTCTGTTAATGGGCTCTGGCCCAGTCTATTTCTGCATACTGTATATCTGACTGTTTGTATTATAAGGGATTACAAAATGAGTTTTCGCAAACTCACCCTTTTGCCTAACTGTGCAGGTGATCCCTAGCCTTAGGCAATTTAGAGCCGCGAGAGACTCGGAGGTGGCCACACAATCGCTGACACTCTGCTGTAGCCTTTTTATTTTAATTTTATATTTTGGGTTTTAATTCTGTTATAAGGCTTTTGAGGGATTAAATTTTTAAAACGACTTTAGTTTTCCTTATTTAAAACTGCTAAACACGAATTTTCAAAATTAACAGCTATTTTCCAAAAACACTTAAAAGTAGATGTTTTTACATTTCAAACTTTAGTAGTTTCCGCGATTGGAATAACCTAAAGTATCAATTCCAGACATTAAGTAAACGTTTTTGACGAGATGATTTGGTAAACTCGAGCAAAAGGATTGAAACATAGAAATGAACCTTTAACGACAAATTTAGTTTTTGATCGACGCTTTGATGTGACATGCCATATTCGGCCATAACATTTGGGCCGGGTTTAGGGTGTTATAAGATACATAGCGAATCCCGATAAAGAACACTGAAAAGCAGTTCAGTGGATTTTACGATACTTACGAGGTTATCTCTTTACAATCAGAGGTTGTGCAATCAGTTGGAAAGCCACTTTGCAAACTACAGTCGCTTTGTCTACAACTGAAGCTGAGTACATGGCAATTACTGAGGCTTTTAAAGAAGCCATTTGGTTGAAGGAACTCTTTAGTGAACTCAATGAAGACCTTCAAATCAATATAGTATTTTGTGAAAGTCAGAGTGTCATCTTCCTTACAAAAGATCAAATGTTTCATGAGATAACAAAACAAATTGATGTTCGGTACCATTTTGTTCATTGTTGAAGTTAAACCCTTGAGGGGTTTTATGGAAGAGGTGGAGAACTTGTTCGTAAAGAGTTCGCGATGAAGAACATGTTCATTGAGAATTCGTGTCAAGGTGGAGATTGTTAGAATTGAGTGACCCGAATCCTTATTTAAATAAAATACAGTGGTAAAATAAAATAAAATAAAAGTAAAATCCATATAGAACTACACTTCTTCTATTTTATTTTAGAATAAGGTTTTTTAAATCTTATTGAACTCCATCTATTTGATATTTATTAGAATAAGGTATTTATATCTTACTTCACTCCTATTAGAATATGGTTTTACAAGCCTATAAATAGACATAGTCTACTCCTATTGTAATTATTCGAATTCAACATAGTGAATTTTCTTCTCCTCTGCCTGTGTTTTTTCCCCGAAAGGGTTTCCATGTAAAAATCTGTATGTTCTTTATTTTTCTTTCACTTTTATATGCGATATATTGTCATTACTAACATTCTATTTTTCATGCATAGGGTGGGAGACAAACCCAAACATCGCAAATACGGATGGTGAGACTCAAACCCAAGCCTTTAAGGCAGCCATAACCTTTGGCAAGACCTTATTGGCAGTACTAGTGTATCTTGATTTATTGTTTCAGGTTTATCTGTATTTTCGAGTATTTTTCACACATATATATTTTTAGTTTAATTTTTTTCTAAAAAAATAAATTAATTATCATAGATATATATCTAAATTACATAGTAATAATACATATACACATATAAATTTTAAATTTATTAATTAAGTTCTATAATTTAATTTAACAATTACATTTTTAATAGGATTATAAAAAAATAAAAATTTGAATTTGAATCCAACCACGTAGAATAGGATAAAAATGATAGAAGGCTAGTTTTTTTTCCCCATTTTCTAAGTATTTTAAGTTGAGATCTTGTATTTTAAGAATCCAAATAACATAGAAATATCATTTTCTTGACAAAATAAAACTAAAATATCTATAAAATCTATATGTAAGTATATATGGAAGCATATATCATATATCTTTGTATGTATAGATGTATAGATTATCAAAGGTTTTACCCTGTAGAGTCTGCTTGACAGCACAAGGCGCTCTTCAGCCAAGCAAGCAGCTAATAACCAACTATAGCAGGGAGTCGTTGTTGTCAAAATGCCTAACAGTACCTCTATGTAGCTTCCAATTGCTCTTTTGATGAGGCCGAACTTTTACTATCTGCAAAGTGGCCACCGATAGCAGTGATAACTGCTTCAGTTCAGCATCTGCCGTTCTCACCTTTCTTGATATACAATTTCCCAGAAAGCTATTTTAGAACATTGATTACAAGTTAAAGAATTGGAAGTGGATATTAATTAAGTAGCACATATTTGGAGGGACATAATAGAAAAAGAGTTTAAATTATTGGATTTAAATTGAAATTAACAAAAATATAAAAATAAAACTTTGTAGTTATTCTCCAAATACAGACATATTATTATTGCTTATAAATCTAAATGGATTCTCACTGCCATTTGTGTAGAAAATTTGAGTCAAATTCAAGTCTGCATCTATTATGTAACTGTTGTTTGGAAATTAATTTTTTAGAAACACTTGTCAAATATTTTTTTTAAGGTTAATTACCAAAAACCGTTAAGTAAATTTAGTAGTTTAGTTATTGCTTATAGATTTATACTAATTTTAAGATTTTCAGTTCATTTGAAATTTTTAGTATTTTTGAGTTTTATTATGCGTAAATCATGTATGAATTTTTGAATTCAAAATTTATTTTGATTTAAGATTTTTCATGTGTAACCCTATTCAAAATTTTTCTTATTTAAGTCCGAATATATTTTAATTATCAATTTTAATTTCGATAATAATCTTTAAATATGTATTATTTGTACTCGTAATTATAATCTTATTTATAATTCTACTTGTATCTAAAAAGGTATAATTTACAATTTTTAGAAGTGATTAAAAGCATTTTGTTTAAAATATTAAATATTGCTCATTTAATTCTCTCTTGTTTTGCTGCGTTGTGTTGCAGTACTATAAGCAGTCTGTGTGTCAATATGATAGGGGCTTGTTGTCTGTGGTCCATTCACTTATATTATCAATTGAAAAAGTTAAAAGGATTAACTATTTAAATTAATTAATAACATTATAAAAGTAAAGGGATTAAATTATGTCAAAAATTAAAATATGTAAATTAAATTATAAAATTCAAAATAGCTTAGGAGTTAAATTTGAAATTAATCATTGTGAAAAAGATTAAGACAAACCTAAAAGAAAGGGGAAGCCACTTATTAGTCTATAAAATTATTAGAGTATTCAAATTATATATAATTATATAATATTTTAATTAAAAAGTTGAGGATATTAATAATTGAGATTAATTAATGACATCTAATAAATTAGTATCTTAGAAATTAAATTATAAATATTAAATTTCAAAATTAAAATATATTAAAGGGAACAAAACTAAAATCTAATTATTTATAGAAAAAGAAAAAGGTAAAGTGAGCTTCGAATATGACACGTGTCAAAATTTTCCATTTCCATTTAGCATATACATTAAATATAAAAGTGTGGTACATCAAATATATGAAGAAAAATATAAATTCAAAAATACATTTTCATATATATATATATATATATTCATGATGCAACACTAATTCATTGTATAACGTAACCTCCTCAATTCGACCTAAATGTTAGATCTGAATTTGAGATACTATATCAACCTCCAAGATGGCCTAACAGGGTTAGTGAAGTTTTAGAAACAATTATTTTAAAAAATTTATTTAATTTGGTAGAAAATTAGTTTAAATGTCGGTTTATTATTTTTCAATATTTTACTATTAAAATTTGAATCCAACTGTAATATCCCAAACCCGACCTAGACATTATGACCGAATCTGAAGAAGTTACATCAACTCGTTAGAAAAACCAATTTAAAATCTAGCTTAAAAATCGTGTGATTTCAAATCTTCATTTTAGTTGACCTCATACGAATTTTAAAAAATCTCAAGTTTGAAAACACTTATTCCACAACATAATCACGTAATCATTTATTTAGAAAAGCAGTGGAATTTTCAAGAGTTTTAGTTTTAAAAATTGAATTTCAATTTGTTAATTCGTATGATTTTGCAGTTTTACGTTAAAAATATCAAAAATTGACGAACAAACAAAAACCCAAAAACAAAGTCTAAAAACAAATTTATCGTCCAAAAAGTCTAGAATAGTAAATAACGTAAATCATCATATTTAATTAACTGAGAAAACAATTTAAGCTCTTGCACGCCGTCTGTTCCTAAGATAGTCGATTACCTGAAAAGTCAGAAAAATTGGGTGAGCTTATAGGCTCAGTGTATAACTCAACCCCAAACAAGCATAATAGACTCAAATACAGTAACAATTAAAGAAATAGATGCAATTCAATTAGATATAATTTTTGTTTCAGATACAGATGCAATCTCATATACAAAACTAGTGCTGATACAGATCCAAATACAGACACAGAAATAGATCCTACCCCCATCCGTTATACACCATCTCCGTCCCACCAATACACACCAAATAGGACTACAAGAGCCCATCCATCCGTCATACCAATAAGTGAACGTATGTAACACCCCAAACCCGGCCTAGACGTTATGGTCAAATTTGGCGTGTCACATTGAAGTGTCTTTTGAAAATTGGACTTGTTGGTAAAAATTTGATTCTAAGTTTAAAAACCCCTTTATTATTATTTAACAAATCATCTAGTCAAAACGTTTCCGCTGTTATCTGCTATTATTATAATAGGTTGATCTAAAATCGCGAAAGCTTTTGAAAACTCTAATGTTTAAATTTCGTGTCTTTGAAAATAGTAATTATTTTGAAAATTTGTCTTCTCCTAAACTAGCAAGGTAAAATAAGTAAGCAAAAGCCCAATTAAAAATTTAAACAAACTTAAAAGACCCTTATTACATGAACAAACCCAACACAAACTTTAAATTTAAATAAAAACTAGTAATAAACAGCTGCAGTAGTGTGGCCACCTCCGAGTCCCTCACAGCACCAAATTGCCTATGGCCAAGGATTTCCTGTAAGCAAATAAAAGAAAGGGTAAGTTTACGAAAACTTAGTACCTAATCCCCTATCAGTCATTCAGTAAATAGCATGCAGTAACTGTCTGGGCCTGAGCCCTATTCAGCGATAGTACAGTGTGGCCTTAGCCCAATACAGTAACACAATGTGGGCCTTAGCCCAATACAGAATCAGTGTGGGCTTTATCCCAGTACAGAATCAGTGTGGGCCTTAGCCCAATACAGTAATAATGCAGTGCAATAATGCAACCCATCCCAGTCCAGCTAACACACCACTCCATACCACCAACACACCATGTGGGGATAAAATCGACCCACCCAGCTAACACACCAATATCGTAGCAAAGCTGCCAGTAATAGTATCACAGCAAAGCTGCCAGTAACAGTATATGTGGCAAAGCCACCAGTAGGTCCACAGTCGTCTTGGGCGAACCGTGCGACCTTATTAGTACAATACACTTCCTCCAAATATAACAACCCAATCCCATGCAATATGTGGTGACATAATATCATATGTGTATGCAAAATGTCATGCTCAACCATAGTCATACATATCATAAGGCCATAACAGTCATGTCATCTCCTAGGGGTATAAAAATCATTTTACCTTATGGGGGTATTTCAGTCATTTTACACTATGGGGTTATTTTGGTCATTTTACCCTATGGGGGTATTTCGATCATTTTACCCTATTGGGGGTATTTTGGTCATTCTACCTTATGGGGGTATTTCGATCATTCTACCCTATGGGGGAATTTCGGTCATTTTACACTATGGGGGTATTTTAGTCATTTTACCATATGGGGGTATTTCGATCATTTTACCTTATGGGGGTATTTCGATCATTTTATCCTATGGGGGTATTTCGATCATTTATCAACCTCTCAAAAGGTCTGCAGTCACCTCAAACGACTCTAGTAGTCTAAATGGTCATAACAGCATAAATGCGCCCAAGGTCCAATACTCGGCCCAAGTGGGCCCACACGCTTGTGCAACCCGTTCAGCCCAGATTTCGCCACGATTATGAGATCTACACAACCTAGTTCAGAATTTGCCATAAATCATGGATTTCATCCTTGTGGGGCCCACAAGCCCATTGAGCCCACACGGCCTATTTCGGCCCGTGGCCCATTACGGCCTAAGCCCATGGAAATGCTCATGGAGGCCTCTACAGTTTATTGCCCATGATTCGCAGGTTTGGCTTTCCACACGAGCGATTGCACACTCGTGTGGTCTCAACGTCATATTTTGGCTTTTCAGCTTTTGCCGTTCTACAATTACAGTGGGGTGGTTACACACCTGATGCGATTTGCAGATTCCCTTCATTCCAAACACTCTTACTCCGAAAATCAATGATCATCGTACCCTTGGTTCCCAGGCTATGTGCCAATCAACCTCGACCACCACTAGTTAGGAATGGAAGCAATGCAGGTTCGAGAAAGCTACGAAAACCTTAAAAACCTTGCCGATCTCCCTTCGAGAACAAGGAATAAATGAGATGATATATATCTCTCCATAGCAACAACCTCCCCAAATCCCAATATTCTCTCCTCAAATCTCTCCAAATATCCCTCCTCAAATCTCTCTATGACCAATTCAAACTCCATTTAGCAGTATTTCAATCCAACTCTACCACCCATAAGAATTAGGCAGCAAAATAAATACTCCCTTTTTGATGCACCACCACTCAAACCTTAGACCCCATGTACACTCCACACGCCCCTTACCACTAGACCAGCAACTCCTTTGTATCATATTTTAACCACAATAATTTAAGAACCTACTGTCTAGATCCAAGGATTTTATTCACTTAAAATAAAAATTTTGCATAAGCCAAGGCGTAAACCCCTGACTTTTCAGACACTTCCAAACACTCCTAAATCACTTAACCACTGAAGCAAACATTCATTTATGTCACTTCCTTGCACAACTAAATATTTATGTGCAATCTCCTATCTGTTCCCTTGTTCAAAACCTATTTCTTCTTGGCCCAAAATTCGAGGTGTTACAACGTATGTCACTTTTCAGAATAACACAACCAAGCAGCTAGAAATAATACGATACTCCACCAGAATCAATAAGCATGGTCAAGCCACCATATCAGAAATGTGGTTAAACCACAAGTTAAATCATCTCGGGATGCCCGACAACAATTACCCGTCACCCCGGGTTGCCCGGAAGCGATGGCTTACAAATATCATTATGCAGTTAAACTACCAGAACACTTCCTTTAACACATCAATATCCCACCCCAATACACATGAACGAACTAACAAATATTAAATGCATATATGTCATACATGCTTTTCACATCAAAACATGCTGTCAGAATAATTAAATTACATATCATATACAAATTTCACATTTTTGACATGCTTGCAATAGATACACTTAAATTACATATCAAATATAGTAGCAAAATATCAGATTGATGTTTTATAGTCTTATTTATATAGTACGGACTTGATGGAGCGGTTAAATATGAATCGCACATCAACACGACCCTAGGCATAATTTTCATAAAATGGGCCAACACAGCCTAATACATGCCTGTGTGGCCCACCCGACCCAACTAACCAAGCCCGTGTGGCTCATATGATTTGGGACACATCCTGTCACACGACTGTGTGGCTCACACGGCCTAGCACAAGGCCATATGGTGTCGATAGTCCAATTTTTGGCTTCGCGTCGCTTGCTATTTTTTGGGTTTTTTGATACACACTTGTTCATTTTTCGATGTCGACACCACAACCACACTTCTAGCACCCCTAAAGAAAATTCCAGAACAAGTCGTTCAACAAAAAAATAATAAACTTGAATAAAAAATTGGTCTTTGCCCACTTAAAAGCATATGGTTAGAATTGTTAGGGAATACGACCTAAATGAATGAAATTAGTCCCTTACCCTGAAGGAGAGAGATGGCAACAATCTTAATTTACTGGTAGAGAGTTCTGTGCCACAAGTGCTTCACTTAACGAAACACATTAAGAAATTGGACTAACATCCATTACCAAACTCAACAGTTCCCTTACCTTTCAGGCGGCAGAAAAAGAAGTGAAACATCAAATAACACTACCCAAAAGGAAAATAATCCACTTACCTTGAGACACACACAAATTAAGAACTACGATTATGAATTGCTAATAACAAAAGACCAGTGGAGCGATGACTCAAGTCAGAATAATAGCCCAAAGATGGCAAGGCGACAAAGACGAAAAGAAATGAATAAAGAAAAATACAGAAGAAGAATGACAAATTTTGTAAAAAGAATATAAAAAAAAAACTTTTCTTTGACACTAAAAACTTGCTTGTGAAATACAAACAAAATTGGCAAAAGATGGACAAGTAGGAGAAAGGAATGTAAGAGTGGGAAGATGATGCGATACTAAACGGTTGAGACAAATTTTTTTTAGAGAAATTTTAGGATAATTAATTTAAAAAAACTACCTATTACCCCCACTAAATCTTAATAGTTATCCTTATTAGAATTTTCTCTAGAGTTTAAAACAAAAATAATTCCATTTTGTACACATAAGATTCAAACACAAGACCTTTGAGTAAGCTAAAATATAACCACTGAACCACCAGGCTCATTCTTATTATTAATTGAGAAAACTAATATATAAGATAGATGTTCAAATATAGGAGTTCGGACAAAGATAGGAGATAGGACAAAAGCACACATCCTAACCACTTATCCACTAAACCAAATCAAACCACTTGACAAAATTTTCACAAACTTAACTAAAAAAAAAGGACGTGACCACTCTTGATTTCACTAACCCAATTTCTACTAACTCAATTTTCGAGATGTGACAACAACCACATAAAATATGATAAAAATGATAGAAGACTAGTTGTTTTCCCCTATTTTCTACGTATTTTTAAGTTGAGATGTATTTTAAGAATCCAAACAACATAGAAATATCATTTGCATGACAACATAAAACTAAAAGATCTATAAAATCAATATGCATGTATATATGGAAGCTTATATCATATATCTTTGTATGTATAGATTATCAAAGGTTTTACCCTATAAAGCCTGCTTGATTGCACACGACGCTCTTTAGTCAACCAACCAACCATCAGCCAACTATAACTGGGGTCATTGTTGTCAAAGTGCCTAACAGTACCTCCTGGTATCTTCCTATTGCTCCTTTGATGAGGCCGATCTTTTACTATCTGCAAATTGGTCACTGATAGTGGTGACAACTGCTTCAGCTTGGCATCTGCCGTTCTCACTTTTCTTGATATACAATTTCCCAGAAAGTTATTTTAGAACATTGATTACAAGTTAAAGAAGTGGAAGTGGATGTTAATTAATGAGTAGCACATATTTGGAGGGACTTAATAGAAAAAGAGTTTAAATTATTGGATTTAAATTGAAAGTAACCAAGATATTAAAAAGCTTTGTAGTTTTAGTCCAAATACAGACATATTATTATTGCTAATACACATCTAATAAATCTAAATGGATTCTCATTGCGTGTGATGATTGATATCGACTTCCAAATCCGCTTCGAGATAGCTTGAGAAATTGATTCATACAACCGAATATTGAATTCATTAACAGTTTTCTACATTGGTTCCCTGACACGGTTGAAGCTGCTAGGTCGTCTCTCAAATAAAACACAACATCAAGGGCAATTCTTCTTCTTTCCATAAGCAATGCAAAGGACATTCTCCTCTAATGATTTAACCATTATTCAAATATTAAATATTGAGAGGAATTTAGATTTGACCCTTAAATAGATTAATTCAAATAATAATAACCTTCTATCTTAGAAAATCAGCAGATATTACTTAACTGTGCAATTTAAAAATAAGTTTATTATAAATTTATTTTTTATAAGTTGATGCAAAACTACAGAAATATAGCTAAAAACCAAGAAGGTAAACAAAAGGGTCCATCATTGTGCTCCCAATTCTCATATAGAAGATCAAACTTCTTCCTAAAATTTACAATTACTTAACTGCTGCTTCAAAAAGTTTCTTCAACCTTGCAAATTAAAAACATTACACCATGACTTAGAGATAAAAATAATGATCAGAAAAATATTAAAAGAGATGATTAATAAAATATGTTCATGTTTTAGAAAATAAATATAATTTATTTTACCTGAATATTAATCAAGGATGAATGAAGATCACGCCCATTTCTTCTCATGCACACAACACTTTAGTTTTTATACAGTACTGACACCCAACTGGATCATAATAATACTACACCCATCATCATCATCAACCATTCCTTATTAATGTAAAACTTTCATTATAAATTTATTTATTGCAAAACATACAACAAAAGGGTGTGCCTTTGACAACAACAATCTAGACAAAATCTACACAAGTCATATGCACAAGGTAGAAGACAAACCAACACATCACACATGCAGGTGGTGGGACTCAAACCCAAGCCTTCAAGGCCTGGGGCCACAACCTTTTACAACAATGCCAAGGCCGCCAAGGCCTTATTGATAGTACTAGTGCATCTTAATTTATTATTTCAGATTTATCTGTATTTTCAAGTATCTTTCACACATAAATATTTATAGTTTAATTTTTTTAATAAAATTCATATCATAGATGCAAATATATCTCAATTACATAATATAAATACATATACACGCATATAAATTTTAAAATTATTAAGTTCAATAACTTAATTTAACAATTATATTTTTAATAGAATTATAAAAAATAATTAAAGAAAAATAAAAAATTTGACATAAAATATGAAAATATTGCATCAATCTATATGAATTTGATAGAATTTAGTATTAAAATTTAAATCCAACCACGTAGAATAGGATAAAAATGATAGAAGACTAGTTATTTTTCCCCATTTTCTAAGTATTTTTAAGTTGAGAAGTTGTATTTTAACAATCCAAACAACATAGAAATATCATTTTCTTGACAAAATAAAACTAAAAGATCTATAAAATTTATGTGCATGTATATATGGAATCTTATATGTTTGTATGTATATATGTATGGATTATCAAAGGTTTTACCCTGTAGAGCCTGCCTGACGGCACACACAGCTCTTCAGTGAACCAACCATTCAACAGCCAACTATAACGAGGGTTGTTATTGTCAAAATGCCAAACAGTACCTCCTGGTAGCTTCTTGTTGCTCTTTTGATGAGGCCGATCTTTTACATTCTGCAAAGTTATTATCGATAGCGACAATAATTGTTTCTGTTCGGCATTTGCCGTTCTTGCATTCCTTCTTGAGCTTGACTCACCACTTGAAGTCATGACCACTAAAATGTTAATGCTAAAATTTTTATGGATGCGTTGTTGCATGGTTTTTTTTTGCACTATTTATAGGCCCTTAGAGGGTTGGTGTGCTTCTCGTTTCTAGGATTTTGAAGTTTTTGCTCTTAATTTTCCTCTTGTTTTTAAATTAGTCCTAGTAGGTTTTTTCATTTCTTTTATTTAAACTATTATTCAATAATTTGGTTGAGGAAGCATAGCATTTCATTGATATACCCCTATTTCAATTTGGACGTGCAACGTGCATGCATGAATAAAATTACTTACGTTGCATAAAATTGTGTACCACGTGTTTTTTTTTTATTTTAAAATTTACACACTTTTTTTTTCCTTTTGGTTTTTAACTTAAGCATCGAAAAGATAAAAATATTAATTAAAAATTGTATTATGAATTAATTTTTTTTTGTTTAAAAAGAGAAGGACAAATTATTACATAGCAATAAATCTAATAGTAGATAAACTGTTAAGACCTTTATGCAGTGCATTTAGAACAATTGGTCTAGTAGTAGATGAATTAATTTTTAAGTAAATGAATCAGTATATGTTTAGTGATGTGTTATCAATATAGAAATATATACACTTAAATTGTATAATAGTTGTATTTATTTTTTCTTTTTTAAAATCTTAACAAATTCCCATAAAAATTAGTAGTTCTTGATATAGAATTTCCCTAAAAGCTATTTTAGAACATGGATAACAAGTTAGAAAAAGTGGAAGTGGATGTTAATTAAGGAGTAACACATATTTGGAGGGACTTAATAGAAAAAAGAGTTTAAATTATTAGATTTAAATTGAAATTAACCAGGATATTAAAAACTTTATAGTTCTTGTCCAAATACGGACATATTATTATTGCTAATAGACATCTAATAAATCCAAACGGATTCTCATTGCCATTTATGTAGAAATCCAAGTCATCAGTTACATAATAACTATTGTTTTGAAATTATTATTTTTTGAAATACCTGGCAAATATTTATTTGAAATTATTTATTTTTTTGTATTTTTAATAATTAATTATGATGATAATTATTTAAATATATATTACCTATACGTATAATTGTAATCTTATATATAAATCTACTTTGCACCTAAAAAAAAGTAAAATTTACAATTTTTAGAAGTGATTAAAAGCTTTTTGTTTAAAACATTAAATATTGAGCCATTCATAGTATATGCACACCTTTTTAAGGTAACAATTTAAAAGTATTTATTGACAAAAAAAATATTTAGCAATTAATTGACTCCCATCTCTTTTTTTTTTTTTTAATTTGGGTCACTATTTATGAGATGTTACCTTTTCTTATCCATTTCTTTCTTTAATTGTCCCTATGATTTTTTTTTTCTAAGGTGGATTTTCCCATATATATCCTAAATTATTTTAAGCTTAATTTAAAACATATTATCATTCGAATGAGTATAAAATTATGTAATTTTTATCTGATATTTATTTAATTTGATAATCATATTTTATACTCTATTAATATATATATGCATATATTTTTCCATTCTCATTGAGCAAAATTATTTTCCTTTTAGTCATACCTAAAATGTTATAGAATAAGTCATTTTATCACAAATTAACAATTTGTTCTCAAAATCTTGAACAATATATCAAAATTGCAAGAACTGACCCTAAACAAAAACATCATTTTATATAAAAAATTAATAAAATTTGAGTTTTCAACACTAATTAAAGGATGAGTAATTTTTCAAATCATCAACAAAATGATGATAATTTGGATCAGAAAACAAGATTTTAACAATGCAATGATGAGAGACAAATTGCCTATTGAAATTTTTAATAACCCACACAATTGCTTTAGCTGTGCGTGGATCAATAATATTGCCAATTTATTGCTTTTTCATTATCATCACTTCAATGTTGTTGTTGTTGATTCCATTTGCCACTTGATTCATCCCATTGTTTCAAGAGAATTTGGGTTAGATAATGCAATGGTTGCTCATATTTTTGCTTCATTGATTCTCCCAATTTTTCTCATGTGATAAATGATGATGGTTCGAGAGAAACAAACACTGAGATCAGCTTCGGTACCGGGAACTTCTTCATCTATTCTTGATACTTTTTTATTCTTTTATCACTTCATTTTCTATCATAAGATAAGAAAAAATATTGATTGGTCATGAAAATAATATGAATAACATAAATTTCTAGCATAAGAAAATAGTTATGTATACATTCTTGATTTTTTTGCTTATTTTTCCACTTAATTTTCTAGCATAATAGAAAATAAAATAAAAACTATATACACACATAATTCCAAAAAAAAAAAACTTTAATTCATAGCAAAAGGACAAGAAAATTAAAAAATTGAAGTATTTAAGAATAATAATAAAAATTGAGTATTTAAAACCGTGGTTGGACCATGGCAGTATATATATGTAAGACCATAGCTGGGCTATGGCATTCTGATGATAAGACCATGGCAGGGCTATGGCAATGCATATGTAAAACCATAGTTGGACTATGACAAAATACGAAACGTGTACCGGGGTTTTAATCGTCTTTACAGTATTCATCCGATGAAAACAAATGAGGATCTAAATGTGATGTGTGAAACAGTAAATGGTTTGAAATAGTATATATGTGTAAAAGTGGTAAATGTTGTATTATTATATGTTAAAAATATTATGCATTGTGATTGTAAGAAATGCGAATGTTATTGAAATGTAGAAAATTGATTTGAACTAATGTTTGAGCATTACTCACATGTTGGGAGTTACGATTAACAAGAATTTTGATAATAACCTCGTTAACAAGAAATTTGTTCATTAATCTTTTAGTTGAATTATTATTAAGTTGATTCGATAGGCTTTATCGTTCAATCGACGAACTTACTAAGCTTTATGAAGGCTTGCTTGTATTATTTGTTTTATTTCTTGTATATACGTTTTGTGGATCGGGAGATCGGATCAGCTCGAAGAATCATACTATCCGGGAATTTTTAGTAGACTTAGTTTTTGGTTTGGTAAATATGGCATGTAATAGGACTCCTTTTGGATATGATGCATAAGTACTTGGTTTGTGCAAATTATACCTTTAACTTGTTTGTACTTGGATAACCTATGTAGGTATGCATGTTTTACTTACGTAGAATTTGTTGATCAAGAATGAGCTACAATGACACTATGATGACTAATGATATGAAATGATATAGATGTAAGATTTTGATGCATTAGTTGTGCTTTGTTTATGAAAATATAGAAGTGAATTGTAATGAAATATTGAGGTGTCTATGATGACATATTGGTTAGGCTTAGGATTGATTATATTATATGAGTAGATTGATATTGAATGTGTCAAATGACCTATTTGATTGTATGTTTGTGTAACACCCCAAACTTGGCCTAGACGTTATGGCCGAATCTGGAAATGTTACGTAAAATAGCTATAAATCTGACTTTCGCTTATTGAAAAACTTCGTGTATCTTTGCTAATTAAAAACCTGTTTTATATGAAAATTTATGCTACCAGTAATAATAGCGAGTTAAAGCCTCACAAAGAACACTTCCTCCACATAATATGTAACCCGCCCCATAGCCAAATACAAATAGAATACCATATATAACATAAATAACAGATACTAAAATCTATATATCATGCATGCTCGTATAACAGATATTTAACATGCTTATACATAAAAGATCATACATATTGCATCACATTACATGCAATTGGACGTTATTTATGTAAAATTTTATACAAACAGATTAGCATATTTCATGCTTTAAGGGTTATATAACACATACCGATCCCATGGAAGGTCCACAGTCGACTAGGACGACATGTACAACCCAAGGGAAAAATTTTGAAATTTAGGCCCACACGCCCGTGTAGACCACAAGACCTAAAATGGCCTTGCCCATGTGGCCAACACGGCCTGGCACACGGCCTACACATTCCCGTATGGCCCACACGACCCAAAATGGCCTAGACCATGTGTCATCGATAGTCCCCAATTCTGACTTTTGCTGTTCACTATTTTTCGACTTTCCCATTACATACCTATTTCAATTTTGACGGGAATGTAACCACAACACCCCTGAGACCTAAATATAACAAATAAAACAATTATAACGGTAACGAGGCATGAGGCAATCAAGAATTAAACTCTTCCATAGTCTTACCGTTAATCAAACTGCAACCACATGAAACTACGATGTTGATGGAGCGCTGAAAACTGAAAAATATATAGGATTTTTCCTATATAATTCATCACATTTTTACTTAAATTTGTTGTTAAAACCAAGTAATTGTTTAATAAATTAATGAAATATGCGATAATATGAAATTAGGGCATGTAAATTATTAAAATGTGATTTTATGCTTTATTATATAGTTTTCATGCATAAAATGACTTATTTTATATTAGTTTGAGCATATTATATTTTTAAGCTATAAAGTGGGCCATGTATGATTAAATTAAATAATAAAATATAAAGTTATATTTAACAATTCATTTTAAATATTTCATTAATAAATTTGGTTTTAATTAATTAAGTAAATTAATTAATTGAAGTGGTTAAAATTATATTATTTGGTCCTCTAAACTATCTACTATTTTTGGACAGGTCTGAGAGTTTTCTTCTAATTGTAAAACCGTCCAAATTGGGGACCAAGTCAACCCAATTTTCGGCTGCACATGGCTGATCATAAATCAATTTTTGGTTTAATTACACAAGGTCCTTGAAGAGTTAAAGAAATTAGAGATTTTCTCGAAGATTTGCTGGTGATCGAGTCTTAGTCCTGAGTTGTGGTGGCACTCAAATTGACCAAGAATCAAGCAAAATCAGCCAAATTTCCTTAATTCATAGCCGGCCATCCTTGGAAGAAGTTTCAAAAGACAGACACTCCTATTTTTAGTAAACTAGCTCCCTTGCCTCACCTATAAATAAGAGCTCATTTTTCACTTTTTCAATCACCCCTCACTCATTCATCATTCTCTCCTCTCTCAACTCTCTTAGCTATGTTTTCCCCCTCATGCCTATCATCATCCTTGCATAAGGATTTTTAGCAAAATTAGCCTACTAAAGAACCCTTAGTCGACCACCTTGGAGAACCATTAGCAAAAGAGCAAAGCAAAGAAGCGAAGGAGCCTTGTCAGTCAGAGTCTTGGGTGACAACCACTCTGAATTGGGTTATATCTTAATTTAATCTAAAGATGTTTGCTACGTGTTCATTGTTCTTGTTTACAGCAATGTTAGCTTAATTTTATTTAAGCTAGGATGATTGCTTTGATTAAATAATATTTATTTGATTCAAGCTTATAATGTTTGTGCCTCAATCGAGCATGTTTTCAATTAAAATCAAGTCTGTATTTCGTTCATACGTGATTGGAATGCACCTGAATTAGCTGAGCAACCCTAACCAGACAACTGCTAATGGACACATAATTGAAATATGCATGCTCAATTTAGATCCTGACCCGATTAAATTGTAGGTTGCATAACAACTCTAACCAAGCTATGTTATCTGCATAGTTTTTAGATTTGTGTGATTATATTGTTTCAAACCAGATGCGTCCCTGTTACTTCACACGAATACTAAAAAACCTTAGTAAATAAGGATCAGTAAAATGTATATTTACTAAGTAAAGGATTCCGAAAGGACCTAATGTGGTTTCCAAACTCATGAAAGATCGAGTTGCCATGGAATATTTTTCCAAATGTTATTAAGCATGTTGATAATAAATTGAGTTTAATTAAAGTAATTGTCCTAGTTTGTTTATGTTATAATTGTTGCAAAATTGTGTTTAATTTTACTAAAATCTATTTCATTTAGTTTGCATACTTAGGATAATTTGCATTAGGGATCATTGCATTTCGTTTAATATATTTTAATCACCACTTTTCAACTATATTGTGTTTTTACTTACCAAATTGTTAATATAATTTTACAAAGTAAGTGACTTAGCACAACTACAATCCCTGTGGAGACGTAACTCAATACTTACTTATTACTTGATAACGACTGTGTACACTTGCACAAACCCACGCGTTACAAGTTTTTGGCGCCGTTGCTAGGGATTGTCAACTGTTGCCATAGTTTTTTTCGTGAAATTATTTATTTTCAATTTGATTTATTTCTAACATTACTAGCTTATTCTTTTTAATTGTTGTGATTTTTTTCCAGGTGTTTATGAGCATAGATCGAGTAATCGATGTAAACCCTGAAATTGAGTGAACTTTCAGACAAAGAACACGTGAACTAACAGCTCAAAGACAAGTCGAGATGGACCTTGGGAATCAGAATCAAGACTAAGGTAATGAAGCCGATCATGTAAGAAATCCTATCCTCATTTCCGATGATAGGGATTGATGCATCAGACAATATGCTGTGCCACTTTTTAGTGAGTTAAACCCAGGAATTAGAAGGCTAGATATTCAGGCAACCCAGTTTGAATTGAAACCAGTGATGTTTCAAATGCTACAAACGGTGGGCCAATTTAGTGGTATGCCCATAGAAGATCCACATCTCCACCTTCGATTGTTTATGGAGGTGAGTGATTCATTCAAGATAGTCGGTGTGACTGAAGACACACTGAGGTTGAAGTTGTTTCTGTACTCGTTACGAGATCGAGCACGAGCATGGCTCAATTCATTGCCACCAAGTTTCATATCTACATGGCAAGAATTAGCAGAGAGATTTTTGGTTAAGTATTTCCAGCCTAGCAAAAATGCTAAGTTAAGGAATGAGAACACAACCTTCCAGCAATTGGATGACGAGTCTTTGTATGAGGCTTGGGAACGATTCAAGGAGTTACTTTGTAAGTGTCCTCATCATGGGATTCCTCACTGTATCCAGTTGGAGACATTCTATAATGGTCTCACTGCACATACAAGATTGGTGGTAGATGCTTCCACAAATGGTGCAATTTTGTCTAAGTCCTATAATGAGGCTTATGAGATCATCGAGAGGATCGCGAGAAATAACTATCAATGGCCAACAAATCGAACAGCTTCAGGAAGACGTGTAGCCAGAGCTCATGAAGTTGACTCTTTCACTTCGTTATCAGCTTAGGTATCGCCTATTTCCATCTATGTTAAAATAGTTAACTGCTAATAGTACTAATAATTTTGTAGCTTAGCCACCAAGTCCATTTGAAATAGTTTCCTATGTTTACTGTGGGGAAGGTCATTCTTTTGAGAATTGTCCATCAAATCTCGAGTCAGTGTACTATGTGGGGAACCAATACCAAAATAGGAGTGGACAAGAACCCCAGTCCAACTTCTACAATCCTTCATGGCGTAATCATCCAAACTTTTCTTGGAGCAACTAAGGAAATGGACCAAACAACAACTTACTACAGCAAAGACCCAACCAATCTCAAGGGTTTAATTAGCAAGCTCCAAAACCACCTCAAGCTGAGGCATCAAATAGTTTGGAGAAGTTTTTGAAAGCGTACATGGCAAAGAATGATGCTTTGATCCAAAGCCAAGCATCAACACTGAAAAATTTGGAAAACCAAATGGGTCAGTTAGCTACCGAGCTACGTAATAGACCACAAGGAACCTTGCCAAGCGATACTGAGAATCCAAGAAATTTGGGTAAAGAACATATCAAGGCAATGGCATTACAGAGTGGTAAAATTCTAGAACCCCGATTGATTGATGTCGAAGATAAGCCCGTTGATAAGAATCAACCAACTATTGAAGTTCCTACACCAAAAGAATCAGAATCTGTAAAGTCTGACAATGTAAACCCTGACTTAGGGAATTCAGATATTTTAACATCTTCTTTGGATGCAGATTTACCTACTCAGAAAAGTTGTCTGGTTCAATCGAAAGTTCCATCACCTCCATATCTGCAAAGATTGCAGCAACACAAACAGAAACAGGAGGTGCAATTCAAGAAGTTTTTGGATGTTCTGAAGCAGTTACACATCAATATTTCGTTGGTAGAGGATTTAGAACAAATGTCGAATTATGTGAAATTTATGAAGGATATACTGTCCGAGAAGAAACAACTGAGTGAGTATAAGACTGTTTCCCTGAAAAAGGAGTGCAGTGCGTTCCTGCAGAACAAATTGCCACCGAAATTGAAAGATCCAGGAAGCTTTCTATACCCTGTAACATTGGTAAATCTTACTGTGGTAAAGCTTTGTGTGACTTAGGAGCGAGTATCAACTTGATGCCTAAGTCTATTTTCAAGATGTTAGGGATAGGTGAAGACCTACAACTGTGACGCTTCAGCTAGTGGATCGATCTTTAGCATATCCAAAAGGAAAGATCGAGGATGTTTTGGTAAGAGTCGATAAATTTATTTTTCCCGCTGAATTTATTGTCTTAGATTTTAAAGCAGATAAGGAAGTGTCGATCATCCTTAGGAGACCTTTCTTAGTCATGGAAAGAACGTTAATTGATGTGCAGAAAAGAGAACTCACCATGCAAGTTCAAAATGATTAGGTAACCTTTAACATTCTTAAAGCAATGAAATTTCCCGATCCGGCAGAGGAGTGTTCAGTTATGGAAGAGATAGAAACCTTGGTTTCTATAGAAAGCAATTTTGAAGAAGATCCATTGGAGAAAGGCTTAGATCTTGACCTTTTGGAGGATGAAGAAGGTGAAGAAAACATGGCTTTGATGGAAGCCAATCCCAGAAATTTTATTCAATCCACACGGTTTAAACCATTGGAGTTGGAAGAGAAAGGAAGTGATCAAATGGTTAGATGCAGGAATCATCTACCCTATTTCAGATAGTTTGTGGGTATGTCCGGTGCAGTGTGTGCCGAAGAAAGGTGGAATCACGATTGTTGAAAATGAACGTAACGAGTTAATTCCAACAAGAACTGTTACCGGTTGGAGAATCTATATTGATTACAGAAAGTTGAACAAAGCTACTCGGAAGGACCATTTTTCGTTGCCTTTTATGGATTGTTAGATTGACTGGCAGGTAATGAATTCTATTATTTTTTAGATGGCTATTCGAGATATAACCAAATAGTTGTAGCCCCGGAGGACCAACATAAAACAACCTTTACTTGTCCATACGGTACGTTTGCTTTTAGGCGAATGCCTTTTGGTTTATGTAATGCACCTGCAACTTTTCAATGATGCATGATGGTAATATTTACTGATATGGTCGAAAATTTTGTTGAGGTTTTCATGGATGATTTTTCTGTTTTTGGCAACACTTATGATATCTGTTTGAGTAATTTGGCTAAGGTACTGCAGAGATGCGAAAAGACGAACCTTGTCCTTAATTGGGAAAAATGTCATTTTATTGTCAAGGAAGGGATTGTCTTAGGTCATAAGATCTCAAAGAAAGGAATTGAAGTTGATAAAGCAAAGGTGGGCATACTTGAAAGATTACTGGCCCCAATTAATGTTAAAGGAGTCAGAAGTTTCTTAGGCCATGTCGATTTTTACCGAAGGTTTATTAAGGATTTCTCGAAAATTTCTAAGCTGTTGTGTTTGTTGTTAGAGAAGGATACAGTGTTCGATTTCAACAAAGTATATTTGGAAGCTTTTGAAGAGCTAAAGAAGCCGTTATTCTCAGCCCCAATAATCATTACACTTGATTAGAACACACCTTTTGAGTTGATGTGCGATGTAAGTGATGATGTTGTTGGAGCTGTGATGGGTCAAAGAAAAAAATAAAGTGTTTCACCCTATTTACTATGCAAGTAGAACTTTGATTGGAGCCCAACGCAATTATACGGTAATCGAAAAGGAACTCTTCGCTATAGTTTTTGCTTTTGAAAAATTCCGCTCATATCTTATAGGTGCCAAAGTTACAGTATTTACTGACCATGCGGCCATTAAATACTTTCTCACGAAGAAAGACGCAAAACCAATGCTAATTCGTTTGATACTTTTACTCCGAGAATTTGATCTAGAGATCCAAGACAGAAAAGGTGTCGAAAATCAAATAGCTGATCATCTGTCGAGGTTGGAGCAAAATGAGGTAACTCAGTCATGTGTGCCTATCAACGAGAATTTCCCAAATGAACACTTATTTGAGGTAAATCGAATTCATGAAATACCATGGTTTGCTAATTTTGCCAATTATCTTGCATGTGGAATAATTCCTCGAGAAATGACATACCAACAAAGGAAAAATTCCTTCATGATAGTCGGTATTATCTTTGGGAGGATCCATTTTTGTTTAAACAATGTGCAGATAATATAATCCAAAAGTGTGTAGCTGAAAGGGAGATTGCTGAGATCTTGTATAATGGCCATTCATCTCCAAGTGGGGGACACTTTGGTGGTTCACGTACTGCAGCAAAGATTTTGCAAGTAGGTTGAATTGTTTGACATATGGGGCATTAATTTCTTAGGCCCGTTTCCTTCTTCGTATGGGAACAAATACATCTTAGTTGTTGTGGACTATGTATCCAAGGGGGTTGAAGCTAAAGCATACCCTACAAATGATGCTAAGGTAGTCATACGATTTCTACATAAGCGTGTGTTTACATGATTTGGGACACCAATAGCTATTATTAGTGATGAAGGTTCTCACTTTGTAAACAAATGGCTTAAGTGGTTGCTTGATAAATATGATGTGTAGCACAAGATTGCTACTGTCTATCACCCCCAGTCTAATGGGCAAGTTGAAAGAGTGAATCGTAAAATCAAAGGTATCCTCGAAAAGGTGGTACGCCCTAGCAGAAAAGATTGGTCTCAAAGGCTCGATGATGTATTATGGGCCTATCGAACAACATTTAAGACTCTGTTAGGAATGACTCCTTACCGGTTAGTCTTTGGAAAGGTATGTCATTTTCCATCAGAGTTGGAGAATAAAGCTCACTGGGCTTTGAAGCAGTTGAACTTTGATCTTAAGCAAGCCGGTGAGAGAAAGATGTTACAACTTGATGAGTTGGAAGAGCTGAGGTTTTTTTCCTATGAGAATGCCAAAATGTGTAAAGAAAGATCAAAGAGATGGCATGATAGTCATATACAACCTCGTGAGTTTAAAGAAGGTCAGAAGGTTTTGTTGTTTAATTCAAGGTTGAAGTTATTTCCTGGGAAGCTTAAATCCTGATGGAAAGGACCTTATACCATCTATCGAGTTTATCCTTATGGAGCTATTGAATTATACGACAATTACAGAGGTACGTTTAAAATTAATGGTCAACGTCTCAAACACTACTGGGATGGTGAAGTTAAGCGAATTGAATCCTCGCTCAAATTAGTAGACCCTTAGTTTTTCATGAACTCATTTCGTAAATAAATAAATAATTAGAATTTATTTTCTTAACTTATTACATTTAATTAATTCTGTCTAAGGAGATTGGAACTTAAGCAGGACCGTTGTGACCCCTCCAACCTTTCCTGAGAATTAATTTAATATAATTTGTGAAGAAGAAATTTTCTAATTAAGACTTAATTTTATTTAATTTCATTTGTTCTGTTTAAATTTTAAATTTTTATGTTAATAAAGAGGGTCAAATTTGGCCCAAGTACTAATCAGTTTTTTTAGTAAGATACAGTCTGAGTTTGATACCCAAGACAACAAAAAGGAGGGAAAAATTCATGCCTTGTCGTCACACCTATTTCTTGCCACCCAAGTAACCCTAATGTAACTAAATTTTTGCTACATGTTGCCCTAATTTTTCCCTATATAAACCCCTTTTCCAATGATGCCGAAAAAAGGTTTTAACTTGAAAAGCAATGATGTGATGGTTGTTCCTATTCCGATTAGAAAGATAATCAATGCTCTCAAGTGGGAACGATTCTATGATGCTCATTCACTTTCTGATGATGAACTAGTTCGAGAACTCTATGCTAGTTTGACTATGCAAGATGCTACTGAAGTCATCGTTCGAAAGGAAAAGGTACCTCTTAGTTCTAAGTCCATTAATGATTTGTTTAATTTACCTGATGTTGAAGAAGATGAGTACTACCCAATGATGAACAATATAAATTGAGATTTTCTTCAACAAGTGCTTGATGTTGTGACAAATCTAGGATCCCAATGGATTATAAGAAAGTATGGGAGCCATTCTTATCGAAAAGAATACTTGAAACCAGTAGCAAACGTATGGTCTTATTTCGTTCGCTATAGTTTTATACCTATCTCACATAGTTCCACCATCTCGATGGAACGGATGCTTTTGTTATATGCAATTTTGACAGAAATGTCCATTAATGTTGGGAAAATTATCCTCAAGGAGATTCACGATTGTGCTAAAAAGAAGGCAGGAAGTGCTTATTTCCCATCATTAATCACTTCACTTTGCTTAAGGGTCCATGTTAAAACACAAGCAAATCTGAAGGGGCAGTATGTCCAAGGGTGCATTACAAGTCATGATCTTGAAAGGTTAGTAGAAAGAGTGCATAAGCTGAATCAAGGTGAGCAAGAGGAACCAACTGAGCCAGAAACCGAAGAGTCAACAAATAAAATTGAAACTGAACCTAATTCAGTTACAGACACTGAAGAAGAAGAATCTGATAAGGAACCAAATAGTCATCAACCAGCTGAAAGAGCTGAAAACCCTGAACCTAGGATTGAGCTAGAAGAAGAACCAATCAAGCAAAGTGTTGAACCAAAATTTACAACTCCAATGCTGACTCCTGCAAGTACTTCAAAGAAATAAGAGCTGTCAATTATGATGGACATGTGCAAGTTCATGCACAAACAAAAGAAAACTTACTGGAAATATGTAAAAATTAGGGATGATTCAATTCGAAATACTTTTAAGAATATCTCTAACACTTTTATTCCTGAGTCCCCAGATGCTATGTTTGAGACAAGGACAGAAGATACTAAAGATGCAAACTAACAAAGGGAATGAGTCAGAAAAATAAAAGGGGGGATTCTTGTCTTGTTATTTATTTAATTATTTTTAGTTCTTTACGAATTTATTCCATTAGTAATTGGGATTTAATTTCTGCAAAATAAAACATAGCAAGCATGAATAAATACTTCTTTAGAAAGAAAAAGACTAAGTGATGTGGCAATGGGAATGAACATGTCTAGGATTGGGTTATGAGAAAAGACTTGGTATTTAAGTAGTCTTATTGACTCACCTCTCTTTCTTTATAACCTTACCTGGTGTTCAGTTTTCGAACATTAATTTGTTCTTGGAATGAGGACATTGCTTCTTTTTAAAGGGCGGTAAGGGAAATTGCTCAAAATTTTAAAATTTTCAAGTATGTTTCAAATCATTTCTTTCATAAGTATGTTTTAATAAATGAATGTTTAGAGAAATTCTTTTTAATAAGATAGCTTGTATGCAAGCATGAATGATGATTTTATCTGGGTGATTGTATGTTATCATGAAGAATGGAATGTTTTTATGATCTTAGTCTTAGGTAATGTTTGCCATGAAAACTTAGTTTCTCTTGAGACTAGACATGCATGAAAGTTTATATCTTTAGAATTGACTTAGTAACTTTCTTGAGGCGAAATCCTAGGAGACATAAAAATCTAAAATGATATAGGCACCATTTTTCTTTGGAACGTTTGAGCCTTTTTAAGCCCACCTTATTATATTAGACCCTTAAAACTATAATTGTAAGCTTAAAGGCCTGTTCATTGTAATAAACCTACATTACAAGCTGTATCTCTATCTTTTGAAGTTATCCTAATTTTGTGCACCGCCTTAACTAAAGTTGTCTCGGTAATTAACATTTGAGGGAAATTTTTAGAAGATGTATGTGATCATGCTAAAAAAAAAAGTGGCAAAGAAAGAGTGAAGAAAAGTTTGCTCAGTCTCCAAAAAGAAAATATATGAGTATGAGTTTAAAATAAGTTTGGGGGAGTTCCAAAGGTTCATTTGAAGAAAAAGGTTGAATTTCGAGAAATACAAGAAAGTTAAAGGTTAAGATTTTGAAACCAAAAGTCCCATCTCTTAAAATCCCTACCTTTAACCGAGCCCCATTAGACCCTTATAAAAGACCTATTGATTTGATAAGTATGTCACCTACATTACTGGAGAGAAAGTATTAAGTTCAACATATGAAGATCATAAATAAGCCTTATGATTGTTTTGCTTGATTGATGAGAAATTGTATTGAATGAAGAATATTATCTATGGCTGTGACATACATGCAAACTATGATTCATGTTGGCATATCTTGAAACTTAGAATAAAATTTTCAAAATGTTTGTATATGAGTTACTTGTTAATAAAGAATATCTATGAGCATGAGTTTATTGATGCATGATTATGAGATGAACATTGATGCTACTTAGACTCTTAGCAAAATTTGCCCTAGCAAGACCTTGTGCTGTGCATGAACATTACCCGGGACGAGCAATGATTTAAGTTTGGGGGTGTGTAAACTGAAAAATATATAGGATTTTTCCTATATAATTCATCACATTTTTACTTAAATTTGTTGTTAAAACCAAGTAATTGTTTAATAAATTAATGAAATATGAAAAAATATGAAATTAGGACATGGAAATTATTAAAATGTGATTTTATGCTTTATTATATAGTTTTCATGCGTAAAATGACTTATTTTATATTAGTTTGAGCATATTATATTTTTAAGCTATAAAGTGGGTCATGCATGATTAAATTAAATAATAAAATATAAAGTTATATTTAAAAATTCATTTTAAATATTTCATTAATAAATTGGGTTTTACTTAATTAGGTAAATTAATTAATTGAAGTGGTTAAAATTATATTATTTAGTCCTCTAAACTATCTACTATTTTTGGACAGGTCTGAGAGTTTACTTCTAATTGCAAAATCGTCCAAATTGGGGACCAAGTCAACCCAATTTTCAGCTACACATGGCTGATCATAAATCAGTTTTTGGTTTAATTACACAATGTCCTTGAAGAGTTAAAGAAATCCGAGATTTTCCTTAAGATTTGTTGGTGACCGAGTCTTAGTCCTGAGTTGTGTTGGCACTCAAATTGATCAAGAATCAAGCAGAATCAGCCACATTTCCTCAATTCATGGCCAGCCATCCTTGGAAGAAGTTTCAAAAGATGGACACTCCTATTTTTAGTAAACTAGCTCTCTTGCCTCACCTATAAATAAGAGCTCATTTCTCACTTTTTCAATCACCCCTCACTCATTCATCATTCTCTCCTCTCTCAACTCTCTTAGCTATCTTTTTCCCTCACGCCTATCATCATCCTTGCATAAGGATTTTTAGAAAAATTAGCCTCTTAAAGAACCCTTGCTCGGCCACCTTGGAGAACCATCAGCAAAGGAGCAAAGTAAAGAAGCGAAGGAGCCTCGTCAGTCAGAGTCTTGGGTGACAGCCACTCTAAATTAGGTTTAATCTTTCTTTTCTTTAATTAATCTAAATATGTTAGCTATATGTTATTTTTTCTTATTCACAACAATGTTAGCTTAATTTTATTTAAGCTAGAACGATTGCTTTGATTAAATAATATTTATTTGATTCATGCTTATAATGTTTGTGCCTAAATCGATCATGTTTTCAATTAAAATCAAGTCTGTATTTCCTTCATATGTGATTGGAATGCACCTAAATTAGCTGAGCGATCCTAACCAGACGACGGCTAATGGACACATATTTGAAATGTGCATGCTCAATTTAGATCCTGACCCAATTAAATTGTAGGTTGCATAACTACTCTGACCAAGCTTTGTTATCTGCATAGTTTTTAGATTTGTGTGATTAAATTGTTTCAAACCTGACACGTCCCTGTTACTTCACACGAATACTAAGAAACCCTTAGTAAATAAGGATCAGTGTAATTCATATTTACTAAGTAAAGGATTCCGAAAGAACCTAATGTGGTTTCCAAACTCATGAAAGATCGAGTTTCCATAAAATGTTTTTCTGAATGTTATTAAGCATGTTGATAATAAATTGAGTTTAATTAAAGTAATTGTCCTAGTTTATTTATGTAATAATTGTTGCAAAATCGTGTTTAATTTTACTAAAATCTATTTCATTTAGTTTGCATACTTAGGATAATTTGCATTAGGAATCATTACATTTAGTTTAATATATTTTAATCACCACTTTTCAACTATATTGTGTTTTTATTTACCAAATTGTTAATATAATTTTACAAATTAAGTGACTTAGCACAAATACAATCCCTGTGGAGAGATACTTACTTGATAACGACTGTGTACACTTGCTCAAACCTACGCGTTACAAGCGCCAAATGTCTCACAACCTTCACCTAAACACAGAACTAAATAATTAGCGACTACAAAACAACAACACCACTAGCATCTCACAACTCCAAAATTTAACAATTAAAGATCCATTAACGTTACCTAAGATAACGAAAGTGAAGAAGCCCAAACGAGCAGCCACCAATTGCAAGTAATCAAATGCCAACAGGATAGCAAAAAGAAAGATTAAAAATTACCCACTTCCAAAATGACAGTGGCGCAAGAAGAGAGAAAAAAATAAAAAAAAGAACAGAAAGAAAGTGGAAACATGGGTTTAAGGGAATGATACGAGTCATAAAGGCCCAACCCAAGTTCAAGAAAGTGATGGGCTCAAATTGCCACAAGGCCCAATAACGAGATCAAAGGCCCGACAAATGCGGTCCAAACTAAATGGGACCATTCAAGAGTTTGTTAGCAAGGCCTTAGATGCATACATGAGAGAACAAGAAAATCAAGATTCACTTTCTTGTTTTCAAGAAAATCAAGAAACCGAATCTTGGCCCAATTATGCTGTTCGAAGAGATTTCAAGAATCAAGAAAATCAAGATTTCAAATCTTGGAAATCTTGGTCCAAGAAACCAAATCTTGCAGCCAACACACATTGGATCTCCGTTACGAGCATCAACGACCCAATTTCGGAAGGAGATGGATCACGAGCCCAAATTCTTGAAGGCGAGGCCCAATAACCAAATTCCAGCCCAATCAAGAAATTCCTTCATACTTAGTTGAAAATCAGGCCAAAATGTCAAAGGGCCCAATTCATAAACATTTTACTTGTTTAATTTAATTTTTTAAGCTTTAGGAACATACATGTAAAATTCAGCCCAAAAACAGCCCATACATAAGCTTGGCCGAATTTTCCCTTGTTATTTTATTAATTAGGTTTAATTTTATTAGTTACTTGTTAGATTAGGATTACTTGAGGCCTATTTAAAGGCATGGCCGGCCACCCCTTGTACACACAACACTTATATTCATTCTTAAATTTCAGATTTGAGAGAGCAGAATTTTCTTTGAGTTTTCTCCAAGATTTCTCTCTTGAGTTTTCTTTAGAAGTTGTTTTAACAATCTTTTGATTGTGGGAGCCATCTTCAACCTTCTTCTTGCCATCGATATTCTTTGGAGGGAAGATTAGAGCCGTTTGAAGGAATTTGTGAATTCTTTCGGGAATTCAAGGGTTCTTAGGACTTATCTTTATTTCTTGCTATTCAATTTATTTCCTTTGTTATACTTGTGCCGATTTTTCTTCTAATCTCTTTGCTGTTTTTGTTTGTGTTTCAGCCTTGATTAAACTCCAAGAACTCCTCGTTTAATCGATTCCTTTTATTGGCAGCAACTATTTGATTCAAAAATCCCCAAAATTTAGGGTTCTTGCCGATTTCTAATTCTTCTTGTTGGGTGAAATTAGGCTGCTAGAATTTGGGTTTTCTTGGCCAAATCAAGTTATTGACATATTAGCCTTCTTTCTTTACTTCCAAACTCGTTCAATTTCATCAATTTCATTCTTTTCTTTTGCCGCCCAGATCCCTAATTTTCCATTGAAATCTGGTTGATTTAATTCGTTTGCTGTTTTAGTGTTCTTGAACAGATTCGGCTTGTGGAGAATTGATCTTGGAGTTTGATTTCGTCTTCTTGAACTTCGAAAACATCCATTCATTCGTTCTTTGTTTCTTGCTACTCTTTTAATTGAATTTGGGGATTTAATTCCAGATCTAATTAGTTTATTCTTGTTCTTTGTCTTAATTTTTAGATCTGTTCGTTTAGAGCTTTCGTAGGAGTTTCCCGTGACTTGGCAACTCGATCTTGGTCCACGTGCAACCCTCTATCAGGGAAGGAGTTTTGTTTTTTGTTTTTTTGAAATAAATTAAAACTTAAAATTTAAACCAACAAAACTACCCACCTCTTATCCTTATAATCAAGCAACAGATACCCCCCCAGTCTTAGAGTTAAACTTTAACTCAAATTCTACTGAGCAACACAACCAAAAATTACTCAGCAAAAGACTCTCCCAAAGACTCAAACTCAGGACCCACCCTTCACACCCAAGGTCCTTAACCACTAAAACAGGTATTTAACTATGATAAATTTTATCAAAGAAAGAATTATATCTTTGGGGCGTTATAGTTTGAGTATGTCTAGGTATGTATGCATATGGGAGAAGAAAAGAGCATGTTTTGGATACACACGGGCTGTCACATGACCGTGTATCAAATACGGGCAACCCACACAAGCATGTGCCCTAAGAGTGTTTAAGTGTAGTATCCACATGGTCTGAGACACGACCATGTGAGGGTATTTCGATTGTTACACAGGCTAGCACACAGCCTGCGAAACGACCGTGTGGATTCATTTCGAATGATACACGGTCTGGGATACGATTGGCCACACTGCCATGTCCCTGCACCACACGGCCGTGTGACCCCTATTTTGATTTTTTTTAATTTTCCCTAAATATTCTGATTTATTTCGATTTGATCCATGAATGTCTGTAACTTATTCTTAAGGCTTCAAAGGCTTGATTTAAGGCCCATAAATGTTTGAGTTATGTCATGCTGAATCTTATCTGAATTTATGAAATTATTTTTATGATTGGATGCTAATTGAAGTGAAATGTTTCGACTTGTTTGGTAACACTCCGTAACCCAATTTTGATAACAGAATAAGATATGGGTGTTACATAATATCTTTAAAAAAACATATAATTATTTATTTAATTTTAAAACTATTCAAGTAATATTGTTTGAATAATTATAATTCTTTTTCAAAATCAAATGATATAACTTTTGACCAATGACCAAAAGATTTATCTTTTACTTAATTACACCCATTCATTTATAGTTATTGTAACACTATAAATATTTTAAAATGTTCCAATAGAAAGTTCCTTTAGTTATTGAATTTAGCTTGTGTGTTGTTTTGAAGTGGTTGTTGGATAGGAGCTATAGACCGTAGATGTTGCAAAGTCTATGCATTTGTATCGATTTTTATATTAATCAACTGTTGCATGTTCAATTCATAATTATAATTCGGCAAGCAAATTGTATGGATAATGCTCTGGCAAAAACAGGTATAAGGAGACCATTGTTATTTAAAGCCTGATGGTGTTTTCTGAGATTGATTGAGTTGTAGTTGATTGCTTCATGTTAGGTTGTTCTTTAAAGTGTAAGAGTACTATGGATGTTTTGTAATCTTGCCGTCTTTGAAAGTGGTTGGATTTTTCCAACTTCTTTTTATTTTTCTTATTTTTATATTGACTAAGCAAAAAAAAAAAATACCACTTCCACTTCTTTAACTTGTAATCAATGTTCTAAAATAGCTTTATGGGAAATTGTATATCAAGTAAGGCGAGAACGACGGATGTCGAACAGAAGCATTCGTCGTCACTATTGATGGCCACTTTGCAAATAGTAAAAGATCGGCCTCATGAAAAGAGCAATAGGAAGCTACTAGGAGGTACTGTCGACACTTTGACAATAACGACCCCCCACTTTATTTGTTTGCTGGCTAGTTGGTTGGCTGAAGAGCGTCATGTGCCATTAGGTAGGCTTTACAAGGTAAAACCTTTGATAATCTATACATGTATACATACAAAGTTATATGATATATGCTTCCATATATACATGCATATAGATTTTATAGATCTTTGAGTTTTATTTTGTCAAGCAAATGATATTTCTATGTTGTTTGGATTCTTAAAATACAAGATCTCAACTTAAAATACTTAGGAAATGGGGAAAAAAACTAGCCTTCTATCATTTTTAACCTATTTTACGTGGTTGGGTTCAAATTCTAATACTAGATTGTATCAAATTCATATAGATTGATACATAATTTTGATATTTTATGTCAATTTTTTATTTTTCTTTAATTATTTTTATTTTTTATAACTCTAAACTTATGTATCAATCTATATGAATTTGATACAATCTAGTATTAGAATTTGAACCCAACCACGTCAAATAGGTTAAAAATGATAGAAGGCTAGGTTTTTTTTTCCCCATTTTCTAAGTATTTTAAGTTGAGATCTTGTTTTTTAAGAATCCAAACAACATAGAAATATCATTTGCTTGACAAAATAAAACTAAAAGATCTATATGCATGTATATATGGAAGCTTCTATCATATATCTTTGTATGTATACATGTATAGATTGTCAAAGGTTTTACCTTGTAAAGCTTACCTAACGACACACGACGCTCTTCAGTCAACCAACTAGCCAGCAAACAAATAAAGTGGGGGGTCGTTATTGTCAAAGTGTCGACAGTACCTCCTGGTAGCTTCCTATTGCTCTTTTGATGAGGCCGATCTTTTACTATTTGCACAGTGGCCATCAATAGTGATGACAAATGCTTCTGTTCGACATCCGTCATTCTCGCCTTACTTGATATACAATTTCCCA
Source organism: Gossypium turneri (assembly GCA_008044935.1). Classification (NCBI taxonomy): domain Eukaryota; kingdom Viridiplantae; phylum Streptophyta; class Magnoliopsida; order Malvales; family Malvaceae; genus Gossypium; species Gossypium turneri. The sequence continues at coordinate 23,116,266 of CP032580.1, forward strand.
TAAAGCTATTTTAGAACATTGATTACAAGTTAAAGAAGTGGAAGTGGTATTTTTTTTTTGCTTAGTCAATATAAAAATAAGAAAAATAAAAAGAAGTTGGAAAAATCCAACCACTTTCAAAGACGACAAGATTACAAAACATCCATAGTACTCTTACACTTTAAAGAACAACCCAACATGAAGCAATCAACTACAACTCAATCAATCTCAGAAAACACCACCAGGCTTTAAATAACAATGATCTCCTTATACCTGTTTTTGCCAGAGCATTATCCATACAATTTGCTTGCCGAATTATAATTATGAATTGAACACGCAACAGTTGATTAATATAAAAATCGATACAAATGCATAGACTTTGCAACATCTACGGTCTATAGCTCCTATCCAACAACCACTTCAAAACAACACACAAGCTAAATTCAATAACTAAAGGAACTTTCTATTGGAACATTTTAAAATATTTATAGTGTTACAATAACTATAAATGAATAGGTGTAATTAAGTAAAAGATAAATCTTTTGGTCATTGGTCAAAAGTTATATCATTTGATTTTGAAAAAGAATTATAATTATTCAAACAATATTACTTGAATAGTTTTAAAATTAAATAAATAATTATATGTTTTTTTAAAGATATTATGTAACACCCATATCTTATTATGTTATCAAAATTGGGTTACGGAGTGTTACCAAACAAGTCGAAACATTTCACTTCAATTAGCATCCAATCATAAAAATAATTTCATAAATTCAGATAAGATTCAGCATGACATAACTCAAACATTTATGGGCCTTAAATCAAGCCTTTGAAGCCTTAAGAATAAGTTACAGACATTCATGGATCAAATCGAAATAAATCAAAATATTTAGGGAAAATTAAAAAAAATCAAAACAGGGGTCACACGGCCGTGTGGTGCAGGGACATGGCAGTGTGGCCAATCGTATCCCAGACCGTGTATCATTCGAAATGAATCCACACGGTCGTTTCGTAGGCTGTGTGCTAGCCTGTGTAACAATCGAAATACCCTCACATGGTCGTGTCTCAGATCATGTGGATACTACACTTAAACACTCTTAGGGCACATGCTTGTGTGGGTTGCCCGTATTTGATACACGGTCATGTGACAGCCCGTGTGTATCCAAAACATGCTCTTTTCTTCTCCCATATGCATACATACCTAGACATACTCAAACTATAACACCCCAAAGATTTAATTCTTTCTCTGATAAAATTTATCATAGTTAAATACCTGTTTTAGTGGTTAAGGGACTTGGGTGTGATGGGTGGGTCATGAGTTTGAGTCTTTGGGAGAGTCTTTTGCTGAGTAATTTTTGGTTGTGTTGCTCAGTAGAATTTGAGTTAAAGTTTAACTCTAAGACTGGGGGGATATCTGTTGCTTGATTATAAGGATAAGAGGTGGGTAGTTTTGTTGGTTTAAATTTTAAGTTTTAATTTATTTCAAAAAAACAAAAAACAGAACTCCTTCCCTCAAACCCATGTTTCCACTTTCTTTCTGTTCTTTTTTTATTATTTTTTTCTCTCTTCTTGCGCCACTGTCATTTTGGAAGTGGGTAATTTTTAATCTTTCTTTTTGCTATCCTGTTGGCATTTGATTACTTGCAATTGGTGGCTGCTCGTTTGTGCTTCTTCACTTTTTTTATCTTAGGCAACATTAATGGATCTTTAATTGTTAAATTTTGGGGTTGTGAGATGCTAGTGTTGTTGTTGTTTTGTAGTCATTAATTATTTAGTTCTGTGTTTAGGTGAAGGTTGTGAGACATTTGGCACTTGTAACGCGTAGGTTTGTGCAAGTGTACACAGTCGTTATCAAGTAATAAGTAAGTATCGACTTATCGTCTCCACAGGGATTGTATTTGTGCTAAGTCACTTAATTTGTAAAATTATATTAACAATTTGGTAAATAAAAACACAATATAGTTGAAAAGTGGTGATTAAAATATATTAAACTAAATGCAATGATCCCTAATGCATAGTTGAAAAGTGGTGATTAAAATATATTAAACTAAATGCAATGATCCCTAATGCAAATTATCCTAAGTATGCAAACTAAATGAAATAGATTTTAGTAAAATTAAACACGATTTTGCAACAATTATTACATAAATAAACTAGGACAATTACTTTAATTAAACTCAATTTATTATTAACATGCTTAATAACATTCAGAAAAACATTTTATGGAAACTCGATCTTTCATGAGTTTGGAAACCACATTAGGTTCTTTCGGAATCCTTTACTTAGTAAATACGAATTTTACTGATCCTTATTTACTAAGGGTTTCTTAGTATTTGTGTGAAGTAATAGGGACGTGTCAGGTTTGAAACAATTTAATCACACAAATCTAAAAACTATGCAGATAACAAAGCTTGGTCAGAGTTGTTGTGCAACCTACAATTTAATTGGGTCAGGATCTAAATTGAGCATGCACATTTCAAATATGTGTCCATTAGCTGTCATCTGGTTAGGATCGCTCAGCTAATTCAGGTGCATTCCAATCACATATGAAGGAAATACAGACTTGATTTTAATTGAAAACATGATCAATTTAGGCACAAACATTATAAGCATGAATCAAATAAATATTATTTAATCAAAGCAATCGTTCTAGCTTAAATAAAATTAAGCTAACATTGTTGTAAATAAGAAAAAAGAACATATAGCAAACATATTTAGATTAATTAAAGAAAAGAAAGATTAAACCCAATTTAGAGTGGCTGTCACCCAAGACTCTGACTGACGAGGCTCCTTCGCTTCTTTACTTTGCTCCTTTGCTGATGGTTCTCCAAGGTGGCCGAGCAAGGGTTCTTTAAGAGGCTAATTTTTCTAAAAATCCTTATGCAAGGATGATGATAGGCGTGAGGAAAAAAGATAGCTAAGAGAGTTGAGAGAGGAGAGAATGATGAATGAGTGAGGGGTGATTGAAAAAGTGAGAAATGAGCTGTTATTTATCGGTGAGGCAAGGGAGCTAGTTTAGTAAAAATAGGAGTGTCCATCTTTTGAAACTTCTTCCAGGGATGGCCGGCCATGAATTGAGAAAATGTGGCTGATTCTGCTTGATTCTTGGTCAATTTGAGTGCCACCACAACTCAGGACTAAGACTCGGTCACCAGCAAATCTTCGGGAAAATCTCTGATTTCTTTAACTCTTCAAGGACATTGTGTAATTAAACCAAAAACTGATTTATGATCAGCCATGTGTAGCTGAAAATTGGGTTGACTTGGTCCCCAATTTGGACGATTTTGCAATTAGAAGTAAACTCTCAGACCTGTCCAAAAATAGTAGATAGTTTAGAGGACTAAATAATATAATTTTAACCACTTCAATTAATTAATTTACCTAATTAATTAAAACCCAATTTATTAATGAAATATTTAAAATGAATTATTAAATATAACTTTATATTTTATTATTTAATTTAATCATGCATGACCCAATTTATATCTTAAAAATATAATATGCTCAAACTAATATAAAATAAGTCATTTTACGCATGAAAACTATATAATAAAGCATAAAATCACATTTTAATAATTTCCATGTCCTAATTTCATATTTTTTTCATATTTCATTAATTTATTAAACAATTACTTGGTTTTAACAACAAATTTAAGTAAAAAGGTGATGAATTATATAAGAAAAATCCTATATATTTTTCAATTTACACACCCCCAAACTTAAATCATTGCTCGTCCCGAGTAATGTTCATGCACAGCACAAGGTCTTGCTAAGGCAAATTTTGCTAAGAGTGTAAGTACCTTGTGTGTTGTTTTGAAGTGGTTGTTGGACAGGAGCTATAGACCGTAGATGTTGCAAAGTCTATGCATTGGTATCGATTTTTATATTAATCAATTGTTGCGTGTTCAATTCATAATTATAATTCGGCAAGCCAATTGTATGGATAATGCTCTGGCAAAAACAGGTATAAGGAGATCATTGTTATTTAAAGCCTAGTGGTGCTTTCTGAGATTGATTGAGTTGTAGTGGATTGCTTCATGTTGGGTTGTTCTTTAAAGTGTAAGAGTACTATGGATTTTTGTAATCTTGTCGTCTTTGAAAGTGGTTGGATTTTTCCAACTTCTTTTTATTTTTCTTATTTTTATATTGACTAAGCAAAAAAACAAAAAATACCACTTCCACTTCTTTAACTTGTAATCAATGTTCTAAAATATCATTTTAAGTATTTTAAGTTGTAATCAAGTATTTTAAGTTGAGATCTTGTATTTTAAGAATCCAAACAACATAGAAATACCACTTCCACTTCTTTAACTTGTAATCAAGTATTTTAAGTTGAGATCTTGTATTTTAAGAATCCAAACAACATAGAAATATCATTTGCTTGACAAAATAAAACTCAATGATGTATAAAAATCTATATGCATGTATATATGGAAGCATATATCATATAACTTTGTATGTATAGATGTATAGATTATCAAAGGTTTTACCCTGTAGAGCCTACTTGACAGCACAAGGCGCTCTTCAGCCAAGCAAGCAACTAACAACCAACTATAACAGGGGGTCGTTGTTGTCAAAGTGCCTAATAGTACCTCCATGTAGCTTCCTATTGCTCTTTTGATGAGGCTGATCTTTTACTATCTGCAAAGTTGCCACCGATAGCGGTGATAACTGCTTCAGCCTGACATCCACCGTTCTCGCCTTTCTTGATATACAATTTCCCAAAAAGCTATTTTAGAACATTGATTACAAGTTAAAGAATTGGAAGTGGATGTTAATTAAGTAGCACATATTTGGAGGGACTTAATAGAAAAAGAGTTTAAATTATTGGATTTAAATTGAAATTAACAAAGATACTAAAAAAAAACTTTGTAGTTCTTGTCCAAATACAAACATATTATTATTGCTAATAAATCTAAATGGATTCTGATTGCCATTTGTGTAGAAATCTGAGTCAAATTCGAGTTAGCATCTATTATGTAACTGTTGTTTTGAAATTAAATTTTTAGATACACTTGTCAAATATTTTTTTTAAGTTTAATTACCAAAAAAAATTAAGTAAATTTAGTAGTTTAGTTATTGCTTATAGATTTATACTAATTTTAAAATTTTCAGTCCATTTGAAATTTTTAGTGTTTTCGAGTTTTATTATGCGTAAATCATGTATAAATTCTTAATTCAAAATTTATTTTGATTTAAGAATTTTCTTGTCTGACCTTATTCAAAAGTTTTCTTATTTAAGTCTGAATATATTTTAATTATCAATTTTAATTCTGATAAAAATATGAACCATCGAGATGGCCCAACAGGGTTAATAAAGTTTTAGAAACAATTATTTTAAAATATTTATTTAATTTGGGAGAAAACTTAGTTTAAATGTCTGTTTATTATTTTTGATTATTTTAGTATTAAAATTTGAATCCAACTGTAACACCCCAAACCCGACCTAGACGTTATTGTCGAATTCGGAGAAGTTACATCAACTCATTTGAAAAACCAATTTAAAATCTAGCTTAGAAATCGTGTGATCTGAAATCTTAATTTTAGTTGACCTCATACGAGTTTTAGAAAATCTCAAGTTTGAAAACACTTATTCCACAACATAATCACGTAATCATTTATTTAGAAAAGCAGAGGAAACTTCCAGAGTTTTAATTTTGAAAACTGAATTCCAATTTGTTAATTCGTATGATTTTACAGTTTTACGTTAAAAATACCAAAAATCGACGAACAGAACAAAAACCTAAAAACAAATTCTAAAAACAGATTTACCGTCCAAAAAGTCTAGAATAACAAATAACGTAAATCATCATTTTTAATTAACCGAGAAAACAATCTAAGCTCTTGCACGCCGTCTGGTCTTAAGATTGTCGATTACCTAAGAAGTTAGAAAAATTGGGTGAGCTTATAAGCTCAGTGTGTAACTCAACCCCAAACAAGGAGAATAGACCAGATGCTGATATAAATACAAATACAGACACAAAAATAGTAACAATTATAGAAATAGACGCAATTCAGTCAGATATAATTTTTGCTTCAGATACAGATGCAATCTCATATACAAAACCAGATGCTGATATAAATACAAATACAGACACAAAAACAGATCCTACCCTATCTGCTACACACCATCTCCATCCCACCAATACATACCAAATAGGACAACAAGAGTCCATCCATCCGTCACACCAATAAGTGAACATATGTCACTTTTCAGAATAGCGTAGCCAAGCTGCCAGAAATAATGCGGTACTCCACTAGAAACAATAACCATGGTCAAGCCATGCCACCATATCAGATATGTGGTTAAACCACAAGATAAGTCATCCTGGGATTCCCAACAGTGATGACCCGCCACCCCGAGTTGCCTGACAACTATAGCTTACTAAGTTAAACTGTCAGAACACTTCCTCCATCACATCAGAACATGCTGTCAGAATAGTCAAATTATAGATCATATAAAAATTTCACATTTTTAACATGCTTACAATAGATGCACATGCATTACCCATATCAAATACAGTAGCAAAATATCAGATTCATGTTTTATAGTCTTATTTATACAGTACGGACCTTATGGAGCAGTTAAATATGAATCGCACATCAATATGGCCCTAGGCACAACATGGCCTAACACATGCCTGTGTGACCCACACGGCCCAACTAACCCATCTAGTGTGGCTCATACGATTTGGCATACAGCTTTTCACACGACCGTGTGGTTTACACTGCTTGGCACACGCCTGTGTGGCGTTGATAGTCTAGTTTTAGGCTTCTTGTCACTTGTTGATTTTTGGGTTTTTTGATACACACCTGTTCATTTTTCAATGTCGACACCACAAGCGCAATTCTAGCACCCCAAAAGACAATTCCAAAACAAGTCATTCAACAAAAACACAATAAACTCGAATAAAAAATTGGTCTTTACCAACTATGTAATGCCCCAAAATTTGGGCCTAGAAGTATTGGGCCTTGAGTAAGGGAACGATGAGGAATTTGTGCACAAAAGTGAGTCTGCTTTAGTGGTTAAGGGTCCTGAGAGGAGTTGGAAAAGTTCTGGGCTCAAACCTGGGCTTTAGTAAAAAATTTGGTTTTAAGTAGATAAAACCCTGGATGCTTGGATGTAGGCCTTTTAAATTATTGTGCTAAAAAAATGTCATAAGAAAGCAAGTGGTCTAGTGGTTGTGGCGTCATTAAGGTTGCAAGGGAGCCTGGGTTCAAGTCTTGCCTCTTGAAATTTATTTTGGTTTTTCTTTTAAAGGAACATGGACTTTGGCCTTTAAACCTTTTAGTTAATTGAATACAAAATGTTGACATAAAAGAGCTTGTGACAAGGAGGCAAGTGGCGTGCTGAGCTAATGAGGGGGCTTGGGTTTGAATCCCATTGCAAGCAAAAAGGATATTTATTTTGCTAAAATGAGGCGGCAGGAGTTTGAGGTGGTTTCAAACTCTGTTGGGTGAGAGTTTAAATGGGTCTTGGAGGTTGTTATAAAGGATATCAATGAGGGATATTTGGAGATATTTGAAGAGAGAATATTGGGTTTTGGGGAGGTTGTTGTGGAGAGCTATATATCAACTCATTTGTTCCTTGTCCTGAATGGAGGAGATCGACGAGGCTTTCAAGGTTATTCGTTGCTTTCTCCAACCTCCTTCCATTCCTAATTGGTGGTGGTCGAGGTTGATTGGCACATTGCCCAGGAACCAAGGGTGCGATGATCATTGATTTGCAGAATAAGAGTGTGTTCGGATCGAAGGGAATCTACAAATCACATCAGGTGTGTAAACTCCCCACTGTAACTATAGAACGGCAAAAGCCGAAATACGACGTTTGGGACCACACGAGCGTGCGATCGCTCATGTAGAAAGCCGAACCTGCGGATCATGAGCGATAGACAATAGAGGCCTCCATGAGCATTTCCATGGGCTTAGGTCGTAATGGGCCACGTGGGCTGGAATGGGCTGTGTGGGCTCAATGGGGTTGTGGGCCCCACACAGATAAGATCCACGATTGGTGGCAAATACTGGACTGGGCTATGTAGTTTGCATAATCGTGACTAAATTTGGGCTAATTAGGCCACACAAGCGTGTGCGCCCACTTGGGCCGAATATGAGCCTTGGGCCCATTTGCACCGTGATGACCATTTAGGTTATCTGTGCCGCTCGAGGCGACTCCAGGCCTTCAGAAAGGTTGTAAAATTAATGAAATACCCTCGAAGGGTAAAATTACCAAAATACCCTCGATGGGTAAGATTACCGTAATACCCTCAATGGGTAAAATTACCAAAATACCCTCAAAGGGTAAAATGATCTTAATGCCCCTGTAGGGTAAAATGACCGTAATGCCCCTAGAGGGTAAAATAATCGTAATGCCCCTAGAGGCTAAATGACTATTTTGCCCCTCGAGTGTAAATGATTTATTTGTCTATGATTTAAATGATGATTTGTCTGTGATTGGTATGACTGATTTGACTGTGATTGGTATGACTGATTTGTCTGTGATTTGTATGACTGATTCTAAGCATGGCATTTTGCATACACGACATACTGCATGGGGTTGGGATGTTGTTATAGAGGAAGTACTGTACTGGTGATTCTGCCACAATCATTGTTACTGGTGGCTTGGCCACATATACTGTTACTGGCAGCTTTGCTGCGATACTATTGCTGGCAGCTTTGCTGCGATGCTACTGATGGCTTTGTGCCAGTCATAGTACTGCTACTGATGGCTTTGTCCCGGTCATATTACCATTACCGATGGTTGTGTGCCAGTCATATCACCGTTACTGATGGCTGTGTGCCGATCATATCATTGTTTCTGATGGCTTTGTACCGATCATGTTTCCGTTATTGATGGCTGTGTGCCGGTCGTATCACTCCTACTGATGGCTTTGTGCCAATCACATTACTGAACTTATGGCTCATAGCCATTCTGTTTATAGCTTATAACTATCCTGTTTACGGCTCTTAGCCATTCTGGTTACTGGTAGCTTTGTTGCGATACTAGTTAGTGCCACAACCGGTGCTACATAAGGAGTGTAGGGATGGGTGGGTCGATTTAATCCCCACAGGAGTGTAGGGTTGGACAAGAGACGGAGTGCAGGGATGGTATGGGTATTTATGCATTGCATATACTGATTCTGATATTGAGATGGGCTTAGATATATGTGATATGTGCCATTTGATATGGGCTCAAGCCCAACCGAGGCTGATGGGGGCTAAGGCCCAATCATCACCGTTATTATATTGGGCTAAAACCCACACTGTATTGTTACTGTTAAAGGGCTCAAGCCTAGGCTGTGCTATTTTTATTTACTGACTGTTTCTTTAATAAGGGGATTACACACTGAGTTTTCATAAACTCACCACATTTTTAACCTTTCGTGTAATCTCCAGTGTTAGATGGTTCAGAGATACGAGGGACTCGGAGGTGGCCACACAACCACATTAGCTTTCATTTTTAGCTTTTGATTTATAAGTAACTAAATTTGGGTATTTTTATGTAAAAAAGCCTCTTTAAAGTTATAAAGTTTAAATTGGGGTTTTTAATTATTTAGTTTGATATAAACTGATAGTTGTAGAATAAGATAGGTTTTCAAAAGGTAACCGTTTGCAAAGACACCATATTTTCGCAATAAATGTGATTTTGGAAAATTTATAACGTTTTAAAAGTGATTAGTTTTTAATGATGCAGGCTTGGAAATGAACAACCCGTTTTGGAATCACCGTTTAATAACAAAATGATTAATTGATTTTAAATATTTCAACAAAAACAAGTTTTACACTAACCACCTCAATATGACACCACCAGATTTGGCCATAACTCTTAGGTCGGGTTTGAGGCATTATACACTTAAAAGCATACAGTCAGAATTGTTAGGGAATACGGCCTAAATGAATGAAATCAGTCCCTTACCCTAAAGGAGAGTGTTGAAAACAATCTTAATTTGCTGTAAGAGAGTTCTATGCCACAAGTGCTACACCTAATGAAACACATTAAGAAATTTGACTAACATCCACTACCAAACTCAACAATTCCCTTACCTTTTAGGTGATAGAAAAAGAAGTGAAACAACAAATAGCACAACCTAAAAGGAAAACAATCCACTTACACTGAGAAACACACAAATTACAAACTACAGTTACGAATTCCTAATAATAGAAGACCAGTGGAGCGATGACTCAAGTCAGAATAATAGCCCAAAGATGGGAGGTTCGATAAAGACAAAAAGAAACGAATGAAGAAAAATACATAAGAAGAATGATAGATTTTGTAAAAAGAATATCAGAACACTTTTCTTTGAAACTAAAAAATTAATTGTGAAATACAAACAAAATGAGTAAAAGATGGAGAATTGGGAGAGAGGAACGTGTGGGTGGGAAGATGGTGGGATATTGAACGGTTGAGACAGATTTATTTTAGACAAACTTTAGGATAATTAATTTATAAAAAAACTACCTATTACCCTCACTAAATCTGATTAGTTATCCTTATCAGAATTTTCTCCAGAGTTTAAAACAAAAATAATTCCATTTTGTACACATAAGATTCAAACACAAGACCTTTGGGTAAGCTAAAATATTACCACTAAACCAGCAGGCTCATTCTTATTATTAATTGAGAAAAAATAATATATAAGACAAATGTTCAAATATAGGAGTTCTGACAAAGATAGGAGATAGGAGAAAAACACACATCCTAAGCACTTAACCACTGAACCAAATCAAACCACTTGACAAAATTTTCACAGTCTTAACTAAAAAAAAGAACGTGACCTCTCTTGATTTTACTAACCCAATTTCTTCTAACCTGATTTTCGAGATGTGACACCAACCACGTAAAATTTGATAAAAATGATAGAAGACTAGTTGTTTTCCCCCGTTTTCTAAGTATTTTTAAGTTAAGATGTTGTATTTTAAAAATCCAAACAACATAGAAATATCGTTTGCATGACAACATAAAACTAAAAGATCTATAAAATCTATATGCATGTATATATGTAAGCTTATATCATATATCTTTGTATGTATAGATTATCAAAGGTTTTACCCTATAGAGCCTGTCTGACGACACACGACGCTCTTTAGTCAACCAACCATCAACCAATTATAACGGGGGTTGTTGTTGTCAAAGTGCCTAACAGTACATCCTGGTATCTTCCTATTACTCCTTTGATGAGGCCGACGTTTTACTACCTTCAAATTGGTCACTGATAGTGGCGACAACTGCTTCGGCTTGGCATCTACCGTTCTCACCTTTCTTGATATACAATTTCCCAAAAAGCTATTTTAGAACATTGATTACAAGTCAAAGAAGTGGAAGTGGATGTTAATTAAGGAGTAGCTCATATTTGGAGGGACTTAATAGAAAAAGAGTTTAAATTATTTGATTTAAATTGAAAGTAACCAAGATATTAGAAAACTTTGTAGTTCTAGTCCAAATACAGACATATTATTATTGCGAATATACATCTAATAAATCTAAATGGATTCTCATTGCTTGTGATGATCGATATCGACTCCCGAACCCACTTCGAGATATCTTGAGAAATTGATTCATACGACCGAATATTGAATTCATTACCAGTTTACTATGTTGGTTCCTTGACTCAGTTGAAGCTACTAGGTCATCTCTCAAATAAAACACTACATTAGCGAGAAATCTTCTTCTTTCCATAAGCAACGCAAAGGACATTCTCCTCTAATTATTTAACCTTTATTCATATCTTAAATATTGAGAGGAATTTAGATTTGACCCTTAAATAGATGAATTCAAATAATAACCTTCTATCTAAGAAAATCAACGGATATTACTTAACTGTGTAATTTAATGATAAGTTCATTATAAACTTATTTTTCATAAGTTGATGCAGAACTACAGAAATATAGATGACTACCAAGAAGGTAAACAAAAGAGTCCATCATTGTGCTCCTAATTCTCATATGGAAGATCAAACTTCTTCCTAAAATTTACAATTACTTAACTGCTGCTTCAAAAAATTTCTTCAACCCTGCAAATTAAAAACATTACACCATGAATTAGAGATAAAAATAATGATCAGAAAAATATTAAAAGAGATGATTAATAAAAGATGTTTATTTTTTAGAAAAAAATAATTTATTTTACCTGAATATTAATTAAGGATGAATGAAGATCACGCCCATTTTTTCCCATGCACTCAACACTTTAGTTTTTGTGTGGTACTGACGCCAAACTGGGTCATAATAATACCGCACTCATCATCATCATCAACCATTTCTTATTAATGTAAAATTTACATTATATATTTATTTACTGAAAAACATACAAAAGGGTGTATATCTTTGACAACAACAATCTAGAGAAAATTTACACAAGTTCTATGCAAAAGGTAGGAGACAAACCCAAACATCACACATGTAGATGCTAGGACTCAAACCCAAACTTCCAGGCCTTGGGCCACAACCTTTTACAACAATGCCACGGCCTCCAAGGCCTTATTGATAGTTTAATTTTTTTAATAAAATACATATCATAGATGCAAATATATCTCAATTACATAATATAAATACATATACACGTATATAAATTTTAAAATTATTAAGTTCAGTAACTTAATTTAACAATTATATTTTTAATAGAATTATAAAAAATAATTAAAGAAAAATAAAAAAAATTGACATAAAATATCAAAATTTTGTATCAATCTATATGAATTTGATAGAATTTAGTATTAAAATTTGAATCCACCTATAACACCCCAAACCCAGCCCAGATGTTATGGTCGGATCTAGCGATGTCACATTATTGGGTGTTTGAAAACCGTGTAATTGTGTTAAAACTATTTTCATTGAATTCCTTATCTTAATATCTTATTAGTTCCAAAATTGTGTTGCTCATTTAATTGATAGTTTCAAAACGTTATTCGTTTACAGAAGCTTTTAAAACAAATTAAACAATCGTGCGTTTAGGAAAAACATTTGTTTCTTTTGAAAACCGAGGTTTCCTACCACTAGCAGTTGTAATTCATAAGGTAAAGATAATTAAAACCCAAAACCAAAGTCCAGAAGTCCAATTACAACCCCAAAACTTAGCCAGTAAAAATAGAATAGAAATAAAACCAATTATCGTAAATATAGGTTAAAAACCATGAAAGTCCAAAACCGTGGTCACCACTGAGTCCTCCGCCGCACCGATCCGTCTAGATCTGGGGATTACCTGTGCACATTTAAACAAAAGGGTTGAGTTTACAAACACTCAGTGTGTAATCGCACAGAAAAAAAACAATAGTAAATCATAGTGCATAGTTAAAGCAGTCATAGGCCTAAGCCCTTTTTCAATATCAGTAACAGTTTGGGCCTTAGCCTATCTCAGAATAGTATCAAATATGTCGTAGGGACTTAGCCCATCATAGTATCAGTTACAGTCATGCAGTATTCAATAAAAAGGTCCTACCCAACCAGCCTCTACACACCATCTTCGTCCAACCCTACACTCCATGTGGGGATCAAATCAACCCACCCATCCCTACACTCCAGGTAGTACTGAATGCGGCACAAAATAGTAATTTGTAGTTGAGCTGCTAGTATGTTAGGCTTAAGAGCCTTTCAGTACACTTCCTCCAAATATAATTAACCCAACCCCATGCAATGCAACATACAAGTCATGACATGCTATCTTAGAACATCAGAACATATAACCAGTTCAGTATACAAGCATACTATCATCATGCTCAACACATATATAAATCAAATAGTCAGTTCATTCAATTAGGGGTCTAAGTGATGCTTACCGACCCTACAGTAGGTTCACAGTTGACTTGGGCGACCCGTACAACCTTAGTAATCAATTTAGTGATAATGGGCTCACACGCCCATGTGGTCTGCCCGTGTGAGCCCACATGCTCGTGTGGCCCACTCGGCCCAAATTAGCCTTGGCCGCGTGGTCCATTTTTAATGTAACTCGTGCTAGCTAAATATTCATATATGTTTTCACTATTTACTTATATGTTCCTTCAAAGCTGTCTACTTGAGTCACTGTTACTAAATTTTTTTATATCTTGAGCTAAAGAATTCCAAATTAGGGTCTGCTTGATGTTTTTGAAACTAGACTCAAATACCTTTCTACCATAAAATTTTCAGAAGTTTTGGTTCAGCCAATAAGTACAGTAAAATCTTCAAACTTACCCCTGTTCTACTGTTTGACAGCTTCGTCCCTTCTTTACTAAAAATTAATTATCTCTTAATAAAAAATTTGGATGATGTTTCCATTTATTTCTATTGAAAATATACTCATTAATAATTTAAACATGTAAATTTTAACCCCTAATTATTTTTCTCCAATTTTTGATGATTTTCCAAAGTCAGAACAAGGGAACCCGAATTCTATTTGACCCTATCTCACAAAGTTTTTTAACCCTATCTCACAAAGTTTTTTATACCTCACGATTTAAAATTTCATTACTTATCAATAAGATTTAATTTCATTTTTTTCATCCTCTAATTCAATTTCCACAATTTATGATGATTTTTCAAAGTTAGCCTACTGCTGTTATCCAAACAGCAAGCAATTTCAGCTTTTCGCTGAATCCCTTATTTTTTACGTTTCGGGTACACACCTGGTTTTGTTTGATGCTAAAACAGTCCCTGAGCACTCCAAATCCTATAATTTAAGAAATAACACTAATTTAATCTCACATAATGTGATCCCAAATCGAACTCGTATTGATGTTTTAACCTATAAGCGACTAAACCTTACCTTCAACCGATGAACAATAATTCCCACACAAACTAAGGCTTCAATTGGTGATTATGAGTCCTTGAATCCTCCCCAAACGATAACAGACAAATGTGGAGCGACATGAGACAAAGTGGGAAATGAAAAATCCAGAAGATGAAGGGTGAAAAAGAGCAAAAATTCAGCAGCAATGAAGAGAAAACGACAAGAGGGTGGAGGGATTTTGGGGAAAGTAAAAAAAAAAGGAAAAAAAAGATGAACAAAGTATTTTATAACCACCCCAATCCCTTATTTCTCTCCATCAAACTCCCAACTAAACTCACTACTCACATTTTTTGTCCATCTCAAACTCTCCTGGACGTACGAGCAAAAATAATGCCCAAGCCAAGATTCGAACACAGGACCTCCTTCACACCAACACTCCACTTATCCACCAGAACAGTAGGCCCATTCTGTTAATTATTTGCCAACTTTTACTTAAAAGTCTACTGACCAAAGATAGGGCTTATTCATAAAAATACCAAAATTTGCCCAAGTCTTGGCTTGAACTTGGGACCTGTTGAAACGCCGGCACCCCTAATGCGCAGCGAAAAAATAAAACATCCGGCGATCCTAACCATGGATCCATGTGTGAGGAACAAATCGGGGTGAAATAAAGGTTTCAAAATTACCGAATCTTTATTCTGAGTAGATAGCGACACCTCGACAACGAGTAATCTAATCTACTATTGAACCAAGCTGCAATGTATCGTGACTCTGGCCTCACGTAATCCACCCAATTGACAATGAACAGAAGGAATCCTCAAAACTGTTTTGGAAAACACTTTGCTTTGATGGCTGCTAGACCCACCAAGCCAAGAAAAAAGGGGATTTTATATCTATTTTTAGGGTTTCTAGAAATTAAATAAATATAAAAATGTTTTTAAACCGAAAATTATAATTACATTAATTATAATAATAATTTCGGTAAACTATATATTTATTTGAATTTATATACAAACCAAATTCATGTTCTCATTATGCGTACAACAACCTTGTACATATAATGTATTCGATATTTGATTACCCAATTAAATTAATTCTATAATTAATTTAATTCAAGCGACAACCAAACGCAATACCAATTATGTTTTATTCCGTTCATTTCAACTATAGGGTGTGACCCTGTAGGTTCTAGTAACGTTAGTAGTAATACTAGAACGATTCCAATGTTACAGACAATGAGTGGCACCTAGCAATGCATCATTGCTACCTAAGTCACAAGAAATCATGATTCGACATAACATTTTTATGATTCACCTTTCATGCAATAATCTTTAAGTCCTTTTTCTCTGGATTGGACACAAGTCATGGAATAGTCACACTTGCATAGTCCATTCCATGTTCCTTGATATCTTAAGTAGACTATGATATACAGATAAGTATGACATCTCATATAAGCTTATTTGAGTATGGCCATGCATTTCTAGTCTCACTCAATCAAGTGGCCTAAAATATTACTCGTATTATGTAGGAGGGACTTATCCTATATCGATCAACCATATCCCTCTACACAGATCGTGGTATATCCAACATCAACCTTTATAGAACAACCAATTACGGTGCACGTTTGAGTGTATTAAAGTATACAACTCACGATGTTGGGATTATGATGATCTCAAGTCTGAGGATCATATACATATTAATCACTATAAGTAATGTTGTGACAATTACATAATAATCGAAGAAACGTACTCATAACGGATCAGTCCAATATGTTGTTCTCTAACACACATATTCATGCATCGATTTTGACATTCCATATAAATGACAACTCTTTATCATCAATCAAATACATGTTAGTCTTAATGCATTATTATTGTCCTAGCCAACAATAATACTTGACTAAGGACCTTTTAAGAATAATCATATTATTCTCAGGACATTATTATAAAATTGTTTATTTACACACACAGAAAAGAAACTGAAATAATAATGGTAATGCCTTATATTAATAAACATGATAAATCAAGTATGTTATTACAACCATCTCATGATTGATCTTTGGGCATACTCTAACTATCCCCCACTAGCACTAAGACCAATCACTTATATATCTAATACCAAGTGACTTAGTGTGACGATCATACTTCTGCTGTGTCAGAGGCTTGGTCAGGGGATCATCAATGTTATCATCTATAGGTACTCTGCGTACCTCTACATCCCCTCGATCGAAAATCTCTCGAATAAGACGGTAGCGCCTAAGTATATGTTTAGATCGCTGGTGAGATCTAGGTTCTTTAGCTTGTGCAATGGCTCCATTGTTATCACATCGAAGTTCTATAGCATCTAATATGCTAGGCACAACCCCTAGTTCAGTAATGAACTTTTGATCCAAACCGCTTCCTTTGCTGCCTCACTTGCTGTAATATACTCGGCCTCTGTTGTAAAATCAGTTATTGTACTTTACTTTGAACTCTTTCAACTCACAGCACCACCATTAAGGTAAAACACAAAACCTGATTGTGATCGAGAATCGTCGTTGTCGGTTTGGAAGCTGGCATCAGTGTAAACTTTTACACTTAACTCTTCCTCACCTCCATATATTAGGAACGTATCCTTAGTTCTTCTTAAGTGCTTAAGGATATTCTTGACTGTGGTCCAGTGACCTTCACCGAGATCTACTTGGTCCCTGCTCGTCATATTTAAGGCATATGAGACATCTGGATAGGTACATAACATGGCATACATGATAGATCCAATAGCGGAAGCATATGGAATTTTACTCATACGTTCTCTCTCTTGTGGAGTTGAAGGACACATTTCCTTCGAGAGTGAAATACCATGTCTCATAGGTAGGAATCCTCTCTTAGATTCTTCTATACTGAACCTTTTCAGTACTTTATCTATGTATGTACTTTGGCTTAGACCTAGTAGTCATCTTGATCTATCTCTATAGATCTTCACTCCTAAGATGTAAATGGCTTCGCCAAAGTCCTTTATAGAAAAAGAACTTCCTAACCAAGTCTTAATACACTGCAAGGTAGGTATGTCATTTCCTGTGATAAGTATGTCATCCACATATAGTACCAAGAATGTTATAGTGCTCCCACTAACTTTCTTGTAAACACATGGCTCATCTTCATTTTTGATAAAACCAAACTCTTTGATTGCATCGTTAAAACAAAGATTCCAACTTCAAGAAGCTTACTTTAATCCATAAATGGATCTTTGTAGCTTACATACCTTTCTAGCATCTTTTGGATTGAAAAAACCTTCAGGTTGTGTCATGTACACATCCTCTTCAAGTTTCCCGTTAAGGAAAGCTATTTTGATGTTCATTTGCCAGATTTCATAGTCATGAAATGTAGCTATAACGAGCAAGATCCTGATGGATTTAAACATAGCTACAGGAGAAAAGGTTTCATCAAAGTCAACACCATAAACTTGGTGAAAACCTTTAGCGACTAATCGCCCCTTGTATGTTTGTACATTACCATCCATGTCAATTTTCTTTTTGAAAACCCACCTGCACCCTATGGGTTTAACCCCTTCGGATGGTTCAACCAAAGTCCATACTTGGTTTTCATACATGGAATCCATCTTAGATCTCATGGCCTCAAGTCATTTCTCAAAGTCTGGACTCGTCACCGCTTTTTGATAAGTCCTAGGCTCATCTTGATCTATAAGAAGAATGTTACCATGTGTTGTAATGAGAAATCCATATCTCTCAGGTGTTTGGCATTCTATTAAAGATCTACGCGGTGGTTGTGTTTCTACAGCAGTTACTTGTTCCAAAATTTCTTGTGGAATTTGTTGTTGTTCTATCTCCGGTTCAGTGGTATTTTGTGATTCTCGAATTTTATCAAGTTCAATCTTTTTCCCACTTCCTTTTCTAGAAACAAATTCTCTCTCTAGGAAGACACTAGTCCAAGCAACAAGTATTTTGTTCTCAGTGGGATTAAACAAATAATATCCTTTGGTTTCTTTTGGATAACCCACAAAAACACACTTTTCAGATTTGGGTTCAAGCTTAGTAGACGTCTGACGTTTAACATAAGCTTTGCAGCCCTAAATTTTCATAAAAGACACACTGGGACGTTTCCCAGTCCACATCTCATATGGCATCTTTTGAACCAATTTAGAAGGAACACGATTTAGTGTGAAAGCAGCTGTCTCAAGTGCATGTCCCCAAAAGGAAGTCGGCAAATCAGCATGACTTATCATGGATCGAACCATGTCTAACAAAGTTTGATTTCTTCTCTCAGAATCTCCATTCCATTGAGGAGTACTAGGAGGAGTAAGTTGTGAGACAATCTCACATTCCTTCAAAAGATCATCAAACACTAAGCCCAAATACTCTCCACCTCGATCAGATCGAAGTGTCTTGATAGTTTTGCCTAGTTGATTTTGTACTTCATTTTTGAATTCCTTAAACTTTTCAAGGGACTTAAACTTATGGCGCATGAGATAGATATACCCATATCTACTGAAATCATCAGTGAAAGTAATGAAGTAGTGAAATCCACCTCTAGCCTGTGTATTTATTGGCCCACATACATCAGAATGTATTAGGCCTAATAAATCACTAGCTTGTTCATTTTACCAGTAAAAAGAGATTTAGTCATTTTTCCCAATAAGCAAGATTCACATACTTCAAATTGTTCAAAAACAAATGAATCCAAGAGACCATCTTTATGGAGCTTGGATATGCGTTCCTCACTTATGTGGCCCAAACGATAATGCCATAGATAAGTTTGATTTGAGTCATTTATTTTTGATCTTTTAGTATTTATGTTGTAAATGGGATTCATTTGATCTAAAACATAGAGGCCATTAATCAATTGTGTCGAACCATAGAAAACATTATTGAGATAAAAGGAACAACAATTATTTTTAATAATTATTTCAAAACCAATTTTATCTAAACAAGAAATTTAAATAATGTTTTTAGTCAAACTGGGTACATAATAACAATCCTCTAAACATAAACCAAGTCTACTAGGCAAAGATAAATTATATGTTCCCACAACTAATGCAGCAACTTTTGCTCCATTTCCAACTCGCAGGTCCACATCTCCTCTAGCCAAAGTCCTACTCCTTTGTAGTCCTTGTACAGAAGTACCAATGTGAGAACCACAACCAGTATCTAATACCCATGAAATAGTAGTTGATAAATTAATATCAATAACATAAATACCTGAAGCAGATGTTCCACTTATTTTGGCCTTCTTGACTTCCTCAAGATAGATAGGGCAGTTGCACTTCCAATGTCAAGTCACACCACAATGAAAGCAGTTTCCTTCCTTAGCCACCCTACCTTTAGATTTCAATGCAGCCTTTACTTTTCTAGGCTTGGGTCTACCTTTGCCCTTAGGATTTGTCTGAAATTTGGCCTTTCCCTTGCCCTTGTTATTACAGACCATCAGTATGGGCTTGGGTCAAACCCTTTTGATGTTTCCTTTAGCATTTCGTAACATACTGAGCAACTGTGGCAGGGTCTTGTCAATTTCATTCATATTGAAATTGAGGACAAACTGGGTGTAGCTATCCGACAACGATTACAGAATAACATTAGTGGCCAACTCTTGGCTCAATGGAAACCCACGCTTAGACAGGCTTTCAATATAGCCAATCATCTTAAGGACATGAGGTCCTACTGAGCTTCCTTCAGCCAGCTTACACTGGAATAGGGCCCTAGAGATATCAAACCTTTCTTGCCGTGCTTGCCCCTGATAAAGTTCTTTCAGGTGCTCAATCATTTCATAAGCAACCATGTCCTCATGTTGCTTCTGAAGCTTAGGATTCATAGTGGCAAGCATAAGACATCCAACGTCTACCATGTCATCGAGATGCTTCTTGTAAGTATCTCTATCAGCCCTCGAGGCATTAGCTGGTGGTTCATTAGGAAGCGGTTGTTCAATGACATATAATTTCCGTTCTTATTTGAGAACAATCCTCAAGTTACAGAACCAGTCAAGAAAATTCAAACCATTCAATTTGTCCTTCTCAAAGACCGATCGCAATGAGAGTGTATTTGTGTTTGTAGCCATAATATATCTACAACAATAAAATATGCGTGTGTAAGTTTATCAAGTTTATATCAATCATTAAAAGGACTTTATTAAAATATGTTCCCACTATTTTATTAATTAATAACCCTCATATATTAGTTTCAGAAAGACTTTCTCGAAAAGTATTTCAAGTGGGTTAAGGATCCATATTTCACCTCCTCTTAAGTCAGCTTTGGCTTTACTCTCAAGATTATGGCTATCTAGGTAAGCAACACTTGCTAATTACATCATATGTAACTCCTAAAGTTTGGTGAACAACTCTTGTTCTAATCATCTTATGGTTTATCCAAATTACTTGCCTCTAGGTTTCTAATCTTATTAGAATAACCTAGTTAAGTCATTAACCAATTTTAACCAGCGAATATCACTTGTTTATTCTTCACGTTTAACCAAGATAAATACTAGTACTTTGCTTTAGCAGAACCTACACAGTATTGATCGAGGCCTTAACGAGGGCAAAATTGGAAGGCTATATTGACTTAATATTTTAATAGAGGGATTTTGTTAAGGTTGTTCCATCTCATCAATTATGGTTTACTTTAGTCCATTTCGCTATTTAATTGATCTCATCAATTAATGTGGTTCATTATTATCAAATTTTGACATATTTAAAATTTGGCATGCTTTAGACATCCATAGCATCTCATACATGAATAAATAAAGCAATAAATAAATGCAATAGTTATAGCCCATAAACTAAGGTGGTGCAACCCAAGCCAATGGGAGAACCAAAAGGAAACCTAAAGGTGTAAGCCGTTTCACAAGCTACCGATCCACACTAGTTGGCCCATCTTCCTTCTCGTCTAGCCCATAGCAACTCTTGCAAATTACAATATTCAAAAACTCGTTTTACATACGAGGGAGTAAGATGAGAAGAGAAATACGAGAGAATAGTAGTAAGGCACGACACGCAGGCCATATTTATAAAATTACAACCTTTTATCAAATGGGCCATCGAGCTATAACTACGCATTTCTAACACCGTGCATGTCAAAAATAGCATACATAATTCAACATTTTATTAAGGTGAATTATAACATATCCTTTCAACTTTTATGGCCACCAAGTTTAATTTATTATAAAACATACTTTAAGAAGATGGGGTCTGAAACCTCACAATTTGATAACTTTTGTCAATAGAATCGTGTTTTCAGGATTTTAATCCTTAAGGTTTCATGCCAGAACAACCCTTGTTCCACTAACCAGTTAACTCTTACTAGAAACTGTAAGCACCACCGTCGCACCATTACAGATCTATTAACACTTAACAGTAATAACATAAAACCGAATAGGCCATAACACCATGATTAACATTTAATCCATTATCAAAAGGAACGGTTATCTGGTTATTCTTAAACAATTTAAACAGTCAAAAATGTAATAAAATTAAAGCATGCATATCATACAATTGCATCACCCAAGTATTTAAACCCGAGTCCGTATCACACAAGTGGCTCTGATACACTATTGGAACGCCGGTCCCCTACGGCGCAGCGGAAAAATAAAACATCCGGTGATCCTAACCATAGATCCAGGTGTAAGGAACGAATCGGGGTGAAAAAAAGGTTTTGAAATTACCGAATCTTTATTCTGAATAGATAGCGATGCCTCGGCAACGAGTAATCTAATCTACTATCGAACGAAGCCGCAATGTATCGTGACTCTGACCTTTTCGTAATCCACCTAGTTGAAAATGAACGGAAGAAATCCCCAAAACTATTTCAGAAAAGACTTTGCTTTGACGGCTGCTAGACCCACCAAGCAAAGAAAAACAGGATTTTATATCTATTTTTAGGGTTTATAGAAATTAAATAAATATGAAAATGTTTTTAAACCAAAAATTATAATTACATTAATTATAATAATGATTTCGGTAAACTATATATTTATTTGAATTTATATACAAACCAAATTCATGTTCTCATTATGCGTACAACAACCTTATACATATAATGTATTCGATATTTCATTACCCAATTAAATTAATTCTATAATTAATTTAATTCAAGCGACAACCAAACACAATACCAACTATGTTTTATTCTGTTCATTTCAACTATAGGGTATGGCCTTATAGGTTCTTGTAACGTTAGCAGTAATACTAGAACGATTCCAATGTTACAAACAATGAGTGGCACCTAGCAATGCATCATTGCTACCTAAGTCACAAGAAATCATGATTCGACATAACCTTTTTATGATTAACCTTTCATGCAATAATCCTGAAGTCCTATATCTCTGGATTGGACACAAGACATGGAACAATCACACTTGCATAGTCCATTCCATGTTCCTTAATATCTTAAGTAGACTATGATATACAAATAAGTATGCCATCTCATATCAGCTTATTTGAACATGGCCATGCATTTCTAGTCTCACTCAATCAAGTGGCCTAAGATGTTACTCCCATTATGTAGGAGGGACATCCTATATCGATCAACCATATCCCTCTACACAGATTGTGGTATATCCAACATCAGCCTTTATAGAACAACCAGTTACGGTATACGTTTGACTGTATCAAAATATACAATTCACGATGTTGGGATTATGATGATCTCAAGTCTGAGGATCATATACATATTAATCACTATGAGTAATGTTGTGACAATTACATAATAATCTAAGAAACATACTCATAACAGGTCAGTCCAATATGTTGTTCTCTAACACACATATCCATGCATCGATTTTGACATTCCATATCAATGACAACTCTTTATCATCAATCAAATACATGTTAGTCTTAATGCATTATTGTTATCCTAGCCAACAATAATACTTGACTAAGGACCTTTTAAGAATAATCATATTATTCTCAGGACATTATTATAAACAATTTATTTATACACACAGAAAGGAAACTGAAATAATAATGGTAACGCCTTATATTAATAAACATGATAAATCAAGTATGTTATTACAACCATCTCATGATTGATCTTTGGGCATACTCTAACAAGACCTCCCAAACACACCCAGAACACATAACCACTAAAGCAGACAAATATTTTGTCTCACACATTCGTAATAACCAAAATTAAAATTTTGGGGCGTTACACCACCACATAGAATAGGACAAAAATGATAAAAGACTAGTTTTTTCCCCATTTTCTAAGTATTTATAAGTTGAAATGTTGTATTTTTACAATCCAAACAACATAGAAATATCATTTGCTTGACAAAATAAAACTAAAAGATCTATAAAATTCATGTGCATGTATATATGGAATCTTACATGTTTGTATGTATATATGTATGGATTATCAAAGGTTTTACCCTGTAGAGCCTGCCTGACGGCACAAGACGCTTTTCAACCAACCAACCATCCAACAGCCAGCTATAGCGGGGGTCCACTACAGTAAATTAAGCTTTTAGCAGCGTTTTTAGTAGCTTTTGGACCGAAAATGCCGCAAATATATACCATTAGTGGCATTTTTCCTATAAATGCATCAAAAGGTAAAGCAATAGTGGTATATTTCCCATAAACATTGCAAAAGGTAAAGCAATAGCGGCATTTTGCCCATAAATGTCGCAAAAGGTAAAGCAATAGCGGCATTTTTCCCATACACGCCGTAAAAGGTAAAGCAATAGCGGCGTTTTTCCCATAAATGCCACAAAAGGTAAAGTAATAGTGGCGTTTTTCCCATAAACGCCAAAAAAGGTAAAGGAATAGCAGCATTTTTTCCATAAACACCGTGAATTTATTTACTTTTTATTGAAACGGTGCCACTTTCACAAAGAAATCGAAGACCCTTTTTCTTCTTCGATATCATCTCTCATGAGTTACCTGTTTTCTTTCTCAGTCTGTTGATCCCTTTTTCTTTCTTTCTCATGTTTTTTCTTTTTTCAGTCTGCTTTCTTTCTTCAATATCCTTTTTCTTTGCTCGATATCATCTTCCATCCACATTATTTGATTTCTCGAAACCCTAAATATCTAGTCTGCCCCATTTTCTCAAAGGTTGTAACCGAGCAACTGATGCCCAGGCACTTTACCCAGTAGCCAACTCACTCGCCAACCTCCGTAAGTCTTAGGAAATTTTATTTTTTTCTTTTTCCCATTCTATGTTTCTGTTATGTCTGTTTTTTTCTAGAGAAAAATTTTATAAAAAAAGTTTAGCGTTTTCGTCTATCCTTTGCTTTTTTAGTGCATATATAAGATTGCAGATTTTTTTACTTGACTGATAGAATTGAAATCAACTAGAAAATCAAGTGGATAAATATTCGGATTCTTGTTTTGTTTCAAGTTTTTGGTGAAAATCTACTATGCAATAACAAATTATGTTTACAAAACCAGGGAGTGTTACAGGTGAGAAATTGAATGATTATTTAATTTATTTTTATCTAAAAATTTTATGTTATGAACTAAGTAGTTTTGTGAATTTGCATTTTAAGGTTTCGAGCACTATTTTTGCTCCCTTTAGGAAGGCTTTCTCTCTTAGTTTCTCAGTTATTTTATCTTATTTTATTTCATTTCCATATGATCCAGTAACAAGCTAGTAATGAATTTTAGTTATCTTCATTATCTGATTTTTATAGAAAAAAGAATGATAAGTAGGTTTTATGTGTGTTATACTCTTCATTTTTCTATGCACTTTTCAAGTGTTTCAATGAACATTTTGTTTCATTATGTAGTACAATTATTTCATTTAACAATACTTGGGAAACCAACTTCATTTCTCATCTCGTTTGTTCTTGCATTTAGAAGTCCTTTATTTTCTAATTTTTTCTCTATTATCTCAATTTTTATTATTTCATTTAACAAAATCTTGTCCCTTTTCTTTCTCAGTTTTTTCGCAGACCTTGTCTTAGGTAAGAAAGCTTTTTGGTGTGTTTGCTAAGCTTCAATCCACATTGTCTTAGGTAAGAAAATTTTGCTTCCTTTCTTTCTTTGTTTTTAATTTTCTTATTGGGTTTTTATTTTTTTCATTTTTCTTCGATCTCGTTATCTACTTATAATTTATTTTCTCCTTTCTTCTGAATTCTGGGTTTTCATTGATGTTTCAGTTAAGTACATTATGTTATTATACTGGTTGGGTGCTTAGAAAATTGGGGTAATAGGAACATAAGTGTTTGATTTACTAAATTTTTTAGTAGCACTGTTTCTTTTTATTTTTTCCCTTTTCTTGTAAATTCCTGATTGATGCCTAAGATATGATGTAACTGAATCTTTGTTTAGTATTTTAAAATTTGAACAATTTTTTAAAAAAAATTATTTTCAGTTTATCCCTGTGGGAATTTGATTCATGCTTTTAAGTTATTATGGGCTTCACATGTATAAATATGTGCTTTACAATAGTGTTTAGTCCATATCAGTGTAGACAATCATTTTCCCTTGTTGACTAAGGCTAGTATAGTTGAGTTTCTACATCAGCAAGTTAAGTCATCCCGGGATGCTTGACAACGATGACCCGCTACCCTGGGATGCCCGACAATGATGGCTTACTAATATCATTATACAATTATACTGCCAGAACACTTCCTCCATCACATCAATATCCCACCCCAATACACATGCACATACTAACAAATATTAAATGCATATATGTCATACATGTTTTTAACATTAGAACATGTTGTCAGAATAATCAAATTACAGATCATATACAAAATTTAACATTTTTGACATGCTTGCAATAGATACACATACATTACCCATATCAAATACAGTAGCAATATATCAGATTCATGTTTATGGGAATTTTTTCATAAATATGTATCTACTTCAGTGGCTAATGTTCTAGGTGTGTGTTTAAGGTCTTGGGTTCAAGTCCCATTCTTGGAAATTTTTGTTATTTTTTATCCTAGCCTATTCCTTGGTGATTTGGCTTATATTCTTTTTCTAGTCAAATCATATCAGAATGAGCCTGCTGGTTCGAGTGGTAAGGTGTTAGCTTGTTTAAGATCTCATGTTTGAATCCCCGTGTGTAACAGCCTATTTTTAGTGAAATCGAAACAGTGGTTTCGGGTCCATAAATTCGAAGTCAAAAAATTTATTTTATTATTATTTTATGGTCTACAGCATTATAGTATTACCATATAAAAATTTTGTAGAAATTTTACCGTTTATATGCTCAATTTGATAAAAAGGACTAAATTGCTTATAGTGCAAAAGTTGAGTTCTAATAGCTAAAAGTATTAAATAGCTATAGAACTTTAAAGTGGAGGTCCTTATATGGTAATTTAACCATTAGTATGTTATTAGATGATAATGGCTTGGCAATTTGTGTAATTATTAAAGATTATAAAGGTTAATTAAGTAATTAATAAATAAATGATAAGTAAAATTAAAATAAAATGAATCATCATCTTCCATTATAATCTTGGAACTAAAATTAAAAGAGAAGATAGCTATGGAAGCTTCAAAACATTCAGCAACCCTATTTCCTTCAATTAGGTATATGTTTTGTCCCGTTTTTGATAATTTTTATGTTTTTGGGATCGTTGTAGCTTAATCTAGCTAGCCCGAGGACTAATTTGTGAAATTATTAAAGTATTTGAGTTTTGCCATTGGTGAACATGTTAGGGTTGTGAATTTTAATGGTAGAAAATAAATGGTTGTTTTTAGTAAACAACTTTTGTAAAGGAATTTTTTATGAAATTATCAATTAGGGATTAAATTAAAAAAAGTGATAAATTGTGTGGTAAAATTGTGAATTTGTGAAATATATGGACTATTGTAAATATGTTTACAATTCGGCTAGGCTTGGGTAGGGATAAATTTGAATGAATTTCATTTTCTGAGCCTAGGGACTAAATTGCAAAAAACTAAAAGTATAGGGGCAAAATAATAAATTTCCAAAATATATGTTGGACTAAATTGAATATGAATTATATTTAATTGAGTTAAATTCGTTTGTATAGAGCTGATTAGACCTCGTACGGAGTTAGACATGGGTAAAGGAAAAATATCGAATTAGTCGCCTTCGTATCTACGTACACTCGTCGAGGTAAGTTTGTGTAATTAAATTGTGTAATTATATTCTTTGATTGAATTAGATGTACGTTATTTGCATTATCATCATATATGAATTCTGATCGCATATCTGACGACATACAACAATTACCGAGCCCCGTTTCAACCTTAGAAATTCGTAGGATACAAATGACATGTCATTAGGGTTATCGATTTCAGCTCTTATGAGCTTACCAATACTCAACTCGTATAAGCTTACCGTTATTCATCTCAAAAGAGCTTACCGTTATTCAACACAGAGGAGCTTACCGTTTACAGCTCATATGAGCATACATGTACATGAATTGATGGATTACAGTTTGGTACACCTCGTGTGTGCTACCCGAGTATCCAACGATATTCTAAATGGTTCAACAGGCACTGCTCTATTACGAGATTACATGAGTTCAATATGAACTACTACAGGTATTTACATGAGATAGATGAATATGATTTCTACATGATATATAGATACATAAAGTGGAAATTATATGTACATGGAAGTTTGGTTATTGTTGAGTTCATATATGTTTCTTGATATTTATATTTATATGTGTTTAGGCTTTTGGCCAAATTGATTTTGGATATGCTTTGTATACTTACCTTAAATGTGACTAAATGGTAAGTTAATTTCTTTGTTATGAGAACTTACTAAGCTTAAATGCTTACTCTATGTTATTTTTTGCGTTTTTAGTGATTTGGAAGCTCGTTTAGGTTGGAAGCTTGTCGGAGCTATATCACACTATCCATTGGCTCTTTGGTACTTCCAGTTATTTAATTTCGGGTATAATGGCATGTATAGGTTAATTTGGCCAATGTTGGCATATAAGTGTTTTGTTGAGATTAGCCACTTATTTGGCTTGTGTTTGGTGTATTTTGATGTGTATATATATGTGACCTTACCACATTTGATGTGTGTTTGATATGGTAGAATGATGGAAAGTAAAATGTGGTTTGAATAAGCATATAAGAAATGTTAAATACCTTGGTGTGATTTAGTGCTTTGTTATGGAAAACTTATAGGTATAGTGATCTTAGTTAGAATAGTATATTTGGTACCATTTGAAAATATTGGTATGTTTTGGTAAGTAGGTTAAATAACCTACATGATAGGTTTTGGTGTAATTATGCATATATGTATTTGGTCATTTTGGTAAGTTTGGATACATGGTTGACATGTTTTTGAGTTGTCATTTGAGGTGCCTAAGGGCATATTGGTTGTATGTGATGATATTACATGTTTTAAACTTGATTTTGGATGGTTTTGGACTCCTATTTATGACTTGGTTATATGCAAATTGTTGTGTTTAGGTTGGTACCAATTTGGGTAAGAAATGTGGTTTGGAAAATGACCTATTTTTGTCCATATCGGCAGAGACACGGGCGTATGTCTCAGCTGTGTGTGACACACGGCCAAGTGACACGGGCATGTGTCCCATGTATCTTCTAATGAATGCAAGTCAGTAGGCTTACATGGCCTGGCACACAGGCATGTGGCTTGGCCATGTGACCCAAGTCAGTGAGTTACACGGGCACGGACACGGGTTAAGACACGGCCGTGTGTCCCTATTTCTAATGCTCACACGGCCTGGCCACACGGCTATGTGACCCCTACAGTTTTTAAGGTGTATTTTCGGCCTCGAGGCTCGTATTATGGACAATATGCATGATTATGATTGGTTTCTGACATGAATACTATATGTTATGAAATGTTTGAATTTTCTGTCCGTTTAAATTGTAAACTTTGGTAATACTCTATAACCCTATTTCGATGACGGATTTGGGTTAATGCGAGTGTGAACGATAACTTTTGCTTCAGTTGTGTGGTAAACATTCGGTGGAGTTGAAATTTTGAGGTAGTTGGATATGGTTAGTGGGTAGGATTATGTGGGATAATGTTGGTTAGTGGGTTAGTGGGGAGTTGGGGAATTTAGTGGTTTGTTGTTTTATTTTTTTAGAATTTTATTTTTTAAATTTTATTTTCTTTTCCCCAAAATCCTTCTCCACATTCTGACTTTATTTCTTTCTTTCCCAAATCTTGCTTTTTCTGACATTTTTCTTTTCCTTTCTTTTCTCTAAAAAATTTTCTATTGCTTCCCTCTTCAATTCCGACCTCCATTTGTGTTGTCTTATTGTGCTTTTGGGGGTTCTTTGATTCGTTCTGAATAGGTAAGCTATTGAGTAGTTCTTTTTAGTATTGTGTTGTAAGGGATTTTAGTTATGCTTAATAGCATCCGTTGTTCGTGTTTGTTACTTCTCGTTTAGGGGGAAGGCAAGAAGCGACTGGTGCTCTTCCATTGATTTGAGTGTTGTGTGTTTCGGCTCATTGATTTAAGTGTATTGAGAGGTTTTAATCGAAATAAAATTCTTGGTTGAGTTCGTAAATTTATTGCTAAAATAGCGTTTGGGTTACTATTTCTAGGTTTCGGAGGTTTCAGGATTACTTTCGCACAAAAAATGAACCAGGTGTGTAATGAAAATGCGAGAAAACATCGATCGGAAAAAGCCAAAAATCTGGCCTTTCGATACCACACCGGCGTGTGCCCGATCGTGTGACGGGTGTGTGTGGCCGTGTGGGCTCACACGAGTATGTGGGCCAAAAATTTAGTATTTTTCCCTAGGGTTGCACACGTTCTGATCGACTGTGGGCCTTCTTTAGGGTCGGTAAGGGCAAAACAAACCCTAATGCATGAAATCTAATTCTGAAAGATTGGTTTGAGTACTATGAAGTACAATATGTATGATCTATTTTTTCTATATAAACGTACGTAATGTTTGTAATTGAGCATGCAAGACATGCTGTCTCTGATATATCTATTTATCTATTATCTGTATCTGTGTATGGGGTGGGATTTGTATATGTAGAGGAAGTATTCTATGAGGCGACATTCCGCCGATATATTGGCAGCTTGGTTGCAAACTATTCATATAAGTGTCGTATAGACACTATGTGGTGTGTAGGGATGGGTGGGTGTTTTATACCCCACGTGGTGTGTTGGGATGGTTAGAGTTGGTGTGTAGAGGATGAGGTTAGGAATTTACATATTTGTATGACTCTGATATTATCTGATTTTGCTAAGGACTTATGTTTGTATCTGATCTGCTACATGAGAAACCAAAGTTTATGTGTATGTATGTGTCTAATAAGTTACACACAGAGTTTTAAAAACTTACATCTGTTTGTCTATTCTTTTCAGGTAATCCTCAGGCTTAGGCGGGTTGGTACGACGGAGGCTCAGAGGTATCCACATGACCGTAAACTTAGTCTGTTTAAAAGTTTATTTATTTTTTTGGTTTTTCTTGTTTTGTAATTTTTAGACTCTCTGGACTTTTGGATTTCTTTCGGTTTTGTGGTTGGTTTTGGGTTTTGATTATGTTTTCTACGACGCACAACAAACAATTTTTTAGAAACAATGGTTTCATGCAAATGAACATTTGGAAAAAACAACTTGGTTTTCAAAATATAACAATTTTTTTAAGATTTTTGAAAGAGCAAACCAAAGACGATTTCAGTAAGGAATATGATAATAAATATGCTTTATAAAAGATGAACACCTTTTTAGCAATAAATTATATGAGGTTTTTAGCATGATATGATTAGATTCGAAACCCTTCTTCGTAACATTCCTAGACTCGACAATAATGTTTAGGCTAGGTTTAGGGTATTACATTTAGTGGTATCAGAGTCAAGTTGCAAAACTCGGGCTGTGAAATTTTGGGATCAAAATTTTATTTGTAAAAGAACTGGTTTTCAAGCAAAGTTTATTTCTTTTTGAGTAAAGTATATGGTACATCGAATCTCCGGCACCAATCTTGTAAGTACTTATAACTTAGAAATACTATGGTTAGAATACTCTAAACTGTCTAAAACTGACGCCCCTGATGTGATTACGGGTACGTTCCTTATTTATGATGTTATGTATGTTGCATTGATAGACATAGTGCCAACACACTCGTTTGTAGCTAGTTCTGTCTCTGAAAACTTATGGATTACTGTTGAGAGTACTTCTGGTGAGATTTATATATTGAGTCTGTTGGGTCAATCAATTCGGGTAAACAGACTGTATAGGAATGTACCACTGGAAGTACAAGGGGTGGTTTTTTTAGCAAATCTGATGAAGCTATCGTTCAGGGAGTTCGATTTGATTCTGGGTATAGACTGGTTAGTAGAGCACTGAGTTAGCTTGGATTGCGTAACTAAGAGGGTAGTTCTGAGAACTGAGGATGATGTAGAAGTTATTGTGATTGGCGAGTGTCAGGATTACTTATCTAACGTAATCTCCGCTCTAGAGGCCAAAAAACTGGTTCAGAAAGGGTGTGAAGCATATCTGGCATTCGTAAGTGTTTTAGTTTTTGGGGACTCTTCTGTTGGGGACATCAGAACTGTGAGAGAATATCTAGTTGTTTCCTGAGGAGTTACCGGGTTTACCTCTAAATTGGGAACTTAAGTTGGCATTGAGCTTCTACTGGGAACAACTCCGGTGTCCATCGCTCCTTATCGAATGGCATCGAAGGAGCTTATGGAGCTAAAGGCTCAGCTTTAGGAGTTTCTGGATTGTAAATTTATTTGCCCTAGTGTGTCTCCATTGGGGGCACCGATTTTGTTTGTAAAGAAAAGGACAATACCATGAGAATGCGCATCGACTCCGACAATTGAATAAGTTAACTGTGAAGAATAAGTACCCACTTCGGAGGATCGATGATTTGTTTGATGAGTTTCGCGGGGCTTCAATATTCTCGAAGATAGATCTCCGTTCTGGCTATCATTAGCTTAAGGTTAAGGAAGTTGATGTTTATAAGACGGCTTTTAGGACTCGTTATGGGCACCATGAGTTTCTAGTCATGCCCTTTGGTTTGACGAATGCTCCGGCTGCGTTAATAGATTTGATGAACTGAGTTTTTTAGTCGTATTTGGATCAATTCATCATAGTCTTTATCGACGATATTCTGGTGTACTTTAAGACCGAGTATAATCATGATGAGCATCTTAGAGTATTGCTTCAGATACTTCGAGAGAAACAGCTCTACGCTAAGTTGAGTAAGTGTGAATTCTAGTTGCGGGAAGTGACATTTCTAGGGCACGTGGTTTCTATTGAGAGGATCCAAGTTGATCCTAGAAAAATTGAGGTTGTACTTGATTGGAAACAACCTAAGAATGTTTTTGAGATTCATAGTTTTTTGGGTCTTGCGGGCTACTACTGTAGGTTTGTCGAAGGGTTCTCGTTAATTACAGATCCTCTGACTAAGCTATTGCGTAAGAACGCTCCTTTTGTCTGGATTGATGAGCAATAATTGAGCTTTGAGAAGCCCAAATTTGTTTTGACTCAGGCTCCTGTTCTGATACAGCCTGAATCTGGTTTATAGTGATGCGTCACATGTCAGTTTGAGTTGTGTTCTGATGCGAGATGGTAAGGTTGTGGCTTATGCGTCCTGACAGTTTAAGTCACACGAGGGGAATTATCTGACGCACGACCTCGAGTTGGCTACCGTGGTTTTTGCCTTAAAGATATAGAGGTACTATCTATATGGTGAGAGGTGTATCATCTACATCAATCACAAGAGCCTTAAGTACCTCCTTACCCAAAAGGAGTTGAATCTTAGGCAACGTAGATGGATTGATATGCTCAAATATTACGACTGCATGATAGAGTATCAAAATATAATGATTTTTTTTCAGATTTCTGCTGCAAGCTATGTTTTTCTGAAAAAGAAAACCAACGACGATTTCAGTAAGGAATATGATAATAAATATGGTCTATAAAAGATGAAAACCTTTTTAGCAAAAAATTGTATGACGTTTTTAGAGTGATATGATTAGATTCAAAACCCTTCTTTGTAACATTCCTAGACTCGACCATAACATCTAGACCGGGTTTAGGGTGTTACATATATAGTACAAACCTTATGGAGTGGTTAAATATGAATCACACATCAATACGACCCTAGGCATAATTTTTAGAAAATAGGCCAGCACGGCCGAACACATGCCTGTGTGGCCCACACAGCCCAACTAACCTAGCCCGTGTGGCTCATACGATTTGGCACACAGCCTATCACACGACTGTGTGGCTCACACGGCCTGGTACAAGGTTATGTGGCATCAGTAGTCCAGTTTTCGACTTCGCGTTGCTTACTAGTTTTTGGATTTCTCGATACACACCTGTTCGTTTTTCGATGTCGACGCCACAACTGCAATTCTAACACCCCTAAAGACAATTCCAAAACAAGTCGTTCAACAAAAACACAATAAACTCAAATAAAAAATTGGTCTTTACCCACTTAAAAGCATATGGTTAGGATTGTTAGGGAATACGACCTAAATGAATGAACTCAGTGACTTACCCTAAAGGCTGACAACAATCTCAATTTGTTGGAAGAGAGTTCCCCGCCATAAGTGCTTCACCTAACGAAACACAGTAAGAAATTTGACTAACATCCACTACCAAACTTGTAATATCCCAAAAATTACTACTGTAATACCCCGAAAATTACTACAATCAGAAAGTAGGTATCCTTGACAGTAAAATAAGGAAATAAAGTGACAAAAAGGAAAATTTTGAGTTATGGAAACATTGAGATTATATTATTACATATTAATTCAAGAAAGGATTAAATCACAAAAGTGAGAAAAGTTTTGTTGCCCAAGAGTAAATACTTAAAATTTGAGGGGTTAAAGTGTAAATAAAAAAAATTTGAAGGACTAATAATGTAAATATTTTAAGGGTGGAATAATCTAGAAACTAAGGAAAATGAATGAATTAGGACCAAATTGAAAAGGTGAAGAATTTTGAGGGACTAGATCACAATTTTACCAAATTAAGTGATGACTCAAGGATGGAATTTTTAAAGATTATAAAGGGCAAAATGGTCAATTAGAAGAGAGAGAAATCTAGAAGGCAATGATGATGTTGGTGATATTTTAGATTAATTAATTAAATAAATATTAGTTTATTAATATTTTAATTTAATTTTTAAATGATATTTTATTATTTTATTATTATACTATTTAGTATATATATGGAAGGAAAGATGAACAATCTTCATCTTCTTCCCATGCATCCAACGTATGAAGAGAAAAGAAAGGAAAGAAACTTTCTTTTCTTTACAATTTGGTCATTTCACAAAAAATCACCATTTTCACTTAGAAATCAACAGAATTTTCATATCCATCAAGAGAGAAAGATAATAAGGAGACAATGGGGAGCTAGAATATCAAGTTAGATTCAATAAATAGAAGCTAGAGGAGAGAGAAAATTAAGTTAAAGATTGAAATCAATAAGATAATGTAAGAACATCAAGATTTCAATATATTTTTAAGTTTGTTATTATTGAAAACGCATGGAAATGATGTTATAGTAGAGTTTTCTTAAATAAAGTCTTATGTTCTTGATATATTAGCGAAGGGAAATAAGAGAAAGTGATGGAAAATATTATAGAGAAAATGTATAAGGAAGTTATAAACTTAGTAATCAACATTTTGCACTAAAACAGTTTTGGACAACAGCAGTAGGCTAACTTCGAAAAATCACCATAAATTATGGAAATCGAATTAGAGGATGAACAAAATATGGAATTAAATTTATTAAGTATAGTTTCTCATAGAAGAAACGGTGTAAGTAATGGAATTGTAAATTATGAGATATAATAAATTATGAGACAAGGTCAGAATGAACTCGGGTTCCCCTGTTCTGATTTTGGAAAATTATCAAAAATTGGAGAAAAATAATTATGGGCTTAAATTTATATGTTTAAAATCATGAATGAGTCTATTTTCAAGAGAAACAAACGAAACATCATCTGAATCCTGTGCGAGGAGATAATTAATTTTTAGTGAAGAAGGGTCGGAACTGTCAGATAGCAGAACAGGGATGAATTTAAAGAATAAAATGTACTTATTGGCTAAACCAAAAATTCTAAAAATTTTATAGTAAGAAGATATGTGAGTCTATTTTCAGATAAAATTAATGGATCTCAATTCAGAGTTACATAGCTCAAGATATAAATAATTTTGTGACAATGACTCAAGTGGACAGCTTTGAATGAACAAATAAATAAATAGTGAAATTATAGATAATGTTACATATAAGCATGTTATATACATTAAGGATGTGGAATGGAAAGGGGGAGGAGGAAAATATATGATTATTCAACTAGCATGAGTTTTCATTAAAAATGGCTAATTTGCATGTTTTAGGTTCAAGGACTAAGTTGAATAAAAGTAATATTTTAAGGGTAAATTTGTAAAAATGTCAAAAAGTGACCAAATTGCATGAAATGAATTGTTTTATTATTTAAATTAATAAATTGAATGAAATATTAATTTATATCAAGATTGAGTGGAAATTCGAGAAAAAATTACTAAAATGTCCCTGAATTTTGGTATTTCTGTAATTTAGCCTGGTAAGTTCGTGTAACTTGAATTATATTCTTAGACGATTGAAATATATATATTGGATTGAGAAATTGATTTGAATTGTGAACATGAGAAATTATGAATTGAATGAGATGAAAAAGAAGCTTTGAATTACATGAGTAAATATCGGGTCTCGTAGGCCCTATTTGTTATGAATATAATATTTCGAGGATATGTTGTAAAGAATTATAAAAGCACGTTAATAATTTAAAAGTTTTAGTTCGGATGAAATTTTGTAACTCGGTTTAATACATATGCAAATGTATGTCTTCTAGCAATGCCTTGTACCCTATTCCGGCGTCGAATACGGGTAAAGGGTGTTACAATGTGACATCGCCAGATTTGGTCATAACGTTTAGACCGGGTTTGGGGTGTTACAAAACTCAACAGCTCCCTTACCTTCCAAGCGACAGAAAAAAAAAGTGAAACAACAAATAACACTACCCAAAAGGAAAACAATCCACTTACCTTGAGAAACACACAAATTACGAACTACGATTACGGATTGCTAATATTAGAAGACCAGTGGAGCAATGACTCAAGTCAAAATAATAGCCCAAAGATGGGAGGGCGAAAAAGATGAAAAGAAACGAATAAAGAAAATACAGAATGAGAATGACAAATTTTGTTAAAAGAATATCAGAAAACTTTTCTTTGACACTAAAAAATTAATTGTGAAATACAAACAAAACGAGTAAAAGATGGAGAACAGGGAGAGAGGAATGTGAGAGTGGGAAGATGGTGGGATATTGAACGGTCGAGACAGATTTTTTTTAAAGAAACTTTAAGATAATTAATTTTAAAAAAAACTACCCATTACCCCCACTAAATATGATTAGTTATCCTCATTAGAATTTTTTCTAGAGTATAAAACAAAATAATTCCATTTTGCATATATAAGACTCAAACACAAGACCTTTGGGTAAGCCAAAATATTACCACTGAACCAGCATACTCATTCTTATTATTAATTGAGAAAAAAATAATATATAAGATAGATGTTCAAATATAGGAGATAGGAGAAAAACAATGTAACACCCCAAACCTGGCCTAGGAATTATGGCTGAATCTGGCGGTGTCACATTGAGGTGTTTAGCGTAAAACTTGTTCTCGTTAAAATCTTTAAAATCAATTAATCATTTTGTTATTAAACAGTGATTCCAAAAACGGGTTGTTCATTTCCAAGCGTGCATCATTAAAAGCTAATCACTTTTAAAACGTTATAAAGTTTCCAAAATCTCATATATTGCGGAAATTTTTTTTTGGAAATGTTGTGAAAACGTGGTGTCTTTGAAAACAGTTACCTTTTGAAAACTGGTCTTTTTCTACAACTAGCAGTTTATATCAATTTAAATAAATAAAAACCCCAATTTAAAGTTTATAACTTTAAAGAGGCCTTTTTACATAAAAATACCCAAATTTAGTTACTTATAAATCAAAGGCTAAAAACGAAAGCTGATGCGGTTGCGTGGCCATCATCGAGTCCCTCGTAACACTAACCCGTGTAAAATTAGGGATTACATGTACAATTAAATAGAGGGGTGAGTTTACAAAAACTCAGTGTGTAATCCCCTAACAAGCAAACAGTCAATTAAATAGGAGATAAATGCAGTTTGGGTCTGAGCTCATTACAGTAACAGTCCAGTTCAGTGTAGGCCTAAGCCCTTTCCCGTAACAGTAAACTATTGGGCTTGAGCCCATCACAAAGCCAGTAATCAGTAGGGCCTTTGCCCAATTTCAATAACAGTATCAGTGGGACCTTGGCCCATAATAGTAACAGATATCAGTCATGCAGTGAACAGTATGTAATATCATTAATCGATGCAGTAACAGTACAAAATCATTAATCAGTGCAAATATGAAGTTAGAAATCCTACCCAATCCAGCCTTTACACACCAGTCTGTCTCGCCAAACACACCATGTGGGGATAAAATCCACCCACCTAGCCAGACACACCAAAATTAGCACCGGTTGCAGCACTAAATAGTATTGCAGCAAACCTGCCAGTAAAATAAACGGCATATAGCCATCAGTAGGTCCACGGTTGTCTTGGGCGACTCGTGCAACCTTATCAGTACGGTACACTTCTTCCAAATATAACAACCCATCCCCATGGAATAAATCGTGACTTAATATCATACGTGTATGCAAAATGTCATGCTCAATCATAGTCATACATATCATAGAGGAAAACAGTCATACATAACATAAGGCCATAACAGTCATTTCATCTCTTAGGGGTATAACAGTCATTTTACCCTATGGGGGTATTTTGGTCATTTTACCCTATGGGGGTATTTTGGTCATTTTATCCTATGGGGGTATTTCGGTTATTTTACCCTATGGGGTATTTCGATCATTTTACCCTATGGGGGTATTCTGGTCATTTTACCCTATGGGGGTATACTAGTCATTTTACCCTATGGAGGTATACTGGTCATTTTACCCTATGGGGTATTTCGGTCATTTTACCCTATGGGGGTATTCTGATCATTTTACCTTATGGGGGTATTACGGTCATTTTACCTATTTTGGGGTCTCGGTGCAGATATCGACTTCTCGAAAGGTTCGCAGTCGCCTTGAGCGACTCAGGTAACCTAAATGGTCATAACAGTGTAAATGGGCCCAAGGCCCATTACTCGTCCCAAGTGGGCCCACACGCTCGTGCGGCCCGTTCAGCCCAGATTTTGCCACAGCTATGAGATCTACATAGCCTAGTCCAATATTTGCCACAAATCATGGATTTCATCCGCGTGGGGCCCACGAGCCCATTGAGTCCACACGGCCCATTTCGGCCTAACGTGGCCCATTAGGGCCGAAGCCCATGAAAATGCTCATGGAGGCTTCCACAGTCTATCGCCCATGATTCGTGGGTTTGGCTTACCACATGAGCGATCATACGCTCGTGTGGTCTCAAACGTCGTATTTCTGGCTTTTCGACTTTTGCCGTTCTACAGTTACAGTGGGGTGTTTACACACTTGATGCGATTTGCAAATTCCCTTCATTCCGAACACTTTTATTCCGAAAATCAATGATCATCGCACCCTTGGTTCCCAGGCAATGTGCCAATCAACCTCGACCACCACCTACACAAAAGTCACCATCTTTATATTGACTCATACTTGACAAACCATCTCAATTGCACCCCACTTACCACTCAATACTGTTTCTCAAAAAGTAGCAATTGAATCCTTATCATACCATAACCACTTACCAACAACGATAAAACAGATTGCAGATCAGAGATGTAGCGTACAAAGAACCGAGAAACGGGATTAATCTATCAGTATTCGGCCAATGGAGAGCACTTGAGGGAGAGGAAGAGAAAAACCGTGTGCTTCCAATTGATCAACGAACCCTTACTAAAGCCGAGAGCTATTCGGCAGAGCTTAAAAAGAGAAGAAGGGAGAATCGACTAGGAGAGAAAACCGAAAAGAAAAATAGTGAAGGAGGAGAGAAGCTGTATTCGGCTAAGGTTGAAAGAAAAGGAATGAAACCCGAATTCTAACTCTCACCAAATCGGCAACAACCTCAAATCCCAAAAATCCCTCCTCCAATTTGACTACACACTCTCCATCCACTTCCTATCCTTTAATTTTCTACTATTATCTCTCCACAACAACTTCCCCAAATCTCAATATTCTTTTCTCAAATCTCTCCAAATGCCCCTCCTCAATTCTCTCTATGACCAGTTCAAACTCCATTTAGCAGTATTTCAATCCAACTCTACCCCCACACGAATTAGGTAGCAAAATAAATGCTCCATTTTTTATGCGCCACAACTCGAACCTTAGACCCTATGTACACTCCACACGCTTCTTACCACTAGACCAACAACTCCTTTGTATCATATTTTAACCATAATAATTTAAGAACCAACTATCTTGATTCAAGAATTTTATTCAGTTAAAATAAAAATTTTGCATAAGCCAAGGCTTGAACCCTTGCCTTCTTTGACACTTCCAAACACTCCTAAATCACTTAACCACTAAAGCAGACATTCATTTATATCACTTCCCTGCACAACTAAATATTTATGTGCAGTCTCCTAACTGTTCCCTTGTTCAAAACCTATTTCTTCTAGTCCCAAAATTCGGGGTGTTACAAACACACATCCTTAGCACTCATCCACTAAACCAAATCAAACCACTTGAAAAAATTTTCACAGTCTTAACTCAAAAAAAAAAACAGGACGTGACCACTCTTGATTTCACTAACCCAATTTCTACTAACCTGATTTTTGGGATGTGGCACCAACCACATAAAATATGATAAAAATGATAGAAGACTAATTTTCCCCCCATTTTCTAAGTATTTTTAAGTTGAGATGTTGTATTTTAAGAATCCAAACAACATAGAAATATCATTTGCATGACAACATAAAACTAAAAGACCTATAAAATATATTTGTATGTATATATGGAAGCTTATATCATATATCTTTGTATGTATAGATTATCAAAGGTTTTACCCTATAAAGCCTGCCTGACGACACACGGTGCTCTTTAGTCAACCAACCAACCATCAACCAACTATAACGGGGGTTATTGTTGTCAAAGTGCCTAACAGTACCTCTTGGTAGCTTCCTATATCTCCTTTGATGAGGCCAATCTTTTACTATCTACAACTTGGTCACTGATAGTGGTGACAACTACTTCAGCTTGGCATAATAATAATCAGAAAAATATTAAAAGAGATGATTAATAAAAGATGTTCATTTTTTAGAAAAAAAATATAATTTACTTTACTTGAATATTAATCAAGGATGAATGAAGATCACATCCATTTTTTTCCCATGCACACAACACTTTAGTTTTTATGCGGTACTGAATAATACTACACCTATCATCATCATCAACCATTTCTTATTAATGTAAAATTTTCATTATATATATATTTACTGCAAAACATACAAATGAGTGTGTCTTTGACAACAACAATGTAGACAAAATCCACACAAGTCATATGCACAAGGTAGGAGACAAACCCACACATCACACATGCAGATGGTGGGACTCAAATCCAAGCCTTTGAGGCCTAGGGCCACAACCTTTTACAACAATGCCAAGGCTGCCAAGGCCTTATTGATAGTACTAGTGTATCTTAATTTATTATTTCAGATTTATCTGTATTTTCAAGTATTTTTCACACATATATATTTATAGTTTATGTTTTCTAATAAAATACATATCATAGATGCAAATATATCTCAATTACATAATATAAATATAGATACACGCATATAAATTTTAAAATTATTAAGTTCAATAACTTAATTTAACAATTATATTTTTAATAGAATTATAAAAAAATAATTAAAGAAAAATAAAAAGAATTGACATAAAATATCAAAATTTTGTATCAATCTGTATGATTTTGATAGAATTTAGTATTAAAATTTGAATCCAACTACATAGAATAAGATAAAAAATGATAGAAGACTGGTTGTTTTTCCCCATTTCCTAAGTTTTTGTAAGTTGAGATGTTGTATTTTAACAATCCAAACAACATAGAAATATCATTTACTTGATAAAATAAAAACTAAAAGATCTATAAAATTTATATGCGTGTATATATGGAATCTTATATGTTTGTATGTATATATGTAAGGATTATCAAAGGTTTTACCTTGTAGAGCCTATCTGATGGCACACGACACGCTTCAGCCAACCTACCATCCAATAGCCAACTATAGCGGGGGTCATTATTGTCAAAGTGCCTAACAGTACCTCATGGTAACTTCTTGTTGCTCTTTTGATGAGGCCGATCTTTTACATTTTGCAAAGTTATTATCGATAGCGGCGATAATTACTTCGGTTCGGCATCCGCTGTTCTTGCATTCCTTCTTGAGCTTGATTCTCCACTTGAAGTCATGACCACTAAAATGTTAATGCTAAAATGTTTATGGATGTGTTGTTGCCTCATTTTTTTTTTTGCACTATTTATAGGCCTTTAGAGGATTGGTGTGCTTCTCTTTTTCTAAGATTTTGCAGTTTTTGCTCTTAATTTTCCTCTAGTTTTTAAATTAGTCCAAGCGGGTTGTTTCATTTCTTTTATTTAAGCTATTATTCAATAATTTGGTTGAGGAAGCATAGTTTTTTATTGATATACCCCTATCTCAATTTGGACGTGCAACGTGCATGCATGAATAAAATTACATACGTTGCATAAAACTGTGTACCACGTGTTTTTTTATTTTAAAATTTGCACACTTTTTTTTTACTTTTGGTTTTTAACTTAAGCATCGAAAAGATAAAAATATTAATTAAACAACTGTATTATGAATTAATTTTTTTCTGTTTAAAAAGAGAAGGACAAACTATTACATAACAATTAATCTAATAGTAGATAAACAGTTAAGATCATTATATAGTGCATTCAGAGCAATTAGTCTAGTAGTAGATGAATTAATTTTTAAGTAAATGAATCAGTATATGTTTCGTGCTGTTTTATCAATATAGAAATCTATACGCTTAAATTGTATAATAGTTGTATTTTTTTAAGTCTTAATAAAATTCCCATAAAAATTAGCAGTTCTTGATTAGAATTTCCCAAAAAGCTATTTTAGAAAATGGATAACAAGTTAAAAAAAGTGGAAGTGGATATTAATTAAGGAGCAACACATATTTGGAGGGACTTAATAGAAAAAACAGTTTAAATTATTGGATTTAAATTGAAATTAACCAAGATATTAAAAAAATTTATAGTTCTTGTCCAAATACGGACATATCATTATTGCTGATATACATCTAATA
The DNA here is from genome assembly GCA_008044935.1 of Gossypium turneri. NCBI lineage: Eukaryota > Viridiplantae > Streptophyta > Magnoliopsida > Malvales > Malvaceae > Gossypium > Gossypium turneri. Next base: position 23,159,139 of record CP032580.1, read on the forward strand.
AAACCAAATGGATTCTCATTGCCATTTGTGTAGAAATCCAAGTCACCAGTTACATAATAACTGTTGTTTTGAAATTATTATTTTTTGGAATACCTAGCAAATATTTCTTTGAAATTGTTTAATTTTATTGTATTTTTAATAATTAATTCGGATGATAGTTATTTAAATATGTATTACCTATACGTGTAATTGTAATCTTATATATAAATCTACTTTGCATCTAAAAAAGTAAAATTTACAATTTTTAGAAGTGATTGAAAGCTTTTTGTTTAAAACATTAAATATTGAGCCATTTATGGTATATGCACACCTTTTTAAGGTAACATTTTAAAATTATTTATTGACAAAAAATATTAAACAATTAATTGACTCTGGGTTGGCATTGACCATGTGTGAACCCATCTTTTTTTTAAAAAAAATTCGATCACTATTTCGTAAATGTTACCTTTTCTTACTCATTTCTTTCTTTTATTGTCCCTATGGTTTTTTTTCTATGGTGGATTTTCCCATATATATCCTAAATTTTTTAAGCTTAATTTTAAAAAAATTATCGTTCGAATGAGTATAAAATTATATAATATTTATAGGATATTTATTTAATTTGATAATCATATTTTATACTCTATTAATATATATATGCATATATTTTTCCATTCTAATTGAGCAAATTTATTTTCCTTTTTAGTCATACGTAAAATGTTATAGGATAAGTCATTTTTATCACAAATTAACAATTTTTTCTCAAAATCTTGAACAAGATGACAAACCCAATTGTTCAATATATCAAAATTGCAAGAATTGAACTCAGAACAAAAACAACGTTTTATATAAAAAAATTAATAAAAATTGAGTTTTCAACACTAATTAAAGGATAAGTAATTTTGCTAATCATCAACAAAATGATGATAATTTGGACCAAAAAGCCAAATTTTAACAATACAATGATGAGACAAATTGGTTATTGAAATTTTCAATAACCCACATAGTTGCTTTAACTGTACGTGGATCAATAACATTGCCAGTAGGTTGCTTCTTCATTATCATCACTTCAATATTCTTGTTGATGCCATTGCCACTTGATTCATCCCATTGTTTCAAGAGAATTTGGGTTAGATAATGCAATGGTTGCTCATATTTTTGCTTCATTGATTCTCCCAGCTTTTCTCATGTGATAAATGATGAATGTTCGAGAGAAATAGACATTGAGATCGACTCTGGTACCGAGAACTTCTTCATGTATTCTTGATACTTTTTTGCTTCTTTTATCACTTTATTTTCTATCATAAGATAAGAAAAAAAAATATTGATTGGACATGAAAATAATATGAATAACATAAATTTCTAGCATAAGAAAAATAGTTATGATATCTACATTCTTGATTTTTTTTTGTGCTTATTTTTCTACTTAATTTTTTAGCATAATAGAAAATAAAATAAAAACTATATACACATAATTCTAACAAAATAATTAATTCATAGCAAAAGGAAAAGAAATTAAAAAAATTGAAGTATTTAAGAATAATAAAAAAATTGAAGTATTTAAAAATAAAAAAAATTGAAGTATTTAAGACCATGGTTGGACCATGGCAGTGTATATATGTAAGACCATTACTGGGTTATGGCATTTTGATGATAAGACCATAACTGAGTTATGACACTATGGACGTAAGACCATGGTTGGACCATGGTAGTGTTTATATGTAAGACCATAGCTGGGCTATGGCATTCTGATGGTAAGACCATAACTAGGTTATGGCACTATGAACATAAGATCATGGCAAGGCTATAGCAATGCATATGTAAGACCATAGTTGGACTATGGCACAATAGGAAACATTTACTGGGGTTTTAATCGTCTTTAAAGTATTCATCGGATGAAAACAAATGAGGATCTAAATGTGATGTGTGAAACGATAAGTGATTTGTAATAGTATATATGTGTAAAAGTGGTAAATGTTCAATTATTATTATATGTTAAAAAGATTATGCATTTTGATAGTAAGAAATGCGAATGTTATTGAAATTTGGAAAATTTATTTGAACTAATGTTTGAGCATTACTCACATGTTGGGAGCTATGATTGACAGGAATTTTGATAATAACCTCATTAACAAGAAATCTGTTCATTAATCTTTTAGTTGAATTATTATTATGTTGATTTAGTAAGCTTTATCGTTTAATCGATGAACTTACTAAGCTTTATAAATGCTTACTTGTATTATTTATTTTATTTCTTCTAGATACGTTTTGTGGATCGGGAGATCGGATTAGCTTGAAAAATGACACTATTCAGGAATTCTTGGTAGACTTAGATTTTGGTTTGGTATATATGGCATGTAATAGGACTCCTGTTGGATATGATGCATAAGTACTTGGTTTGTGCAAATTATACCTTTAACTTGTGTTTTTGTGCTTGGATAACCTATGTAGGCATGCATGTTTTACTTAGGTAGAATTTGTTGATCAAGAATGAACTACAATGACACTATGATGACTAATGATATGAAATGATATAGATGTAAGATTTTGATGTGTTAGTTGTGCTTTGTATATGGAAGTGAATTGTAATGAAATATTGAGGTGTCTATGATGACCTATTGGTTAGGCTCAGGATTGATTATATTATATGAGTAGAATGATATTGAAGATGTCAAATGACCAATTTTATTGTATGTTTGTGTAACACCCCAAACTCAACCTAGACGTTATGGCCGAATCTGGAAATGTTACGTAAAATAGATATAAATCTGACTTTTGCTTATTGAAAAACTTCGTGTATCTTTGCTAATTAAAAACCCATTTTATATGAAAATGTTTTTCAACCTTAATAGTTAAAAATTGTTAATTTTTTACATTTTTAAATAAATCGAATAATTTGCAGCGGAAGTTCTTAAGATGTTACATTTTGGAAAATCGAGTTTGTTTTCTTAAAAACAGTTAACCGCAAAAACATAGTCATTTTCTGAAAAATCGTTTTATCGAATCTCATGCCAAATCCAAAAATAAACCCAAATGTCCAGATAGTCCAAAAATAACTAAACTCTCAAAACAGAATTTTAAATAAGCCAAATTTATGTAAATAAAGTTTTACAAAATTGTGGACATATCTAACCTCCCGTCGCACCGACCTGCCTAAGTCCAAGGGTTACCTGAAAGTAATAGACAAACAGAGAGTGAGTTTTATAACTCAGTGTGCAACTTAACAAAAATAAATTCATAGAATACATAACAGAACAGATATTGACGAATGTCTCATGCAGAATCAGAGTCATAGACAAATTACAATCCTAACCCCATCTGCTACACACCATCTCCGACCATCCCAACACACCATGTGGGGTATAAAACACTCACCCAGGCCTACACACCACTTAGTGTCTTTAAGGCACTTTTCAGAAAAATCGTAGTAGCGCTACTAGTAATAATGACTAGTTAACGCCTCACACAAAACACTTCCTCCACATAATATGTAATGCCTCATAGCCAGATACAAACAGAATACCATATATAACATAAATAATTTAACACCCTGAGTTTTCGGGTTAGAAGTTTTGAGCTTTGTGGTTAGGGTCAGTGAGTAGGTTATGTTATTGTGTTTAGTTGCGCTTTTAAGTGATAGAATGGGCCTGCTGGTCTGGTGGTTGGTAGTGTGTTAGTGTGCCTTTGGGTCCTAGGTTCGAGTCCTCAAGAGTCTTTTAAAGGACCATTTTTGCTTTTTTAAAGGTTTTGATAATTATTTTCTTTACTTAGTGTTTATTTTATTTTATTTTTATTATTTTATTTCTTCTGGACGTTCTCCTCTTCCCCTTTTTTTGTTTTCTTTTTTGTTCTTTCTTCTTTTCGTTTTTGAAAATGGTTATGTTGTGGTTTTCGGAGAGCTTTGATTTCTTGGTCATTGAGTCGGGTTCTAGACGTCTCTGATCGTGAATCAGGTATGGGCTCAAACTCTTCAATTTCAATTTATTGTCTCGATTGTGTGGAACTTGAGATGTTCTAAGTGTTTTGGTGGATGTGTGGTAGGTTTCACTTCTAAGTTTCATAAAACTTGGTTTTCTATGACATGTTTTTGTTCTATTAGAGTTTAGAGGGCGTTTGGTGTGTGACTTTAAAGTTTGCAGGATGTTTCAAGGTGGTTTCGGGACCATATGGGTGACCAGACGGGCGTGTGCTGGCTTACACGACCATGTGGAATTGTGGATTAGGGTTTTTGGATGAAAATTCATGCCATACGACTGTGTTGCTGATTTTGGGAAATTAGTCAATTTTCATACGGCCGCGTCCCTTGGGCATACGGGCGTGTGTGTTTGGGAATTAGGGTTTTAATGATTTAGTGCCACATGATCTGGCCACATGGCCGTGTGGCTAATTCGGAGATTTAAGGATTCCACACGGACATGTGTTTTGCGACACACGGCTGTGTTTGGTGGGCGCATGGGCGTGTGAGACCCTCACATGGTCGTGTTCACCCTGAACCCTATTTTAGCACAATTGGACAGAGACTTTCATGGCCTATTCACATAGCCATGTCCCTGGCTCACACGGGCGTGTGCCTCCTCCAACATGGGCGTGTTGACCTCCACACGGCCTAGGCATTTCCACACGGCCATGTGGCACTAAGTCACCAATTTTAGTTTCGTATATGTTTTTTCTCTAAAATTGTGTCTGTGTGTTCCGACCCTTGGCTAGGCTTTAGTGAGAGTAATTAAGACTCTGATTTGGGCTCTGGCTTATGTGTTATTTGTGATTGATGTGCAAGATATCTGAATCTGAACCCACTTAGTTAGGTGTGTGCATGTCTATATCTATCTTACTGTCTGTTGATGTGTTTACTGTTTCTGTGTTGTTGTAAGCATGCATGCATTTGCATAAAGTAATTTTTGGGTTTGTTATGAAGAGAAGGAAGACTGATTCTATCTGATCTGGCAGTTTTAACTGCAACATATCTATACAGCGGTTTACCGCAATGCACTGTATGGTATATATGTCATCTTTGTTGCGTATTATTATTAGAGTGACTTAGTCCACATACACGGTATGTAGGTTTGGATAGGCCTTTCGAGGTCCTATGTGGCTTGTTTGGTTGGATAAGCTTATATAGCTCTTTTGGGGTGTGATTGGGGGACTGAGAGGTGTGTTGGTTGGATGGGTGGGTTTTTATTACTTGACTGTATTCGTACGCATCTGTTTAAGTGACTGGGTGTAAGATTATTTGACTGTATTTTGTATGACTGAATAACATTTGTGACTGAGTGTCTGTGTATGACATGGTGTGCTTGAATTGTTATGTTCTGTTTGGACGTTGGTTCTGAGTTTACTTTCTGATTCTTTGTATCTCTGTAAGTATGTTTCGCTATTGAACTGATTTATGTAAGTCTGTTATTAGTCACGTGTCAAACTCACACTGAGCTCGTGTAGCTTACCCCCTTAGTGGTTTTCCATTTCAAGTACATTTACGTGTTCTGATGCAGGGCTTGGTATACGAAGGTCTTGGACAGTCATGATTAAAAACAAGCTTTAATAGTGTTATTATAATTTCTGAGATTATAATTAAACAATTTGTGTTGTAAGTACTATTTGAAAATTATGGTACGAAATTTTGTGTTTTATGCTCGTAAGTGTCATTGGGACTACATCTTCTTTTGAAATATTAGGATTTTATAACTTATAGTTTTTACACAACTTAAATACTGTTCTGTTTTTCGATTTGTTAAACTAAAATTTTCCTATGATCATTTCGGTGATCAATCTGACCTTCGAGATTCGGCCTAAACTTCTAGGCTGGGTTTTGGGTTGTTACAAATAACAAATACGAAAATCTATATATCATGCATGCTCCTATAACAGATATTGAACATGCTTATACATAACAGATAATACATATCGCATCACATGACATGCAATTGGATGTTATTTATTACAAACTAACAGATTAGCAGATTTAATGCTTTAAGGATTATATAACACATACCGACCCCACGGAAGGCCCATAGTCGACCAGGATGACATGTACAACCTCAAGGAAAAATTTTGAAATTACACAGCCTAAAATGGTCTTGCCCGTGTTGCCCACACGGCCTGGAACATGGCCCACACACGACCATGTGGCGCACACGACCCAAAATGGCCTAGACCATGTGTCATCAACAGGCCCCAATTCTGGCTTTTGCCGTTCACTATTTTTCAAGTTTCTCATTACATACCTGGTTTGATTTTGATGGGAATGCAACCATAAGACCCCCGAGACCTAAATACAACAAATAAAATGATTATAACGGTAACGAGGCATGAGGCAATCAAGAATTAAACTCTTCCAACACCAAAACTCTTCCATAGTCTTACCATTAATCAAACCGCAACCACATGAAACTATGATGTTGAAGGATCGTCAAACGTCTCACTACCTTTACCTAAACATAGAACTAAATAATTAACGACTACAAAACAACACCACCGCTAGCATCTCAAAACTCTAAAATTAAACAATTAAAGATCCATTAACGTTACCTAAGATAACGAAAGTGAAGAAGCCTAAATGAGCAGCCATCAATTGCAACTAATCAAATTCCAATAGGATAGCAAAAAGAAAGATTAAAAATTACCCACTTCCAACATGACAGTGGTGCAAGAAGAGAGAAAAAAAAATAAAAACAAGAATAGAAAGAAACTGGAAACGTGAGTTTGAGGGAAGGAGTTTTGTTTTTTTTAAAATAAATTAAACCTTAAATTTTAAACCAACACAACTACCCACCTCCTATCCCTATAATCAAGCAACAAATATCCCCCCCCCACTCTTAGAGTTTAACTTTAACTCAAATTCTACTAAGCAACACAACCAAAAATTATTCAGCAAAAGACTCTCCCAAAGACTCGAACTCATGAACCACCCTTCACACCCAAGGCCCTTAACCACTGAAGAAGGTATTTAACTATGATGAATTTTATCAAAGAAAAAATTAAATCTTTGGGGCGTTACAGTTTGAGTATGTCTAGGTATGTATGGGAGAAGAAAAGAGCATGTTTTTGAAACACACGGGCTGTCAGACGACGTGTATCACACACAGGCAATCCGCACAGGCATGTGCCCTAAGCGTGTTTAAGTGTAGTATCCACACGGTCTGAGACACAACCATGTGAGGGTATTTCAATTGTTACACGGGCTAGCACATGGCCTGCGACAGGACCGTGTGGATTCATTTCGAATGATACACGATCTAGGATACGGTTGGCCACACTGCCATGTCCCTGTACCACATGACCTGGGTAGTGCCACATGGCCGTGTGACCCATGTTTTGATTTTTTAAAATTTTCCCTGAATATTTTGATTTGTTTTGATTTGATCCCTGAATATTTGTAACTTATTTTTAGGGCTTCAAAGGCTTGATTTAAGGCCCGTAAATGTTTGATTTATTTCATGTTGAATCTTATCTGAATTCATAAAATTATTTTTTATGATTGGATGCTAATTGAAGTGAAATGTTCCGACTTGTACGGTAACACTCGGTAACCCTATTCTAATAATAGAATAGGATATGGTTGTTACATAATATCTTTAAAAAACATATAATTATTCATTTAATTTTAAAACTATTCAAGTAATATTGATTGAATAGTTATAATTCTTTTTCAAAATCAAATAATATAACTTTTGACCAATGACGAAAAGATTTATCTTTTAATTAATTACACCCATTCATTTATAGTTATTGGAACACTATAAATATTTGAAAATGTTCCAGTAGAAAATTCCTTTAGTTATTGAATTTAGCTTGTGTGTTGTTTTGAAGTGGTTGTTGGATAGAAGCTATAAACAGTGGATGCTGCAGAGTCTATGCATTGGTATCAGCTGTGGTATTAATCAGTTGTTGCATGTTCAATTCATAATTATACTTCGGCAAGCCAATTGTATGGATAATGCTCTGGCAAAAAGAGGTATAAGGAGATTTTCATTATTTAAAGCCTAGTGGTGTTTTCTGAGATTGATTGAGTTGTAGTTGATTGCTTCATGTCGGGTTGTTCTTTAAAGTGTAAGAGTACTATGGATGTTTTGTAATCTTGCCGTCTTTGAAAGAGGTTGGATTTTTCCAACTTCTTTCTATTTTTCTTTTTTTTTTATATTGACTAAGCAAAAAAAAAATCCACTTCCACTTCTTTAACTTGTAATCAATGTTCTAAAATAGCTTTATGGGAAATTGTATATCAAGAAAGGTGAGAACGACGGATGTCGAATAGAAGCAGTTGCCGTTGCTATCGATGGCCACTTTACAGATAGTAAAAGATTGACCTCATCAAAAGAGCAATAGGAAGCTTTGACAATAACGACCCCCCGCTTTAGTTGTTTGCTGGCTAGTTGGTTGGCTAAAGAGCATCCTGTGTCGTCAGGCAGGCTCTATAAGGTAAAACCTTTGATAATCTATACATGTATACATGCAAAGATATATGATATAAGCTTCCATATATACATGCATATAGATATTTTCGTTTTATTTTGTCAAGCAAATGATATTTCTATGTTGTTTGGATTCTTAAAATACAACATCTCAATTGACCAATACTTAGAAAATGGGGAAAAACAACTAGCCTTCTATCATTTTTATCCTATTCTATGTGGTTGGATTCAAATTTTAATACTAGATTGGATCAAATTCTTATAGATACTTTTCTTTAATTATTTTTTATAACTCTATTAAAAATATAATTGTCTTCTATCATTTTTATCCTATTCTATATGGTTGGATTCAAATTTTAATACTAGATTCTATCAAATTCATATAGACTGATACAAAATTAAAAACAATACACCATGAATTAGAGATAAAAATAATGATCAGGAAAATGTTAAAAGATATGGTTAATAAAAAATGTTATTTTTTTAGAAAAAGGTATAATTTATTTTACCTAAATTGATCAAGGATGAATGAAGATGATGCCCATTTTTTCCCATGCACACATCACTTCAGTTTTTGTGCGGTACTGATGCCCAGCTGGGTCATAATAATATTGCACCCATCATCATCATCAACCATTTCTTATCAATGTAAAATTTTCATTATATATTTATTTACTGCAAAACATACAAAAAGGTTAGTTAATTATAGATAATTTAAGAAAAAAAAGAAGCAAAGTAATTATCCAAACTCTAGTCCATATACTACCTGTTGTCAAGGAGGCTTTAGTATTATCAGTAAAGTTAAAAGTTATGGGTCGTGTTTTACCATGTATAATTGTTATACATGAGTCTATAGTTCTATCATACACAATTGTCAGGTGTGGGTTCTATCTAATTTGTTTGTGTTTTTTATTGGTTAGATTTTATTTGTAATTGTTTGTACATGTATTGTATTATATTTGTACTTATAAACTCTCAAGAAAAAGAAGATACCTCTGATTTGACCATTGAAATCTCACTACCATTTCAGTGAACATTAGAGATGTTACTGTGCTGGGTCAGGTTTGAGTTGGATCCATGTATGGTATCAATATCATACATAGATGTTCAAGCCTAGCTTGATATGTGCTTCAAAATTTACTGTATCCCACCAATACTTTTTAATGGCTAATATAAGCTCGTTTAGATTTACAAATATATATATATTAAATCTACTACATTTCTAGTGGACCTTCAAGCTTGGGTGAGTTGTTTGGCCCTTGAAAGTTCCACTAATATAAGACAATACAATGCACAGTAGACAACGAACCAAACAAAACAAGAAAAAATACAAAGAGAAATCAGAAAAACCCATACAAGCCATATGCACATGGTGAGAGACAAACCCAAACATCACAAATGCGGATGGTGAGACTCAAACCCAAGCCTTTAAGGTGGCTACAGCCTTTGGCAAGACCTTATTGGCAGTACTACTACTGTATCTTGATTTATTATTTCAGGTTTATATGCATTTTCAAGTATTTTTCACACACATATATTTGTAGCTTAATTTCTTTTTTTTTCTAAAAAAATAAATTAATAATCATAGATGGAAATATATCTAAATTACATAGTAAAAATACATATACACATATAAATTTTAAATTTATTAATTAAGTTCTATAATTTAATTTAACAATTAAATTTTTAATAGAATTATAAAAAATATAAATTATTAAAAAAATTAAAAAATTGACATAAAATATCAAAATTATGTATCAATCTATATGAATTTGATACAATCTAGTATTAGAATTTGAATCCAACCACGTAGAATAGGATAAAAATGATAGAAGGCTAGTTTTTCCCCCATTTTCTATGTATTTTAAGTTGAGATCTTGTATTTTAAGAATCCAAACAACATAGAAATATCATTTGCTTGACAAAAAAAACTAAAAGATCTATAAAATGTATATGCATGTATATATGGAAGCATATATCATATATCTTTGTATGTATAGATGTATAGATTATCAAAGGTTTTACCCTGTAGAGCCTGCTTGACGGCATAAGGCGCTCTTCAGCCAAGCAAGCAACTAACAACCAACTATAGCGGGGGGTCGTTGTTGTCAAAGTGCCTAACAGTACCTTCATGTAGCTTCCTATTGCTCTTTTGATGAGGCTGATCTTTTACTATTTGCAAAGTGGCCACCGATAGCAGTAATAACTGATACAATTTCCCAAAAAGCTATTTTAGAACATTGATTACAAGTTAAAGAATTGGAAGTGGATATTAATTTAGTAGCACATATTTGGAGGGACTTAATAGAAAAAGAGTTTAAATTATTGGATTTAAATTGAAATTAACGAAGATATAGAAAAAAAACTTTGTCGTTCTTTTCCAAATATAGACATATTATTATTGCTAATAAATCTAAATGGATTCTCATTGCCATTTGTGTAGAAATCTGAGTCAAATCTGAGTTGGCATATATTATGTAATTGTTGTTTTGAAATTAATTTTTTAGAAACACTTGTCAAATATTTTTTCAAGGTTAATTACTAAAAAAACATTAAGTAAATTTAGTAGTTTAGTTATTCCTTAATAGATTTATACTAATTTTAAGATTTTCAGTTCATTCAAAATTTTTAGTATTTTCGAGTTTTATTATGCGTAAATCATGTATTAATTTTTAATTCAAAATTTATTTTGATTTAAGTCTTTTCATGTATGACCCTATTCAAAAATTTTCTTATTTAAGTCTGAATATATTTTAATTATCAATTTTAATTCCTATAATAATCTTCAAATATGCATTATTTGTACTCGTAATTATAATCTTATTTAAAGAAAAATAAACACTAATTAAAGGAAAACGTCTAGAAAGAAAAGAAAAGTAAAGTAAAGAAAAATAATAAAATAATAAAATAAACAATAATTAAAGAAAATAATTATCTAAAGTTTTAAAACAAAACAAAAATAGTCCCTCAAAACACTCTTGAAGACTCAAACCTGGGACCCAAAGGCACACCAACACACTACCAACCACCAGACTAGCAGGCCCATTCTGTCACTTAAATGCGCAACTAAACACAATATCACAACCTACTCATTGACCCTAACCACAAAGCTCAAAACTTCTAACCCCAAAATTCAAGGTGTTACATCCACTATGCACCATCTCTGTCCCACCAATACACACCAAATAGGACTACAAGAGCTCATCCATCAGTCACACTAATAAGTGAACGTATGTCACTTTTCAAAATAGCACAGGCAAGCTGCCAGAAATAATGCAGTACTCCACCAGAATCAATAAGCATGGTCAAGCCACCATATCAGATATGTGGTTAAACCATAAGTTAAGTCATCCCAGGATGCCCGAAAACGATGACCCGTCACCCCGAGTTGCCCGACAATGATGGCTTACTAATATATTATGTAGTTAAACTACCAAAACACTTCCTCCATCACATCAATATCCCACCCCAATACACATGCACATACTAACAAATATTAAATGCATGTATGTCATACATGCTTTTCACATCAAAACAAGTTGTCAAAATAGTCAAATTACAGATCATATACAAATTTCACATTTTTGACATGCTTGCAATAGATATACATACATTACCCATATAAAAAAAGTAGAAAAATATCAGATTCATGTTTTATAGTCTTATTTATACAGTACGGACCTTATGGAGCAGTTAAATATGAATTCCACATCAATACGACCCTAGGCAAAACTTTCAAAAACTGGGCCAGCACGGCCCAACACATCCTGTGTGGCCCACACAGCCCAACTAACCCAACCCGTGTGGCTCATACAATTTGGCACACAGCTTGTCACACAACCGTGTGGCCTCGGTAGTCCACTTTTTAGCTTTGCGTTGCTTGCTATTTTTTGGGTTTTTCGATACACACCTATTCGTTTTTCGATGTCGACACTACAACTGCAATTCTAGCACCCCTAAAGACACTTCCAAAACAAGTCATTTGTAACACCCCAGATTTTGGACCTAGAAGAAATAGGTTTTTAACAAGGGAACAGTTACGAGACTGCACATAAATATTTAGTTGTGCAAGGAAGTGACATAAATGAATATCTACTTCAGTGGTTAAGTGATTTAGGAGTGTTTGGAAGTCTCCAAGAGGTCAGGGGTTCAAGCCTTGGCTTATACACAATTTTTCTTTTAAGTGAATAAAATCTTTGGATCTAGATAGTAGGTTCTTAAATTATTGTGGTTAAAATATGATACAAAAGAGTTGTTGGTCTAGTGGTAAGGGGCGTGTGGAGTGTACATGGGATTTAAGGTTCGAGTGGTGGGGCATCGAAAAGGGAGTATTTATTTTGCTGCCTAATTCGTGTGTGTGGTAGAGTTGGATTGAAATACTACTAAATGGAGTTTGAACTGGTCATAGAGAGAATTGAGGAGGGATATTTGGAGAGATTTGAGGAGAGAATATTGGGATTTGGGGAGGTTGTTGTTGTGGAGACATATATATCACATCTCATTTGTTCCTTGTTCTCGATGGGAGATCGGCGAGGTTTTCAAGGTTTTCATTGCTTTCTCCAACCTACATTGCTTCCATTCCTAACTGGTGGTGGTCGAGGTTGATTGGCACATTGCTTGGGAACCAAGGGTGTGATGATCATTGATTTTCAGAATAAGAGGGTTCAGAACAAAGGGAATCTGCAAATTGCATTAGGTGTGTAACTACCCTACTGTAACTGTAGCATGACAAAAGTCGAAAAGCTGAAATAAGGCGTTAAGACTACGCGTTAAGACTACACGAGTTTGCGATCGCTCGTGTGGAAAGCCAAACCTGTAAATCATGGGCGATAAACTGTAGAAGCCTCCATGAGCATTTCTACGGGCTTAGGCCATAATGGGCCACGTTGGGCCGAAATGGGCTGTGTGGGCTCAATCGGCTTTTGGGCCCACACGGATGAAATCCACGATTTGTGGTAAATTCTGGACTGGGTTGTGTGGATCTCATAACTGTAGCAAAATTTAGGCTGAACAGGCCACACAAGCGTATGGGCCCACTTGGGCCGAGTAATGGGTCTTGGGCCCATTTACACTTTTATGACCGATATACCCCCATAGGGTAAAATGACTGAAATACCTCCATAAGGTAAAATGATCGAAATACCCCCGTAGAGTAACATGACCGAAATACCTCTAGAGGATAAAATGACTGAAATACCCCTATAGGGTAGAATAACCGAAATACGTCCATAGGGTAAAATAACTAAAATACCCCTAGAGGGTAAAATAATCGAAATACCCCCATAGGGTAAAATGACTGAAATACCCTCATAGGGTAAAATGACCAAAATACCCCCATAATGTAAAATGACTGAAATACCCCCATAGGGTAAAATGACCGAAATGCCCCCATAGGGTAAAATGAGTGTTATACCCCTAGGAGATGAAATGACTGTTATGGCCTTATGTTATGTATGACTGATTTGCTCTATGATATGTATGACTATGATTGAGCATGACATTTTGCATACACGTATGATATTATGTCACGATATATTGCATGGGGATGGGTTGTTATATTTGGAGGAAGTGTACCGTACTGATAAGGTTACACGGGTAGCCCAAGACGACTATGGACCTATTGATGGCTATATGCCATTTATTTTACTAGCAGTTGTGCTGCAATATTGTTTAGTGCCGCAACCAGTGCTAATCTTGGTGTGTCTGGCTAGGTGGGTCGATTTTATCCCCACATGGTATGTTTGGCGGGACAGAGTGGTGTGTAGAGGCTAGATTGGGTAGGATTTCTAACCACATATCTGCACTGATTAATGATTTTGTATTGTTATTGCATCGATTAATGATATTACATACTGTTCACTGCATGACTGATATCTGTTACTGTTATGGGCCAAGGCCCCACTGATACTATTACTAAAATTAGGCAAAGGCCCTACTAATTACTGGATTTGTGATGGGCTCAAGCCCAATCGTTTACTGTTACGGGAAAGGGCTTAGGCCCACACTGAACTGGAATGTTATTGTAACAGGCTCAGGCCCAAACTGCATTTATATACTGTTTAATTCACTGTTTTCTTATTAGGGGACTACATACTGAGTTTTTGTAAACTCACCCCTTTGTTTAACTGTACAGGTAATCCCCAGTTGTAGGCAGGTCGGTGCTGCGATGGACTCGGAGGTGGCCACACAACTGCAGCTGTGCTACACTTGCTTTTATTTAAAATTAAAGTTTGTGTTGGGTTTAATTTTGTAATAAGGCCATTTATATTTGTGTAAATTTTTAATTGGGCTTTTGCTTACTTATTTTAAACTGCTAGTTTAGCAGAAGACGGATTTTCAAAATATTTATTGTTTTCAAAGACATGAAATTTAAACATTAGAGTTTTCAAAAGCTTTCACGATTTTAGATCAACTTTTTATAACAATAGCAGATAACAAGGTAAAAGCTTTTGACTAGATGATTTGTTAAATAATAATAAAGAGGTTTTTAAACCCAGAAACAAATTTTTACCAACGAGTTTAATTTTCGCTAAACACCTCAATGTGACACCGCTAGATTCGGCCATAACTCCTAGGCCAGGTTTGGAGTGTTACATTTAGTGGTATCAAAGCAAGGTTACAAAACTCGGCTGTGGAATGGGTTTTGAAAATATTTGGAATTTCTAAAAAATTGTTCTTGATGTGTTTTGGAAGGTTTACAAGTGTGGCACACCGAGTCTCCAGCGTCGAATCCCTAAGTTTTCTTTAAACTGTAGACTGCTTGAACTAAAATACACTGAGAGACTACTATAGATAGTAGGACTGTACTGAAACTCATTAGTTAGAGTAAACTGAGACTGTAGGAAACTAGAAACTGTAAAGAGACCTTGATTTGCGAAAACAAAACTCTGATTACTACTTTTCATAAGATATCTGTTAATAATTACTGAAATTACAAACTAATTCATAAAATTTTGTAATCAGATAATACATTATTTGATATGAGCATAAGAGGTACACACGGACGAGGTATAAGAGGCCATGGTAGAGGCCGTAGAGGTGCTCAAGTTGGGTCCTCTTTGTTTGGCCATATACCTAATTTGTAACTAGAGTGCGCAGCAGAAGCGTAATGGTGGAGTCTATGTTATGCGGCTGATCTGATAATTGGGAATTTCGAGGACGAAATTTCTTTAAAGAGGGGTGAATTGTAACACCCCGGATTTTGGGCCTAGAAGAAATAGGTTTTGAACAAGGGAACAGTTAGGAGACTACACATAAATATTTAGTTGTGCAAGGAAGTGACATAAACGAATGTCTGCTTTAGTGGTTAAGTGATTTAAGAGTGTTTGGAAGTGTCTAAGAGGTTAGGGGTTCAAGCCTTGGCTTATGCAAAATTTTTATATTAAGTGAATAAAATCCTTGGATCTAGATAGTAGGTTCTTAAATTATTGTGGTTAAAATATTATACAAAGGACTTGTTGGTCTAGTGGTAAGGGGCGTGTGGAGTGTACATGGGGTCTAAGGTTCGAGTGGTGGCGCATCAAAAAGGGAGTATTTATTTTGGTGCCTAATTCGTGTGGGTGGTAGAGTTGGATTGAAATACTGCTAAATGGAGTTTGAATAGGTAATAGAGAGAATTGAGGAGGGATATTTGGTGAGATTTGAGGAGAGAATTTTGGTATTTGGGGAGGTTGTTGTTGTGGAGACATATATATCATCTCCTTTGTTCCTTGTTCTCGATAGGAGATCAGCGAGGTTTTCAAGGTTTTCGTCGCTTCTTCCATCCTGCATTGCTTTCATTCCTAACTGGTGGTGGTCGAGGTTGATTGGCACATTGCCTTGGAACCAAGGGTGCGATGATCATTGATTTTCAAAATATGAACGTTCGAAACAAAGGGAATCTATAAGTCGCATCAGGTGTGTAACTACCCCACTGTAACTGTAGAACGACAAAAGTAGAAAAGCCGAAATACAGCGTTAAAACCATACGAGTGTGCGATCGCTCGTGTGGAAAGCCAAACCTGCGAATCATGGGCGATAAACTGTAGAGGCCTCTATGAGCATTTCCATGGGCTTAGGCCGTAGTGGGCATGTTGGGCCGAAATAGGTCGTGTGGGCTCAATGGGCTTGTGGGCCCTCACGGATGAAATCCACAATTTGTGGGAAATTCTGGATTGGGTTGTGTAGATCTCATAACCGTGGCAAAATCTGGGCTGAAAGGGCCGCACAAGCGTGTAGGCCCACTTGGGCCGAGTAATGGGCCTTGGGCCCATTTACATTGTTATGATCGAAATACCCCCATAAGGTAAAATGATGGAGTGTTACAATCCATGTGAGGACAATTACACAAAGTATATTAATGTAAATAATGAACTTGTTTTATTAACCAATCTGTTCGAAAAAAATTACAAGTGTATACTAACGAAAATATTACACTTAGGGCACAGAATCCAATAGCTAACGCCTTAACCATTGGGCTTTTTCCCATTTCTTATTTATTTTTTTACGCTTAATCATATTGATACGTTTTTGGGGCATTTTTGTGAAATTATGAAATAAAAAGGGGAGGGGACTCAAACTTGGTTAAGCAAGGGGGAGAGTGGCGTGTTAACCATTGGGTTGTTGCCCATTCTTGTTAAGTTTCTACTTCAAATAATATTTATTTTAGTGTGATTTTTATCTTAGGTTGCTGAAAATTAAAGGAAAAAGAAATGGGAGAAGGGTGACTCAGACCTTAACATTTAAAGAGGAGGCATCAATGCCTAACCACTCAATCCATGTCTTATTTATTCCTTATTTTAGTTACTCAACTGTATATATTTATTTCGAGCTAAACTTATATATTATTTATTAGCTTACACATTTACTCAATTTTTTTCTTATTAACTTATTTAACTTTATAGTTTTTAACACATTCCTATTGTAGTTTATATACAATAATTAATACTCATAATCAAGTCTCATAATTATTTCAATTCATTTTACCCTTTTTCCAATTAGGTCCTCACTTAATTAAAACACACTATTTTCAAATTAAACCTCGCAATCAAGTTTCGTTTTAGATTAATTAATATAATAATACATGATTATATTATTTAGTATTTTAATTAATTATTTATTACCCTAATTTCAATATCCGTTTCAAACCATCGATTTATAAATATCCAAAGATAACCTTATAAATCAAGGCGTGACCACTTTTGACTTTCACAAACCTGATTTTTCTAACCCGATTTCTGGTTTTTGGGGTGTGACATTAATCACTTTTTAAATATTGAAGTAAAATTTCCAATAATTTCAACAAAGTTTTAGAGTTGTTTTAAATATATTTGTTAAAAAGTTTTATTGTTTCTAAAATTCTGTTAGAAATATATTAAAAATATTAACAATGTTAAAAATAATTTAATTAAAAAATTTAAACATATTAATTAAAAATATTGACAAAATGTTTATGGAAATATTTTAAAATAATATACAAAATTGTTAAAAAAACAATTAACATTGTCTATATGTTAAAAAAATTACTTTTTTTGGTAGTTTTATAAACATAAAAAGGAAAAAAAAAAAAAACCCTATTTTGAATTTATAGCAAGCTCCCATTTAATTTTATATATTTCTATTTTTATTTTGTAAATTTGCATAGCATTAATTATAAGTTAGACTCATAAATAATTTAGTGAAGAGTAATAAAAAATTTAAATACTAATTACGAACATCTCATAATAAGAGGTGTCATTTAGCATAAAATTAAGATAATTATGAAAATATATTAAAATTTTTTATATAATATATGATTAAATTTGTACTGGTATATATAATCATAAGTTTATAGTTAAATATTGTTAGAGTAAGTAGTCACGAACCCTGAATATGAACCGTAAAATGGATATGAAAAATAAAAAGATAGTATGTATAATATGAAAAAAATTAGTTTGTGTTATAAAATAAAGAGAGATGGAGAGAATAAAGAACAAAGAAAATATGAAAGCAATAAAGAATGTACTTTATTAATCGAAATGAGTGATGGCAATGCTTCATCAGAGTCTCTATTTATAGGCATAAGAAGTATAAAAGAAGTAGATATCTAATTCTAATAACTATTAGAATTTAAAGTATATCAAAACTTTATCTTGATCATGATGGACATCCACTTAATAAGATATTCATAACACTCCCCCTTGGATGTCCATTGGTAGATAACGTGCCTTGTTAAAATCTTATTATGAAAAATCCTGTGGGATAAAAACCTAATGAAAGAAAAAAAGTACATGATCTATAATACACATAATATGCTACCTCATTAAAAACGTTACCATGAAAACCCAATGGGATAAAACCTCGATTAAGGGGAAAAGAATGCAATGCATATTTACTCCCCCTCATGAACACATCACATATTTTCTCATATTCTACGTATTCAATCTTAAATACTAGTTTTTCAAATGACTATTTGAATGTATTTGCTAAGCATTTATATTGTCATTCTTTTAAAAGTCATGAGTGAGGGAAATTTGAGGAAATATATTTTGATCTCTTCAGGAGATTCAACAATAATCATAACAAATTTTAATCATGATTCTTTTATAAAAACACAAATAGATATTTTGGATCATTTTATAATCCTTCTTTAACTACTATTCACTAAGTCAAATTTACCACATATGTTCAAATTATTTTAGTTCATATAAATGAACAATTTCTCGAGAATTTCAATATGCTTCTAGCTTCCTAAATCCTTCAAGGATTTTAATATAAACTTTACTATATAATGATTCATAAAAGGTTGTAACAATAATCATTAGATGCAAGTTAAATCTTTTATGAATTGTCAATTTAATAATATATCTAAAGGTTATTACATCTACCACAAAAGAATATTATATATTTTCATAACCAATGCCAGATTTTAGCGAAAAACTTCATATGTTATTCTGCTTTTGTAAAACTACTTCAATTGCACCCTCACTAGCTTTATACCTTTAAATATTTTTTCTACTGGTCCAAAAACTTCACAAATTTAATTGTACTTGAGTTACGTCTTTCTATTTTGATCAATTTATTCCATATCTATATTTCTCAATAGATTTATTCAAGGTCCTCCTTTTATTTCATTATTTCAATAATAATATTGCATGCAAAATCATTGTCGACCACTTTTATTATTCGATTCCACATTTTCTCAAATTGACATAACTTATCGAGATATCTTATTTTTATTATTTTAAAATTCAGTTTCAGGTATCTGAACCTCTTCTGGAGTTTTACTTATTAGTTATATCATGGGTCTCTTTAGAAACCCCCGCCTTTATTATATGACCATCTTTAATGTTTGCTCCTTTACTTTTACGAGGATTTTTATCTTTGGAATCGACTGGTCTTCCATGCTTCAGGCATGAATTACTTTCTTTTGCACTAATAGTTTGTCTTATTAGTACATCAATTCGTATTGGATCATTTTCAGCTGATTTGTGAGATTTAATGAATCTAACAATTGATTTGTAAAATGAATCATCTGTTGAACTTTTAGTTCACATTGCTTTGTACGAGGATCTTAGACATTGATAATTCATTTCAAGTACTTTATTAATCTAGCTTTTTATCCTCTCCCCCTAATGTTGGGAAAACTGACAACTCATGTCATAATTAAATCTCGAATTAATAGCTCAAAAATATTATAATGAGACTCATATAAATATACATTCCTAATATCTTATTATGACCTATCTTTGTGGCTGTGGTGGAGCAGTTGGAACATATACCGCATATCCAAAAATTGTAAGATAGGAAATATTTGGCTCTTAACCAAAAATCAATTGTAATAGGGAGTATTTATAATTTTTTAACTTGATGCGTACAACATGTAAATCTCATGCTAAAATAGGAAGTTTTGTTCTCATAAATAATGGTTTAGCTATTGGTTGGAGGCGTTTGATAAACGATTCAGCTAAACCGTTTTGTCTGTGAACACGACTACAAGATGTTCATTTAAACAAGATGAATTATTTTAATTGCATAATCTAAAATTAATCATTTAAACAAGCAATCTCGCAAACGACAGGTTGCGAGTTGATAATGTATGTGATTATTTTGTATATGCATCTATCAAAATCATATAATATAAAAAACCATCCACATGGTTGATGAATGAGTCCATATTCATTTCAAAAATGTAAGACATTAAATCTTAACTTTAGTTAGTGAGTTTCTAAGAATAAATTTTCATTGAGAAACAAACAATAAATGAAAATTTTTTAAATTAAAGAATCTTCTGGTTCTGTAATGAATGTCCATATAAATTCTCAATTAATTTTCGCATCATATATGATCCAAGATGGTCTAACTGGTCATGCCAAATAGTAAATGAATTTGTATTAGTAAACTTCTATTTTACTATAACATATTTTTCAATTGTACTAACAAGGTAAATATAAATTTTGACAATTGATAATTTTATTGTCATTATTTTTATTTTGTATCCACATATAAATACTATTGTGACATTTACTACTAGAAATGTCTAAATCAATATGAAGTCTATAATGCCACTAAGTCAATAAATAAATATAATTTTCAAACAATTATATGTAATATTCGCTTCAGGGAATATACCAAAATCTTTAAATATAAGGCATTTGGTCTAGTGGTATGATTCTCGCTTAGAGTCCAAGAGGTCCCGAGTTCAATTCAAAATATAAATAACCCAATCCTCTTTTGATTCATATGAAATATAATCTTTTCCTCATTCACAATCTCAATATGAGACCCATTATGAATATCTTTTAAAACTAATGCATTAACCATCACAAACTTTATGCTTTTTAGATATTGATATCTTAGCTCTTATGGAGCTTTAAACTAATTTTGTACTATCAAATATTGAAATATATTTGTTTATTTCAGTATCAAATAAGATAAATATTTTCTATCTGTAATGATAAAATTCATTACTATATTCTCATATTATTCCTTAAAGAATATTAACAGAGACAAAATATTTGGGCATACACCACATATGTGACCAATAATCTTTCATATCACATTGATAACATAAGTTATCTTTACCTTTTGAAGAGTTATCTTGAGAACTCTCATTGTTCTTTTATTTATTACTATATTCCCACTTTTAGTGGTCCGTGATTATATCTTTTATTTTTTTTATGTTTACGTTCACTTTAGGGAATGTAATAAATCTAGTAGGACGGACTTATAAACATCCCAATAGATTTTTTATTTCATAATCACCATCGCAAACATGCGTGAGATTTCAAATCAAAATCTATCTATTTATAAGCATAAGAAGTATAAACGAAGTAGAGATCTAATTTTAATAAATATTAGAATTTAAAGTATATCAAAATTTTATCTTGATCATGATGGACATCCACTTAATAAGATATTCATAACAGTTAGTTTTAAATTAATGCATAATATCAAAACAATTGTTCTGTTATCATAATTTTCCCATTATATTAAATGCTAATGGTATTACAAATATTTACATTTCATAGTTGTCGATGATATTAGATGCAAATTAGGAAATTAATTTAAAATTTTTATAAATATATATATTTTTTATTTGTGAACTTGATTTCCTTGAGTGAATTAAGGGAAATGTTCAATTGTAATTATGAGTTCATTTGTCTAAGTAAAAAAATTATTAAAATATATTAGAATCAAAATTTAATAATTTCATATTATTAAATATTGATTTATGATAATGGTATTTTAGATTTTTATCTTTTGTGTTTGACTTGCTCAATAATATACAATACAAAACTGAAAATAAATTTATTGATGTTATAATTACCAAATGAGAAAATCAATAAAATAACTAATAAAATTTGTTTTTTATGTGTTAATGTTAATTAATTGGTAGATTGTTAATAGAATTAAAATCTAAAAGAACTAATGTTCTTTTTTATATAAAAAATAAAAACAGACTATCTCCTACTATATACCTAAACAAATACTTTAAAAAATTAAATTATTTATGTTAAAAAATTAAATTATTTGCCAAAATTTTTGTGATTTTCCAACATATATAATTACATTTACTAAATATTTTTTATAACATATACAAAAAAAAATTAATACAATTATTTAAAATACATTTTTAGAACAAATATGTTTAGAGTAAGACCATATAATTATAGAGAACTTAGATTTGCAATAAAAATATTATATATTTGAAAACTTAAAAGAATAAGAAAATTTATAATGTTTGAAAATATTGTATAATTAAAAAAATTTGCAAACTAATTTTTCAATTTACATAAAACAAAAATTTTTCTCCCTTTCAATTTGGATTTTGAAATTTTTTAAAGTTAATTCTCCTTCCTTTGCAAACAGGTTAATTAAAAAATAATTAAGATGTAATTTTTTACGTAAAAACATATTAAAATGTAATTATTAAAATATCGAATTAAAAAAACAAAATTAAAAAAATTATGCTACAAAAAATATTGTATCAAAACAATTAAATTAATTTGAAAATTTATTAAAAATAAAATTTAAAAAATAAACATGTCAACTTTTTAAACTGCCATATGACAATGGGATTGTTTCTTAAATTGTAATTTTATATTTATATATCTATATATATTATATGGCTTCTATAGATAATTAAACTGTTAAAAATCACTTCTGTATACTTCTATTAATTTTCATAATCTTACAACTAGGTGCTAAACAAACATATAACAAGAATAATATACCTTTCTTATTATGGCTAGTCCGTTTCTTATATATACCTACATTAGGATAAACGATTGCTTCACCTTGTCAAAATAAACAAATAAATAAAGGGTAAACCGTCATAGGGTTATTAATTGAAATCTTTGTAATTTCATCACTTAATTTTTAGAACACTTTTATTTTAGTCACTCAATTGTTAAATTTCTAACGACAATTAACTTGTACACGTTACATCATCTTCACACTTTCATTCTGGTCACCCAACTTCTAGGCTGCTTTCATTTTAATTACCTAAAAAATATCTTCTTCTTTTTTTTTTTTTTAATATTGATCGGTGAAAAAATTTATTAAGAATTAAAGTGAAAAAAAATGGTAGAAACTAAAATAATGCTAATGGTCAAATTTTACTTATTTAACCGATGTTGAAAGTTCTAATTTTAAATTTCAAAACATCAAAATCAATTAAATAAGTTATTGAAAATTTTTTTATCCCTTTAACCGATTTGTTACTAAAATATCGAAATTAATTATTTTAGTCTCCTTTTAAACCTTAAAATAATTGTACATGAAACCCTAATTTCTTTTCATTATATGATATTCATACTAAGCTAAAAATAAAATAAAAAAATCTTTACAATTAATTAATTTTATATTCCATGCCCAACATAACCCAAAATATTTCACTTCTTTACCCAAACGAAGAACAATCAATTAATTTAATTAATTGTAATAATTTTTCTTTGCTTTTATCTTAGTACGAAATATTCAAGATTATATAATCAAAAGAAATTTAAGTTTCACAAACAATTATTAAATACAAGTTATCGAGTTGATTTCATTAAGAATAATATGGAAACATAAAATAAAATTTTAAAATTTAGGAGATTAATTTAATTAATTTGAATATTACAAGAACAAATCGATTAACATTATCAAGGGATAAAAAAATTTCAAATATTTATTTAATTGATTTTTATGTTTTGAAATTAAAAATTGCAATATTGAAAAAAGTAGAATTTTTAGCAATGTGATAAACAAATACAATTTGACCACTTTTAAATACATTATTTTAGTTTCTACATTTTTTTCACTTTATTCCTTAATTTTTAACCAAGCAATAGTTTAAAAAAAGATATTTTTTCTTGGTGACCAAAATGAAAGTGAGAACATGATGTGACATGTACAATTAAGTTGCTAGAAATTTAACGGTTTGGTGAGTAAAATGAAAACGCCTTAAAAGTTGAGTGACGAAATTGCAAACATTTCGTTTTGAGTGACCAAAATGAAAGTACCCTAAAAGTTGAGTGACCAATTAGGTAATTTAGCCATAAATAAACAAAATAAGTAAACACACTTTCATAGATCATCACAAATTAAAAAAGAGTTAAATGACCTAGAAGTCCCTATATTAATAGAGACTAAATCAAATTAATCAATTCATTATTAAATGAATTAATTTAATAGCTAGACTATTAAAAAGAAATAAATAAGTCCAAATTGTAAAAGAATTAATATGTAC
The DNA here is from genome assembly GCA_008044935.1 of Gossypium turneri. NCBI lineage: Eukaryota > Viridiplantae > Streptophyta > Magnoliopsida > Malvales > Malvaceae > Gossypium > Gossypium turneri. The sequence goes on from CP032580.1 coordinate 23,183,718, forward strand.
TCTATAAAAAACGTCTTAAAAATCTTCTTTTCAATTGCAATTCAAGTTCAAAGACAAACTTTTATTTACGAACCGTAAAATTTTTAAAAATATTAACTCTGTAAAACTTTAAATGGCATTTTTTATATTATAAATGTTAACTCTATTCTAATTTAGTATTACTTAATTCTTTTTTAGAGTACAAAAACTAAATTTATTTACTTAATAGTAGAAGGCTAATTTACTCATATCCCTATAATACATCCATCTCTCTCAACTATATTCACCAATTAACAATATATATTTTAGATGTTAGAGAAACAAATTCAGCTTTCTGCACATCCAGCTCGACAAGTTAGTCTATAAACATCACCAAAAGAAAAAAAAACTAGTAACATAAATAACCATTGAACAAGCAACTATTTCTGCACCAAAGGATTTCAATTATTTTGCTTATAATGTTGGGTTAATTCTAATATATATATATATATATATATATAAAAGCATCAGAAAATTCAAAATGCAATCAGATTTGGTCCCAGCAGGATCTTAAATATATCATTTAATGATGGGTAGGTCTAGTAAAAGAACAGTCTCTTGTAAAGGTTCAACTTAATATTATTGATATGTATAGTAAACCCAATTTAATAATATAAATGTTATTCTTTTGTTTATGAAACCTTTTCAACAAAACCTAGATATAGAGAAAAATGGGTATTCATTAATATCACCGGCTTGTAAAGAAGAAAAACGAAAACAAATGTTTCAGGCATGGATTTTTTTGTTTTCCCCTTCAGAGAATGTCTTTCTGAATTTTTCAGGGAAACCAAACACCAATGAGGGAATTACAGAGAAAAAAGAAGAAATAAACAAAGAAACAAACAAAGCCAGAAATATATGTATATGTAGGGCTGACGGAAGCAAGCGAGTTGCATATAGTCCAAGAGAAGATTAGCTAGGGTTATTACGATCAATCAAGTTCGGATTCAATGAAGAACTCAACTAACAAGATTTTTCACTGTTGATTAGGGTTCATGTGACGATGGACTCCCACTTGATAAATTAATAAAATAAATATCTTCCCCATGGGGGAACAGATATGACAGATATGGAGAAATGGGAGATGGATTTGCCCAATACCTAAATTAGGCAAGTAGCTTTAGACTATTGAAGACAAAGACCCTCCCAATCCCCATTATTACAGCCTCATATCTCCGAAAATTACCATAACCTACTTCCAGCATGCATCAAACTTCTAGTGGGACTAATGGGATTTAGCAGTAACATAGCAAGGGAAGGAATCAAGGAAAGAACATAAATGATACTAAAACAGAAATGGTTTCTTTTAAAACAACTGACACATGATTCTTTATACAACCTTTTTAGTGCCTGCAGATTGATTTGCCAATACCCCCTACATGGACGATTTCTGAGGAAAGAAAGCTACAAGAAAAGACACAGAACTTGATCTGCAAATCTATAGGTTGTCATAAATGGCTTGTCAAAGGTACATATCAATGACAAATTGAGATGTTAAGTCACATAGATCTTTAATTACTACAAATAATAGAAACACTGCTGCTCTACTATTAGCAAAAACAACTACTATCCATTAATGAAGCGAGCAATACCTGACAAAATAACAAAAGGGAAATGATTTTTTTTTTAAAAAGATAATACGAGATTCATTAAAGTAATTAACATAGAATAATATTGGGACAAAACCCAATTTTTTCCCCATGCAGCTGGTTGATGATCACGTCTTTTTTCATATTTTCGTGCTTATTTTTTACTTACTGGTTTTTTATTTCCGTTAAGAGGTGGAAGGAGGAGGTTGAGGTACTTGAGGGGGTCGCTTTCTTTTCTTCTTCTCGTAGCTTATGCCTCTGGCTTTTGACTGTGAATCACGAACCTCACGTAGGTAAAGCCTAACAGCTCTAGCACCAAAAGGGTTTGCTTCAGGCTTGCCTCCGTGTTCCTCGAAGGCGGCTCGGAGGCGTCCGATGAGGGCGTCAAGGCTTCCCCAAGCTTGGCGGAGAGGGCAAGGGCATGGAGCTGGAGGGTTAGGATGACCAAAGAAAGGGCAAAGTGGGGTGTGGACTTTGGTTTTCCCGAACTGGTCAAGGTACCGGAGGAATTCCAGGACGTGGGCGCCGCTGCAGCGGGAGAGGGAGAGAGGAGGGCGGTGGTTGCGGAGGTATTGCCCGAAAGTGTTCCAGTCACGGCGTTTTTGGTTCTCGTAGCGGCTGAGAGTGGAAGGAGAAGTGGAGGAAGAGGAGGAAGGGGAGAAGGCGACCATGGCAGCCGCCGGTGAAGGGTTTGTGTTGGTGGCCACGGCGGACATGGAAAGGCTTGCAGGGAAATTTGGGGTTATAGTAGCTGTGGAAGGGCTTGAATTCGATGCTTGAAAATCCTGAAAAGGATCCATATATAAGATAACAAAAGGGTATCTAAAGAGAAAACAAAGAGAAAGAGTGAATTCAAACACAAAGATCTGTAAAGAAACTACAGAAAACAAGAAAAAAAAAAAAGGGTGAGGATATTTCAGCAGGGAGTCAAGAATGCCATGAAAGTAAGAAATTAAGAGAAAGGGGATATATAAATATAGGAGAGTTCGAAGAAGATGACTGATGAGGCTAATAAAATACTAATATGGGAAAAAGAGTAAAAAAGAATAGTGTAGGTTAGGCATTTTAGGGGCAATTAAGCAGCAAACTGGGGTCTAATAGTCCCTTTCCCTTTCTTTTCTTTGAGGTCTCTGTTTGAATCTTTTGTTTGTTTGATCAATCCTAGAAAACTTGAAAGGCTTATGATGTCGAGTGTGGTGGGCATTTCCTTTTCCCAACATTGTTTTGCTGCAACAAAAAAAAAAAAAAAAAAAAACATTTGATAGCTAGGGCAGTGTTTTGTCATGTTTTAACTGTAACTGTAAGTATTTTCTCTTTATGATTTTACTTTTTCCCGCCAGAGAATAGTAAGGGAAGTGAAGTAAACTCTCAGTTCCATCACTGACTGACACTGGCAATGGTAAATTGGTAACTGGAAATAACTTTTGTCTAGGGTTTTTTTGTAGAAATATAATGAGGTTTTCAACATTTACTCAAAAGAATAAGGATATTTTAAATATTTAAATGATAATATTTAATAAACATAAATTTATTTTATTAGTATTAAATTATCTGACGTTCACGTTAAAGATGAAAAATATTATATAAAATTAACATCAACTATTGAACACAATTTCTATGCTTCCAACTTAACCTTTGATTTTTTTAGATTGTAATGTTAGCTAGTTATTGTTTAAAAAATTTACTTTTAAAAATTTTTTCATCTGAGTTACTATAGGATTAAGTCAACTTTTAATATATTTGTATATTTGTAGGGGTTTAAAATTTATCAATAATTTTTCGATACAGTAACAAAAGTATTATATTATATAATATGAAAATTTAAGTTGAGTTTTTATCAACCTCAATTGGAGACCATTTTAATAAAAAAAGATTAAAAATTTATTTTTAAAAAAAGAATTAAATTTTATTATAAGGATATATATGTATTTTATTGTTGTTTCTCAATGAAGTAATTTAGGGTGAGTTTGGCTGGACGGTGCGTTTACTTGCGATTAGTGTAAAAATAGCGGTGGCGGTGAAATTAGATATTGTAGCGATACTGTAGTGTGAGATAAAAAGTAAACTAAATGCACTACACCGCACCCAATCACCAATCCAAACCCACCTTTAGACTGTAATTTTTAAAAATTGTTAAAATGTATAAGTGACAAAATGAAATTTTTTATGATGAATTTCGATCCTAATAATGTAGGTGTCATGTGATTTAGTATTAACTAGTTTTTAAATAATTCTAAACGTAGCATTTAACAGATTCATATATATAATTAATAAAGTTAATACTTCATAATTTATATTTAAACAACATATATAATACATGTATATGAAATATAATAAGATTTAAAAAGATGGAGAGAGAAAGATGATAGATGGAGACAGGATAAAGCTAATGGGATAAAAATATGAGGGAATAACATGATTTTGTTTCTTCACCTTTTTTTTTCTTTGTTTTCCATTGATTGACAACACCTTTTTTAAATGACTACAATGCCCTTCACTGACTCCAATTGAGCAATAACATAACAATTGCATCAACCAGAAAGCATCAGTCCATCAAGCAACAGTGCGTTGCAAAATGCAAACAGTAGATGTGGGAAGCAAAGCAATGGTCTTCAACTCCAGCTTTTTCGCTGCCTTACGAAATAATTTAATAGATCCATCAAACTCATAGCGAATAAGTTCAGGTAATTTACAATTTTCCAATTAAGGATTGCAATAGCTAGTGCTAAATTATATATATTTGTTTAACTTGTGAATTTCAAATTAGGGATTAAACATCCATCGTCCGTCCCGATGTATCGTATAATGGAAGGTGTTATTTGAGCATTTTTAAATTTGTATAAAAAATATTTTATTCCTTTGATACAAAAGAAGTAATAAGACAAAGATAAATCAGACAAGGCGAATTCCCTCCAACTTAATCATTGTGCAATAATTGAAGCACTTCTTCCGGTGGCTACATGTAAATATGACTCCTCAAATGTTTTGAGAATGTTATTTTTGCCAATCCATCCACAACATCCACCCACAACATTATTCTTTTCTCTAAACACATGTCTAACGCAGACCATCCATAAACGTTTGAAAAGGTCATTGATGGCACACCCCACAGTTGAAAAAATTTGTTCATTTTCATTTGCTTGGATCACTTCAATAGCTTCAATGCTATCTATCTCAAGTATCACCCTCTTTAAGCCTAGACCCCATGCTAGTTGGACCCCTCAAGAGCACCCTAGAGTTCCACCAAAATCACAAAACAACAACCAATATTTTAGAGAAACCGACGACTCAAACCCCCTAATGATCCCATATCAAACCTCCTGCTGCAGCAATCCCAGACAATTGACAAACTGCACCATCAATACTTACTTTGAGCCAACCATCATCTAGCAGAGTCCATCTTGTCAAATTTCGAGAGATCACATTTATATGACTCAAAGGAACCTCTATTCTCTTAACTACATGCAAAAAATTCTTCTCATCCATCAACTTTTCTCCAATATGCTCCCACTTTCAACAAATTTAGTGTTGAAAATATAATTATTCCTTCTTACCTAAAGTTTCCAATAGATAATACCAAAAAGACCTGGCCACTCACTACGCTCACTAGCAAAACAATTAGGACTCGATAGGTTCTTTTCAATCTAATTTTCCAACCTAAGGTTGAAAAATTCCTATCTCTTACTCGTCTTGATCACTAAAAACCATGTTGCCACAGTTGGGGTACAAAACTTAAGTACATGGTCAATACTTTTCGACATGGCTCCACACACACTGTAGCTTGCATATATCGTAAAGTGACGCTTCACACGATTTACATTAGTTAGTACTCTATCGAGATAAGCTAGCCACTCGAACATCCAAACCTTTTGAGGGGATTGAATATGCCAAATCTGATGCCATATTTTTCCATTCCTAACCATACCTAACCCACAAGAAGATGCATAAGCAAAACAAATTGTAAACTCACCCTTATTCTCATGAGCCCACCCCACTAAATCATCCACGTCTTGCATTGATGGGGGCTTACAAGCAGAAATGCAAAAAATAATTAGGTTTGGTAACACTAACTTCAAAACAGGTCAATTCCAATCCCCAATTGGCATAACCATCTCCTTCATAGGCACATGTTACTTAGGTATACATTCAGATGTAGTACAACTGTCAATTAGAGAACCCTAACCCTTGACCCAATTATCTCTCCAGAAATCGACATTCACTCTATTCCCAATATTCCATATGACACCATCTCTTATCTTACTCTAAATGCTGGAAATACCATTCCACAATTGAGAAGCATTATTTATACTTAGCTCTAAGATTTAAACTCAAAGCTGATCAGGTTTCTTGATAAGATTAAACCCAATCTTCATGAGAAAAGCATTATTAAAACTGTCAAACTTCTTAAAACCGAGTCCACCAGACTTCAATTGTTTACAGAAATTGTCCCATTTGACTAGATGTACTCCTCTATTCTCATTTGTGGTCCCCCAGATAAATTACGAATAATCTTTTCCGTTTCATGGCACACTTCTTTAGGGATCACTGTCGACTGCATTGCATAAATAGGAATAGTCGCCAGAACCACTTTAGCTAAAGTAATTCTCTCAGCAAGAGATAGTAATTTAGATTTCCATCCTGCTAGTTTTTTCCTCATATTGTGAACAATATACTGAAAGGAGTCCTTTATAACTCTTTGCTGCAATAGTGGAACCCCAATGTACTTTCCTAGATTATCCCCATAAGAAAAACCCAGTCCACAACTGACATTTGCTTTCTGCTCATGGGTGACATTCTTTGAAAAAAAGATCTGAGTTTTCTGTGCATTAACTCGATGTCCAAAAGTGACACAAAATTTCCTTAGAATCATTTTTATAATCTCCATATGGTCAACTGACGCCTTACTAAAGAAAACAAAAGCATCTGCAAAAAATAAATCAAAAATATTAGGGCCATCCCTAGATAATTTTATAGGCTTCCACTTCCCATTTGGAACTTCAACATTAATGATTTGGGATAAACGTTCCATACACGAAACAAAGATGTAAGGTGAAATTGGGTGTCCTTACCTAATACCTCTAGATGGTGTAGACACCTCAGAAAGGTTCCCATTTGAGAACAACTGCAATGTCAAAGAGCTAATACAATGCATAATGATACAATGGAGATTACCTGGAATAGTGATATCAGCTAATGTTTCACCAATAAACCTTCAGTTCAGCCTATCATATGCTTTCTCCAAGTCGATCTTCACAGACATCCACCATTTCTTGCCAACTTTCCTATGCATTGAGTGTATGATCTCTTAAGCAACAACAATGTTATTTGTTATACTTCTACCAGGAACAAAGCTTGTTTGGTTCGGCAGTACCCATTTTTGCATTAACAGCTTTTATCTATTAATAATGGTTTTTGTCACGATTTTGTATAATACCATGCAGAGACTGATAGGACAAAATTGAGATAAGCTATCAGAATTCTCCACTTTTGGGATCAAAATAAGTAAAGTATGATTGGGCTAATCTTCAAAATTTCCCCCACTCTAAATATTCTTCACAAAATCACAAACATTTCGTCTAACTACATCCCATTTCTTTTTGATAAAAGATTGTGAGGGTCCAATCAACTTTAGGAGCCTTCAAAGGATCTATGTAAAAAAAAAACTTTAGGAGCCTTCAAAGGATCTATGTAAAAAAAACAACCTTCTTATTTTCCTTAGAGGTGATGCCAGCCTACAAAGAATTGAACTTAACCTCATTCATTTTATAAAGTAAACCTTTCTCTAAGGAGGTTGTGTTCCAGCTCCTTTCCTTTGAGAATAGAGCTTTATAAAATTTAGTAGCCATTTGTTGTAACACCTTTGGGTCATCACACCAGTTGTCATCACTCAACTTTATCATGGTAATCAAATTAGACCTCATTCTTAAAATAAGACACATCATTTTTGTAGATGGTATTCGTGTTGGTTCGTAAAAGATCGAGGCTATCTTATAGTGGAAAGCACTGAGAAATGAATCAAAGGTCCTTAGTTTCCTTGGTTTGGTCGATTATTATTGAATATTTGTAAATGGATTTTTAAAGGTAGCTATACCGATGTTGTAAAAGAATGTTTAGTTTATTTGGAGCAATCAGTGTCAGAAAAGTTTTGAGAATTGAAACAAATGTTAACTAAAGCACCAATCTTAACCTTGTCTGAAATAGGAAAAAGACTTTGTAGTCTATAGTGACACCTCATTGAATGGTTTAGGTTACATTTTGATGCAAGATGGTAAGGTGATTACATATGCATCCCGTCAACTGAAAACACATGAACGTAACTATCCGATGCACAATTTAGAGCTAGCCGCTATGGTGTTTGCTCTAAAGATCTAGAGGCACTATTTTTATGATGAGAAGTGTCATATTTATATCGATCACAAAAGTCTTAAATACCTCAAAATCCAAAAGGACTTGAATTTGAGACAGAGTCGCTGGGTTAAACTTTTGAAATACTACGATTGTGTCATTTTTATCATTCTAGAAAATCTAATGTAGTAGCTGACGCGTTGAACAGAAAAGCACTAGTTCAGTTACGGACAGTATTCACTCAACTCACTATTAGTAGTGATGGTACTTTATTGGCCGAGTTGAAAATCAAACCGGTATTGTTTATGCAAATAAGAAAAGCACAACTTGTCGATACCAAAATGTCTGGGAAAAAGGAAATAGTTTAGCGTGGCATGGTAGAAAATTTTAGTATTGATGATTGGGGTTGTTTGAGGTTTCGTAATCGAATCTATGTTCTAGAAGTGGCTAATTTAAAAGATTTAATACTTCATGAAGCCAACGGTAGTCCTTTTGTCATACATCTAGGCGGCACAAATATGTATCGTGACTTACGAGAACTGTATTGGTGGCCCAGAATGAAAAGAGAGATAGTCGAGTTTGTTGCCAATTGTTTGACTTGTCAACAAGTTAAGGCGAAACATTAGGTTCCAATCTGGCTTTTTTAGTCTATCTTGATTCCTGAATGGAGATGTGAGTGCATAACGATGGTTTTCGTAACAAGATTAAGGTTGTCCCCAAGTAAAAGAAATGTCATCTGGGTGATAGTTGAGCAATTTATGAAATCAACTCATTTTCTAGCAGTTAGAATCGACTGATCACTTTTGAAGCTAGCAAAGGTATACATTTGAGAAATAGTCAGATTGTACGACAAACCTATGTTGATCATTTCTAATTGGGATCCCTGATTTACCTGAAGATTTTAGAGACAGGTACATGAATCTTTAGGTACAAAACTAAATTTTAGCACTGCTTTTCACCCGTAGACGGACGGGCAACCGAAACAAGTTATTCAAATTTTGGAGGACATGCTTCAAGCTTGCGTAATTGATTTTGAAGCAAGCCGGGAATATTATTTACCATTAGCTAAATTTGTGTATAATAACAGTTTTTAGTCGAGCATTCAAATGGCTCCGTATGAAGCATTATACAGTCGAAGGTGTTAAACACCTATTTTTTGGTAAGATTTGTGTGAAAGAAAGGTTATTGGGTTGGAATTGCTTCAAGAAATAGAAGATACAATTAAAGTGATTAGAGATAGATTGAAAGAAAATTTTGATAAGCAGAAATCATAAGCAAATCTGAAAAGTTGAGATATTGAGTTTGCTGTGGGCGATAAAGTATTTCTTAAAGTCTCTCCATGGAAGAAAGTCCTGTGATTCGATCGAAAAGGAAAGTTAAGTCCTTGATTTATTGGGCTGTATGAAATCACCAAAAGGGTTGGACGAGTTGAGTATCGGTTAATATTACCGATTGAATTACAGAAGATACATGATGTTTTTCATGTATTGATGCTTAGGAGATACCGATCGGATCCGTCTAATGTTATTTCGATTGAAGAAATTGAAATTCAGCCTGACTTGTCTTACAAGGAAAAATCGGTTGAAATTCTAGCTCTCGAGGTGAAAGAGTTAAGAAATAAATGTGTTCAGGTCGTGAAAGTTTTATGGCGTAGTCGTAGTGTGGAATGAGTGACCAAGGAACCGGAGGAAACAATGAAATCCCAGTACCATCACCTCTTTTTAGGTAAAAATTTCTGGGACGAAATTTCATTAGGGGGAGAATTTTAACAACCAAAAAGTCAGTGGTGTTAGAAATTTTAATTTCAGGATCCCATAATTAAATGTTTAAGGAGTTATGTTAGAATTTAATTGAATTTTGGTTAAGTAATTTTGTCGAAATAGTGTTTAATTAGGGTATAATGACTAAATTATAAAAGTGATAATAGTGTAATTTGTTAAAGGATCTCTAATTAGAATTTAAAGTAAAGGTCTTATATAGCAAATATTTCATAAAGGTGAGGCTAGTGGACGATAGTGGTTATTGTTAAGCTTGATTAAGGTTAAAATTGTAATTTAATGATTAAAATATAATCTTAATAATAAAAATAATATGTTAAGCTAATGGAAGGTAAAAGAAAAACAATTCTCTCATCTTCTTTGCATGTTGAAATCACCATAGTTAGAAAAAGAAGAAAATCGACTAAGGGTTTCCAAAGTTTCAAGCTTCAATTGTTATGTTCAATTTAATCCTTTTTCTTGTAATTTTATATTTTTAGAATCCCGAGAGCTTAAGTTAGCTAACCATGTATTAATTTTTGGGACTGTTAAAAAAATTAGGAAGTTTCCATTGATGAATAGTTAAAGTTTTAGATACTAATTTGATAGATTTTAAGCTTGGAGTTGAAAAGGACTAAATTGTAAAGTCAAATGATGATTTTGTTCAATAGAGACTAAAATGTAAAAATTTAGAAATTTTTAGTAGAAATGAGAAATAGGAAGTCCAATAAGGACTATAGTGGAAACAAAATGAGGAATTGAGGTAAGATTTGAAAGCTAAGTTAGTCCCGGTTTTAGAGAGTAAATTGAATAAAATGAAAAAGTTACTTAAATTAGCAATTGAATGTGATTTTTTTGTGTATTGATAATTTTGTATGTTTGTATTAATCCATAGCTAATGTCGACCCAGATTCTTCAAAAAAGAAAGAAAAAGATAAAATCGTCGACGATTAGCTCGAAAGTTACTATTTGTGTTATATAATCTAAACTATTTTGAATTTGTTGCATAATGAATTTTTTGTGCATGGTAAGATCATAAGGTGAGACACTTTGTTATAATGAGTTGTATTGGATTGATTTGATTCAAATAATGTTAATGAGGACTAAATTGAATATATTGAAAAATATGTATGTTTATAAAAATGTGAAATTGAATAAATACTGAGATGATTTATGTTTCCATATATATATGGATAAGTAATTTCATGATGAATATACATGTGAATTGAGATATTGATTTGATAATGAAATGAGTAATGAATACCCTATTAACTGTTCAGGTAGAATTGGATATAGTTGGCATGCAATAGGATAAGAAGAGTTCAGGGTTACTTCGACTACGAGTTAATGAGGCAATTGGTGCCAAATTAATTTCGTTATACCGATGAGAGTTGGGCGCAAACTATTTACTTCATATTTATCCAATGTGGCACTGGGTGCCAAATTGATGTGTTGGTTGGATCTGTGCATCCATCCGAGTTCGAGTCAAGTTAATAGGGAGGTAAATGGTAAAAATAAAACAATCACATTTGAAACCATGATAATGAATCAAGTTCTCAAACTCATGAGATTGAAAATCTAATATGAAATGTGGTATTTGACAATTGAAATTTGCAAATGGAGATTAAATAGAAGTAATATGAGTTTATGCTTGTGAATTGTGTTGGATAGTTAATGATAAGTTGTGAAATGGTAAAATTAACATTATGCTTGCATATCATGTCTTGCTTCTAATTCACGCATTTGTATAATTTTTGTTATATTATAAAAATCAGATTATAAAAACACCACTGAGTTATACTCAGCGTACGATTTTGTTTTACGTGCGCAGGTTAGGTTCTTTTTTAGTTCGACCGTCACATCATAATCCAGTGACAATCTTGGACTCGAAGTGTTGGTGATGTTTCTAGTTGTTAATAGTACTACCTGAAGGGTCATATGTTTACATAATGTTATACTTTGGATGAAATTGGCTTTTTAAATATCATGTGTATATGTATATATACAAGTGTTGGTAATGATTTACAAAAAAATAGAGTCTGCCTCGATGGCATGTTTTCTCTAAAGTTTGTCTTCTCTTATAGTATGTTTCAAATCAAAGTCAAACCACCTTAAGAATTTCTTTCTTTTTAAAACTTTTCCCTTTTCAATTGCAACAAACACCATTGCAAGAGTTTCTTTCTTTTTATTGATAGTCGAAAAAAACCATAAACGTTCGTTTCGGTCAAAGTTTTAAGCTGATTGCATCTTACGTTTCTATTCTAGTAAATTAGGGTTAGTTCAAAAAGAAAATGTGTCGATGGAAAAAGATTTGAAAGGGCTAAAAATCACTAATGAAGAGGAGGGCTGGATGGTGGATGAAAAACTGAAAGAGGAGAAGTAGATTCAAGAATCCTTTCTTTTTGGCTGCTTCTTAACAGCGTGTACAATCAACTTTCCTGCTATGAAAAACAAATTGGCTAATCTTTATCAGCCAAGTAGTAATTTCGGATTTAAGGGACAAGAGATTCCTATTCAAATTCTTCCATGATACTGATATCATGAGAGTCATCAATGGCTTCCCATGGACTTTCAACAACCATCTATTAGTTTTCCATCAATTAACAGAAAACGAGAATCCAATGGCAGTACCATTGATTATACTTTTTTCTAGGTTTAAATTCATGATATACCTGCGGGGATGGTGTCAGAAGAACTTGCTAAACAATTCAGAGCATTTCTTGGCTCCTTTATGGAGAATGATGTAAAAAAAAAAGCAGCAAAGGTTATTGAGGATACGAGTCTTAATGGATGTTAGAGTTCCTTTACAAAGGAGGAAAAAGCTGATAACATCGAGAATAAATCAATTTTATGCTAAATTTTAATACAAAAAGTTAACCCTATTTTATTTTTTATATGGACAACTAGGACATATAGGTAGCTATTGCCCTATTAGCATTACAAGGGATTTCCAAGAGAAGGAATTAGGCTGATATCTATCGTTGACGGCCCTGGGAAGGAGGGGTCTATACTACCACTAGTGTATGGCTAAGAGAAGAAGATAGGGGAAGCCCATTTAGCGATAGGGGAGGAGGGAGAGCTCAGATAGGGGGAGTAAAAGGCGAAATGTAAAAACTAACCCAATTTTAGGGAGGGTAAAGCGTAAACTGTAGATTTGGGTTTAATATAGAAGGAAGACAAAATGAAGAGAAGGAAGAGGATGATTGTAACTGGGAAGGATTTATAGGGATACAAAGGATGGAAAGGGTAGAAGAGGCTCTAATTTTTGAAACTGGCAGAAAAAAAGGCCAAGGATGTCTCAAGTAGAGACCGGTAATTCTGAAATAGGAGAAAATAAATTAAAATAGGGAGCTACCAAAGGGCAAGCTGACCAGGAACAATGAAAATCTTGAGTTGGAATGTCCGGGGGTTAGGGAGCCCCCAATCTTGTAGAAGGCTTCGACATATAATAAAAGCCAATAGTCCCCAAGTGGTCTTTTTATGGAGACCAAGTTAAGCGATAAAAGTATGGAACGAGTACGATGATAGTGTTGTTTTCTAAATTGAATTGATGTATATGCAGAAGGTACGAGGGGTGGGCATGGGATAGAAGGAAGGTACAAAGGTGACCTTAAGGAATTTCTCAATCAACCAAATCGATGTGGAGGTAGACGAAGCATTTAGCATGGAAAAGTGGAGGTTTACTGAGTTTTATGGAACTCCAGAATTAAATAAAAAAGAAGAAACTTGGAACTTATCAAAAACCCTAGGACAAGACCGCAATTTAGATTGGTTTGTAGGGGGAGACTTTAACGAGATACTATACTCATTCGAAAAAAAAAGTGGGGTATTAAGAATGGAAGGGCGAATGAAAGCTTTTAGAGATATGTTCAAAACATGTCAACTTGAAAATATAGTGTTCATAGGGGTGTGGTTTACATAGGAAAGAGGTAACTTTGTAGATAACAACATAAGAGAGCGTTTAGACCGATATGTCGCACATATGGCTTAGTGGATGAAGTGACCTAACTACAAGGTTAAACACCTTAGTCATTCTTATTTAGATCACTTTCCTTTGTTAATTAAGATAGAGATGGATGAGGTGATAACCAAACCCAAAAGATTCAAATTTGAACAATGGTGGCTATGGAAAGATACATCCAAAGAAGAAATAAAGTGCTTCTGGCACTATAGTAAAGGGGATGTTCCCCAAAGATTAAAGTACCTCGGAAAGGGACTTTTAAGGTGGGCTAAACGATGAAAGGGTAATAAGGTGGGAAAGAGGAAAAACTTGGAAGAAAGAATGGAAATTCTCAATGAATTGGAGCACACAAATGAGGTAACTGAAGAGTTATTGGGCATGAAGATGGAGCTTAATTTAGAGATTGACAAAGAAGAGCTTTATTGGGAACAAAGGGCTAGAGCTAATTGGTTGAAGATGGGTGACTGTAATACGACGTTCTTCCACAGGTATGCCTCCCAAAGGCGACAAACTAACCAGATAAAGGAACTAAAAAAGGAAGATGGATCGCTCACATCAAATAAAGGTGAGATGATAAGTATTGCCAAAGACTATTTCTTAAATCTTTTCAAAATAGGAAGAGGGGGCAATGGAGGTGATAGGGGAAGGAGTAAAGGAATGCGTTATGAACGAGATGAAGCAAGAACTAAAGGAGAAATATAAAATTGAAGAAATTCAGAAAGCATTGAAAGACATGGCGCCACTAAAAGTTACAGGGGAAGATGGATTTTCGGTGATTTTTTATCACAAATTCTGGCATATCATTGGTAGAGACGTGGGAGAGTACTGTTTCAACATTCTTAATGAAGGTAATTCTTTGGAATCAACAAACTCGACTCTAATAGTACTAATCCCGAAAAATATGCCCAAATAGTTTGAAAGATTTTAGACCTATTAGTTTATGTTCAATTCTTTATAAAATCATTGTAAAAATAGTAGCAAATCGATTTAATCGAATACTTAACAATTGCATTGACGAGACTCAAAGCGCTTTTATTCCAGGTAAAATGATAATTGATAACATCTTATTAGCCTATGAAATCCTACACTCCTTAAAACATAAAAGACTTGGAAAGAAAGGATCCTTTGCATTTGAATTGAACTTGAGCAAAGCATACGATAAGGTTGAATGGGGGTTCCTAAGGGGGATGATGCTGAAATTATGGTTTGCAAGTGCTTGGGTAGATTTTATCATGAAGTGCATTACCACTGTGTCTTATTCAATTTACATTAATGGTGATATGAGGGATCGTTTCGTGCCAACAAAAGGACTTGGACAAGGGGACCCTTTAAGTCCTTACTTATTTCTTATATGTGGTGAGGGTCTTTCAATTTTGATGAAGATGACAAAGAATGCAAAAAGAATAAAAGGTGTTAAGGCGAGCAGAAGTGGGCCATAAATTACCCATCTACTATTTGTAGATGATTGCATTCTGTTTGGATAAGTGTCGGAAAGAGGAGCAAGTGAGTTGAAGAATATTCTACAAGTTTATGAACAAAACTTTGGCCAAAGTATCAATATGGATAAATCAGCAATTTTCTTTAGCTCGAACAATTTAGCGTGAGCAAGGGAGGAGGTATCCCAATTATTACAAGTTAGGAGCATGACAGATGTTTAAAAATATCTGGGACTACCTAGCATTGTAGGAAGACATAAGAAAAGAGCATTCCCAAATTTAAGGGACAAGATGGCAGAATGAATAAATAACTAGAGTGTTAAAATACTTTCCCAAGGAGGAAAAGAAGTTTTTATTAAAATTGTTCTTCAATCTATTCCCACCTATGCTATGTCATGTTTCTTATTACCAAATTCATTATGTCAAGAAATGGAGCAAGTAATTAGCCATTATTGGTGGCAAAAAATAGAAAGGTAAAATTGGAAGAGGGAATGGAGTTCTGAGATCTAGGCAAATTTAATATTGCCCTCCTAGCAAAATAGGGCTGGAGGCTCATGGAAAACCCTAATTCGTTACTTGCAAGAACATTAAAATCTAAATATTATCCCGAGAGTGATTTTTTGCAAGCTGAATTAGAAAATTGCCTGTCATTTACCTGGAGAAGTGTATGGACAGCTAAGAAGTTATTGAAAAAAGATATGGCTTGGATAATGGGGAAATGAGACCAAATTTTAATATAGAACGATGCTTGGATCCCAAGCTTAGAAGAATATAGGATAAAGGAGACAGCCAGAAATAACACCTGTAAGAAAGTAGCAGATTTAATTGACCTAAATCTCATAATATGGAAAGAAGATATAATTACCAGCTTATTCTCAAGAGAAGAGGTGAACGCAATATTAAGTACTTCGTTGGAAAAGTATCCGTAGGAAGACTTCAGAATTTCTAGCTGGGAACAAACAAGGGAATATACAATGAGGAGTGGCTACAGATGGCTTACAAAGGAAAGATCAACCCTAAACACTACGATGACAAATATTACAGATATAAATACGTTCTTCCAAAAAGAGCTTTGGCAAACAGATCTACTAGGAAAAATAAAAATTACAAACTAGAGGGTGTACAATGGTTAATTTCCTACAATGGGAAATCTACATTACAAACGAATATGCAACCATGTTATGTGCCCATGCTGTAGTGAAATGGCAGAATCCATGGAAGATGCCCTTAGAGATTGCCAAGTTGTTAAAAACATATGGTAGGAGTTAGGGATTCTTGATTACCAAAGAGATGAAAGAGAAGGAATTCAATTATGGCTAAGTCAAATACTCACCAGAGCGACCAGTGCTCAAAGGAAAGTTATATTTTGAAGTATCTGGGCAATATGGATGCAGAGGAATAAGATCCTGCATGAGAAAAAAAAAACCCAATTAGTAGAAGACACTGTAATGTTCATAAGCAAATACTTAAATGAATGGGAAGAGGTGAATAAAAGGCTACTTGGACAGAGAGTGGAAAATGAACGGTGGAAACCACCAGACCCAACAGAAATAAAAATAAGTTTTGACGGGGCTTTTGACAAACAAAATTCCAAATCAGGAACAGGAATAGTACGCTAGGATTCGAGTGGGAAGATGTTAAACTGTCGAACAATGGTAAATAACAGAGTCCCCACACCATTTGCAGTAGAGGCATTAATGTGCTTACAAGCAGTGAAAGTGGGCCTTGACCTGGGGTTCAGACGGGTAGTAATGGAAGTAGACACTCTCAGCATAATCAAGAAAGTGAAAAGCAATGATAAAGATAAATTAGTCTTAAGTCAATATATATCTGATATAAAAGTATTATGCAAAAATTATCACAGATTCTGGTTTAGACAGACTTGCCGAAACGAGAAGAAAACCGCACACGTAGTAGCATGAGAAGTTGTAAAAATAAACGAGAACACATACCTGGAAGGCCAACTGCCCAGATCAGTGCTAAAAGAGGCAAAAACTGGTGTAAGAAATACATAACATATATAACAAAGAAGCATGTTTAATGGACCCTAAGAAAGAAGAAGGGTTAAAATCGATTAGAAATATAGGTAGGAGAGTTGGAAAGACGCAGTTCTGGAAATGTCAACAAGAATAAGAAATACCTGAAGAAGGAGGAGCGACTGGTCTTTGCTAAGGCTAGGAAGAAGTTTTTAGAGTTAAAAGGTCAAGTTAGGATTTAGGAAAGTTTTAATTTCAGTTTTTTAGGATTGGGCCACTTCACATTAAGCCTTTTTTAGGAACTTTATTTTTTGTTTTTAGGATTGGGCTGATTTCCATCTTGCCTATTTCTGTTTCTTTTTAGTTTTATTTTTTAAGGTGTGTGAGATTACCGAGCTTGGCCTAATAATAATAAAAATCTCATATTTCATGCCAATATATATAAGTTTTGGTATTGATATTTGTTATTACCGATCTTGTTGAATAGTTTAGGTATGTATGCTTAATTGCTTATATGGTGATTAAGTAATGTGCTTTGAAATAGGTTTGGTAAATTGAATGGTAGGCATATGCTTAGTTTGAAGGAATTTGGTAAGTTCTGGAGCATGTTTGAGTGGTTGATATCGAGTCATTTTAAGATGTTTTAAATGGTTAAATGATGTATGCCCTGTTAATTGTGTTGAGGTGTCATTTGAGGCATATTGGAATGGTTTGAATGCGATATTTGGGTTGATATATTAGTGATTCATGTGTAGGCTATAAGTAGGTTTTATTATGATTTATATTATGCTTGTATATGTAAGAAAGTTTAGGCGTGTTTTCGGGACTTATAGGTCACTTTTTGTGCCACAAGGCTTGGCCACACGGCTGTGTGCCACACAAAGTTCCAAGACACGACATCAGGCTGTTACACGGGCTGGCACATGTCTGTGTGACCTATTAAATTTATGCCTGCATGGTTGCATACTCCCTCGACTTACACAACCCGACGACACGACCGTGTGACTATTATTGAATATTTACACAATTGACCCACATGGCCTCAGTGAGTTGCACTATTTGTTTGCACGGTCGTGTAGCTCCAGCTCTACACGAGGTTAACATGTTACATGGTTTGTCCACACGGTTGCGTGTCTCCACGCTCACACAACTTCAGTCTTTCACACAACCGTGTGACCCTTGTTTATAATTTTTTTATCTTTTTGTAATTGTTTCAAATTGATCCCTTATTGATACCAAGTATTAGTTTTAGAGCTTTCGTAAATTTGATTTAAACTTGAAATTGGTTGTATTGCATGATATACTTTTTATATGTGATTAATTAATATTGAATTGAAAATTTTAACTATGAATTGCATGAAAATGTTTCGTACTTATCTGTAGCATCCTATTACTCGAGTTTGACGACTGGATCGGGTAAGGGGTGTTATAGACCATGCAAGAAGGGTTATTTATATGAGAGAACTCTTATTTAGTAGAGAGAACTGCTCTCAATTTTATTTATATGTTTTTCATATATGTATCGTCTTCTTGGGCTGCTCTGAAGAAGAAAAATTTAAGAGAGCTCTGCATGGGGCAGAGATCGTAAGGTTTGAGGCTAGGAAGTAGAGAATCTAAGGAATTGGTAAGCTGTTCTATCTTTTTGTATTTGTGGATTTGAGAAAGGGGAGTAAGAATATTTGAAATCTCTGGGAAGCTTCTGAATGATATAGAACTCTAGCCTTTTAAAGTTTGAAGACTTTCGGTTTAATTGCTATATTCGGTTGTCGTGTTTAGATGCCAATGCGAAGGAGGCTCTGGCATTTGAAAAGCTAAGCTGGCAAGGACAAAGGATTTAAGGGAGTTCTTGATGTCCACATTGGGTTTTTTTTTTTGTTGATGTGGTTGTATGTTCTGCTTATTTGTTTGCTATGAGTTTAATTTGATTTCCATGGTTAGGTGTGTGATCATGGTTAATGAGCATGCCATGCATACTTAAAGCTATTGAAATATATGGATGTTTGCAAGTATGTTCTCTAGATGCCAAGTGTGGTTGTGTAATGATACATTGATAAATGGCTTAGTATATGTTATAGTGACAAGTTTAATGTTATGTCTAAAGTGTATATATATGAAATGCAGAGTACAGAGAGAGTTACCTTGATGGGTAGTTGGAGATAGGAAAATTTGGTGTAATGGAGGAATGAGCGGATTGAAAAGGGAATTCAAGGGAGTTTGGTGAAATCGTGGAATAGTTATCGACTAGTTCTTCGAGGCGACTAACTGCCTCTAGTTGTACTAAAGTCTAGAGTGCGAATATTGATATAAAATAGAGAGTTATGAGGTGGTATCTGCAAGAATACGGGTCAAGTTGTAATATAGATTTTACAATGAAGTAGGTGAGTATTCTTAGGATCGTACCCAAGGGAGGCAAATACTAAATTAATTTTAAACTAAACAATTAAATATCTAATTAATACTTTAAGTTAGTTATATTATGAGAGTAAAATAAGAAGTATTTTTATGGTTTGTAAAATAATGAAATAAAATATCATAAAAAGAAATTAAAATTGCAAGAGATAGAGATAAATAAAGTAAATCAAATCTGAGGATGGGTGATCAGCTCGCTTCAACAAATCCAATTAATTGTCGTATTAGGTTCCTCGTCAACCAACTAGTCGCTACCCTAGTAGGATATTCCAATCTTTCACTAGCAAAACGAGTCAGAAAGAACTACTTATCTTCCGACCTCACAATCCAGACTAGCTTGGGGTAAAGGTGTTCACGAATGGGCAATACCAATTTTGAGTTAATTCCCACCTTGATGACTTCCTAGGGTTGTCAAGGCCTAGGGTTTGTTTCACATTCTTCCTTTTCCAAACAGTTGATCCATTGAGTAACCCTACAAGATAGTTAAGAGATCATGCCTCCACTCGCTAATCCCCTATAGAAGGATTAGTTCCTCATGGTTTTCATAAATAACATAGAAAAAATGGAAAAATTAATCATAGGGAATGGATTGAAACAGAGAGTTTAAGAAAGCCTGATTGATATTGATGAATAGTGTGAATTCACAGGAGAGAGAATCTCTTCAAGAAAACAAATAACTACAACTATGAAAACCTAAAGAAAGCAAGAAAACAAAACTTAAACCTAAAGACAGAATATAAGCTAATGGAATGTTTCTATAATATGTGCCAAAAGAGTCTATTTATAGCCTTCAGGTAGCCGTCATCCTTAGCCCTAGGTTAACTAACATTCCCGAGCTTTAAGTTTGATTATATAGACTAAAATGCCCGTACTTTATGTTTTATTCTCGTCACAGAGTCGATGTCGTGACTCACCAAGACTTGTGTCGCGACATAGTAGCTAGTTTACTCTTCTGAAGCTATCTTCAGGGGTATGTCACGATACCATTAGCCTGTGTCACTACATTGAAGGTAGTTTCTCAATTTCTCTATTTTGCTATCTATGTTGCGACATCGGATCTCCCATGTTGTGACATAGCGTCTAGTATTGACCCGAAATGCCTTCTAATGGTCTCTTGCACACTCACAAAGTATGTTAGCTTTCCCTTAGGCCTCATTCAGCCCTTAAGATTAATAAAAGACTCAATGTTTACATTTTATTGACTGCAAATAAAACTAAAGAAACTTAATTAAAACATAACGAAAATGCTTGTATTCAAACTCCTTAAATGTGAAAACTATTTAATTTGCTACACCGAATCACGACAGATCAAACTCCCCAGCAGTTAAGTGTTTTCTTGTCTTCAAGCAACATAAACAAAGATGACAGACATCTATGTTTTTTTTGCTAGTTTAAGACTTTTTCTACTTGTACCAATTCTCTTTTTGGATTTTTTTTTTTTTGCACATTAGGCTAACTTATAGTTCTTAAATCACACCAATCTTTACTATTTCACTCTAATTTTACAGAATCCTCCATAATGTATCTACTTAATCCTCAATACATATTGCCAGACATCTACAGTCGTGCAGTACAGGACCAAAGAAAAAGGGCATATACAAATTAACATTTTCAGGCTCGGGTTGGTAATACGGTTCATCAAGAAGTATTAAAAGGCTTAAAATTGGTACTAGAGGTAAACTATAAATAGGATAGCTTTTTGGCTATGGATGTGTTCCAAAAAATGCCTTAGGTCATCTCTAAATATCTCATAACGAACAAATTTAATCAACCAAACAAACACAAATTCAACCATTTATCATTCATACTAGCATGCTTGTTTCCTTGTATTTTCATTATCACTTGGTACAAATGATAACTTAATACTTGTTTAAAGCGTAACATATAAAACTTTAATAGTCTAATAATAAAAAATTTAAAATCTCCTATCATCATGCAACATTTATTCATAAACACAAGTAACCTATGTACTTACTTCTAACCAATCACTTGTATTTCTACAAGTTCAAGCACACCAAAGGATAAGAAAAATAAAAGAAAATGTAAAAATTTGAAGCAAATTTTCTGTGTTACCCCCCACACTTTAGTTGACACATTATTCTTAATGTGTAGCCCATCAAAATATAAGGAAAGAAGTTACTTGATTGATTGTGATCGCTCTAACTCCTAGTGGTGGATGCTTCCTCCTTTGATCGTGTAAAGCTCGAATTGTTTGTCTCTTTCGTGTTTTTTTAAGAAAGTTGTTTAAAAAAATTACAAGAAAGACAAGAAAAATTATAAATTTCTAATCCTAAAAATTGGTTTATAATTGTTACAAGCCCTATAATTTTAAACATTAAAA
This sequence comes from Gossypium turneri, assembly GCA_008044935.1. NCBI lineage: Eukaryota > Viridiplantae > Streptophyta > Magnoliopsida > Malvales > Malvaceae > Gossypium > Gossypium turneri. The sequence goes on from CP032580.1 coordinate 23,205,550, forward strand.
TTTTCATAAATTCATCTTACTCCTAAAACTAAGATCCTACTAGATTTATTCTTGAATATTAGTCTTCATATTCCTAAAATCCTCTTTTTCTTCTTTCCTTTTTTTTTTGTTTTGTTTGTAGAAGAATAAATTGTTTGAATAAATCATCATCGAGTAACTTCCTTGGTGGACTTATAGTTTTGTCCATTCACTAACTGGGTACTCTTGCCCTTCTACACAATTTTGTAATTAGATGAGGGAAAATTTTTCCCTTTCATAAATTCCTCGCACAATCAACTATGTTTTTATATATCTATGTCTCATATGTTACGATGGCTTGAATTGGGCTAATCTCAGACATCTCTATTATAGGCCATATTTTTTAACAAACAAATTTCATCCACATCTTGGCTCTTGGCATCATTAGTTCCTAGTTTAATGTTTTAGGTATTGCCATTCCCGTTCTATATGTCCACATCTCTTTCCATTCTATTAGGAATCTCAATATTTCTTCTGTATCGATATTCTCAAATTCATTTAAATCTATTTTATAGAGATAATCGCGATAATAAAATGAGGCATCATAAATTTGGCAAATACCCATCTCAGTTATCGAGACATTAACCCCTCTGACCTTTACCAAAGAGCGCATCTCGTAAAATGGTCTGGCTACTTCCCTTTGTTTTAAGGCTAAATAGAATTCTTGCACTATAGGAATTATTAGGGGCTCTTTAGATGCTAGACAAAATTTTGTCCATTCTCTTTCAGTTGCATTCTTTCATATTCCTTTGCAATTCCTCATCAAAGGATCAAATCATTGCTCTTGATTAAAATTGTACGACTGTAATTGTTGTAGGTATTTGTCCATATCGCTTTCTTGAAACTCAATGGTTGGGCTTGAAGCACTTACACTAAAACTTGCCGTAGGATAATCTTTGTTGATGGAAAAAGAGAGTAAAATGCAATTTAGTCTTTGATAATAAACTAAAGTGGATATGTATCCTATTTATAGTTTAGAAAGAAGAATAATTTATTCAAGAGTTATAATCTAATTCTATTAAATAAATAGTTAAAGAACCAGAATCCTAATATAATTAGACTACAAAAACGTCAATAGTTAGGTTTAATTCAGAAAACAGAGTTTACACAGTGTTGTCTCGATATCCCTGGGTGATGTCACGACGTCGAGGACAGTATCCTAAGCAAAAAAATTCTTTGTCCCTACATTCTGGGATGATGTCACGGCATGGTGACCAGATTTCTTGGTGCCTTGGTGAGTTAACGTCTTATTTACCTTCTTTATCGTCGCTCTCGTTGGTTATTGACTTCCCCTTAATTCCTAATATATCCCATAGTGCATTACAATGTAAAGTTTGTTCATCGACAAATGAGTTGATTGTCCCTCCAAAATAGTGTTTCACTCTTTGACCATTTACAAGAAAATGCTACCCCTATTTTTCGATCAACTCTATTGTTCCATGAAGGGTTACCTAATATATTGTATATGGACCTATCCAACTTGATTTCAATTTTCCAGGAAATAATTTCAATCGAAAGTTGAACAATAAGACTTTTTGCCCAGGTACAAATTCTCACTTTCTAATCTTCGGATCGTGTTGAAGTCTACTCCTTTCTTTATACATTTTGGTATTTTCGTAAGCCATGAAATGAAATTCTTCTAATTCTTAGAGTTAAAATAATATTCTTTCTTCGCTAATTCTGGATCTAAATTTAACTCCTTAATTGCTCAGTATGCTTTCCTTTCTAATTCAATTGATAAAAAGAAATTCTTATTGTAGACTAGCTTATATGGAGACATTCTTAACGAAGTTTTATATGCTATTCTATAAGCCCATAAGGCATTGTCTAGCTTAGTTGCCCAATCATTTTGGCTTGGATTTATCGTTTTCTCCAGAATTTGTTTTATTTTTCGGTTGGATACCTCTGCTTGTCCATTTGCCTACGAATGATATGTCGTGTTCGTTCAGTGCCTTATGCTGTATTTAGCAAAAACTGCTTCGAACTGCTTGCTACAAAAGTGAGATCCTTAGTCATTGACCAACATTCATGGTGTACCAAATCTGGCTAATATATTTTTTCTCAAGAATCTTACAACTGACTTTGTATCATTAGTAGTCAATGCAATAGCTTCGACCCGCCAAGAGGATATACTGATTTCCAAAAGAACTTGAAAAAGTTCCCATGAAATAAATCCCTCAAACATCAAACACTTCGACTTCAATTATCCCTATTTGTGGCATTTCGTCTCTTTTAGATATGTTTCCAATTCTCTGGCATCTATCAGATCCTTGTACGAATTCATAATCATCTCTGTTCATAGTGGGTTAGTAAAATCCTAATTGTAATATTTTCTAGGCTGTCCTTTTTCCACCAAAATGTCCTCCGCAAGGAGATGTGTGGCATCCTTGTAAAATATCATTTATCTCTTCCTCCGCAAGGAGATTTGTGCATTGTTGAAACACGTATGGTTCCTTCCACACATAATTTTTGGATTCGTGAGTTACCCGTTTTTTCTGCTACCAAGAGGCTTGAGTTGGGAAGACCCCTTGTGCAATATAATTAATGTAGTCCGCATACCATGGTGTTCTATGCTTACCATGTCTTGGTTGATTGATGTCTACCCTGAGTATTTTCTCATTTATGAAGGTCTCCTTAATCTCTTCCGTATTTTCTGCCTACAGATTGCCTTTAATTCTGGATAAATAATTTGCCATTTGATTTTTAGTTCCCTTTCCATTCATAACCCATAAGTTAAATTCCTGAAGTACCAAAACCCATCTCATTACTTTGGCTTTTGTTTCTTTTTTTCTTCATAACATATTTTAGGGTAGAATGATCAGTGTACACATAGACTTGGTTTGCCATTAAATAAGGTCAAAATTTTTCGTAAGTGAGCACTACTACCAACATCTCTTTTTTCAGTTGAAGTATAATTACACTGCGTGGATTCAATGTTTTGCTAGCATAATGAATAGCTCTAAATAAATTATTCCGCTTTTGTCCCAAAACTGCACCTACTGCATAATCACTAGCATCACACATAATAATAAAGGGTTCTACCCAATTTGGAGTAATTATTATAGGAGTAAATATGAATTTGGCTTTTATTACCTCAAAGGCTTTAACGCAACTTTGGTCGAAGACGAAAGGTGTCTCTTTCTGAAGAAGTTGATTTAAAGGTTTAAATATATGAGCAAAATCTTTTATAAATCTTCGGTAGAATCTTGCATGGCCTAAAAAATTTCGAACACCTTTCATATTAGTTGGATGTGGAAAATGTTTAATCACCTTAATTTTTGCTTTATCTACTTCCATACCCTTTCTTGATATTTGGTGACTTAGGACCAATCCCTCATTTACCATAAAATGACAGTTTTCTCAATTAAGCACTAAATTAGTTTCCTCGCATCATTTTAGCACTTTCTCAAGGTTACCCCAACATTCTTGAAATGAGTTTCCATAAATTGAGAAATCGTCCATGAAAACGTCCAGACCTTCTTCCAACATATCAGCAAAGATAGCAGTCATGCATCTCATGAAAGTTGTTAGAGAATTGCATATACTCTAAAAGGCATTCTTTTAAAGGTATACGTACTAAAAGGGCACGTGAAAATAGTTTTCTCTTGGTCACCGGGGTGAATTGGAATCTGATGATACCCTGAGTACCCATCAAGGAAATAGTAATAGTATTTTCCTGCTAATCGATCCAGCATTTAGTTAATGAAGGGAAATGGGAAGTGTTCTTTTTTTGTTGCATCGTTTAGCTTCCTATAATCAATACATATCCTCGAACCAATAATTTTTCATGTTGGAATCAATTCATTCTTATTGTTCTCAGCTACAGTTAGACCTCCCTTTTTTGGAATGCACTAGTTCGGGCTAACCCATTCACTATTAGAGGTAGCATAAACAATACTTGTGTCTAACCATTTGATCAATTCATTTTTTACCACTTCTTTCATGGTTGGATTAAGTCTCCGCTAAGCATCCACTACAGGTTTTTTCCTTCCTCTAATCTAATCTTGTGTTGGCAGAATGCAAGATTGATTCCTTTGATATCAGCAATGGTCCATCCTATCACTTTTTTATGCATCCTCAAGACATTCAGTAAAGCTTCTTCCTATTTTTCATCTAAGCAAGCAACAATAATTACTGGTAACATATTTTATTCTCCCAAATATCCATACTTTAAATGCTCGGGTAATGGCTTTAATACCAACTCAGGAGGTTTGACGATGGATTTTACCATTTTTATCGAATTTGGTGTAATTTGCTCTGGTTGTTCCTTACTTTGTATCCACCAATCCAGTCGGGCTACCATATGATTATTCTCTTGTTCTGCATTATACCCTTCTTCCTTTGTTTCGTATCTTATTAATTCTTACGTGCTAGACTCTAATTGGTTACATTCTTGCTTTTTACTTTCTACAGCTTCCAATTCAAGGTTTTCTATTTCATGACATTCCTACTAGGAAAATTTAGTAATGCTGGATTTTTCCAAAATTTCCATTACCTCCTCCTGAGTTTTTGTCCAAATACTTCCCTCGTTCATAATATCAAATTTCTGTTTATTTTGACTATCCAAGCCATAATAGAAATGTTGAATCTGAACTGCAAAATGTATGCCTTTGCCTAGTATATATCTAATGATTGTTTTGAATAAAATGTATGCCTTCGCCTAGTATATTTCAATAATACCTTGCTAAAAATAAAATAATTGTATATAGCTACTTAATGTCTTAGTCATTGGTAATGCTCGATGAAGAAATAGTTGCACAAAAATCAACCGAGGTAGTAATAGTGTCTAGAGGGAGTGTTTCTAACCACATTTTTGCCTTCCCCTCTAGCGCAAACGGAATCAACAACAATTTGATAGTCTTTGATGGAACTCCTATATTGCTAACAGTGCTGCATATATGGTCATATTTCCTTAGGAATGCTATGGGATCTTCATTACTGTAATAAAAAAATTTGGCATTACAAGTAATTTAGGTTAATAAAGTTGGGTTTAGTTCAAAATGTGTACTGGGAATAACAGGTCGAGATATGCTAGGTCGCAACCAAGTTGTATAGAATAATGTCCCTAAGACATGCATATTGTTAATGTGATATACTATTAGAACAAACTGTATCTACAGCTTAACAAATTCCTTATTATGCTTTATAATTCAAAAATGAAAATCAATATAGTAACATTGCTCCTTGCCAAGGGCACCAACAACTTGACTGCCTCCGGACGTACTAACGTCCAGAGTGTAAATATTCCTATAAAATAGAGAGTTATGAGGCGGTATCCACAAGTATACAGGTCGAGTTGTAATATAGATTTTACAACGGAGTAGGTGAGTACTCTAAGGATCATACCCAAAGGAGGTGAATACTAAATTAATCTTAACCTAAACAATTAAAGATCTAATTAATACTTTAAGTCAATTATATTACGAGAGTAAAACAATAAGTATTTTTATGGTTTGTAAAATAATGAAATAAAATATCATAAAAAGAAATTAAAACTGTAAGAGATAGAGATAAATAAAGTAAATCAAATCTGAGAATAGGTGATCAGCTCCCTTTGGCAATTCTAATTAACTATCGTCTTGGATTCCTCGTCAACCAACTAGTCGCTACCCTAGCAGGATCTTCTGATCATCCACTAGCATAATGAGTTAGAAAAAAACTACTTATCTTCTAACCTCACAATCCAAACTAGCTTGGGGTAAAGGTGTTCACTAATGGGCAATACCAATTTTGGGTTAATTCCCACCTTGATGACTTCCCAGGGTTGTCAGGCCTAGGGTTTGTTTCACATTCTTCCTTTTCCAAATAGTTGATCCACTAAGTAACCCTACAAGACAGTTAAGAGATCATGCCTCCACTCGCTAATCCCCTATAGAAGGATTAGTTCCTCATGACTTTCATAAACAACATGGAAAAATTGGACGAATTAATCATAAGGAATGGATTGAAATAGAGAGTTTAAGAAAGCCTGATTGATATTGATGAATAGTGTGAATCCACGGGAGTTGATCTCCTTTACAATTAGATCTCTTGAAGAAAACAAATAACTAAAACTATGAAAACCTAAAGAAAGCAAAAAAACAAAACTTAAACCTAAAGAGAGAATCTAAGCTAATGGAATGTGACCATAATGTGTGTCAAAAGAGTCTATTTATAGCCTTCAGGTAGTCATCGTCCTTAACTCTAGGTTAGCTTACGTTCTCAAGCTTTAAGTTTGATTGTGCAGAGTGAAACACCCCTGCTTTGTGTTTTATTCTCATCACAGTCGATGTCGTGACACACCAGGACCTGTGTCGTGACATAGCAGCCAATTTACTGCTCTGCAGCTGTCTTTAAGGGTATGTCGCGACATCCTCAGCCTATGTCGAGACATTGAAGGCAGTTTCTCACTTTCTCTATTTGGCTCTCCATGCTGCGACATCAAATTTCTCATGTTGCTACATAGTATCCAGTATTGACCCGAAATACCTTCTAATGGTCTCTTGCGCACACACGAAGTACGCTAGCTCTCCCTTAGGCCTCATTCGACCCTTAAGGTTAATAAAAGACTCATTGTGCATATTTTATTCAATGTAAATAAAACTAAATAAACTTAATTAAAACATAACAAAAATGATTGTATTCAAGTTTTTAAATGTGAAAACTATTTTAATTTGCTACACCGAATCATGATAGATCAATGACACCATGTAAACGATATATAAACTCTTCGAGGCGACACCGTGTAAACTGTATATAAGTCTTTCGATAGGGCACCATGTAAACGATATATAGGTCCTTCGGAGTGACACTGTGTAAACGGTAAATAGGTCCTATAGGGCGACACCTTAAAAGGGATTTTTTGATTCTTTGAAATAAAAAATCCATAGATTGTCATGGCATGACCCAATGGCAAACAAGTATACTAAAGGTGAATTGGAATACGTTAGGTTAGTGAAATGGGAAACTTGTTTGGGCATAAAAAGGGAAGTCACTGTATGACTTGTACGTCGAGCAGTCTGATATGATGATTATGGCGTGTTTTAGAACATGAGCAAGTGTGCTAAGAGAGTTCTTGCCAAGTTACGAAGTTAGGAAGATTTGGTAGAAGCAACTTAAAAACGATCATGAGTGAATGGAAGGGGTATTTTTGGTAAAGTAATTCGCAAATAGGTATCCACTTAAAGGTCAGCCAGAGTTGTAGGGTAAACCAACATTGGCTTTAATAAAGTGAGACAGTAATGCAAGTTGTAATCTTGATTATTAAGGTCGCTAGAAACAAGAGTAAATTCTACCAAAACTAATTTCGTGGACAGTTTGCCAGGAAATAACAGAAGAAGTGAATGTTTATCAGGAGTATATAAAGTGAAGAAGTCAACTTAGGACTATCAAATGTTGGAGTTTGCTAAAGGAAAGTTTAAGAAAAAGATAGTCCATCGGGAATTATGGTGCTTATTCATTAGTCAAAGTTCTTATTCAAGGCTACAAACGAGGATGTTAGTAAGTAGTCTTCCTTAAAAAAAAGGTTTCTATAGGCTAGGTTATGGGAAGATAATGGTTGAGAAAATACAATAAGTTTGTATTAAGTTCAATATGGAAGGAAGGAATAGTGTAAAAATCCGCTGCTTTGATGAGGAATCTGCTAATCCGCCAATAGTAGTCATCAAATCTATAAATTCGTGTATATGGTTATCGTTGATGAGTCAAACTAGGAAAGGTAAAAGTAGAAGTCTGAAATGCAACTAAAAAAGTTCAAGTATTTGGAACTAGTCGATAGTAAGAGTAAAATGAAAAATTAACTCCACCTTATTTTTTGAAAAATATTTTTTGAGAAGAATGTACGGACGCCATCAACACCAGATAAACCATGGAACCTCCTATGATATACAGGGAGTTAAATTTCGCGTATTAGTCACTTATTTCTTGAATTTCAAGTCACTTTGAAACACTATAGCATAGACTCTCACTAAGTTTTTTTGGACTTACTTGTGTTTATACCTTGGATGCAGGGTCAAGGAATGAGTTGAGAATCATGTGGAGGGACCAAGCTAGACACTGCTAAGCATATGCGTGTGGCATCATAGTTGTATCATGCATATAGAGGGGCACCCTTAAAGGTTATGCCTCATGGTTTAAATAATTAAATGCTTTCAAGTTTTAAATTCCAAGTCACAGTATACCTATATGTATATATATAATCATGTATATGACTCTATCAGGCAGATTGATTGTAAGGACTTTAGGAATTATAGAAACTTTAATTGTTGCTAAGATTGGAAACCTGATGATAATTTAAAAGATTAAGGAAAATATTATGTTAAAGGTGAAATAATCATGGCGATATCTAAGTCATAAATAATTCAAGTTTAAATTTTTGTTAAGTATCTCAGGTCAATTGTGACACTAGATGCCCAAACCTGGCGATCGAGTTGGGAATAGGATGTTACAATTTAGTGGTATTAGATCTTCGATTTAGCCAATCCTATGGACATAGGAAGTTAAGGAATTTCCTTATATGTCTGATACATTAGATCTGACTTAGTCCCTTAAGTTATCATATTGGTTTAGGTGATTAAGTACAGGATTGATAGACTATTATTATGTGGCAGTAAACATGTTGGGAACAAAAAAAGAAAGAAAGACAGATGTCGTGAAAATAAAAGACAAGAGATGAAAGGAAGAATATTTCATTAAATAGGAAGACTAGTACAACTACAAGAAAGAGTTGAACATTGATTGTCCTTAGCTGACGGATCAACAATCTCCTCTACATCTTCCTCCTCTTTGTCACTGGCTTCCTCGATGGGGGCAAGAGTGTTTGGCTCAGGTTTTGGGAAGAAGAAGAGGTTGTCTGATTCCTTCCACTTCTTCTGGAATTCTTCCCACTCAGTCCTAGAGGAGTTCAGTACACCAAAGCCTAGATCATCGTTGGTGAGCATACGCATGTAGCCGAAGTTCACTTGGCTCATATTAAAAGTCCCCAAGGTGACTTGGGCGTGTTGAATGTGGTTGGGCCTCAATTAAGGAATATAATTCGTTATCCACACTATGTTTTCTGCCTTACACTGTTCCAGGGCTTCATTGTTTTCCTTCTGCTCGCTCTCCAGGTCCGCCAAATGTTATTCCTCCAAGGAATTGACCTAACTCTCCAATTGGCGTATCCTTTCTTTAGATTCTATCATCAAGGAATTGTTCTTAATCTCCTAACTAGACACAATTTTGGTGAGCTCCTAATTTTGGCGAGCTCTTACCTCGTTTGTTTGGTGAAGCTGGGCTAGTTCTTGATTTCTAGAAGCCAAGGCCTTTTCTAACTCAGCTTGTTTAGCTTCACTTCTACAATGTTTGAGGAGGGCCCAGCCAAGGAGTCTATATTCTTCCACCATAAATTGGTAGGCATCTACCAATTTTGGTAAAGTTGTTCAGCAGGCTCCAAAAAAAGAAAGGAAGGCACAATCTTTTAGCTCTTATGGCAGACTCGTCTCCCATCTTTGGCTGACTTCAAGGGGAGAGAAAGGAGATTGGACTGTGTTGGTGTGGTCTCTCCATGATAATATGGTAGATACCTCGCCAGAGGAAGAACGAATTGGCGTGAAACCAAGTGGAGAAGACAATGGTGCAGAATGGATGGCGTTGAGAGTAGGTTCTTCAGGAAGAGGTAGAGCAATGAAAGTTAAGCCCACTAGAGAAGCGGGCTCTGTTTATGTCTTTAGATGAAAGAGAGGGCTAGCAGAGTAACTTCCATTTTAGAATTGACTGGTTTCTTACCTTGCCTACAATGGACTAGTTTGCTCCCATTGCTCCCCTAGTACTTTGAGAGCCTCCTTCACCCCTTAGCCTCTTATCGCTGAAATTGCCTGGTTGCACCCTTGCATCTACCACTGCGACGGCCTCTTATGCCCTCTCCATTAAGGTCTTCACATCCATACTACTTGAGGTTTGTGATAGGGTGGAAGATTGAGGAGAACCTATAGTAGTAAGTTTAGGGTCAGTGACTTGCCGTCAAATGTAGTAGTTAATTCGAGTCATTTTTGCACTTAAGGAGTTTATTTTTTAAGCAATTTAATAATTTATATTATATTTCAGGTATTTAATACTTAGAATTAAATATTAATAAAATAAGTATTTTTTAACACATTTATAAGTGTTGTGATGTAACACACCTTGCTCGTCACTGTCACCAAATTAGGGTTATGTTATGCTACGACAAACAACTAGACAAACACATGTTATTTTAATTCAAAATTTATCTTTAAACAATCATCAATATATATTTAGTCAATAATCATGATATTCATATAAAAACGTGGCATAGATCGAGGTTCTAAAACTCTAAAATCAATTGTGAAACAAGTAAGGACTAATTTGAAATGCAAAGAAAGGTAAGGTAAAAACAGAAAACATGGGTCACATAGTCCTGTGACAAGTTTAGGTTGTGTGTGCTATGGGACATGGCTGTGTTGTTCAATCATGTATGGGGACTAAAATCGTGTGGAATGAGACACGCGATTGTGTCTTCTGACCATGTAACCAACTTTGGTCGTGTGTACAAAATGAAAACTAAAATTTCATAGACCACACGGTTATGCCAAAAACCTGTGTATGGGACATAGTCATGTACCAGGCCATGCTTCAACCCGTGTGACCTGAAATGTACCTTCAATAACAAGTCAAACATTTCATGCTTACTTAAGCTACAAGTATGCCATTTACCAATCATTCTAACTGTTCAAATCACACTAAAAACATACCAAAACATGCCATTTTCCTAGTTCTAACCAATATGCCATAGGGCACCATCACAACTAACAATCTTAACTAACATCAAATTTCATTTTCTAACTGATTCAAGCTTGCCTAAAAATGTTATAAAAAATGCCAAATATCACCAGTTCATTAACATCCAACAAACCATATATCAAAGTATATATATAGGCATGTATTCAATAATAACCATACCAATTCACTTTATCAACTAAAACATTCCAAATTAACAATCAAAGTACAATATCATATCTACTAACCATTAACCATGTAACCAAAGACCAACTATACATATATAGCATCCAATATTCCATCAACCATGTAATGAAATTTCAAAACCATTTCAACCATTTTCTCACCACATACCACATCAACCACATCATTATATTAACAATTCACATGGCTAGGAAATCTCAAACATACTTTAAATACATCAAACACTTATGTATATATATTTTCACTCTTATTACATGCCACATATCCCAAAGTAAATGTTTTCAAAGTCTACCGAAAGATAGCTCGATAGTTTGGTCTTCAACTTGATCTGATTGCCCAATTCTACAAAATGTTATCTACAAGAGAATTGGAAAAAGAACATGAGTAAGCTTCAAGGAGCTTAGTAAGTTCACAGGTTGAAATCATAGATTAATAATGAACAAACTCTAACTAATATTAACCCTGTCAACCACAAGCATTTAACAGGTGAGACTCATATACACGAGCCATTTAATCATCTCATTTGTACGGTATCAAACATTATCAAGTCACGATATAATATAAAAAAATCATGAAAATGTATACAAGTCATTATCAAGGCATCATAACTAAGTATCAATTACATATCATTACCATGTCATTTAACCATTGAGAGTCTACCTAATGAACGATATAAATAGATATGGGTACGCGATTATCCACCCAAGACACGCCAGAATGCTCAATCGAGCCAATCCAACCAAGAACACGCTTGGGCACCAAATTCCTAGCCCGTTGGCTAACATCTATCCAACAACACGCCTGGGCACCTAGTTCTAAGCCTGTAGGCTTTACATCCGCCCCTAGAACACACCATAATCACTGTAAATATAACTCGGTAATCCACAAAAAATGCTAGACTCCGGTATACTCAATGTATAATAACAAGTCAAGAATTATCATCTCATCACAAGTCAATCACGTACAGCGCACAAAATAACCTCTTGGAATGCCAATTGTATCGAATCCTATGTTCATCCAGGCTCGATTCACAAAATCACGTAATACCTTACAGTTCAATTACATTTCCCACCTTGAATAAATTTGAGACAATTTAATTATAAATGGTATTATAAATTATACTAAATTAAACTCTATGAACTTACCAGAGCTAAATTGAAAAGATGGCAATATCAATGACTATTCGACAATTTTTCTCTTTTTCACGATTATCTACTGACTCTTGACCTAAACAATATTTTATTTCAATTATCAGCCCTAAATACTTTATAATAATTCATTTAATGCATATAACTTCTTTACAATTTTCACAATTACCCTAAACTTTTACATTTTATTCAATGTAGTCCCTAACATCGAAACAAGCTAATTTTCACAATTAATCCTTAAACTCATTATGCCAAATTCTTAACCATCCCTATACATCACTTTAGTACTAAAGTTTTACAAGAAAATCCTACCAAATTTAACATACTTTTAATATTGTCCTTAAACTTTACAAACTAAACAAAATCATTTTGCAAAATAGTCCTATTTCAACATCTAGCTTTAAATTCAAGCTTAAACATCAAGAAAACTTCAAGAAAATCAATGGTAAGTTTTCAAAACATTAACAGGATCACAATTAGTCCCCAAGCTAGATAGAGTAAGCTAAAATGATCTCAAAAACATAAAATTTATGAAAAACGGATAGAAATTTCACTTACATGCAAAGATAATCAAGGCCAAAGCTTCAAAAGCTTAAAATTGGTGGTTCAGTTAGAAAAATAAAATAATGAAGAAGATGATTTCTTCTTTGAATTCGATATATTTCATTATTCCAATTGAGAGATTTACTACTCCATTCTACATTCGATATCAATCCATGATTATTCTATTCTCATTTCTCTTCCGATTCAATCGTGTTCTTTACATAATTTATTCAATTGCGTTAGAGATTATGAATAGCATGAGTGATTAAATCCCTTAGGAGAGATTAACGAGTGGATGGGGATGTGATTAACGAAGGATTTAGGATTTCTCGAGTGGATTAGTTGGTATTGATTGTGCGTTCTTAAACCACTAGGCTTTACCACCCTAGGAAGTTACCATAGGTTACACGAGGTCGGGAGATAAGTCAAACCAAGTAAATCATAGTTTATCCTGGTTGAGAAAGTGAGGTCAGGAGATAAGCAAGTATCAATGAATCGATTAGTTAGTTAAAGGCTGAGGATAATAATTAGTTAATCGATAGCTAATCCACCCTAAAACCCTAATCCGAAGTTAATCAGAAATCCTAAAGCGAGTTAATCTTCTTGATTTATTTATTGATTTTAGTCGATTGTTTATTTTTCTTGTTTATTTATTTCAGTTATTTAAATTCCCTTAATAATCTATTTTATGGTTTATCGTAATATATGATTTAATTAATACAATTTCAACTTATTATTGTAAAAAGGTTTTTATAGATTTATTTCATCCTCCCTAAGGTACGATCCTTGAAATACTTCCAAGTATTTCGTTGTAAACTAAACTATATTATAATTTGACCTATGCACTTGCGGACACCGCCATTTTAATTTATATTTTACTATAAAAGAAGTTATACGAGAAACCAAACCCCTACTAGAAAACTCACCTATGACAACTGCTAGTGAGGTAGACTATCGTCGTATGCGCAACGTGCATTCGGTGTAGAAGACTCAGTTTATTTCTTCTTGCAATCAACATATTTTGTTATTCTAATTAGTCAATTTTCTACTTCATTCTCCATTCAATATCAATCCAAGATTATTCTAATCTTGTTTCTCTTCCTATTCAATCGTGTTCTTTACACAATTTATCCAATTGAGTTAGAGGTTATGAATAAAATAAGTGGCTAAATACCTTACAGGAGATTAACGAGTAAATGGAGATCTAATTAACAGAAGATTTAAGGTTTCTCGAGAGGATTAATTGGTATAGATTATGTGTTCTTAAACCCTAGGCTTGACAACCCTAGGAAGTTATCATACATTAGACAAGATCAGGAGATAAGTCAAACCGAGTAAATCGTAGTTTATCCTGGTTGGGAAAGTGAGGTCGAAAGATAAGTGAGTACTAACCAATCAATTACTTAGTTATAGGCCGGGAGGTAATAAGTGGTCAATCTATAGCTAATCCACCCTAGAACCCTAATTTTAAGTTAATTACAATCCCTGAAGCAAGTTAATCTTCCTGATTGGTTTATTGATTTTAGTCGGTTGCTTATTTTTCTTGTTTATTTATTTTAGTTATTTAAATTCCCTTATTAACCTATTTTATGGTTTATCATAATATAGGATTTAATTAATACTATATATAATTATTATTGTAAAAATGTTTTTATAGATTTATTCTAACCTTCTTTGGGTACGAGCCTCGAAATACTTCCAAGTGTTTTTGCAAACTAAACTATATTACAGTTTGACCAGTACACTTGTGGACACCGCCATTTCAATTTATATTTTTTTTGGTGTGTTATTTTACTATAAACGATAACTCGTTTATAGGCGATCAAGTTGTTGGTGTCGTTACCGGGGAGGTTTCAGCAATAAATCTTGAAAATATTTTTACACATAATTTGATAAGTAGGAAAGTTAAAACTTATAGATACGATTCTTAATTCTTGTTTTTTTTTATTTTCTTTTCAGGTTGTTTATGACCCGAAGCTCTAGCACGCTAATTGAACCATACCCAGATCTGGAGCGAATCATTATGCGCAATCGTCAAGCAATAAACACCGATCCATCCACCATAATTAATTTACCCCGAGAAAGTCTATTATTTGAAGAGCAACGAGAGCAACAAGGAAATAACTAAGAACAAGTCCCAATAGAGCAAAGGACATTGCACAAGTCCCAATAGAGCAAAGGACATTGCACGAGTACGCCCTACCTATACTAGACGAGGTCGAGGAAGCATTGAAAGGCCAACGATTAACACCAATATTTTTGAGATAAAGATGAACATGATCTAGATGATCCAAAAACGTTGCAATTCAAAGGAAACATGGTGGAAGACCCGAACAACAATTGAAGCGATTGTTGCAATTGTGTGACACCTTTAAGTATGATAGAGTATTCGATGATGTCGTACATCTTCGGTTATTCCCATTCTTCTTATGTGATAACGCGACTGATTGGCTAGACTCGCTAGAACTAGGCTCCATTAGCATGGGGAACAATGTAGTGGAGAAATTTCTTTACAATTTTTTTTTGGTTAGTTGAACCATTTAGCTTAGGTGACAAAATCGCCAACTTTAAACAATATGAAGGTGAATCCCTATACAAGGCGTGAGAACGTTTGAAGATGATGTCAAGAAAATACCCACACTACGGATTGCAAGCATGGTTTCAAATCCAAATATTTTATAACGGTGTTGATGGACATATTAAATCTAGCCTAGATGAAGTTGCCGAAGGATCTCTCATGTTCCTTATGTACGAATGAGCTTATAAAATCATAGAAGATATGACCATGAACTCGTACATGTGGCCAAATGAGAGATTTATGTACAAATCAAAGCCTTCAATGTAGAAAGTGATAAATGAAGAGAACGGTGATGATCGATTCCAATGAGTCCTAGAGAAGTTTAACCGTTTGGAGACGCCTTTCAAGCCGACGAGAATAGAGCCACATTCGAAGAACCAATCAGAGAAGGCAAGCTACATATTCAATAGGGCTTGAAACCCTTATTCAAATACCTACAACCTCAGTTGAAGTGATCATCCAAACTTCAAATGGGGAGGTAACAAAAGAAGGGCGAATCAAGCACAAACCCGATAAAGTTCTCTTTATCAACCTCTACCAATGCAACAAAGATACGTCGGCAATGACTATGTTTCATGTGGTCAAAGATTCGATCGACTAGAAAGGGAGATGTAAACAATGAATAGGGATATTCGACAAGTCCAAGCTATGTGTTGATGATTTGAATCCCAAACGGACAGCCTCTGTGACCAAATGAGCTAGTTATTGACAATGTTTCAAAAGCAAAATGGTCAAAGTCTCCCCAGTAATATGGAGAACAACCCTCGAAGAGATGGGAATGAACACGTAAAGAAATTGTGTTATGATCGAGAAAAGAATTAAAGCCACCAAGCAATCTCATCCATGAAGAAAATGAGGTTCTTTAAGAGGTCGATGAACCCGTAGGGGAAGAAGACAAGCATAATAAGCTGATTGAGAAAGTAGTCGAACCAGTGCTTGATCCGGTAATCTCAATTTCGAGTACTAAGAAAGTACCATTCTCGACAAGACTAGAGGATAAGAAAAAGAGAACGAGGTGGATTTGGTAAGCTTTCTGAATTTATTTAAGTCCCTTAATGTTAATTTGCTACTCTTAGAGCTAATCGATGAAATTCCGAAGTATGCCAAGTACTTAAAGGAAATCATGAAACGACATTAAAAATGAAAAAGAGTAACTAAATTGACATCAACATCTCGTGTAGCTTGTTAATTGCTAAAAAGATACCCTCAAAGTTAAAAAATCCAGGTAGTTCACGATTCCAATAGAGATAGGGGATCGACATGTTAGCAAGGCCCTTTGTAATTTAGGGGCTAGCATAAACTTAATACCCCTATTGATCTATTGGAAATTCGGACTCGGGATCTTAAAAATACTTGGATAACACTACAACTTGTAGATATATCCTTGGTGTGCCCGAAAGGTGTACTCGAGAATGTATTGGTCAAGGTACATGGATTTATAATCCCCATTAATTCTGTAGTCCTCAACTTTGAGAAAGATAGGGAAATCCCCATTCTGTTGGGTAGGTAATTTCTTGCCACTTCTAAATCGATAATCGATCTTGATTGAAATAAGCTTATTATAAAAAATGATGATGAAATGGAAGTGCTTAAATGTGGTTGAAATTCCCAAAGTGAGGGATTGTGTAGGGAGTAATGTTATGTTTCATTTAATTTAATCCATAGCAGCCTTGATCGAAGGCATTTCTTGAGTTGTGCAAGTGTAGGTAATCGTAAAACAAAAGAACGGGATAAATGGCAAGACTTTAGTGAAAGAATGAAGAATTGGGAGAACCGAAATTGTCGAGAGCGACGAATTATGTCGAGGGTAAAGTTTAAGGAATTACTGGACTAGTCCGGTAGTGTGACATAAATTTTAAATCATTGAACTTCAATTAATTTATAAATATTGTATACTAATTTGATTTTGGTTTGTTAAAATTAGGAATTAGACTAGTTATTTTATGTTGGAATTAGAAGGAAACAGGTTTTCGATAGCAACAGAAGAGCAAGACATTAGAAGGGTGCATGTATAGGCAGCCGATAACCTTCTACAAGTTCTAGAGAGGCCAAATCAAAGCCATGTCATCATATAAAAATCCCATGGTGCGACACAACCCTCGGGAGCTTGAAAACAAACTTTGTCATCATCGTGCTACATATAACCTCTATGGCACGACACACATTTTTTTGAAAGCAAGATCCAGGGTAAAATATGTGTCGTGTTGTGCCATGCACCCCCCATGATGTGACATGCAAGCCATTTTTGGTAACTTTCCGTCTTGATTTGACTTGATATTCATATATATTAACCAAGTTTAGACGGCAAGTAAAGCCCTAAATGTTTTCTATATATTTCCCTTACAAGTTGCTACGCCCTTTAAGTCATCATAGCCAACTAAATCTCCGTTTGCAACTCTTTTCTTCAAGATTCCACGAATCCTTTACCTCTTTTTTGCTTCTTAACCCCAAAACCATGCATAACAACCTTTCCAATAGTGAATCTGTAATAGATAGCCACGCTTACATCCGAAAAAGGGAGCTTGAAAGTTACCTTCTTGCAGCCTAATGAAAAATGCTATTGTAAGAATGAGGTTTTGAATCCATAGGCACATCGAAGAGTGAAACACTAGAGTTAATCCAATACCACCGATGGGAGAAGTTTTGCACACCCCCGACCAAGCCAGTGTACCTTCTAATCATGCATAAATTTTACGTCGCGTTGAAGGAGGCAGATGCAAATAAACCGATGGAGGTACCATGGATGTGGTTTTCAATTTGAGTGAAGGAGATTTTTATCTTACCTCCTAAGATAGCAAGGAGAGTGGAAACGCTATTAATACAATGAACTGGCCTGATGTATTTCCCGAGAGAATATGAATGACATAATCAAACTCTTAATGGACGGGAAGGGTGAGTGGAAATGCCACTTAGGAACAGACTATCCCATATCGTTCTCTCAAGAGAAGTTAACTTCAATGATATGAATATGATTGAAAGTCAGTAGTACATGAATCTATCTAGCAACAGACATGTCCAATAACGATACGTCCGAAGCAACTTTTTTGTACACAATTTTAACAAATGAGCAAATTTGTATAGGAACATGGATATATCAGAGCTTGCTCTAATGCACAAGGAAAAATGAGGTGGAACCACTTTTCCCGCACTTAGTGACAACCTTATGCAGACAAGCGAAGGTGTCAATGGGATGATCAAGTTGTTTCTTACAACCAAGCAATTTTCTGATATTGGAACCAAGTGTGGAGCATATTTTAGGGAATAGGAAACAAAATTGGGTGATAAAGACAAAACCACATCTAGGTGATAATACGCTACCCGATTTGGAATAGATAGTTCGATAGGTGCAAGAAGCCAGATTGGTTTTCAAGAATTATGTAAGGAAAAGCAGGTTGAAGTTGCCACAATTCCAAGTAGCTAAGTATGAGGTAAATATCGAACCAAGCAAGGTGAAGAAAGAGGGAAGTGGAAGAAGATGAAGATCTCGAAGAAGATCCGAAGGAGGAGTCGTAAGGCAAACCAAGCAAAACAGATGAATTGTTGAATCTTAATTCTGACTAATTTTAAACAATTTCATTTAAATTTAAGTTTTTTTTTAATTAATTGAGTTGCACATATCACGCTAATCAGGTAATCTCTTTCCTTTATATTTTACATTTCACATTAGGGATAGTGTGCCTAATAAAGTGTGGGGGTGACTTAGGAAAATTTTAATTTTTTTAGTTTCTTTGTTTTTAATAGTTTTTGAATTTTAAATTTTTATTTGCATGTTTTCTTTGTACTTAAGCTTGTAGAAATACAAGTGATTGGTTAGGAAAATGTTAATAGGATTTTGTAAACAAATTGTAAATTTAGTTTGATAATATTTGATTACAATTTTTTAATTTTAGACTACTTAGTTCAATTTATTACATTGTGAATAGATTTAAGATGTTAAGTATATAAATAGCATGCATGTTTAATTGAATTATAGGTTGTAGAAATTGATAGAATTGACAGATATTATCCATGAATCGAGTTACTTAGGGACGACCTAAGGCATTGTTTGGTAGACAATTTTTTGATCCAAAAAGCTATCCCATAAATATTTTCCCTAGTACCTATTTTGAGCCTTAATCCATTTTCTTGATAAACCAAAAATGAATCCCTAAGCC
This sequence comes from Gossypium turneri, assembly GCA_008044935.1. Lineage (NCBI taxonomy): Eukaryota > Viridiplantae > Streptophyta > Magnoliopsida > Malvales > Malvaceae > Gossypium > Gossypium turneri. The sequence continues at coordinate 23,224,947 of CP032580.1, forward strand.
TAATAGATAATTTATTTGATCCTTTATTTCTTGGTTCTTGGATAGATTTAGACTTCCATCCATCGATATTAAGGGATTAAGTAGATGCATCTCGGCGATTTCAAAAGAAAAGAAAAAAATTTAAGTGAACTAAGGAATTGTATGGTATAGCGAGTATAAGATTTTAAGCTTGTAGGAAAATAAGGAAAAATGCCAATCGAGAAAATCTCAATGAAAGATAAAAGCAAAATGAGTTGGAAAAAAAGTACGCTCACATTTATTCGAAAAAATATTACGAGCTCAAATGATTGTACTCATGAATATTATATTATGCCTTAGTAAACAGAAAGATTAGAAAGGTGAGAGAATTGAATATAAGGTGGTGAGCTATGTGTATACTCGAGAGAGTATCAAGGACAATATCATGTACCAAACTACTTTCGTGCTTAGCCGTTTTGTCGAGCATGTCCTTTGAATTCCAAACTAACCTAACCTGCAGAACGTTACAAGCCAAAAAGTCCTATGTGACCTAGGTAGTACTTTATGTGGATGAAATTTGCCAAGTCTTGATGTTTTTACCACTTCAAGTCATTTGAACATACATGTATATTTGTATATCTATTTTGATGGAAATCTATACTTAACATCCTTTTATTTGTTTGCCTTGTAATTTATTAAACTAACGCGTTTAACTTTAGAAATGGTGAGTCAATTGTATAGAACTCTAAAGTTATCTATTTATTTACGTTGTTTTGTTAATATAATTCTATCCAATTTCATGTATCAAGCTATCTCGAGTATATTTTCTTTCTTTGTATGTTTATTTCTTATTTTTCAATTTAGTTAGTTTTTAGTTTTTAGTTTTTAATTTGTTTTTTAATAGTTTGCTGAAGACAAGCAAAGACTTAAGTATAGAGTATTTGACCTGTCGTCAAATGTAGTAGTTAATTCGGGTCATTTTCGTACTTAAGGACCTTATTTTCTAAGCAATTAAGTATTTTATGTTAAATATCTGGCACTTACCACTTCAAGTCATTTGAACATACATGTATATTTGTATATCTATTTTGATGGAAATCTATACTTAACATCCTTTTATTTGTTTGCCTTGTAATTTATTAAACTAATGCGTTTAACTTTAGAAATGGTGAGTCAATTGTATAGAACTCTAAAGTTATCTATTTATTTACGTTGTTTTTTTAATATAATTCTATCCAATTTCATGTATCAAGCTATCTCGAGTATATTTTCTTTCTTTGTATGTTTATTTCTTGTTTTTCAATTTAGTTAGTTTTTAGTTTTTAATTTATTTTTTAATAGTTTCCTGAAGACAAGCAAAGACTTAAGTATAGAGTATTTGACCTGTCGTCAATTGTAGTAGTTAATTCGGGTCATTTTCGCACTTAAGGACCTTATTTTCTAAGCAATTAAGTATTTTATGTTAAATATCTGGCATTTAGTACTTAGAATTAAATATTAGTAAAATAAGTGTTTTTCAACATATTTTATGAGTGTTGTGATCTATTACGCCGACACAGGCCTTAGGTAGCTCTTATGTTTAATTGAATGTGTAGGATGAAGATTTATAGGCTCGATTGATGTGGTAGGAAGGGACGAGTCATGCACAAGCTTCCCAAGCCGATTAAGCATGAAACGAACCAAAATTGGCATGGAACACATGTCATGTCGTGCCATAACCCTTGCATGGCGCGACATTGGTCGACTTACTGCCCAAGTATACCGAGGATATTTTCGTCTGCACAATCAACTTTATACAAACACCTAGGACTTGTCGAAGACTTAATTTTGGCTACCAGCACTTCTATAAATAAGACCTAAGGGGTTTGGTGTAACTAAGTCGTCATAGACACACTTAAAAACCCTTGTAGTTTAGGAGTAGGATTAGATTAGTTTTCTTTTTACTTTTATATACTATTTGTTTTTCCTCTTGGAATCGTTTTCGATCCAATAGCTATTTTATATTATTGAATTATTTAGATTATTTCTTCTTTACATTTAATATATTTCATTATTCTAATTGAGAGATTTACTACTCCATTCTCCATTCGGTATTAATCCATGATTGTTCTAATCTCGCTTCTCTTCCTATACAATCGTGTTCTTTACATGATTTATTCGATTGAGTTAGAAATATGAATAACATAAGTGGATAAATCCTTTAGGGGAGATTAACGACTGGATGGGGATGTGATTAATGGGCGATTTAGAGGGTTTCTCGAGAGGATCAGTTAGTATAGATTACGCATTCCTAAACCACTAGGCATGACAACCCTAGGAAGTTATCATATGTTAGACGAGGTCAGGAGATAAGTCAAACTGAGTAAACCATAATTTATCCTAGTTGAGAAAGCGAGGTCGAGAGATAAGAGAGTATCAACGAATCAATTAGTTAGTTATAGGCCGGGAGATAATAATTGGTTAATCGATAGTGAATCCACCCTGAAACCTTAATCCGAAGTTAATTAGAAACCTTGAAGTGAGTTAATCTTCCTGATTGGTTTATTGATTTTAATCGATTATTTTTTTTCTTGTTTATTTAATTCAATTATTTAAATTCCCTTGTTAATCTATTTATTGGTTTATTGTAATATAAGATTTAATTGATACTATTTAGACTTATTATTGGAAAAAGGTTTTTATAGATTTATTCTATCCTCCCTTAGGTATGATCCTTAGAATACTTCCAAGTATTTCACTGTAGTCTAAACTATATTATAATTTGACCTGTGCACTTGCAAACACCTTCATTTTAATTTATTATTTTTGGTGTGTTATTTTCCTATAAATGATAACTCGTTTATAAACGATTAGTTAGCCATACGAGAAACCAAACCCCTACTAAAAGACTTATCTATGTCAATTGTTGGTGAGGTACACTAGCGTTGTATGCTTAACTTGCATACAATGTAGAAGTGGTGTGAAGGCACGTTGGCTAAGTCATCAGTGGCATTATAGGGCCATGCCTTGTCGGTGGATAGTACCCCTTAGAGATCAACCTAGGTGCAATATTCGTGGACCTATAGCCATTTGGGCTCTGATTCTGCAAACAGAAGCGAAAAAAAGTTCTAAGGGTGATGAGCCTCTCAAACAGCAGTGAGCGGCCCAACTTTGAATGATTGAACTACTCCTCCACCGAATCATTATTGAGTGGTTGCCTGCAACTACAGACAGACTCCCGAGCATTGGACTATTATGTTGGGAAGCTAAAACCATTCCTCAGCTTACTCTTTACCTAAATGAATTTGTTTCTATTGAGGTGAAGGTTGGTGGCCGAATTTTTTACTATTGGCTCACGTCCTTGGCGATTACTGAAATGTTCCATCCCAACAGTATCTCATTGAGTGATGACTTTCAGTTGGTAGATCCATTGGAACACGCCGAGTATGGGTGGCTTGCTCCTCTGACTACAATCAATGAAGTATGCACTTAGAGTCCACCTAGATAAACCAACTAGTTGTCCCACAGCAATGTCATACTCGTTCAGCATGGTATTAAAAAAGGGATGCAATGGGAAGTGAAACCTAGCCTCGAATAGGTAGAGGGGCAGGAGGATACTGTCAGAACTATCACTCAGTCGATACTTGCCATGAACTATGCTGAATTCATAAGTGAAGTTAGACAATTGTACCTCTCTAGCACCTAGATGTCAGACCATCTCCTCTTTGGTCGTCGAACATCGAAAGAAAGGGGTCTCCACAGGAGCGCTTATCTTTTGACTACTGGGACCAACCCCATCACCCACTATAGCACCACCCTCACAACCTCTCTGACTAGGACTAGTGCGACTTTCTTTGCCTTCATGGTGACAGTTTTTAACCCTGACCATTTTTTGTGGGAAATAAATGAAAAAGTGAAGACTTAGAGAATTACCTGGAAAACCAAAGAAGTTATCAAGGGAAGAAAGGAAGCAAGACTCAGACAATGAAATCGGATAAGGCAAATAAAGGAAACTTAGAGATTCAAAAGGAATTTTAATCAACAAGACATTAGGGAAGATTAGTTCAGCAAAAGCGTTTCCTTTTTCTATATCTCGATTTAAATATCCAAACATCCGATACAAGCTTGGGTTCAAAATTGAAATAAATTGTTCGAGTACCTGCCAAACGATATGCGTCATTATAGAATCTGCCAAGTAGCATTATATTGAGCAATTAACTAATTCAGGGTTTAAGCCAGGGGTTCTGCTAGAATATCAGTGAGGTTGCCCTTATGTATCTATTTTCTTTATATTAGAGTATAGAGGGATCCGGTATTCAAGTGGGGTGGGTTTAAAGTGAATCTGTGAATAAGTGATCAACACTAAAGCATCAGGGAAAAGTGAGAGGTGCATACCTCGAGGATAGAATGAGGACACTGAAGGAAAATTTTATTGCTCAGAGCTCGTTTCTGAAATTTACTCGCGAGAAGAAATTTTAAGGACAAAATTTTCTCTAAGGGTGGGGGAGTTGTCACACCTGATTTTCAATAAAGTCCCGAATTTAAAAGAAACCTGGGAGTAAATTGAATAAAATAGTAAGTTGGAGAGCTCTATTGGAAAACTTGGAAAATTTTGATGACTGATTGATAATTAGTTGATGTCTAATTCAGGTTCAGTTAAGATGGAATATATTAGTTCCTTGGTGAGAGAAAAAATGATTTGGTGACTGTGCGAGAAGGGTTATTTATATGAGAGAAGTCTTATTCAGTATGGGGCAGTAATTGGTAAGCCTTTCTATAAGAGCCATTAAAACCCTTCATACATGTTTTTTTAAGCAATTTTAAGAGATTAAACATGTAACATTAACTCCTCTAACTATTTGCATATAAGAGCCATTGAAATCCTTCATACATGCTTTTTCAAGCAATTTTTAGTCAAAAGGCATTTTAAAAACATCACAGTGCATAAAATTAGTTGAACACAAAATCAAGGTAAGGTAGTAATACCTAGTTCTCTCCTAAGTGTCTAGAATCTTTCTTTATCTAATGGTTTGGTAAAAATGTCAGGTAATTGGTTCAAAGTGTCAACAAATTCTAGAACTACATCTCCTTTTTAGACATGATCTCTAATGAACTGATGTCTAATTTCAATGTGCTTAGTTCTAGAATGTTGGATGAGATTTTTTTTAGACAAATAGCACTAGTATTGTCACACTTGATAGGAATGGTATCTACATCAATTCAATAGTCCATAAGTTGTTTCATCCATAAAACTTGAGCATAACAACTACCGATAGAAATGTATTGTGCATAAATGGTGGAAAATGCAACACTATTTTGTTTTTTTAAACCATGATATGAGCATGTTTCCTAGGAATTGACAAGTACCGAATGTGCTCTTCCTATCTAATTTGCAACCTTTAAAATCTGCATCTGATAAGGTATGCAAGTTAAAGGATGAGTCTTTAGGATACTAAAGGCCTAAATTAGGTGTGTCTCTAAGGTATCTACAGATTCTCTTAATGACTAGTAAATGTGATTCCTTAGGACAAGATTGAGATCTATTAGACAAGCAAACACGAAACATGATATCAGGTCTACTTGTAGTAAGATAAAAGTAAAGAGCCAATCATTGACCTATATAATTTTGTATCTACACATTTAGCTTCCTCATCTTTATCAAGCTTTGTAGAAGGGCTCATAGGAGTAGTTTGGGGTTTGAGGATATCCATCTCAAAATTTTTGAGCATCTCCTTTGTGTATTTAGCTTGATTGATGAACATGTCATCCTTCCTTTGCTTGATTTGGAGTCTAAAAAGAAATTATGTTCTCACATCATGCTCATCTCAAACTCACATTGCATTAGCTTGTGGTTTGAGGATATCCATCTCAAAATTTTTGAGCATCTCCTTTGTGTATTTAGCTTGATTGATGAACATGTCATCCTTCCTTTGCTTGATTTGGAGTCTAAAAAGAAATTATGTTCTCCCATCATGCTCATCTCAAACTCACGTTGCATTAGCTTAGAAAATTCTTGACAAAGAAGGTCATTAGTAGAACTAAAAATAACATCATCAACATGAATTTTAACTACTAATAAATCTTTATCTTTTCTTTTAATAAAAAGTGTTGTGCCAAGTTTCCCTTTATAAAAACCTTTTTCAATAAGAAAATTTGATAATCTTTCATACCAAGCTCTAGAAGCTTGTTTCAAACCATATAAAGCTTTTGAAAGTTTGAAAACATGGTTTGGAAATTTTAAATCTTTAAAATCGGGTGGTTGTTCAACATACACTTCTTCATTTATAAAACCATTTAAAAAAGCACTTTTTACATCCATTTGATATAATTTGAAATCATTAAGACATGCAAAAGCTAAAAGCATTCTAATGGCTTCTATCCTAGCTACGGAAGCATAAGTTTCACCATAATTTATTCATTCCTCTTTAGTGTAACCTTGAGCAACAAGTCTAGCCTTGTTCCTCACTATGTTACCACTCTCATCTAGTTTGGTCCTAAAAATCCACTTAGTATCTATAGTAGATTTTTCACAAGGTATTTCTACTAGGGTTCATACATTACTTTTCTCAAATTGATTTAACTCTTCTTGGATGACCAAAATCCAATATTCATCATTTAATATTTCTTTGATATTTTTAGTCTCAATGCATGAGATAAATGCAACAAAATTACAAGTATTTCTAAGAGAAGATCTAGTAGTTACCCCTTTGGATGGATCTCCCAAAATCTTACCATCCTTTACATAGTTATACTCTCTTGGATGATTGACTTTCCTTTCCTCTATGGTGAGCTCCTTTAGAGCTTCTTGTGTTTGTCCTTGAATCTTATCATTTGATGAATGTTCAACCTTGTCATCATTGTTCAATATTTCTATATCATCATCATCAATATCAACACAAGTATCCTTTCTAGGAAGAGGGTTAGCATTATCGAAAACATGTATTGACTCTTCAACTACTAAGGTTCTTTTATTAAAGACTCTATAAGTGTAACACCCAGATTTCTAATAACTCAAAAATTTGAGATAATTGGAAGACTAAATTCAAAGAGGCCGCAAGTCGGCGGCCTCCATTGAAAAACTAGGAAATGTTAAAAACTGAATTAGACATAGTTGAAAACCAATTCTAGTTCTATTGAAATGGAACTAGTTGGTTCCTTAGTGGGAGACATAATTATTAGAAATGGATGATCTTCCTAAGGTTAGTAATAGTGCGAGAATGGCTATAAATAGCTGGGAGATAGCTTCCCATAGATGATTTCATTCCCGATTTTGTTTCATTTTCTCTATTCTTCATTGGATACATTAAAGAAGAGTAGGCCATGAAAGGTTCTGCATGGAGCGCACTTCATGAGGATGGAGATGAAAAAGTAGGGAAACTAGCAAGTTTGTAAGGTTCTTAACCCTTCTATCTGTGTAAGAATAGGTAAATATGGTTACGGACCTTTAAAACCATTTCAAAGGTTCTGCATGCTTATGAAATTTTAAGCTTTTAAGATGAAGTGCAAGTTTAACCAGTAGATTTTTTATTGTAATGCTTACTTTCTAGGAGAATGGAAGCTCTGGTGATGATGAATGCTAAGCTGAGGAGATGATAAAGCTTCAGGTGAGTTTCTAAAACTCTAACCTTGAATGATATGATCTATGATGTCTGAGTATGTCATGTTGCACAAACGTGAATATTCATAGATGCATGTTAGTAAGTATGAAATATGATGATATGTGCATGCTTTGCATGAAAACTGTGGGAAAAACCTCTATGGGATAGATAAAGTTAGGAAGGGAAATAGAAAGTGACCCTAATAGTTACCGCAATAGGCAAAGCTTCAGGCCTTGTAGAGGGAACATTGCGGTGTTCGAGTATCAAGTTTCAGTTGTGTAAAGAAGGTAATGGGAGGAGAATTCGATAAATGAAAATCATGGAAAAGTATTTACCGTGACGGCGGTATTGACTAGTCCTTCAAGGAGACATCGTGACGATAGTATATAGCTTAAGACCATAGATGAGAGATGCTATGGCAGTCTAGTATGAGGTACACAGCGTAAGACCATGGATGAAAGATGTCATGGCAGCATGGTACAAGGTATAAGGTATACGGTGTAAGACCATAAATGAAAGATGCTATGCCAGCCAAGTATAATGAGTAAGATCATGGATGAAAGGCTACATGGCATCATATGATAGTACGTAGGGATGGCAGATCGGTGTAAGACCGTGGATGAAAAACTTCATGGCATCCATAAACAAAGTCCACTGGGACAGTAAACACAAAACATAGATAGTTCGTTGAGACAGTAAACACAAATACAGTCTACTGAGACAGTAAACATAGGATAAGTCCGATGGGATGAGAAAAATGAGGTAAAATGGGATATAAGACCACAGCTCAGTTGTGAAAACCAATAGGGAGTCCACCAAAGCAGTAACCACGAAATAGTCTATCAGGATGTTCCAATAATGCAAAATATTAAGACGGTAAGTGTGAGGTACGATACATAGCGGCAAGTGGAAACTTGAGGAGTTTGCCAAAAATGGGCAAGCGAAATAAGAAAAAGAAGGTCTGTCAGAGAATAAACATGAATGCCGATAAGGTAGGTGGGTAAGGACCCAGTAAGAATCAAAGAAAGAACTGGGGACTTGTGAACAACCGGTACGTGGGCAGTATTGATGAGAAATCCTCAAGGATCACAAGAAAGGATCCGCAATCAAGAGCCACTAGGAAGTACATAATGAAGTTGTACGCAAGAAGCAAATCCTATGAGAGGGATAGGAATTCTACTCCCAGGATAAGGATTTTGACCAGGGGATAGTATGTCTGTAAAGAATATTTCTCTTTGAGGAAGGCTTATCGCGGGTACATCGCCACAATGTTAGCACTGTAGGGAGGAATCGAGCGAATGAGTTAGCAGACTTGTATAGTGGCACAGGTGATGGCTCGTTGGTTCAACAAGTTTGACCGGCCTTCACATATAGGATCAGTGAGTTCCCCAAGTAAGGGCTGGAGTGAGGGGGAGATTATTGGAAGTAATTCCCCACTATTACCAATAAGGCAGATTAAGAATGGGTTTGCCAGAGTGGTAGGGACTGCTATAAGTTAACCCAATACAAAAATGACAACAAGCCCTTTGAGACTATAGTAAAGGAAAATAAGAGTTTGCCAAGGACTGGTTCAACAAGGAAAGTCTGTCAAGGAAGGTATGACCTAAGGATCCTTGGGCGAGGAGTCAGGAAAGTTACCCTAGAGGTCTTTGGACACCCTATATGTGGGGTGTATGAAAAGAAGAAATAAGACTTTCTGATGTAGAGAGGTGTCTGGATTACAGAAAAGTGTAAAGTTTAACCAAAGGAAGGGCTTATAGTGAGTAGAGTAGCTTGGAGGATTGGGTGGAGTCCGCTCCCTGATAAAGAACACTTGCCTAGAGCGAGCAAGAAGTAAATTTATGTTTGGTTCATTTTACATTTGTTACCCTTATGTGATAAGGTTAATTTATAGTGCAGTGAAGGAACTCATTAAGTCCATTTGAACTTACAAGAGGTTGTTTGATGTTCGCAGGATTTGCGAGGTTGATGGAGGACTCGAAGAGGGACCAAGCCAAATAGTATGGATATCGGGGATCGTAGGCAGTTACCATTGGAAGCTTCATCTCTGGATCAATCACGGTGTAACCAGATGATGTCCTTAAAAACTAGATTCAGAAATAGTTAACCCTAAGTTAAAAACTTTAAGGGTCTTATTGTAAATAAATAGTCTGCTTAAGGACAGAATACTTGAAAGAAAATAAAATTTAGTTTAAGCTTAAAGCTGTAAGGATTAATAATTGTTCCAATGCAATCTATTTATTTCAAATTTATAATTTAGAAATTTTTGGTTAAGTACAACACAGTCCATTTGTGACGCTCCATACCCAGATCTTGCTGTCATGTCGGGCTGGGGTGTTACAATAAGCTTTAGAATTTAAGGAATAACCAAGAAAAATTCCTTCATCACTTTTTGCATCAAATTTGTCAAGATTGTCTTTACCATTATTTAAAATAAAATACTTACATCTAAAAGGATGAAAATAGCTAATGTTAGGTTTTTCGTTTTTGAAAAGTTCATATTGAGTTTTCTTTAAAATAGACCTACTAAAAATAATAAAATGATTTGTCTATTTTTCATTGCAAAATAATAATTTTTTTTTGAAAACGCAAAATAATAAAAATTCATTTACATATTGAAGTGCTATAAAATTAAAAATATTTTTCTTCTTCCATAAAAAGTTTTATATTTCACTTCAATTAAAAATAAATATTTTAAATTTTAAATTTATATTCAATTCAACTTTATATTAAGCTTGTGGTGAATGCATTAAATTGTTTTATGTAAAACTAATTGGTTACCATTATTAAAAAGGTTATAATGAAAAAGAATATATTAAAATATAAAAAGAAAAAATATCTCAAAAATTAATATCTATAATATATAAAAAGTATGAGTTTATAAAAAACTTTTGAATGAGTGAGAATATATTTTATTTTCCATCATATTACAAAATTGACATTTAAAAATAATTATACTAATTGATTTATAATTATTAGTTAAAATTTTGACATAAAATAGATATTTTAATAATTATATATTTAAAAATAATTAAAATTTATTTTAATTTACAGTTATTATTTATAAATTTTGATATAAATAAAATTTTGCTAATTTTAAAATAAAATTATTACTTGAGTAGAACTCTACGCTAAAATATAAAAAAGTTTGTGATAATTATAATTTACAATTATTAATTAAAAATAATTATAATTTAATTTTGACGTTATTATAAAAATTGACTTTTATTTTTAAAAAATGGTTATGTTATTTTTATTTACGTGAAGTAGAATTATTAATTGAATAGAAGTTAATTATCAATTAAATAATATAGTTATAAATCAGTCAAAATTTATCTTTAATTTTATAGATAACCTTTGTTTTCTTGCAAGCCACTCATATGCAGTAAGACATAGTTCTGGGGTTACAACCACATTTACCCCCAAAGTATGTTAAAAATGAAAGCATTGTACAATTAATGGCTTTTGTTTGTTAGAGATGATATTCGATTTGTGTGACTCTTACAACCTTTCTCATTTAGGTATGTTTTTGAATGGCAAGCAAGTCTTAAAATAATACAGTTGTACATGGAAGGCTACAATATTGAAAGCTTTTTTCAATTAAGTAAAATATAAAGTTAGAAAAAAATTTGTTAGCCATAATAGGTTGAAATTATATATAAAGAAAATGAAGTATTAAAGCAATGGTCTTTTTGTTTTGAAAATTAAAAGCAATAGTTTTTTGAAGAGATAATATTGAATCATGTTCCACTAATAATAGCACTGAAGAGAGATAAAATATTATTTTAATTGATGATGAGTTAGTATAATGTTACGGTATTGTTTTTTAATTTTTTTTTTTTGTAATTTGTTAGTACTATATAAGAAAAAAATCTTAAATATATTTTTTATTTATCCATTATTTGTTTAGCATAAGTAAAAATCATTTTGTGGATTTATTTTAAAAAGAAATTTAAATTTCAACAATTATTTTTTTGTGGATTTATTATTAGATGTGGTCATTAATTTAGTGTAAATATAATTTGTATTTACTTTCTTATAGAGTTTCTAGTTTTTTTATATTATTTTAATAGTTTTATATATTAATTCAATTTTTTATTAATTTTAAAACGATATTTTATTTTCTCAATTACTTCTTTTTCAAAATTAATTAAACTTTAGTATCAAATTAAATCAATCCCTATTTAATTAGCACAAATATATATTTTTAAAAATATATAATATATTATTTGATGAATTAAAAGCTACATAAAATCATGTGCAATGCACGTGACACTAGAAGCGGGTTGATTCCACTATTGGTGTTGCTAGCTTAACCGCAACAAAATGTCCAAGCCTCTACGTGCTCCATTTGATCCAACCTGGACATTAGACTCAAATCCGAAAGATTACATCAGCCATTGAGATGGCCTAGCAGGGTTCTCAGAGTTTAGAAAATAGTCATTTTAAAACCTTCATTTAATTTAGTAGAAAAATTTAGTTATAAATCATTTTATTATTCCTCGAAATCTTAATTTTAATTTAGCAGCGGAAAAACTATATTTATTGGTTTAAAGGAAAATCGGGGGTTTCATGCATACTAATTAATAATTATAGCATAATATCTTAAAAATTCAAATAAAATATCATACAAAATAAAAATCTCAAATCTAAATCCTAAGTTCCATGCCATAGTTAGAAATAAAGTAGTACAAACTATAATAATAATATAACCCAAATAATAAGTGTTAATAAATCAAAAATTTGAAATCAAGTCGAGACCCTCCGGATACCATGTATGTATCCTAACCTAGTGGGTTATCTGTAAGGATGAAAATTTAAGGGGGAGTGACTTATGACGCTTAGTGTGAGTTCAATCATAAGAAAATTAGTGCAACAGTTGGTGAGATGCATTAGATAATATCGCATAAAATAATCAGAATTAGACAATAGTTCAGAGTATCAGTTTTTCAATGCAACTATCATTAATAAATCGGAACTCACAATAACACTGTTCAAAATAAGCAAATTTTCATATTTACCCACAATAAACATACACATAGACACACACACACATATATAATAACATAGTTTCTAGATTTGTATGCACATAAGTTTAAAATGTCATACAGTTTCGGTTTTTAATATAATAGATTCTACCCCACCACTATACACCATAGTAGGAGTTCCCCTAAACTCCCCTCTCCAACATACCGGGATGTGGATAAACCACTATTGGTTTGCAAGTAATAACTTTCATTTGGTTGTGGACACATAGCAAGTCCCCCTAGTTGAAATCTGCCTTTGGTTGTGGGTTCACAACAAAAAGTTCTACAGATGAAAACCGCAAATGGAATCTATCATTGGCTGTGGATGCACAACAAATCAGATAAGTCCCATCCCATGCAATATAATGTGGTATATTTATTACAAATCAAGTATGATAGCAATTAATGTACTAATACATGGCAAATCAACAACAAAATCATGTTTTTCATGTATTCAGATTAACAGTAACATAGGGCATGTCATTCATACGATCGCAAGTATAGATACAATAACTTATACTATTCATAATCTATGCAAATATATATACAAATAAATATCACATTAATTCGATCAATCATGGTTTCTGACATATTTCATATCATCAGGGACTAATCTGATCAAAACATAAAATTTTGGATCAAAATTGTAAAATATGAGTTACAGGGGACACACAGCCGTGAGACTAGACTATGTAGAAAGCCCTGGGACGTGTGGATAGGGTACAGGACCATGTGGTTAGGCCGTGTGACAGACTATGGTCTTGTTGGTCATGCAAAATTAAGCTTCAAAGGTGACACAACTGTATGGGGGTCCTAGGCTGTGTGAAAGTTGAACATCCTAGGGTTTCAGGGGACATGGCCATGTATGGGGGTCGTGTGGTCTACACAGGTGGCCCACAAACCTGTGTAGCCCTATCTTAGGCTTAATTTTGCCCTGATTCACTTGTAAAAGAACACACACCAACCATTAAGATATATTCATCAAGATTGAACCTTGGTGTACTTCAATTTGTATGTGTAAAAGAGCATTTTGGGTGGAGGACTACGATGTTCTGTTTCATGTATGGAATATTGAAACTTTTCAAAAAAGTTGTGGAACTTTGGGTTTCACTAGTATCATTATGTTCAATCAAGCCTTTGGAAAAATACTTTGAATTTAGTGTGATGAGAATGTTGATTTTCATAGATCATTTGTCAAGAATTGAGGAATATTTGTTTGAACTTGACTGTTGTAAGGAGAGTTTTCCCTTTCGCATTTCAAAAATTTTGGGCACAAATGTTGAGAGTGGTGGTTGTTCGGAGGAATAGACTCTTAGAGATTCACCAAAGTCCATGAATTTGGAAGGTCAGTCAGAGGAAGGAAAGGTAGATGAAAAGGAAAGGACCATATAGTTGGTGGTTCCGAGAAATCTTTCAATGGATTTGATTAGGATTGGAGAGATTGTAACGACCTAATTTTCAGTGGTACCGAAAAATGTAATTTAGATCCCATTTTCGTAAATCGAGTCCATAAATATTAAATATCAATATTTACGTGTATAATATATTGTTACATCAAAGTTTGGTCAAGAATTTTTGTCGAATTATTAGTTAATTAAGGCTTAGGGACTAAATCGAAAAGTCCAATAGCTATAAGTTTGTAATTGACTAAAGGCTTGAGGACTTAAATGGAAATTAACCAAATATTTTTGTAATTATTGATAATAGAGGGTTATAAAAGGATTTAATTGAGATCGTTTTTGAAATCGAGGCTCAAATTTGAAAGCTATAGTAATTTCGATTTTAAGGACTAAATTGAAAAAAATTAAAAAAATGAGGGGCATTCAAAAGTTGAAATTGAACTAACTCATGCATAATAGGGGATGTTATTAAATTATTGTATTGAGAAATTGAACCAAATTATTGTTTAAATTGAGAATTATATCGAACTGAGGATACTTAGGGAAAAGACAAAATCATCGATTAGTCCTTATGGTTCAACTTGTCTACTGATTTTTTCAGGTAAGTTCATATGCTATAATTGTTTTTTTTAATTGTTGTGTATTTGAATTATAAATATATGTGTGTTAACTAAAATTTGGAATGTTTACGATTTAGTACAAAATGTGAGAATTGGACTATATTGTAAAGAAATAAATATAAACTTATGTTGGAATTACCCTAATGAAACTTTGTAAATGTCTTGTACATATGGATACAGATTGATTACTATTGATTACCAAGCTCCAGCATTTGTTGTGGACTCGAAGATACATGTGACATAGGTTTAGCTCGGACGAATAACCTGATGTCGTTTTAAAGGTTTAGCTCGGACGAGTAACCTAATATGTATATGTACAACTTTGGCCAAGCTATTTGATGTGTCGAAATAAAGGTTTAGCCCAGACGGGTAACCTGACATGATTGTATGTTCAGCTCGGACGAGGAATTGATGTATCGGTATAAAGGTTTAGCCCGGACAGGTAATCTGACATGATTATATGTTCAGCTTGGACGAACCTTTAATGTGGCAGAGATACTTAGGACACAGGTTTAGCTCGAACGAGTAACTTGATTTCGTTTTAAAGGTTTAGCCTGAACGGGTAACCTAATATTTGTATATATATACATTCAACTTGGATAACTGGTGTAACAGGATAATTGTGTGTGGTACGAATTTGATATTTAAAATGATTAAATGTTGAATTGGATTATGCATATGGTATTGAAAATTAATATTTGTTAATTGATTTGATACTTGTTTGAATCACTATCTGATATGATTATATGATAAACTCACCTTGTTTCTATGTGTGAATATGCTTAGGCAAACTTTACCCAGTTAAGTTGTTTAATATATTTAATTATAAATGAGGTAAGTTTATATTTAATGTCTATGGACTTCTAAGAATTCGAAATGCTTACCTTGTTATTTTCCTTTTTCTATAGTTTGTCAGCTTGCAAAATGTGTCGATTGGATCAACTTGAAGCTCACACTATCATGCTATCAACTCGTTTCAAGTCTGATTTTGTGGCATGTACATAGGTGTTAATATATGTGTTTACTTTGGATGGATAGTTTGATTTTAACTTGGTTGATGTTCAAATTATGGAATGTGAATGATCTTATAAGTAAATGTATGTGTTGGTAACTTATGTAACATTGTTTATGACTTTAAAATAACAAGTTGTGTACGGAATTGTATGTGAAATAATGATATGAAATGGTTTAAAAGCATGATTATATAGGTGAAGTTTAAATAGGTTGAATTGATATGTTTTGGCGCCAACTTGTGGCATATTGGATTGGTTGCATTGAATTGTTTAAAATGCGTTGTTTGGAATGTGTTGAACATGTTTTATACAGATTTAGAGGTGCACAAATGTACCAAAGGTGCAAATGGTTGAATTGGCTTGAAATAGGTATCGAAAGGCCTATTTGTGCCAAAAATAGAGTCTACGACGCGATGAGCTCTAGGTTTTAGGCCATGGCATGACGAGGAACCTCATTGTCACAATGAGGCCCAAGTCAGTATGTCATGTCGCAACGAGGAACTTCCTCACGTCGCGGCGCTGAAATTTTGTAAATGTTACAATTTGATCCTTAATCGATTCCGGGTTAATTCTAGGGCATATATAAGCTCATATAAGACCCGAGAAAGGTTGTGTATGTTAAATATGAACTAAAATGACTTGGATTGTATGCTTTATGTTTAATTGAATTTTATTGTCTTTAGTTGCTCCGACAACGACTATAACATTCTATAACTCAGACCCGACTATCGGGTTGAGCGAGGGGTGTTACACTATCAACATATCAAATATATTACATATCAATCAATACATTTTCACCCAATGAATGTGAATTTGTTTAATTTTGTATTTAATTTGTCAAATACAGTCTGATGGATGTGATTTAATTCGGGGTTTAAGGTTGATTTGATAAAAATTAATTGCTAATATTATTAGATAATTATGAATTTTCATTGAATCAATTCTAAAACCTGAATTAAACAATAACAAATTAACATTGTTCTCTTCAAGTATCAAAACATATAACTTTTATCAAATACATATATTACATTAGACCAAGAAATAACACAAATACCATATTAAAAAAGTATCAAAGTCGAAGGAAATTTTATTTATGAACATCCTGTGTTCTCTGAGCCACCGAAATTATTTCTAATATGAATATACAAATAAATTAAAATGTGAATACATAAAATTGCCCGAATTACACGAACCTTTTAATACGGATTGCAAAAGTAATTTGTTCTTTTACAACAACAGTTTGAATTTAGATTGTTTCTTCTCTTTTTTTTTTTTTTTAAATAAACAGTCCAGTAATAAATCATAATTTAGATTCAAGTAAATAATTTTATTATTGCCTGCCTTTCTTTGAAAATTATAATTTATCAAATAACATGTCCTAAAAATAAGGGTAATCTATTAAAATGGTCATTTTTGTTTATCAAGTTATATTTTAGTAATTTATTTTTGAAATGTTATGTTTTAGTTACTTACGTTATCGCGTTATAATATTTTAGTCACTGAGTCGTTAATTGTTGTTAACGGTGTAATGGTAAGCTGACGTGACACGTTAAATCACCATTTTAAACAAAAAATTTAAGTTAATTTATACAATCGATCCCCATATTTTTTTCGTTTTGAACAATTTAATTTTTTTCTTTTATGTTTTTTTTTTCACTTTCCTTTTCTTTTTTTCTTTATTTTCTATTTTCTTTTGCTTCTCCCTTTGTTTTTCTGTCTTCTCTTTTTCTTTTAACATAGTTTTTCTATATTTTCTATCTATTAAAATTAGTCCCTATATTTTTATTTTTTTTGAACACTATAATTTTTTCAAGTGAGGCGAGCTTGTGGACTAGTTTTAACAAATGGAAAAAAAAATAGAAAAACTATGTTAAAAGAAATGAAGAAGAGAGGAAAACAAAGGGAAAAGCATAAGAGAATGGAAAATAAAAAAATGAAATTTAAAAGAGAGAATGGAAAATAAAAAAAAATGAAATTTAAAAGAACATAAAAGAAAAAAAGTAAATTGCTCAAAATGATAAAATATAAGTACCAATTTTAGAATTTAACCTAAAATTTTCATTAGAAATGATGATTTAACGTATCACATCAGCTTACCGCTACACCATTGACGACAATTAACAACTCGGTGACTAAAATGTTACAATACAATAACGTAAGTGACTAAAACATAACATTTTAAATATAAGTGACTAAAATGTAACTTGAGTCAAACAAAATTGACTATTTTAGTAGTTTACCCTAAAAATAATTGTATGAAATTTTTGAAAAATATTATACAATTAATTAAATTAAAATTTGAATTTTCCATCTATTTAAAAAAACGAAATTTGTATTAATCTTTATTTGCCTTCTTTAACGATGATAAAGAAGGGGTAGAATAAATCTTTTCATCAATTTTTAATATTCTATTTAATCCAAAAAATAACATGGTCATATTAGTCCTTTAACCGAAAAGGATTATCTTTCAAATCACAAGCAATTAGAGATGAAGATAGATAGATCCGGGAAGCGGGCAAAGCCTACCCGAATTAATTTCAACTTTTATTTTTCCACTCTTTGATTAGGAAAAAGCAAATTAGAATTTGAGATATCGTATCTTTCTATCTTTACTAATGTTCCCAAAACCCTCCTTAATTATTCAAGTTCTATTAGTGATTAGCCATACTAATTTAAGTGATAATACAAGAAATATATGTAATTTCTTTTTTAAAAACAAGTTACAAGGACCATCACAATCATAAACAATACAATTTAAAAATAACTATAATAAAACTATATTCAAAATCTTATCAAAATAAAATTTTAAAATAACTCATACATAATTTATAAAAAAAATTCGAATGTAACCTCCCAAATTTACCTTCAACTTTACTATAAAATTTCATGAACAAAAATTACGGTATGATCTTTTACAATGCCCTTCATCATCTCAACCTTTGGATGAATTTTTTAAAAAACTTTCTTAGTTGAATAAGAGGTATCTAAATTATTGAATTTGTTTGAGTTAAATACATAAATTATTTTTTTGTCTGAGGGTACCTAAACTTTGATTAAGTTGATACCTACCATTAGTGTTATTAAAAAAAGTCAACCAATTAAATTTTGTCACATCATCATCTCATTAAAATATAATTAAATAAAAAATTATTTTAATATTTATATTAATATTAAATAAAATAACTATTGACAAAAAATAATAGTATATAAAATTTTAAAAATATATAATTATATTAATATTAAATAAAATAAAAATTTCCCCACCCCTTTGCTTCCTTGTATCCTCTCTTGTTCTTCCAGCTTCAATGGAGAATTCAACTCCTCCCGAAAACCCCCAACACAATGGCTTCCATGGATTCTTATTCTGTTGAAGCATTTCAGCTTTCTTCTGGAAATCTTGGTCTCCTCGATAATGGGGTTTTGGTTCGTCTTTGCCTTTATATGCTTTTACATCTAGCGTATTCCCTGATCCTCAATGTAGCCATTGTTTTGATTTTTCAAGGGTTGGAAGCTTTGGGTCTTGTTAATTAGGATGACTTTCCCAGAAATTTTATGAACCTGGGTTCTTTAATAAAGAAAGGGTTGGGAGAGGGAAGGTGGCGGGTGAGAGAGAGTTTTTATTTTATTTTATTTAATATTAATGTAATTATTTTTATTTCATATTAATATTAATATTAATATTAAATTAAAATTTGTTATTATATTTTTGAAAAAAAATAAGTATTTTTATATATTTTTAAATTTTATATATTATTTTTTGTTAACAATCATTTTTTATTTATATATATATTTTAAATGTATTGTAACCTCCTTAACCCAGTCTAGAGTTAGACTCAAATTCGGGAGATTACATCAGTCACTAAGATGAACTAGTAGTGGTTGGGATTTATAGAACAGTCGATTTAAAACATTTGTTTATTTTAGAAGAAAATTTAAATTTATTTTTAAAAAAATTCATGAGTTAAAAAAAACAATTAGTTTAACATCTTTCTTGTAAAAAAAGATTATCATTGAAAAACTTAGTTAATTTCTATTTTATTTATTAGAGGAAATTTATTTATAATCTTGGAGTGGAAAAATAATTTTTAACTTAGTTTTAATAAAATCTATATTTCATGTATATTTGATTATAATCCATAATTCAACATTTTAAAAAAAAAAAAAACAATTTGAAAGACATGCATGCTAATTAAAATCAACCTAAGTCACATGTCATGGTTCAACATAAAATGATATAATTTCTGAATAATAAAAATATCAAATAGTAATTTTAAAATATTCTTATGGTAAAACGATTCAATCTGAGCCGAGCCCCCTGTATGCTAAGTCTGCGTCCAAACTTGATGGGTTATCTATAAAGATGGAAATAAAAAGGAGTGAACTATGAAGCTCAATGTGAGTTCCATCATAAGAAAATCGGTGCAAACAATAGACAAAACATACAGAATATCAATTTCAAAGGATAAACACAATTTGAATAGCAACTCAAAATTTTGGTATTTCAGATTAACTCATTATCATAATATCTCGGTATTCACAACAATGCAAATGCTTATAAATGCAATGCAATTTCAATTTATCAGAAAATATCCCTATCCCACCACTGCACATTACAGTAGAAGTTCCCCAGAACTCCTCTACCTTTACACCACATTGTGGATAAAACCACTTATCGTCGTGGAAGAACCACTCATTGTGGATAAACCACTCATTGTGGATAAACCACTAGTAATAAAAAGGGTGGATGACCCACCGAGTTTTTTTTTTTTGATAAAATGTTTTTTGCAAATAAGTTATCAGAAGGTGGATGAACCACTCAACGGTGCAAATAAACTACTCAACTTCCTCGGTTCATATTGTCCTACCCCATGCAATGCAATATGACAAGCTCAAATAGGTCAATACGATAGCATTTAATTATGCTTTTAACAGAACAATATGATATCATTTAATTATGCTTTTAACAGAACAGTACGGTAGCAATCAATATGCTTATAATAGTTCAATACAGTAGCAAATAATATGCTTATAACAGATCAACTCAGTAGCCAAAAGTCATGCTTATTAAGTGTTTGGTTTATTGGTAACATAAGGCATGTTGCACGCATAATCACAAATACAGATACAATAGACATGTGTATTTTATGCAAATATTCACATAACATTAGTTCAGTCAATTAGATCATGGATTCTAGTATTTCTCATATTATCAGGGGTTTAATTAAATAAAATAAAACACCAAAAATAGTTTGGAAGCCATTCAGGGACTAAACTGAATAAATAATAAAATTTTGGGTAAAACTATAAAATCTAAAAAAAGGGAAATTGTAAAATTTGAAAAAAAATAGGGGAAAATTATAAAATCTAAAAAATAAGGGTAAAACTATAAAATCTGAAAAATAGGGGACGCACGACTGTGTGGCTGGGTTGTGTAATAGACTAAGGCCGTCTAGAAATTGCAAAATCAACCTATAGGGGAGACACGGCCGTGTGGTCAAGTCATGTGGATGGGTCCAGGCCGTGTGGTTTACAAACTACACTAGAGTTTCTAGGGCACATGACTGTGTGGTCCACCTGTGTAGAGGGGTCTTGCCCGTGTGAGAATCGAACTATCCTAGGGTTTCAAGGGGACATAGCCCCTTGAAATTAAAAGAAAAAAAAAAAAGAGAGATGGAGTTTGAACCTAAGATCTTTAAGAAATGTATTAGTCACTTAACCATCAAGCCTAAGGCTTATTTCTTGATTATTTATTTCATCTAACCCCCTATATTTTGGGGTGTTACATTTATTATTATGTTTTCTAAAAATATTTATGTATTGTTATATATTTCTTTGAATTTTTTAAAATTTGGATTAAATTGAGAACATTTTTAAATTTTGAGAGTTAACTTTTTAAATTTATATCTAAATTGATATAATATGTAAAAGCTAAGGGCTTAATTTTTTATTATATCAATTTTTTAATTGTCACGTCAACTTGTCATTTTTTATTTTAACGAGAGTGACTGAAATGATTGAATTATATAATGTAGATGCTTAAAGTGCAAACTTTTTATTTTGATACCTAAAATAAAATTTTTTTTATAATTGAGTTACTATCTAAATAATTTTCTCTAAACAGTTAAAAACCGTAGCCGAAGTTCAAAACTCGACTTAACATTATTTTTGAATTGACTAGAAACATAAGAACTTGTCTTTTTGTCACTTATGAAAGCTTGGGCTCATCATATTCTCGATGGATGATAGTTCTCACCAGTCATCACTGGCACAACGAATTTTAGAGTAATGGTGTAAGAATTATCTCAAATCCCTACACCACTATTTTCGGGCTCATCATATTTTCGCATTTGACTCACGATTTAGTCATTTGGAATCTTTAGGTTCTCTATACGCTTTGCATCCCTTAGCTAAGGGACGGGTTCAAACAACTCATTTTGCATCTTAATATGCTCCTTTACTTGATGTTGTTAATATTACTAATACTAAAAGTAATGCTGCCATTAATAAAGATGTGAGAAATTTAGCCCAGGAAAGAAAGAGAAAGATCAGTGGTGCCGGGCTGGGGAATATCTGAAGATGAAAGAAGAAAAGAAGATGGCTTTAGCTAGGACCACAAGATTTAATATGAAAAGGGTGAAAACTGATTATAGCCAATTTCAGGTAAACTTAATTTTGGCTGACGTGGCCTCATAAATGGTTTAGATTTAATTTTACAAATTCAATGATTGAGATGATTGTTTGCATGGACTCGCATGTTTAAAGATCGTACTCTAATCTTCCCCATAAATTAAGATTTCATTGACATTTTATTCAGTTCAATAGAAATAAATTATTCATTATAAATATATAAACATCGATTAAGCAAACTTTATGAGAAAAAAATAGTTTCGTATTATTGGTGGTGGACATAAATTCTAAGGAAGTGGGAAAAAAGGTGGCATTGAAGCACTCAAAATATGAAGGGAAAAAAAAAGGGTTTGTACAGCTATTAGTCAATCTCAAATTAATGGAATCTTTTTTTCCCATAAGAATATGGTTTTTTTTAAATAAAAAAAAGCTACATTTTAATTTCAATTGGTCATAAAACGCAAATTGATAAAAAAAAAGTTTTCCATATTTTTATTGGCATAATATCAAATTTAGCTCTTAATATTTATATCTCTTATCAATTTAGTTTTTATTTCTTTTTTTAACTAAATTTGACCATTAACCTTTCAAAAAGAGTTAAATCATTTTTTAATGAAAATACTGATTAAAACATTAATCTTTTAACAATATTGTCATGACAACCTGCACTGTTGTCCATGTTGACACCATTTTTTTGACAAAACGGGGTCGACTTGGATTTTGAAAATGAAAATAAAAGCGGGAGTCGCCACCAATCCTTTTTGATGAGGTGTGATCAGGTCACCTTAGAAAATGGTTATTTTTAATAAACGGTTTGATTTATTAAAATAATGCTTTTTGGTCTACGAAATTTAGAAAGATGGGTTTGGGAGTCGGTTATGTACGAGGAAGGATTAGCACCCTCGTAACGCCCAAAATTGGTACCAAGCTGATTAATTAATGTCTTGGTGTTGAAAATTGAAAACTCGAAAAGAATTTAAAAATACGATCCCTCCTTATATTGTGTTATTTTAAAACTACTCGAATAAATCAAAAATGGAAAATACCTCCTTATCTCAAAGCAACAAGATGTCACATCCAGTAAGTTAGGACCCGACATCTCGTATTTTGAGAGTAAGTTTGCCTTTTATCTTTTTATTTAAATCTCATTTAATTTAATTTTAAAAGGATATTCGGTTATTTAGAATCAACGAGAAAAATCGAAGCCTAGTAAGTTAGAGCACGACATTCTCGAATTTCCAAATAAGGAATATTGCCTTTATTTCCAAACTTTTCCTTTTTTACGAATTCGAGTAAAATTAATATAATGTTAAACTTGATGTATGAATAAATGGTTACGTTGATGAATGACAATAAATGAAAATATGAGTAAACAATTCATAATTTGCATGATAGCAATAAGCGCATGATACACCTTACTTCAATATCAAATAATAATCAAAATGAATGAACTAAAATAACATAACAACAATATAGAGTAAATAATAAAGATTTAAAATGAATAATGCAAAATATTCAAAATTAACAATGTACAACTCATCATAACTAAAACATATAATAGTTTGCAATAAAACAATTTCGAACAATTTAAAGCAAACATTGCACAAAACAGTTTAAATGAAATGATAAGAAATCTAAAATAAATAATACATGCACAAGATTTAATAAAATAACATAGAAAGCAAATTAAATAGGTAACATATGAAACAACTTAAAGTAGTTAATATCAAACATTTTAATATGAATAATAAAAATGAAATGAAATAAATAAAATATAAAAAGGGAATAAAAATATAAAAATTTAAATGAAGTAATATTTGTAAAAGGTGGAATTGGAGGTTAAGGATTAAATTGAAATCCTAATAAAATTCGTGGGTTCAAAACTGCAAATAATAAAAAAGGGAATCGCAAGGGCAGAAATAGAAGGCGTTCAAAGTCTGGAGGACTGATCGGGAAATAATCCCCAACCTTAAAACGCACCGTTTCCTCGCAGACCAAAATGAAACATGTAAAAAAATCGTGGGGCCAAATTGAAAATAAACAAAGGGGCAGATTGCATAACAACGTAAAAGCGGAGGGGCTAAACATGCAATTAGCCCCTCCAAGCAAAACACGCGGATCCTTAGCGTTACTGGGTCAGGTCGTGGGTCAAACATCAAAACGGCATCGTTTTATCCTATATAAATACCACAAAAGAAAGAAAAAAAGAATTTGCTTCATTTTTCAAAGAAAAAAAATAGAGGGCTCAGCCCCTCTCTCTCGCGCAGGCCCCAAGTCCGGCCAATAGGGCCGTCGCCGGTGCCGCCGTGCCCCTCACCATCATTGGTAATCGGAGCAACGCAAAGGTCGCCCCTTTGGTCCGTTTTTGAAGTGCTTGAAGGCCTAAACTCCTAGGCTTCAAGGCCGAAAGGAGAAAAACCATGTACCCCCCTTTTCACGTCCCAATTTCGATGACCGAAATGGTCGACGAAGGGCTTTCCGGTGACCCCAGGTATTCTCCTTCCTCTCTTTTTTTCTTCTCTTATTAATAGGTTTTTTTTCTTAAAAAAATAGATTTGTAAAAAGATAAATAAAATGAATAAATGAATCGAAAGAAAAAGATGAAAAACAACAACCTTTTCGTTCTCTTTTAATTTTTATTTATCTGATGTACGTTTTTTACAAAGAAAATCGAAGAAGAATACAAGGGTGATATTCTAGGCTTTTATCGCTGATCTAAACAACTCTTGATGTCTATTTTTTGTTGTTTTACGATTTGGCTGCTTCCTTTTGTTGCGTGTGGCTCTTTCTTTTGCAGGTGTCAGACAGACGGTGATGGCAGAGGGCGTGCGTGAGGGGAGGTGGAGCGGCGGCAGCAGCAAAGCATGAGGCTAGGGTTTTCTCTTTGGCTGGCAATTTTTTTAAGTTTGTGGGCTTGATTTGGGTTAATGGTTTTGGGCCAATCTAATTGTAATGGGCTGGGGTATTTTATTTTTATTTTTGGGTTGGTTAGGTTTGGGTTATATGGGCCCCGGGCAAAATGGCTATTATAGCTGCCCCTCTTTGCTCATTGTCGTGTAACGAGAATGGAGCAAAGACCTTAAAAGAGCCAATTTTGCCTGGCCTTGCCTAATCTTGACTTCTTTGGGTGCTTCTCTTCTTCAAGTAGCCTCATTCCAGTCCACTGCGTCTTATTGCTTTGATCTATTTCACGACATCTTTAGAGAGATATGACTTCAATCTACTCTGTTGCAACTCCATGGGGATGAGATTCATGGTTTTAGTCTGCTCCACTGCAACTTCAAGGAGATAAGACTTGTATCTTCAACCTGCTCCACTACTTCTTAGGGAGATAAGATCTGTGGTTCTGTTTGCTCCACTACTGCTTAGGGAGATAAGACTTGATGCGATCTGCTCCACTACTGCTTAGGGAGATAAGATCTGTGGTTCTGTCTGCTCCACTACTGCTTAGGGAGATAAGATTTGTGGTTTTGTCTGCTCCACTACTGCTTAGGGAGATAAAACTTGAGGCGATATGCTCCACTACTGCTTAGGGAGATAAGACTTGATGCGATCTGCTCCACTACTGCTTAGGGAGATAAGATCTGTGGTTCTGTCTGCTCCACTACTGCTTAGAGAGATAAGACTTGATACGATCTGCTCCACTACTGCTTAGGGAGATAAGACTTGATGCGATTTGCTCCACTACTGCTTAGGGAGATAAGACTTGATGCGATCTGCTCCACTACTGCTTAGGGAGATAAGATCTGTGGTTTTAATCCGCTCCAATGCAACTTCAGGGAGATAGGATTGATTTTTTTTGTTTGCTCCACTACTGTTTAGGGAGATAAGACTTGATGCGATTTGCTCCACTACTGCTTAGGGAGATAAGATCTGTGGTTTTAATTCGTTCCACTGCAATTTCAGGGAGATAGGATTGATTTTTTTTGTCTGCTCCACTACTGCTTAGGGAGATAAAACTTGATGCGATCTGCTCCACTACTGCTTAGGGAGATAAGATCTCTGGTTCTAATCCGCTCCACTGCAACTTTAGGGAGATAGGATTGGCTTTTGTATGTTTAATTGCAATGTTGGGGAAGTAAGATTTGCCGTCGTAGCTTCAATCTGTTCCATTACACCACCAAAGAAGTAAGATTTGCCGTTGCGGCCTCAATCTTTTAAATTGCAATGTCGAGGAACAAGATTTGTCGTTGTAGCTTCAATCTGCTCCACTGCACCACCAGGAAAGTAAGATTCGCTGTTGCGGCTTCAATCTTTTTAATTGCAATGTCGGGGAAGCAAGACTCACCGTCGTAGCTTTAATCTACTCCACTGCACCGCCAGGGAAGAAGATTCGCCATTGCAGCTTCAATCTTTTTAATTGCAATGTCGGGGAAGCAAGATTCACCGTCGTAGCTTTAATCTGCCCCACTGCATCGCCATGGAAGTAAGATTCACCGTTGCGGCTTCAATCTTTTAAATTGTAATGTCGGGGAAGCAAGATTCGCTGGTGTAGCTTCAATCTGTTCCATTGCATCGCCAGAGAGATAAGGTTTGATAAGATCTTCTCTACTGCAACTTCAGAGAGATAAGATTTGTTTTCTTCGATCTACTTCGCCACCAGTATGGGAAGACAAGATCTGCATCTTTGATCCACTTCCTACCAATATAGGAAGATAGGACCTGCTATCTTCGATCTACTTCATGCCAATACATGAAGACAAGATCTGATTTCTTCGATCTACTTCGCCACCAGTATGGGAAGACAAGATCTGATTTCTTCGATCTACTTCGCCACTAGTATAGGAAGACAAGATCTGCATCTTCGATCCACTTCCTACCAATATAGGAAGACATGACCTGCTATCTTCGATCTACTTCATGCCAATACATGAAGACAAGATATGCTTTAATGACTTCAATCCATCCCACTACAACTTCAGGGGTATAGGATCTGTTTCTTTGATCTGTTCTCTGAGGAACATGACCTATAGAATCCATTTCATGGACCTATTTATGCCTAGTGGTTAGGATGTCATGATCAAAATGAATCAAATGCTCCTAACTAGATGTGTATGTATGATATTTACACGGAATGATATTTGTATGAATGCAGAATGTCATGAGAATGATCCCTTTTAATGTTTGGGTTGTCATTCCTTTTTGTTCATTTAGGCTCTATTACCAACACGTCAGAATGTCATCTTGCTCGGCTAGTAACACTCATCTATCACTTAGCCGGATTGCCCCTACTGTAATCTTTAAAGTTTAATACGTTGTAATCTTCAAGGTTAAATCCACGGTAATTTTGGGACATAAAATTCGAGCCATCTTCCTCCAGCTGAGTATAAGATCTGGCTCTTTCTCAATCCTCTCCCACTGCCATTCGGGGATACAAGATCTGAATCTCTTTGGTCTCCTACACCATTCTCAGGGTGTCGTACCAAATTTTTATCCATAAATGAAAGATTCTCTTCCCTGAGAAAACCTCTTCTTATCACTCGGTGATCATTGCTTGTTTATTCATTGAAGCCTTGTAACCACCACGACATCTTGTCATTTTGTTCAATCTATGTTTGGGCAACAAAATCTGAAAGAATAGTCTTAATTTAGACTCCCTTCTTAGACATTTCAACCTTTAAACCTGGTGTGTTCTAAACAATAGTCCTGTTTCAAGTTCCTGTATTATTTAGAAGCTTTCAAAGCAATATGCAGAACTCCTTCTACTTGAATATTATCAGTCCAATAATCGTTATTTCAATGAAAAATGCTTGAAAAAGATTATCAAAATGGACAAGATGAAATTTTGTTGAGAGTAAATGCTCGAAATGAATGAATCAATCAAGATAGCAAATTTTGATAGAATAAAAAAATGAGAATAAATTAATCAAGATGGTGTATTTTTCCAAAATACAAAAATGGAAATAGGTGGCCCAGATATCGCAGCATGAGCTTCTCTGCCCCAAACATCCTGAGGACCCTTTTGAACTTGATATGTGTTTAGAGGTCCTAGAAGACTTTGTTGATGCCCTGAGATGTAGCATCTCTCCTTCATATTAATTCGGAGAGGACAAGACTATCGCATGCCCCACCTTCGATCAAAATTTGAACTGCCCATTCTTGGGTTTTCAATTCAAAACCCCTTTGGTCTCAAGGCGCCTTTTGCGGGTTTTCACCTTGGCCTCTCCTTTTTCTTTTTTTGTTCTTATTTTCTTTTTTTCGTTTCTTTTTTTTGAGTGAAGTATTTATTGCTTGAATCAGAATTCTCAAGATTAGGCAGGTTCTTGCCATCCATCTTGGTCAATATCGACGCTTTTTCAAATAAGGCCTTCCACATAAGGTTCTTTCTAGTTTGGCATCCATTTTCTTCTGAAGTCCTTTTGTATGGGAAGGATCTTCTTCGATATCAGGTCCCCCTTAAGGAATTTTTTTGGGGCGAAGCTCGCATCATTCGGTTTTGGTACATTTGACCATGACGGATAGCTTTCAACTTTTTCTCTTCAATCGAATTTTAACTGATCATATCGGGCTTGGATCCATTCTGGTTCATCCAACTTCAGCTCTGACAAGACTTGAAGGGAAGGAATATCACCTTCGATGGGTAAAACTGCCTCTATTCCATATACCAATGAGAAATGAGTTGCCCTGGTAGAGGTTTTTTGTTTTGTTTTTTTCTTTTTTCTTTTTTTTTTGCTTTTTCTTTGCCTTTTTTCCTTTTTTTTTGTTTTGCCTCCACTATACCGTTCATTTTGGGGCAAATGGTGTTAATCTTGAACAGACTGTAAACTTCTGATATCGTGCTGTTGTTTAAATTTAGTGCATTATCTGATATGAGCCCTTTGGCATTCCATACCGACATATGATTTCTTTTTCAAGAATTTGCTGACCGTCGACTTTGTGACATCGGCATATGAAGCAACCTCTACCCACTTAGCGAAGTAATTGACGACTATAAAGATGAGTTGGTGACTGTTAAATTTTTTCGGCGCAATTAGCTCAATGACCTCCATACCCCACATAGGGAGAAGTTGTTGGAAAAGTCATAACGTGAAGAGATGAAGGAGACACATGAATCTTGTCTCCATAAATTTGGCACTTGGTATAACTGATGCAATCCCCTTCCATGGTGGACCAGCAGTACCCAGATCTCATGATTTACTTGGCCATTGCAAAATCATTAGCGTGTGTTCCTCAGACACCTTTATGGACCTCTTCCAAGATTTTCTTAGCCTCAACAACGTCCACACGTCTTAGTAGCTCAGACATATCTTGATCTTGCTAAAACATCTTTGAATTCTTTGAGTAACTCAATGACATCTCGTTTTATCTCTATGGTGATACAGGTTCCAATCTTCACCTCTTTCTCTTCTCTTAAGCTCACAATTTTCAATTGATTTTTTTGTAAGGTAGGATCTATTTTCGACTTGCTCTACCATCCTTAACAAATTAGGAGATAAGCTACAGTCTCGATCATCTTCGAAGTCTTGAAGTTCTTCTAGACACATATCTTGCTCAAAAGAAAGTTCTGAGTCAATAGTAGTGTCGTTCATATCATTGATATCTGGAGACCTGTTTTAGGGACGAAGGAAGACTCAAAGAGCTTAATGAATCAAAGGGTAATTATCTGTGTGGTATGAGTATGAATGAAATGGAAGGAACAAAAGAATGTTTGCCAAGACAAAACACAAAGATGTATTTCGTTGAAATAAAGAATAGTGGACATGTGCCTTTTTCACAAAAGGATTTTCTATTGCTCCCAGGCTTAAAGCAATAAGAGCGTTCCAAATATTACTCTGAAATGGTCCTAAAAATTACAAGAATCTCCTCCACAGTCCAGTTGTTTAGAATGCCTCTAGGGATGTAGAAACAAATCCCTGATAGGTTTTTTTTAGTCCTTTCTTCAAAGGCACAAACATCTTTACTTTCCAAACCATCGATTTATTCAAAGAATTTCAATTCTTTATCATCCATCTGGCTCTGTACTAGAGTTTTAAACTCAACGTACTTTTGGATTTTGGGAAATTTATTGTATGCAATGAAATGTAATGTTTATGCATGAATGCAAAAAGAGACGTTGATTCTTGATTCAATTCTATTAGAACAACTTTACTAGAAAACAAATCTCTTTACATAAAATGGATATATATACGGCTTTGCCCTCATAGGTAGGGACATTTGATCCTCTTCTTCATTCAAGCGTTAAGATAAATCTCACGAACTTTTCAAAAGGGATGTCTCTTCTATCTCCTTTTTGCTTGATCCGGGCCGAGACTCGTTGCTCACTCATCCCCGTGATGCTCATTGGCTTCTCTTTACGAAAGTTCAGCAGCTTTCGAATAATCTTTGTCATCTTGAATCCTCGGGCAACGGAGCAAAAGTCGTGTAGTCCTCCATCATCCTTCTCTTATCACGTTTTCTTGGACCATATTCGGACAACCATATTGTCATCCACTTTATCAAGAAACTCGTTTTCTTATGACAAGCTCTCTATTTAGATACCAAACATGAATTAACACCTCTTTTCTATGATGAAAATGTAATGCCATCATAACAAAGAAGAAACAGGTTAGTACAAAGCAAAAGCAAGCAAGAATAAATAGAACATATATTCGGGTAACCTCTAGGGGCTTGAAGAGGCTCTACCTAAGGTGGGCTCCTAAGGTCTTCTATATGCGGTTTGGTTCTAAAGTAAGGGTACGCAAACTTGCAGATTCCTCGATCCTCACCCATTATAGGCTCATATGGACCGAGTTCAGTTCAGGGGGACACATTTCCTTATGACTACATAGAGATGAAAATCTCACGAAGACATAAGTACGGATGTATCCCAGAAGCAATCCACTATCCTACACGGAGGTGAAAACCTCACGAAGGACTAGTTTCTCACTCCCACATAGAAGGGTGCGACCCAAGGTCATGCAATACAATGCAGCAATATACCAAGCTTAACCTACCACATCAATCAAATCACAATGATAAAAACCGAAATAGAGACGAATGAAATGCAAAGAAAGAATCGTATATTTAAACCAAGTTATCGATTTTCGACAAAAAGACAAAAAGTAATCAACTCGTGGCTTGACTCACTTATTTTGGGTCCCCAGTGGAGTCGCCAAGCTGTTGACACCATTTTTTTGACAAAACGGGGTCGACTTGGATTTTGAAAATGAAAATGAAAACGGGAGTCGCCACCAATCCTTTTTGATGAGGTGTGATCGGGTCACCTTAGAAAATGGCTATTTTTAATAAATGGTTTGATTTATTAAAATAACGCTTTTTGGTCTACGAAATTCAGAAAGATAGGTTCGGGAGTCGGTTACGTACGAGGAAGGATTAGCACCCTCGTAAAGCCCAAAATTGGTATCTAGTTGATTAATTAATGTCTTGGTGTCGAAAACTGAAAACTCGAAAAGAATTTAAAAATACGATCCCTCATTATATTGTGTTATTTTAAAACTACTCGAATAAATCAAAAATAGAAAATACCTCCTTATCTTGAAGCAACAAGATGTCACATCCAGTAAGTTAGGACCTGACATCTCGTATTTTGAGAGTAAGTTTGCCTTTTATCTTTTTTTAAACCTCATTTATTTTAATTTTAAAAGGATATTCGGTTATTTAGAATCAACGAGAAAAATCGAAGCCCAGTAAGTTAGAGCACGACATTCTCGAATTTCCAAATACGGAATATTGCCTTTATTTCCAAACTTTTCCTTTTTTACGAATTCGGGTAAAATTGATATAATGTTAAACTTGATGTATGAATAAATGGTTACGTTGATGAATGACAATAAATGAAAATACGAGTAAACAATTCATAATTTGCATGATAGCAATAAGCGCATGATACACCTTACTTCAATATCAACTAATAATCAAAATGAATGAACTAAAATAACATAACAACAATATAGAGTAAATAATAAAGATTTAAAATGAATAATGCAAAATATTCAAAATTAACAATGTACAATTCATCATAACTAAAACATATAATAGTTTGCAATAAAACAATTTCGAACAATTTAAAGCAAACATTGCACAAAACAGTTTAAATGAAATGATAAGAAATCTAAAATAAATAATACATGCACAAGATTTAAAATAACATAGAAAGCAAATTAAACAGTTAACATATGAAACAACTTAAAGTAGTTAATATCAAACATTTTAATATGAATAATAAAAATGAAATGAAATAAATAAAATATAAAAAGGAAATAAAAAATATAAAAATTTAAAAGAAGTAATATTTGTAAAAGGTGGAATTGGAGGTTAAGGATTAAATTGAAATCCTAATAAAATTCGTGGGTTCAAAACTACAAATAATAAAAAAGGGAATCGCAAGGGCAGAAATAGAAGGCGCTCAAAGTCTGGAGGACTGGTCGGGAAATAATCCCCAGCCTTAAAACGCACCGTTTCCTCGCGGACCAAAATGAAACATGTAAAAAAAATCGTGGGGCCAAATCGAAAATAAACAAAGGGGCAGATTGCATAACAACGCAAAAGCGGAGGGGCTAAACATGCAATTAGCCCCTCCAAGCAAAACACGCGGATCCTTAGCGTTACTGGGTCGGGTCGCAGGTCAAACATCAAAACGACGTCGTTTTATCCTATATAAATACGAAAAAAGAAAAAAAAAAAGAATTTGCTTCATTTTTCAAAGAAAAAAACAGAGGGCTCAACCCCTCTCTCTCTCGCAGGCCCCAAGTCTTGCCAATAGGGCCTTCGCCGGCGCCGCCGTGGCCCTCACCATCATCGGTAATCGGAGCAACACAAAGGTCTCCCATTTGGTCCGTTTTTGAAGCGCTTGAAGGCCTAAACTCCTAGGCTTCAAGGCCGAAAGGAGAAAAACCATGTGCCCTCCTTTTCATGTCCCGATTTCGATGACCGAAATGGTCGGCGAAGGGCTTTCCGGTAACCCCAGGTATTCTCCTTCCTCTCTTTTTTTCTTCTCTTATTAATAGGTTTTTTTCTTAAAAAAAACAGATTTGTAAAAAGATAAATAAAATGAATAAATGAATCGAAAGAAAAAGATGAAAAACAGCAACCTTTTCGTTCTCTTTTAATTTTTATTTCTCTGATGTGCGTTTTTTACAAAGAAAATCGAAGAAGAATACAAGGGTGATATTCTAGGCTTTTATAGCCGATCTCAACAACTCTTGATGTCTATTTTTTTTGTTTTGCGATTTGGCTGCTTCCTTCTGTCGCGTGTGGCTCTTTCTTTTGCAGGTGTCAGACCGACGGCGATGGCAGAGGGCGTGCGTGAGGGGAGGTGGAGCAGCTGCAGCAGTAAAGCATGAGGCTAGGGTTTTCTCTTTGGCTGGCAATTTTTTTAAGTTTGTGGGCTTGATTTGGGTTAAGGGTTTTGGGCCAATCTAATTGTAATGGGTTGGGGTATTTTATTTTTATTTTTGGGTTGGTTGGGTTGGGTCATATGGGCCCCGAGCAAAATGGCTATTACAGTCCATCTATACCTCATATTGACATGATACTATTTATTTTATATGTTATGTCAACAAATACTTTAAAACTATAAAATTCAAAATTCAAAATTCAAAAGAATATAAAAAGTTCATAAAATTAAAAATAGCATGGAGTACATTTGGATTACCATGGGGTTGCAATGTTTAAAAATTTGATGTTTTAGTAAGTATTTTAGTTTTAAAAACACAACAATTTGACTCATTTGTGAAAGATTAATAGTCAAATTTGACTCTTTTTAAAAGGTTAAATGTTAAATTTAACTTGATAAAAATAATAAAGGTCAAATTGACAAAAGAATGTAAATGTTGAGAGCCAAAATTAATATTGTGCCTTTTTTATTTTGGATCTTATAGAAATTTATCATTTTCTTGAAACATGCCTAATTCTTTTGAAAACAGTAAAATGCCTTATGTAACCTGAAACAAAATTATAAAGAAAGATATTCTAATCCTTTCTTTAAATAATCAATAGTAAAATAAAACTTGAAAAATCGATGATTGAGCGTAAATAATCAATAATAATTATGTCTGACCTTGTCAAAATATATCTCAAATGAGATATCCAATTAACGAAAAAAAAATCAAATTGATCCATTTATCTCACTCCATAAAGGTGATAAAGATTAAAATACCCTCTAATTATGATTTTGCTTAATGGTGAGGTTTTTAGAATTTTAAAATTTTTTATTTGAGTTTTGGATTATGAAAATCATATGTGGGTTATTAATTTTAATTTCGTTAAAATTTAATGTTAATATAAGTCTTAAATAAATTTATTTTGACTTAAATTTAAATATATTTTATGTTGAGTATGACTCATATTTCAATCAAATTTGAGAAATAATCTCCTAGTTAAACTTTGTTTATTTGTTTCAATCGAACTCTAATTAGTTTAGATTATTTTATTATTATTTGACCTATGAATTTAGCCTATAAATAGGCTCTTTTACAACCTTAGAAAAGACACCCATTAAAAGATTAGAACTCTTAACACTTTTGGAGAATTTTGTGTTTACGTTTTGAGGGTTCTTCATATTTGGGTTTCGGGTTTAATTTTTATTTCCATCTTTTGCACTCTTCGTTCTTTTTTCATTATAGTAAAATTATCTTTACTTGTGGATTTTATCCTCTTTGGAGGAGTTTTTCCACGTTAAATTTTTGTGTTTAATTTCTCAATTTTTTTGCTATTTTTTACTTGTTCGTTACTTAACCATGTTGATTCCCAACAAGTAGTATCAGAGCTAGTTCAATTTTCATAGATTAGCCCGTTCAGAGATGAAAACAATAAGATTTGACATTAAGAAGTTTGATGGTGTCACAAATTTCAATCTGTGACAAGTTTGGATTATGGCAATTCTAATTCAGACCGGCCTAAAAAAGGTCGTTACCAGGAAAAAACTTGAGAATCTAAATCAGATAGAATGACAAGAGCTTGATAAAAAGGCCCTGTCTGCAATCCAATTGTGTCTCACAAATAGGGTATTGCAGGAGGTATTGATGGAGAAAACCTCATCTGCCTCGTGGAAAAGGTTAGAAACTCTTCATGCGACTAAGTCTCTGACTAACTGTTTAGTGTTAAAACAACGTCTATTTAAGTTTTGCATGAACGAAGGTGAGCTTCTTAGAGATCACATTAATCAATTTATTACTTTTTTGAATGATTTAAAAAATGTTGAGGTTAAGATTGATGATGAAGATCATGCTATGCTATTATTCGTGCTATTTGCCCTCTTCATACAAGTCTTTTAGGGAGACCATGATTTATGGTAGAGACAAACTCTCGTTCGAGGATGTGAAGGGTCATTTGTTGAGTAAAGGCAAACTCGACAATGAGTTTGGTTCGGATAGGAAGAAAGATAGACAAGCTTCCATTTTGGTAGCATCAAAGAAGCGAGACAAAAGGTGTCGTTATTGTAAGAAGTTAGGTAATATCAAAGTAGATTGTTATAAACTACAAAATAAAAGGGTTGCTGAGAGTAACGAGAAAGATGTAGCTAGTGCTAATTTGGCTAATGAAAGCAGTGATGATTTCTTATCAGTGTCAACGAGTGATAGCTCTGATCTTACGTTCGAGTGGATCCTAGATTTGAGATATTCTTTCCACATGTGTCTCAATACAGAATGGTTCTCTACATACAATTCAGTTGAAGGTGGAGTTATGCGCATGGGAAACTATTCATCCAGTAAGGTAATCAGTATTGGTACTATTAAAATTAGGATACACAATGGGACGGTTACGACACTCTTAGATGTCAGGTATGTACCTAATTTACGAAAGAATCTCATTTCATTAAGTATTTTAGACTCAAAAGGTTGTAGAATCAACATCAAGTTGAGCGGCATTAATGTGTCTTGTGGGGCTCTCGTTTTGTTAAAAGGTAAAAGGACCGACAATCTTTATATTCTGGAAGATTTTAAAGTGATTGGTGAAATCGCACGTCCCTCGTTTGTTACGGAGTTGAAGTCAACTCATTTAGAGCGGAGAAAACTTGGTCATAGGAGGGAAAAATGTATGATCGTTTCATTGAAGAGAGGTTCTCTTTTGGATGAAGGTTTTGAAAAGTTAGGGCACTATGTTCATGAAAATCCGACCCGAGTTAGTTTTGGTTTGGCAATGCACAAGTCGAAGGCTAGAAGTCTTCCAGCTTCTAAGCACATATTCGACTCAGTTAATTCCCTACATAGTTCAAGATAGGCCTGTGGCAGGCTTTGGGAAAGATGACATTGTGGAAATACGAGTCAAGGTAGAGATTTGTGAGTATGACTCATATTTCAGTCAAATTTGAGAGATAATCTCCTAGTTAAATTCTTTTTATTTGTTTCACTCGAACTCTGATTAGTCTAGATTATATTATTATTTGACCTACGAATTTAGCCTATAAATAAGCTCTTTTACACCCATTAAAACATTAGAACTCATAACACTTTTAGAGAATTTTATATTTATGTTTTGAAGGTTCTTTATTTTCGGGTTCTGGGGTTTAGTATTTATCTCCATTTGTTGTACTTTTCATTCTTTTGTCATTATAGTAAAATTATCTTTGCCTGTGGTTTTTATCCTCTTTGAAGGGGTTTTTCCACGTTAAATTTTTGTGTTCAATTTCTCAATTTATTCCACTATTTTTTTAACTTGTTCGTAGCTTAATCGAGTCGATCCCCAACATTTTGATTAGTAATATATACTAAAATTATACATGAATTTTAGTCTAATATACAATTTTTGTACATAAACTTTTATTTTTTGTAATTTTATGTATGAAATTTTGATTTGATTCAATTTAACACAAGTATTGATATAACATCATTTTGTGGTTATATATTACATGCACAAATAATTATATTTACCCAATATAAAAATAATTTGATTTATTTTTTTAAAATGTGTATAATTTAGTCAAAATTAAAGTTTCACGTATATATTTAAACAACAACCGAAGTTTTATGTGTATAATTACACCAAATCAAAGTGCATGTATAATTCTGAGATTTATCCCGTTTTTATTATCGCTCTAATAATGCCTTATATTTTTTCATTTGAATTATAATTATTTATCTTTGCAATTTTAATTATACTTATAACTTAATCTATAATATATAAAAAATCACGATTTGGGAAAAGAATTGAACCGATACCCTTTATTTTCTATCATATTACTAAATTCACATTTAAAAGTAAGTATAATATTTAATTTAGAATTATTAATTTAAAAGTTGAACTAAAATAGAAGTTGTGATAATTATACATTTAAAAATAATTATAATTTAGTAGAAGTTATGATAATTACAAATTTAAAAATAAATATAATTTAAAATACAATTATTAGTTATAAAGAGTTGTGCTAATTTTAAAATAAAGTAATTACTTGAATAGAACCCTAAACATAAAATATAGGAAAAAAAGTTGTGATAATTATAATTATTAGTTTAAAAAATTTCGAACCTAAACAAAAATTATGCTAATTTTATTGATGTAAAATAAAATTATTATTTGAATAGAATTCTAAGTATCATAATTATCATTTTATTAATTATGTTAATTAGTTATTATTTTGAATAATGTTACTTTGCATTAATTACAAAGTAAAACAATATTGTTTGTTGAGTATGTTAAAAGTGTTTTAATTATTATTTAAAGAATTTATATTATAATATTTGAATTGATAGGTTAATATATTTTAATTATATTAAATAATTCAAATAAAAAATATTATTTTATGCTAATTACTGCAATTAAAAATATAATATTGAACATGTAAAATCACATACAACGCATGAATTAATTTTTGTTAAATTTAATAATAATTCATCGAAAGCAAAAGGAGTATTTTTATTAAATTAATAATTAACTATTTCCTAATAAATGCATATGGACATCAATTAAGCAAACCTAAGTTCAAAATATCTATATAAAATTTTAACTAAAGGGTTTATTTTTGATAGATTGACAACATATAATAATATATACGATTAGTAAATTAGAAGAAGAAATTTCAATAATTATTTAAAAAAAATCTTATTTTTAATTTTTAATGAAGTTTTATAATCTCATTCTTAGTGTATTAAATATAAAAATTAAATTAAATAGCCTAAACAGATACTCAAAACCCAAAATGTTGCATCAAAAATTCCAAATGGTTATATTAGCCTTTCCCAGGAGTCATCTGCAAACACGAAAATTAATGATTAAAGGAAAGAATATATAATGCGTAAAGTGCATGGTGAATTATTGGGGCCATTGCCTTTATTTCTTGGTGTATTTCTTAGCTTTAACTAATAACATGAATGGCTGAAAGCTAGATTAAGGAAACATGACAGTCCACTTTCTGGATTTATAACCCAGACTCCCCAACATTAAGGATGTCTTTCAAAAGACCTTGCCACTGTCTTTTTGGGCAATTAGAAATTAGGATGGTGGCCCCAATGTATTAAGTGGGTGGTATTGTTGAGTTGAAATCAACAAGTTCGAGTATTTTAATATTTTAATATTTTAATATAAGATGGTGGCCCCAATGTATTAAGTGGGTGCTATTTTCGTTTTTATCATATTTAATTATTTTAATTAATATCTAGAAAAATATCAATTCGACCTTAGCTCTAATAAGATAAATATCAAAATTATATATCAATTTTGTTTTAATGTGTAGTTTTACACATAAACATTAATTTTGTTCAATTATAAACATGAAATTTTGATTATGGTTCAAATGTATACATAAAATTTTGATTTTAATTCAATTGTATATATTTAAATAAATAAATTCAGTAATTTATTTTTGTATTGGATAAATATAATTATTTGTGTATGCAATATATAAAAGTAAAATGTAGCTGCATCGGTTGGTGATTTGTAAAAATTGAATCAAATTAAAATTTCATGTATAAAATTGCATAAAATCAAACTTCATGTATAACAATACACATTAGGTGAAAGTTCATGTGCAATTTTGAGATCAACAAATTTAATTTGGATATCTTAATATTTGATTTGAGAAGTTTATGAATTTAAGTAAATATTTTCATTTTATATCATATTTAATTAGGGTGAGTATTTGGTAAACTGATAATACTTTTTTTTTATTCTACAAATAGCTTTAAAAAATTAACGCGTAGCTCGGGATTTTTACCAAAATATTACAAAAAAATTAAAAAATACCAAAATAATATACAAAAAAATTATTTACCAAAATAATACAAAAAAAAAACAAAGACGGCTGAATGGAGGGCCTGCCACAGGCGGCACCAATGGTGCCTGTGGCAGAGGCGGCACCAATGGTGCCACTGCCACAGGCGGCACCCCTCTTTGTTCGTATTTCAGCCCTTTGTTTGTATTTTTTCCCCAGATTTTATTACTTTTAAAAAATATACTATTTTCTAATTTATTAATTTACATTATTTTAGTACATTATGCTTGAAATGTATTCATTTAGTGTGTTTTTTTATTGAAAATAATAAAATCCAGAGAAAAATACGAACAAAGGGCCGAAATAAGGGTTTTTTTTTAAATTTATTTATAAAACACACTAAATGAATACATTTCAAACATAATGTACTAAAATAATGTAAAATAATAAATTTAGAAAATAGTATATTTTTTAAAGTAATAAAATTCGGGAAAAAAATACGAACAAAGGGCTGAAATGTAATATTTTAGTAAAAATATTACGAAAAAAATAAAAATAGTATATTTTTTAAAGTAATAAAATGTTCGTATTTTTTTCCCGAATTTTATTACTTTTAAAAAATATACTATTTCACCAAAGAGGTTAGGGGTGGTTTGGTATGAAGGGAAATTTGGGGGTTTAGGGGGGGAAGAGGAGCGCTGGGAATGTGATCTTTTCTTGTCTTTGCCCATTTCTCAGGGTGGAGCTTTCTGGCAGAACTTGAGGGGGCGGCGTCGATCGAATTCCGAGATGGAAACCAGTGTGAAATTAGACAACAACAAAATTAAAAACTAAACTATATTACCACTATAATAGGGATTTCCCTATCATAGTAGAACTCTAAATTAAAAAAATAGTATATTTTTTAAAAGTAATAAAATCCGGGAAAAAAATACGAACATAGGGCCGAAATAAGGGTTTTTTTAAATTTATTTAAAAAACACACTAAATTAATACATTTCAAATATAATATACTAAAATAATGTAAAATAAAAAAATAAAAAAATTATAATTTTTAAAAGTAATAAAATCCGGGAAAAAAATACGAACATAGGGCCGAAATAAGGGTTTTTTTTTAAAATTTATTTAAAAAACACACTAAATTAATACATTTCAAATATAATATACTAAAATAATATAAAATTAAAAAATTAAAAAATAGTATTTTTTTAAAAGTAATAAAATCCGGGAAAAAAAATAAGAACATAGGGCCGAAATAAGGGTTTTTTTTTAAATTTATTTAAAAAACACACTAAATTAATACATTTCAAATATAATGTACTAAAATAATGTAAAATAAAAAAATTAAAAAATAGTATATTTTTAAAAGTAATAAAATTCGAGGAAAAAAATACGAACAAAGGAAAAAAAATACGAACAAAGGGGGGTGCCGCCTGTGGCAGTGGCACCATTGGTGCCGCCTCTGCCACAGGCACCATTGGCGCCGCCTGTGGCAGGCCCTCCTTCAGTATGTTTTTTTTTAACTGTTTTTTTGTATTATTTTTGTAAATAATAAAAAAGTTGTAATATTTTGATATTTTTTTATTTTTTTGTAATATTTTAGTAAAAATCCCCGCGTAGCTCTTTTTAAATATACATATTTTATAATTTACTATACCCTTATAAGACAATTATCAATATTTTGACTTTACTTATAAATTCTACCGATAATATGCTAAAGACTTTCTCATTTAGTTACTCTTAATTAGTATCAAGACAAATATCAATTCAACCTTAAACTTTAGACTAAAAAATTAGCTTGAAATCGCGTGTGAGCATCTGATTGATTGTAATCTTTATTAATTTATCATTTATACCAAAAATTATTATTTAATTTAAGGAATATATTTAGTTTATCATTTTATTAGGTGTTATATGATAGGTTAAGCTTTTAAATTGTTTGCTTTAG
Source organism: Gossypium turneri (assembly GCA_008044935.1). NCBI lineage: Eukaryota > Viridiplantae > Streptophyta > Magnoliopsida > Malvales > Malvaceae > Gossypium > Gossypium turneri. The sequence continues at coordinate 23,266,203 of CP032580.1, forward strand.
ATAAAATTTGTTAATTATCAGCTATAATCATTTCATAATCACATTCTCATATTTGGATGAAGAAGTTTACTTTAAGCTAGTAGCAATTTGATATTTTCGAAAGAGGCAAAATTTGATGATATTTTGGTAACTTTAATTCCACCTATTTTTTAACTGACTTGATGCTACAAGATTTGTAACAATTTTACCTCACTTCATAGTGGTTTTAGTCCATTTCATTAAATCAAAACAAAAAAGAAATAATAATAAATACTAATAAATCAAACTCTCTAATTTTTTAATATATTCTTTCGTACAACAGTTAAACTATATTTATTTATTGAACGTGAGTTTATTTATTTATTTATTTGTTATTATTATAAAATAATCAAATAAAAAAGTATTCTAAGAAAAAAAAATATTAAGAGAAAGAAACATGAGAGAAAAAAACCCGAGACCTTCTCATATATATTTTGAATCAATTTATAAGTCTTGTTACACATTAAATGAAAACTCATTTAAAAGCACTTCAAATCATATTTAGGTTTAGAATTTAATTCTTATAAATGGTTGGAGTTTTAGAGAGTTAATTATATTTATAATAGAATTTATAACTTTCCTCATTGAATGTCCATCAATACAAAAGAATGCATCTCATTAAAACTGTAATAGTCTATTTTTCAGTACTGTCGAAAACGGTAGTTTCGGAACCTCATTTTTGACGAGCGAGTCTATAAATATTATCAGTTAATATTTACGAGGTTAGTATAAGGTTTAATTAAATTTTATTTCTTTAATTTTGTCAATTGGATAGTTAATTAATGTATAAAGACTAAATTATAAAAGTAATAAAAGTTAATCGCTATAGATTTTAAATAGGTAAGGGATCAAAATGGTGGATAGACCATTTTCAAAAGTCAAGCAGTGGTGGATGTCATTAAATCCCATTAAGTTTTGGGTTAATTACTATTATACCCTAATTAATTAAGGTTTAATTGAAATAAAACTTGATTAATTAATTAAAGAACCAATTGAGCAATTAGACCAATTTCCAAATGTCAAACGGTGATGGGGCTAGTTGTAAGTCATCCACAGCAACATCTCAAAAATCGGGTTAGAAGAAAGTGAGTTAGTAAAATCAAGAGGGGTTATCTCTCGATTTTGAGTTAAGATTCTGAAAATTTTGCAAAATGAATTGATCTGTTTTAGTGGCTAAGTGTTGTGTCTGTGTGTGTGAAGTTCTGGGTCCGAATCCCTTTTCTTGAATTTTTGCTATTTTGGTTTAACCTCTATCTTTGGACATCTGGATCATAAGTTATTTTTGATCAACTAATGACAAGAATGAGCCTGCTGGTTCAATGGTTAAGCTTCTGTATATTCTTTGGTCTTGTGTTTGAATCCCTACGTAAGCAATAATGAAATGTTTTATTTTTGAACTGTCTTATGAGGTAGCTTTAATTTTTTTAGTTACTTAATAAAGCTTTTACAAAAGCTTCCGCTGCTACTTTCGTTTATTTTCCATTTGATTTCTGCCATTTTTCTTCTCTGCTTCTTTTCTTTTTCTTTGATTCCTTCTCTTCAAATTACCTTTCCTTTTGCTATCTTGCACTAAATTTATTATGTACGGGGTCTGACTTCTCCTTCTTGGTTCAATTTGGTTGTCGGTAAGTTTCGATTTGGGTCTTACGTCGAAAGTTCTTCGACGTAATTTCGGTTTTGGGATGTTAGTTTTAGCGATTTGATTGTGAATTAATCATTTGTTTGGGTAGTTGGTTGTCATTTTTAGGTTCTGGGATTGTCTGTGTTGCTTCTGCATCAAAATTATATCAGGTGTGTACCAAAAACCCACTTTTCTGCAGATTTTGAATGCCAAAAAACATGGCTGTTGATGCCACACGACCATATGACAGGCCGTGTAACTCACTATTTTGGAATTAGAGTCCCACGGACCAGAGACACTAGTGTGTGTTCAGGCCGTGTGAGAGGTATTTGGAGATTTAAGTCATACGGGCATGCGTTTGGCCCTGTGCTAGACTGTGTAACTCACTGTTTTGAGCCACACGGCCGTGTGTGGTGTTAGGACGGTCGCACGAGCGTGTGCTAGGACGTGTGGACCACACGGGCCAACCATCTAGGCCGTGTGAATCTACACGGCTGTGTGGGCCAAAAATTGGTATATTTTCCTATGGCCGTAAACGTCATTCGAATCGAATGTAAGCTTTTTGTAGGGCCTGTATGATCTGAATTAAGCTGTTAAACTTGATATTTGATGAACCGTTGATGTATACTTCGTTATCTATTTGTATGTCTGATGTGATATAAGCTAAGTAAGTATGATCTGTTAGCGAATAAAGTAGTTTTGTTTGGGACGTGTTTAAGGAATGTGATTTATTCAGGTATGATTCGTGCTCTGTTAATTTTGATGATTCGTTTTTGTGCTGTTGTCTTGGATGAGGACATGTGATATATGAATATGTTATTGCGTCTGATATTGAATCTGATATGAATCATTAAGGTTTGATCAATCTATTCTTCTAAGCGTGGATTCCCATGCCTTCTGTTTCTGTTATTGGGACGACAACATGTCCTAGATGCTTATCATTCTTGTTCTGAATATACATGCCATGAAACATTGCATGGGATTTGAGATGATGTGAACGGAAGAAGTTTTCTGACAATTTAACGATCTGCCTTATCTGGTGGTTAATCCATAATTTTGTTTGGCAGCTTGTCTGCAATTATAGTGGCTTGACCACATATATCTGATCTGGCAATATTAGCTACAACTCTGGTGGCACTGCCCACAATTGTCTATTGGTGTGATTTGGTTGGATGAGTTCTAGGGAACTTTATTATGGTGTGTAGTGGAGTTGGGTAGGATGATTTCTGATAATCTGTATTATGATTTTCCAAAAGACACCGCATTGGCATAATCATACATCATTTGTTCTGTTATACGAATGTTATAAAAATCTCTGTGATACTCTAATTTTTTCTACTCTGGTTGTGTGATTGATATGAAATTCTCTACGTTACTTTGATTGGTATATTGTGATTTGTTTGATCTCTGTTTGAGTTTAAGTATACACTGAGCTCCATAGCTCACCCCTTTGTTTTATCTTTTGTCTGTTTAGGTAAACCTCTGACTTAGAATCTGACGGCGTGTGGGAGCTCAGATTGTTTTTACACTTAATGAAAATATAGTGAATTTTGTAATTTTTGTTTTGATCTTTTGGGTTTGGAATCTGTCTCTGAATTCGTTTTGGGTTTTTGCTTAACTCGTCAATAATTGACATTCTCTATTACGAGACTACAAAATCACTTAAGTCGACAAAATAGATTTCGATTTTCAAACTAAAACTCTAGAAAAGGTTTTTTTGTAGCAAGTTGAGTAATTTCTTAAGTGTTTTTTTGAAAGCAAACAAATAGGCTTTTAATGACTGTTTGCGAAAGTCGTATTTGCTAAATATTTACTAAAGTCAGTTTTTCAAACGAGTCAATGTAATTTCTCCAAGTTCGGTCATAACTTCTAGGCTGGATTTGGGGTGTTACATCCACTTTGTTTATTAGGTTTTAGTTTAATTAAATAATGATTAATTAGCTTAATTAGGTATAATTAAAAGTTAATCTAAGTATAAATAATAAATTAAAATGAAAACAAACATTTTCTCTTCATCTCTTTTGTTTTCACAAGCCAAAGAAAGAAACTTAGGGTTTGAAAGCTTCAAACTTTTAGCTTCATTTGATAAGTTCGATTAGACTTTTTCTTGTAATTTCTATGTTTTTGGGGTCGTAGGAGGTTGATTTAGCTAATTCGTATACCAATTTGTGAAATTGTTAAAGTTTCTAAAAGTTATGATTGATGAATGCTTGATGAAATTGTTATTAAATTGTTATATTTTAAGCCTGGATATGAAAAAGGACTCATTTGTACAGTTTAATTTTTAGTTTTTGAACATAAGGACTAAAGTGTATAATTTTTAAAATTAGTGTTATTTTTTGTGATTATAGATAATAGAGGGTTGTAAAAGGATGTAATTGAGATTATTTTTGAAATCAAGGCTCAAATTTGAAAGTTATAACAATTTCTTTTTTTGGGACTAAATTGAATAAAATAAAAAACTTTACAAAAATTTTGAAAAATGAAATTGAAATGCCATATGCATATAATTAGATAATATAAGGTATTTGAGAATGATAAATTGAAAAGAATTACCATATAGATCAAGAATTGAATCAATTAGAGGATAATCGAGGAGAAGGCAAAATTATTGATTAGTTATCGACATCTTGTTTGTTGTTGTTTTTGTCAGGTAAGTTCATATGGTATAAATGTGTTTAGGTCCTCGTGTATTTAATTTATGAATATATATATGTTTAGTTGAAATTTGAATTGGCTTAGCATGAAAAGTCTATCAAGTGTCTGAGGAAGTTGTAAGAGACTTAATTGTCTTTAAGACCACGCCATATGCGAGTCACTGTCAAAGTATAGTACACTCCCTTTGCTTGAGCACTGTTCAAGTTGGTTCTCGTGACGAGATTAGTTGGGTATCACTTGAATTGATTTGACCCTCCCAATGACTGGTGCCGAAACCATTTTTTTGATAAAAGGGGTCGACTTGACTTTTTAAAAATGAAAACGAACACGGGAGTCGCCACCAATCCTTTTTGATAAGGTGTGATCAGGTCACCTCGAAAAGAAATTTTTTTAATAAACTATTTGATTTTATTAAAACAACGAGTTTGCTCTACGAAATTCAAAAAAATGGGTTCGGGAGTCGGTTACGTATGAGGAAGGATTAGCACCCTCGTAACGCCCAAAATTGGTACCTAGATGATTAATTAATGTCTTAACGTCAAAAATTGAAAACTCGAAAAGAATTTAAAATACGATCCCTCCCTTTTATTAATGCCATTTATTTTAAAAGAATTTGCTTGAATAAGTTGAGACGATTGCCAAAAAACCTCTCGTCCTGAGATAACAAACGTCACATCCCGTAAGTTAGGAGACGACACTTGAAACCCTCAAGAAAAAGCTTGCCTTTAATTGTTATTAGAATTTCGTAAATTTTGAAAATTTAAAAGGATATTTTGATATTTGGTTTAACGAGAAAATGAAACCCCGTAAGTTAGGGTCCAATTTCTCGAATCTCCAAAACGGTAAACATTGCCTTATTTTAAAACTTTTCCTTTTTTGAATAATAGCGTGTACAACATTTGAACGAAGTACATTTGTTTTATTGTAGGAAAAAATTGAACAGGACTTTCAAAATGATGAAATGAAATGGAATGATAATGTACAACAAGAAATAACGATTTATGAATAACTGATACACAAATATGCGAGAATATGAATAAACAAATTATGGTACACATAATAACAATGAGCACACAACATATATCATTTTAACCGATATTAATAATCAAAGGAAAAATAAAACAAGATAATGTATAAAACAATTTAAAGTAAATAATAATTTAAAATAAACGATTTAAGAACGATTCAGAATAAATAATAAAAGTTTCAAATAAACAACATTAGGAAAACTCAACATAAAAAATAATAATATATATATATATCAAACAGTTTTTTTTAAATATATGAAAAAAATTGAAAGAGCCCCTTTTTAAAAAAAAAAGAAATTAAAATAAGTAACATTAAAACCTGAAATTAATGAAGATAAATATAATTCACAATAAATAATATATAAAAAAATGAATAAATAATACTTGAAACAGTTTAAAATAAGTAACATTAAAACTTGAAATTAATGAAGATAAAGAACCCCTTTTTTTAAAAAAAAGAAATAAATAAATAAACTAAGTGGGCTAAGGACGAAATTGAATTTGAATCAAAAAATTTGGGGTCTAAATCACAAATAAATAAAAAAGAGTGGCTCGGGACTGGAATGGGACGCGTTTAAGGAAATAGGGACTGACTGGGCAGTATTCCCAGCCCTAAAGTGCAACGTTTCAGCACGGACCAAAATGAAACAAATATAAAATTTATGCGGTCAAAATATGAAAACAATGAAGACCAGATTGAGCTACACTGCAAAAGTGGAGGGTCTCATTGTGCAAATAACCCCTCAAGGCTAAAACACGCGGATCCTGGCTAATCGGGTCGGGTAATCGTGCAACATGCAAAACGGCGTCGTTTTGGGGCTTCAAAAGCCTGCCCCAAACAACGTCGTTTCGGGGGATTTATAAATACAAAAAAAATAAAAAAAGCATTCAGACCCTGCTTTAAAAAAACAAAAGCCTTCCTTTTTTCCCTGTTCTCTTGCTGGAACAAACCCAGAATCCGGCAAAGTGGGCTACCGTGGCTCCGCCGCGGCACCATAGCGGACGATAGCTGGACGCCATCTCAGGTAGTTTTCGCTTCCTTTTTCTTCCTTTTTTTATATTTCTCTATATATGTGTAGTTTTTAAATAAAATGGAAATAAATAATAAAAAAACTTTTGAATATAAACAGTCCCAAAACCGAAAATAAAGAAAATAAAAAGGGGACCTTTCGTATTTTTTTGTTTTTGATTTGCTTTGCCTTTGCTATTTTTGCTTGAATCTTTGTTTTTTCTTTTTGTATTAAAAAAAATCCCGGAGAGACTACAATCGGTTCAAAATAATGGCTTTATAGCCGAAATTACAAGATGTTTATTTATTTTTTTGCTTCTTGTTTTTCTGTGCTGTCTGCTTCTGCTTGTTGGCTTCTTGCAGGTGGTGTCAGAGAAGCGTCAGACAATGGCGTGTAGGGAGGTAGCGTGCGGCAACAGAAAGGCTTAGGGTTGGAGCAGCGACTAGCTAGGGTTTCCCTTGGCTGATATTTTTTAGTTTTGTGGGCTGTTTGGGCTTTAGGTTTTTTAGTTTTTTTTGGGGTTTTAATTTGTATTTGGGCTGAAGTCTATTTTGGGCTGGTGAGATATTTTGGTTTTATTTTGTCTAATTTGAATGTGTTGGGCCCAGGCAAAATTTGGGCCTTACAACTGGTTAAACACTAACAAAGATCTTCGTTGGATTCTCTTTACCTTCCCCCATATTTTTTTATCAGAAATAAGGAGATTTGGGTTAGGTAAGCATCGTCACTTGTTAAAGTCCATAGTAGGTGGACAAGGACTTTATATGTAGTAAGGGAGAAGACATTTCGAATGACTTTACTTTCTACTTTACGTTATGGTACTTTTTTCTAACATAAATATTCTTTTCTTCTTTGTTAAGATAGAGCTAAGACCTCGTTTAATCAATGGAGGATTTAACCTTCTAGTAAGTCTTGTAGCCTTGTATGTTATAATTGTTGTTGAGTAAGGATGTTCAAAGGTGCAAGAACAGTAGGATAAGAGTGAAAGGCCCTTCATGCAGGTCGCACAAAGTTGAAACATTAGTAAATTATTTGTAAATTGGGATTCTAATGGAAATTTTATGATCTTGTAAGCAGTTGTTGCTGTTGGATTGGAAAAGGCAATCAAAACAGAAACTCTAGGTCAAGGTAAAGGTAGGTCTCTGGTGAGTCTTTGATCCAATTTCTGGACAATATATTATGATGATTCCATGTACGGTCGATTTTCATATAGATGCACATATCTTCTTGAGAAGTTGTATGTGTGTATGGTTGTGTGTTTTCTCTATGAAGCATTTGTATATATGTACTGAAGTGTATGACGCGCTGCATGAATAGGACGATGTGTGGTAAGTATGTATGAGAAATTATGTGTTAAGAAGTATGATTTTGTTAAGATTATGAATGAAATATGTGTAGATGCGTATATTATTTTATTTTAGTGATGCATGACCAAGTATGGTTGGTGATAAGGGGTTCAGGTGACTGTCGGAAAAGTATGTGATAGGATGACGGACTCTATGGTAGTGCCTTGATGACGCCCGCTGGGACAGTAAACACGAAGGCGGACATGGTGAAAGCAGTCTGCCAAGACCATAAACACATGGTTCGCTAGGATAGTAAAACAAAAAAGGCTAGTGTGGTAGATATGTGAAAAAAACATGGCCATGGTACATTCTGAGAATGGCAGATGAGGATAATTTGTTTACTAGGGTTTCTGTGTGTCCCGGGAGTGATGATGAGCAAATCTCAAGTGATGCTGAGTTTAGGAAATCCATATTGTCAAACACAATAGTTTATGTGGTGCCTTGGTGGCAAACCAAACCATACCTTTATGGCGATTTATTTGAGAAGCCATTGTGGTGAGTCACATGTAAAGCCTTTATGGCAAGTTACCTATATAGCCTATGTGGCGTAATATCTGGAAAGCCTGTTAGGCAAATTTTGTAACACCTAAGTGTCGAGTTGTTAGTTTGCTTTTGTGGTAAGATCTGCTTATGCCTTTGAGGCATTTTCTAAAAGTGTATTCGGCAAATTACTCATTTGATGAATCCTACATTGTAACTCACTAGGTCAAAAAGAGAGCTTGGCATATAAGTAATTACGGGTGGTGTAAGTGTCTATCAAATCTTGAAGTTTTCCCATTTTGTATCGAAGTTATCTAAATTTCTATTGGGTGATCAAAATAGTACCTTCATCGAACCAAATTCGTTGTCTGGATCAATGTGAATTTATGGTGTGACAGGTATTCTGACAGCTACCAAAGCCATTATATGAATCTGTCGGGAGTAGTGTCCATAGGTATATCATTCTGAGAAATGTACCAAATTGATATCTTCAAGCAATTTTGAAATAGGATCTACTATAAGGTGGGAAATCTGTAATCCGCTAATCGAGTGGAATGTGTACAAGGTGGTCGAGTTAGAGGTTGGCGTATAGTTATCTGCAGGAATTAGAAAAGTATCCTCCAAAATCCGAAAAGAAGCCCAAAATTCTTAAGTCAAGGAATTCAACATCATCATTTAAAGGTAAAACTGGTTGAGACTCACTAAGTTCCATTGAACTTAGGGGTGTTTATTTGTAATGTAGGTTCTTGAGTTGAACCAATTTTCCAGAAGGGACAAAGCCAGGAATGCGCCAAGGTGGTTGATCGTAGTGCGATGTTATGTGTATAGAGGAACACTTTTGGGAATATTTTTTCAGATGGTGAATAGTATTATACGGTACGAATATGTCTATCTTATCAAAGATTTAAGTTGTAATGCTTTATACTATTTTTAAGAGTCTGTTACAAATGATAAATGTTTCGTTCAAATCTTTCAACTTAAATTTTTTTAAAATAAATAAAAAGTACATTCAATAAGGTTTTCGCCAGTTGAAAAATTTTGTTAGGTATGTAAGTATTGTGATATCATATATTCGGATTCGGTAAATTGGGTCGGGTGTAGGGTGTTACAGGTTAATTTGTATCAGAGCTGTTGATTTAGCCGATGGTCTGGAAGTTGATTTAGAGTCAATCTTGTATGCATAAAACGTCGGACCTGACTTAGTCCCTCGGGTAAGTTAAAGATTTCTGTTAGACGAATACTCTAGCACATTATTAGTATTGTGGTAAGTAAGACAGTTGGAAATAAAGATGATAGTTTCATTGCTAAAAGAAGGAAAATAATACAAATTGAACAAAGAAACTAGATACAAGAAAAGACAAAGGTCTTCAGTTTCCCTCCTCTGCAGGCTGATTGGTTGGGTCAATAGGGGCTTCTTCTGTCTGGGGGCTTTTTCTGGGGACTTCTTCAATATCAATTGAATCTTCGAAATTCTCCTCTATTTTTGGCTCATTGAGAGTGAAGAAGTTGGTCGATTGCTTTCATTCCCTCTAGAACTTCTCCTAATCTTTTCCCTTAAGATTGTAAACATTGAAGTTCAGGGATTCAGTGGTGACCTTCTATAGGTAATTGAAGTTCACTTGACTCAGGTTGGGAGGACCCTTAACAACTTGGGTGTGAAGGACTAGATTAGATTGTAGAATGGGCAAGGTCTGTGCCAAATTTTTCTTGGTTTCATCTTATTTTCAAAGCTTCTTCATTGGATTGGAATAGATGTTCGAACTCTGATAGATGTCGTTGGTATTGAGAATTGTATTTCTCCTCCTAAGAGGACTCTCTGGCCTTTAGTCAATTGTTTTCCTCCTCCATCTGATTGAGTCAGATTTCTAAATCTTTATTTTGGGTTTCCAAGATGAGACAGAGGAGTTGAGTTCCTTGATTTGGCTCACAACTTCCTGATGAGTCTAGCGTAGTTGAACCAATGAATGTTTGCCAAAATGCTTAGTTTTCTCCAGGCATACCAATTTGATGTTATTTTGATTGCAAGCCTCCTAAAGGGCCCAGCTTATAAGCCCATACCCAGTAGTTAATACTTGACAAGACCTTTCTAGCACTGAGACTTGAGGAAGATGAGGATTTGAGGAGAGGGAAGAAAGGAATGCCTATTTTACCATCTGAGGTAAGTTATTATTCTGTTGCTGGATGGCGTTGAGAGAAAAGGGATATTTCCTTGGCCTTATTAGATCACACCATTGGAATAGTTTGCCCGTTTCACCAGATGAAGTGGTCATAGGTAAAGAACCAAGAAGGGCCTTTGGTTGACTTTGAGATATTGTCTCCGGCGTGAATGTAGCCACAGGAGGAAATGAGACGTGGACTGGAGAGTCTGTAGAATTGGCAGACTCTATTGGTGCAATTGGAATAAATGGAAGGGCAAGAACATGAGGCAGGGCAAGAGTAGGAGGAGTGATGGCTCTTATAAGAGTATACACTTTCCTAAGCCTACGATGAGTCAACTATAGACGACCACTACCTTAAGTATCCTGGGTGCTTCCTTATATCCTTGGCCTTTTCTAAGACCTATCAATCGTTGTTCTTGGAAGGGAGATAATAACTATTTAATTTTCGCACACTAAGTCTAACAAGGTTAAGTCGTCCAAATTGGCTGTTGGATCGATAGAGAAATACTAAATGTACGTGGAGAAGAAGATCCTACAGTAGCAACAAGAGAGTTAACCGAATTAAGAGAAGGAGTGGAAGACGTATAATAACTAATGATATTCCAGTGGCGTGGACGTATTCCACATGTTTCATAGAAATAGAAAGGAGGTTTCCTCATCCTCCTCATTAAAATCTGTGCCAAATCATCGTTGGCGTTGTAAGGCCAGGCCATCTTAGCAGAAGGGACATTGTGAGAATCCACCAAAAGTAAAAGATCATTTTCTTGACGACTGTTTAGGCTCATCCTTTGTAGGTAGTATTGGAAGACATTTCGATTAGTAATAACCTCTCCTAATTCTAGGATACACCCTTTCCTTAATTGTTTAAATTGCTTCCAAGCAATTTCAGAATCAATGTGTTGGCTCTGTAAGCATATATCCTCTTAGGGTATGGACCATAAATTGGGAAAGTTAAAACCACTTTTGAGCTTGCACGTGACCCTCACAAACTTGTCTTTTATGAGATAGATGTTTGAGGTCCAATTCTGGATGATGGGCTCATAACCTTGGCTTGTACTAAAGTCGGTCATCCTAGCTAAGGCACCCTGCCTTTTTATCTTCAGCTGATAGATCTTTTGGAAAACACCAAGAATAGGCGGCTCGTTGTGCAACAATAATCGATGAAATAAGCCACCAATGTCCACTAGGAAAGGGCAGAGAGTTGCGCTAGTGTAATGCCATATTCATTGAGCACTGAGCAGAAGAAAGCATGAAGAGGCAAGTGAAAGCCAGCCTCAAGTAGGAAGAGGGGAAGAATAAAGCCCTCGGTGTTGTCACTCTAGTGACACCCCCTTAGAGTAGACGGAAGTCGTAAGCAAAGTTTGGATAGAGGATGTCTCTAGCCACTAAATATTGGGTCAGTTCCTCCTTAGTAGTGTTGCATTTGTATATAGGATCAAGCACGTGATGAGTACCATTAGGACCTTTGGGTCCGATCACGATAGCATTTCTAGGACTGTCTCTTCTGCTACTTTGGGCTGGACCACTATGTCCTCTTCCATGGGTAGTTGATTTGACCATTTTGTATAATAGTAAAGATAAAATAAGGGGGGATTACCTTTGAAGAAAGTGTGAACTGAAGGTGAAAAGAAGTAAAATGACCTTGGCAGAGACAGAAATTAGGGTTCCAATAATGCATTGAAAAATTTTGAGGGGGAAATGTTGAACGCCTAATATTTATAAAGAACCAAACATCCATAAGAAGTTTCAAATTTAAAACCAACTGTTCAAATTCTTTAATCATAGCTCAACACTTGTTAAGGCTAAGGCTACAGGATACTGAAAACCTCAGGGGTACCCGCCAACTATACCTACGAGTTTGGAATTCGCCAATCGATACTATTTGTCTACATTCGCACCAATTGGAATCTTTTAAGTATACACCCTAGACGAGAAGTCTGTTGTGACTATGTATGGGCATTTCACCAAGTAGTATACTACACTTGACCAGGAAGTTGGCCACACATCATAGGTAATGGGGTTTACTAGGTTGATAAATATTTCGAGGATGAAATTTCCCTAAAGAAGGGTAGAGTTGTCACACCTCAAGAAAGGCGAATCCAAAAATGTGAGTAAAGTATGTATGTAAACTATTTGGTGCATTATGGTAACATTATCCACCACTCTGTTGGCTTGATGGCGAGTCAGAGTATTGGTGCATACTAACGTTAAAGTATCCATCGGTTAGCGATATCTAAGAAGTTAATTACAGGGTATCTTCAAGGAAAGAAAGATTATTCCCAAGAAAGAGTACGCCTAAGGAAAAGCATACCCCAGAGTATTGGTTGAGCACGAAGAGCTTATCATGTGTCTGAGGAAGTTGTAGGAAACTTAATTATCTTCACGACCTTACCATACGCGAGTCACTCTCAAAGTATAGCACACTTTGTTTGCTTGAGCACTGTTCAAGTTGGTTCTTGTGACGAGATTTGTTAGGAGTTAGTTGAATTAATTTGACCCTCTTCATGACTTGTCAAATAGTAATGAAGATATTCGACAAATTCTCTTTACCTTCCCTCATTTTTTTTACTGGAAATTTGGGTTACATAAGCATTGTCACTTGTCAATGTCCACAATAGAGGGACAAGGAGTTTACATGTAGTAAGGGAGAAGATAGTTCAGATGACTTTACTTTCTACTTTGCGTTCTGGTTTCTACTTTACATTTGTCTACTAGGGTTTTTGCGTGTCCTAAGGGTGATGATGGGTAAACCTCAGGTGATGCTGAGTTTAGGCAAATTCATATCATCAAACACGACAGTTTATGTGGTGCCTTGGTGGAAAACCAAACCACGACTTTGTGGCAAGTCACATAAATCCTTTGTGGCAGGTTACCTGTAAAGCCTATATGATGTTATGTCTATAAAGCCTACCAGGTGAATTCTATAATGCCTAAGTGGCGAGTTGTTAGTCTGCCTCTGTGGTGAGATCTGGGTATGCGTTTGAGGCATTTTTGGAAGGTTTCCTCGGCAGAGTACTCGACTAATGAATCTATCATAAAAACTCCCTAGGTTAGGAAGAGAGCTTGGCATATAAGTAATTATGGATGGTGTCAGTGTCTGCCAAATTTGGAAGTTTTCCCATTTTGTATCAAAGTTATCTAAATTTCTATTGGGTGATTTAAAATATTACCTTCATTGAACCAAATACATTGAATGGATCGACGTGAAGTTACGGCGTGACTGGTATTTTGACATTCACTAGAGCCAGTATATGAAGCCTGTAATTCACCAATCGAGTAGAACTTGTACAAGGTGGTCAAGTTAGAGGTTGGTGTATAGTTATCCACCAGGAATTAGAAAAGTGCCCTCCAAAATCTAAAAGGAAGTCTAAAATTATTAAGTCAAGGGATTCAACATCATTGTTTAAAGGTAAAAGTGGTTGAGACTCACTAAGTTCCATTGAACTTATAGGTGTTTATTTGTATTGCTGGTTCTTGAGTTGATCCAATTCGCGAGAAGGGACCAAGTGAGGAATGCGCCAAGATGGTTGATCGTAGTGCGATGTTATGCATACATAGGGGAAATTTTGGGAATATGTTTTTAGATGGCGAATAGTATTATACACCACGTGTCGCATCCAAAAAACTAGGTTAGTAGAAATTGGGGTTTGTGAACTAAGAGTGGTCACGCCTCGATTTTCAAAAGTTATCTTTGTGCATTAGATAATAATAAGTATTTAGTCTAGTGGTTAAGTAGTAGTAGATTTGTTCTTAAAGATTTGATTTCGTGTCCTTTCCCTCATATCATTTTCTATTTTGACCAATTTTGCTTTAAAATCCTAGTTTGTGTTTTGCCTTGTTTAAAAATAAATGTCGTTAGCATTTAACAAAACTTGTAAAAAGACATAGTGGTTAAGTACCTTAGGTAACTCCTAAGTGAACCAAGTTCAAGTCTCTATGCTATCATCTTTTACTAAATATTTGATCAAAGATGGCTATTCATTCCATGCAAAACCGTCCATATTTGTGCACGTAACTCCTATTTTCAATTGTTTTACAACTCTTTTATTCAAAATTCAAAGATGTAACTTCCATAGTTAAGTGATGTTATTTTTCTAAGATCTTTTCTCTCCAACTTGAATGTAATGTTGGAGATTTATGGTTGTGCCTTCCATCTTTCTCTCCTATTCACTCATTTTCTTTGAATTTTTCATCCACCTCTTCTTTCTTTTCTCCTCCTTGATCACCACCTTGTGCTGCCCCTTTTGGTTGCTCCTCCTTGCCATTTTCTTTACTTTACCTTATTTTGTTTAAATAATTTGATGCTACCACTACCAAACCACCACTTCTCCACCAAAGCACCACCATACTACCACCATAGCACCACCTATCACCACCATTGTGTCACGGGGCTAGAACTTTCATCTCGCGTTCCGTTCGACCTTAGGTGATCTGTTTGTTCCAAACTCGCCTAAGTCAGCCTAACCACCACAACTGAGGATTCCTTTAGAATTCCATCAAGGCACTAATTTATATAGTAGAAGCAATAATGCCAAAAGAAAGCTAAAGACAATAGAAAGCCACAGAAAACCATGCATGAGAGGTGTTTGAGTAAATGCTCTCAACTGTATTACTTTCTCTCAAAGAATACAAGAAACAATAAAAGAATGAAGTGAGTTACAAGTGAGGGGGAGACTCTCTATTTATAGTTGACCTCCCTCAAAACCGACGGTCTAGATCAAATTACATCGACGAACGGGATTAACCTATCCCTTAAATCTAGGGATTTACAAGATTACATAATCAAATTCAATCTAATATTATAAGATATGATTATCATCAATCTTCTAATATTAGTTTTCCTATTTACCAATGTAGCCTATGTTGCCATATCTTCATCATTGGGTCACCCAGGCTTCAATCTAATAGGCTTCTCCAACAGCTATTTAAACCGGGCCAACTTTCGTGGGCTAAATGATTCCTATGTCAATGACCTTCATGGGATACATTTGGTGTGATGGTAACGAGCTTTAAACTACGACCTATGACATTCTCCCCCACCATTCTCGCAACGACATCATTGCGCTTTCGGAATGGCAATGACTTGATTCGCTTCGGTCTCGTCACGACGCCTTAGCTTTTTCCTTTTTTCAAAATTTTTGCCTCAGCTTTTTCGCCTCTTAACTCGAATTGTCCCACTCATTTGTAAATCTCAGTGGCAAGAAGTTACATCTTTCTCTTGCCCACATTCTAACTCACTTTGAATAGAATCCTCTTGATTCACACCACTTAGCTTCGAATTACCGATAGTCCATCGACCTCCTTTCTTCAAAACTTTAAAAGGGCCTCTACATTCTTGCCAAGCTAAATAGGATGCAAAACACTACCAAAGTGTTCAGAATGTACCTTTATCGCAACATATACTCAGGTCAACTGTCCAACTTACATCACCACTTTCCTGAAGTTTGATGCACAACCCACCTCTTCCATAGGTGGTAGCTCCTCCGATGTGTTAATAGAAGTGAACCTCATTGATCCTAGCTTCAAATTTTGCATCGCTACTTTTTCCTCTAAGTCTGATGCCAAACTCACCTCTTTCATGGGTGGAAGACTCGCCGACAACTCGGCCAACTCGGTCAACTCTATTGCTTTACTCGAATTAAGCCTTATTGGTCCCAACTTCAATGTTTTCATCGTGACATTTTCCCCTAAGTCTGATGACAAACTTACCTCTTCTTTAGGTGGAAGCCCCTCCAATGACTCAACAAGATCTGATGTTGCCTTTTTTTTACCAAGGTTTGTTTTGGATAGTTTCACAACTCATATGGACCATGACATAAGAAACACTTGCTTCTTTTTGTTCCTCTTTGCCCTCTTGGCTTCGACATTTCTTTTACTCGAACCAAGCTTCTTGGGCTCCTTGTCTGCCCCATCGCTGCCTTTGATGACAGACTTCTTCGAGCACTTTAGCAACCTATGCGAACCATGACACAATAAACACTCCACTAGCTTCTTCTTGCTTTTAGCCTAATTGGATTCGACACCCCTTGCACTCGAACCAAGTCTTAGGGCCTTACCTTTCGGCTTTTCATTTTTAGAAAGCATGGATTTCTTCAAACATTTCTTCAACATATGTTGATCGTCGCAAAGAAAACATTTCAATTTGCCTCTCTTTTTGTTGGGTTTCTTCTTCCCAACTCGCCGTTTTCAATTACCACCATCGTTACTGTTTCCACCACCGTTATCATCTTGTGATTTCCTTTATGTACACCCCTTTCCTTGGACTTGGAAGACTCAAGCTTATCTTTCCCTAGACCAAGCTTGACCACGGGCTCCGCAACTGTCATGGCTTTCGACAGCTCTTGGACACCCCCTTGTTCCACTTCCTGTCTAGATGTAACACCCCAAACCTGGCCCAGACGTTATGGCTGGATCTAGCGATGTCACATGATAGGGTGTTTCAAAACTGTGTCATCGTGTTAAAACCATTTCCATTGAATTCCTTATCTTAATATCTTATTAGTTCCAAAATCGTGTTGCTCATTTAATCGATAGTTTCAAAACGTTAGTCGTTTGCAGAAGCTTTTAAAACAGATTAAACAATCAACATTTGTTTCTTTTGAAAACCGAGGTTTCTTACTACTAGCAGTTGTAATCCATAATGTAAAGATAATTAAAACCCAAAACCAAAGTCCAAAAGTCCAATTACAACCCAAAAACTTAGCCAGTAAAAATAGAATAGAAATAAAACCAATTATTGTAAATAGGGGTTAAAAACCATGAAAGTCCAAAGCCGTGGTCACCGTCGAGTCCTCCACCGCACTGATCCGTCTAGATCTGGGGATTTCCTGTGCACATTTAAACAAAAGGGGTGAGTTTACGAAAACTCAGTGTGTAATCCCACAGAAAAAAAACAATAGCAAATCACAGGGCACAGTGAAAGCAGTCCTAGGTTAAGCCCTTTTTCAGTATCAGTAATAGTTTGGGCCTTAGCCCTC
This sequence comes from Gossypium turneri, assembly GCA_008044935.1. NCBI lineage: Eukaryota > Viridiplantae > Streptophyta > Magnoliopsida > Malvales > Malvaceae > Gossypium > Gossypium turneri. The sequence continues at coordinate 23,283,500 of CP032580.1, forward strand.
TCAGTACAGTATCAAATATGCAGTAGGACCTTAGCCCATCATAGTATCAGTAGCAGTCATGCAGTATTCAGTAACAAAGTCCTACCCAACCAGCCTCTATACACCATCTCCATCCAACCTTACACTTTATGTGGGGATCAAATCAACCCACCCATCCTTACACTCCAAGTAGTACCAAATGCAGCACAAAATAGTAATTTGCAGCTGCGCTACCAGTATGTTAGGCTTAAGAGCCTTTCAGTACACTTGCTTCAAATATAATTAACCCAACCCCATGCAATGCAACATACAAGTCATGACATGCTATCTCAGGACATCAGTACATATAACCAGTTCAGTATACAAGCATACTATCATCATGCTCAACACATATAGAAATCAAACAGTCAGTTCGTACAATTAGGGGTCTAAGTGATGCTTACCGACCCTATTGTAGGTTCACAGTCGACTTGGGCGACCCGTGCAACCTTAACAATCAATTCAGTGAAAATGGGCCCACACGCTCGTGTGGCCCAGTCAACCCAAATTGGCCTTGGCTGCGTGGTCCATTTTTAATGTAACCTGTGCTAGCTAAATATTCATATATGTTTTCACTATTTACTTATATGTTCCTTCAAAGTTGTCTACTTGTGTCATTGTTAATAAATTATTTATATCTTGAGTTACAGAATTCCAAATTAAGGTTCGCTTGATGTCTTTGAAACTAGACTCAAATACCTTTCTACCATAAAATTTTAAGAAATTTTGGTTTAGCCAATAAGTACAGTAAAATCTTCAATCTTACCCCTATTTTCTTGTCTGACAACTTCGACCTTTCTTTGCTAAAAATTAATTATCTCTTAGTACAAAATTTGGATGATGCTACCATTTGTTTCTATTGAAAATAGACTTATTCATAATTTAAACATGTAAATTTTAGCCCCTAATTATTTTTCTCCAATTTTTGATGACTTTCCAAAGACAAAATAGGGGAACCTGAATTCATTCTGACCTTATCTCACAAAAATTATTATATCTCACGATTTATAGTCTTCTATGAAAAACTAGACTCAATAAGATTTAATTCCGTATTTTTTCATTCGCTAATTCGATTTCCACAATTTATGAGGATTTTTCAAATTTAGCCTACTACTGCTGTCCAAACAGCAAACAAATTTGGCTTTTCACCGAATCCCATTTTCTACGTTTCAGGTACACACCTGGTTTTGTTTGATGCTAAAACAGTCCCCAAGCACTCCAAAGCCTATAATTGAACAAATAAAACTAATTTAATCTCACATAACGTGATCCCAAATCGAACTCGTATCGAGGTTTTAACCCATAAGCGACTAAACCTTACCTTCAACCGTTGACCAGTAATTCGCACACAAACTAAGACTCCGATTGGTGATTGTGAGCCCTTGAATCCTCCCCTAATTGGCATAAACAAAACACTTCAAAAGAAAGTTAACAAATAGAGACAAATCACTTATCTAAAACTTACCAAACGATCGCAGACAAATGTGGAGCGACACGAGGCAGAGTGGGAAAAGAAAATCAAGAAGATGAAGGGTGAAAGAGAGCAGAAATTCGGCAGCAATGAAGAGAAAAATGGCAAGTGGGTGGAGGGATTTCGAGAAAGTAAAAAAATAGAAAAAAAGATGAACAGAATATTTGACAACCACCCTAATCCCTTATTTCTCTCCATCAAACTTCCCACTAAATCCACTACTCAGATTTTTAGTCCATCTTAAACTCTCCTAGAAGCACGAGTAAAAATAATGCCCACACCAAGATTTGAACACAGGATCTCATACACACCAACACTCCACATATCCACCAGACCAGCAGGCCCATTCTGTTAATTATTTGCCAACATTTACTTAAAAGCCTACTGACCAAAGATAGGGTTTATTCATAAAAATACCAAAATTTGCCCAAGTCCTGGCTTGAACTTGGGACCTCCCAAACACACCCAGAACACATAACCACTAAAGTAGACAAATATTTTGTGTCACACATTCACAATACCCAACATTAAAATTTTGGGGCGTTACACTAACCCACGGCTTTAATCCATTCATGAAGACACGTAATGCTTATTTCTCGATCACATCTAAAATTTGGAGCATGAGTTCCATAAACTCTCAAACATACTTCCCCATTGTCCCCCATTGCATTAGCCATCACAACTTTTCTTGAGCTTCTTCCTTAGTAAATTCTGGGTAAAATTGTCCCTTCAACTCACATTGGAACTCTTGCTACATCCTAATGTCACTTTGCCTTTTACCCGTAGACCTGCTTAGCCACCATAAAAGCGCAATATCAGTAAGAAACATTGAAGCAGTATTTACCTTAACCGCATCGTCATGATGCCTTTCGCACGAAAGATGTTTTCCATCTTCCACAAAAAAATTGTCCACATCGCATGCTGACTTTGTCCCTGTAAACTCTTTCGACTTCGGGAAATCCTCGTAATTGAGCACTGCAGTCAACGCTGCAGTCACTACTACACTCACCACTTCATTCCCCATAGTTGCTCGACACATGGTAAGCTCTCCCTCGAGCTCTTCTATTCTTGTGCTTAAAGCCTTTTTCGTGGCCATTGTTTCCTCCTTCAAAGCCTTCACCATGGCCTCGAGAGCATCATTCCTCTTGTCACCTTATTCCTATGTGAATTTAACATTTTGCGTACCTGATCCATATTGGAATTGAGACACTCCTTCACAAAGTCCTTTATGTCTACCATGGACTCCTCGAGTTTGACCACTCATTCCTCTACTGCTGACAACATATCCTTCAAAAGGATTGGTAATCTAGCCCACTTCTGATCCAACTCTTCTTTCGACATCCCAACAGTGCCTTCGCAACCAATAGTTTGAATACATCTTGTCATGGGGCTAGAACTTTTGTCTCACATTCCATGTAGCCCTAGGCGATCCATTCGTTCCAAACTCGCCTAAGTCTGCTTAACCACAACAAGTGAGGATTCCTTTAGAATTCCTCCAATGCACCAATTTACATAGTGGAAGCAATTATTCCAAAAGAAAGCTAAAGACAATAGAAAGCCACAAAAAACTATGCATGAGAGGTGTTTGAGTAAATGCTCTCAACTACATTACCTTCTCTCAAAAAATACAAGAAACAATGACAGAATGAAGTGAGTTACAAGTGAGGGGAGGCTCTCTATTTATACTTGAACTCCCTCAAAATCGACGGTCTAGATCAAGTTACATCGACGGACGAGATTAGTCTATCCCTTAAATCTAGGGATTTACAAGATTACATAATCAATTTACATAATCAAATTCAATCTAATTTTAAAAGATATGATTCCTCTCAATCTTCTGATATTAGTTTCCCTATTTACCAAGGTAGCCTATGTTGCCATATCTTCATCATTGGGCCACCCAGACTTCACCAACAACTCTTTAAATGGGCCAACTCTCGTAAGTTAAATGATCCCTATGTCAATGATAGACCTCCATGGGATACATTTGGTGCGATGGTCACGGGATTTAAACTACGGCCCGTGACACTTGCACCACCTTAAAATTGTTTTCTTTTATAGCTCTTTTTCTTTCTTCTTTCTTCTTTCTTCATTCGAATATCACCAATAATTTCTTTTTCATTAATTTTTTTAAACAACATAATTCTTATAAATTTAATTCTTTTCCCTACTTTATTTCTTCATATTGCCAAATCCTAAAATCATTTTGGGGTGTTCTTCATCATTTGTCATCCTTGAAAATTACTGTTAAACAAAGTATTTATATTCTTTTATCTTTAATTTTCAATTCTTCATATCCTATTTTTTTTCTTATGATAATTCCATTTATTCTATTCTTAATTTTCCTGGAATGATTAGATCCTCAAAATCAAATAGATCATCATCAGTCATAGCTCTTTTTTATCTTTGGAGTAAGGGTGTAATTTTTAAGGTTTGATTTGGGAGTCATAATTTTTGTGTGAATACAAGTTGGAATTTTGGTGGAAGAGGTTTCAAGGGTATTAATTTTTTCTTGACTTGTTTGGAACTGAAGTATTCGAGTTTGGATTAGGATTCATGTTTTGGACAAGATTAAGGTGTCTTTTATTCAAGTTCAATATGTGATGATTTTGATTATGATTAACTAATTATTTTTACAAATATAAGACATAAAAAAATATCATGTGAGTGATTATGTGGATTTAAGGTAAGTTATTTTTACTTAAATCTTATTGATATGATATAATATGTGTTGTTACTATGTGATTTCATACTAATCTCATGTTGTGTGATATCATGGCTACATGATCATTTTGTAAGCATGGATTACCGTGACTATGGATATTGATTTGTACATGAAAGCATGTTTAACATGCCTATTGTTTTGTAAATGAGATTGCATGCCATGATGCCTTACATTGGGTTGGGACAATTTGTAAGGAGGAAGATGTGGCAGTTTAATAATATGAAAATATTGGTGGTTTATCCACAAATGTGTTTCGATAGCTTATTTGAAAATTTGGTGGTTTTGTCCACATATGTACTGGTGTGTTATGGATGGATGAGTTCTAGGGTACTCCTTTTGGTGTATAGCGGTGATGGGTAGGATGTTTTAAAAAATTATGCATAATCATTCTTATGAAAAATTTGCATTGACATTATCATGTGCATAAAAGTTTTCATATTTGATTAATATGTGTTTGAAAATAACTTTGATATGTTTTAAGTGATATTTGATATTCATCTTGATATAAAACTCACACTGAGCTTATTAGCTCACTCCTTTAGTATTCATAAACTTTTCATATAGTACCTGTAGGACTTGGATGCAGCATTTGGAGGAGTCTCTTGGATTTAATTTTAATAAAATACTTTATAAACTCTTTGGGTTTGTGCTTAGACTTTGGACTATTTTTGGCTATTTATAATTTTGATACAATAACTGTTATGCATGGATAATCAATGAACTTTTAAACGTTTTAGTTATTATTTTTAGAACTTAAATGGTTTTACTTGATTTTAAATAAATTCAAACATAAAGTTTTCTAAGTACTTTTAAGTCTGCTATAAATTATTTACATTTAGATTGTTGTAAGTAACGTTTTAAAATTAATATTGCAAATTTCCTTTTTAAAGAGATTAAAAGTGATAATTCGGTTTATTAAGAGAATTTTCCCAAAATATTCATGTATTACTAAATTTTTTTCGATGATAGTAAATTATTTTGAAATAATTCTAAGTTTTCAAAAGAGCAATTTAAACATAATTGTTTTAATTAGAATTTTTTTTTTGCCAGAATTAATGTGGCTTCTGAAATTTAGCCATAACTTCTAGGCCGGATTTGGGGAGTTACACCATGAATATGTCTGTCTTATCAAAGATTTAATTTGTAATGCTTTATATTGTTTTTAAGAGTTTGTTACAAATGATAAATGTTTCATTCAAATCTTTCAACTTCGAAAAAATAAATAAATAAATAAATAAATAAAAAGTACATCCAGTAAGGTTTTCGCTAGTTGAAAATTTTTGTTAAGTATGTAAGTATTGTGATATCCTATATTCGGATTCGATAAATTGGGTTGGGTATTGGGTGTTACAGTCTCATCTTTACTAAGGATTATCACCTACGTCACCCTTTCGGTCTCTTCCTAGGCATATGGATACTCTTTCTGTCTCACCGGTCGGTACAAGTTATACTTGACAAGATACCTCTCGGTCTCATCTGTCTAGATATTCTATTAGAGGCGTGATTCCTTAATGTACTAAGTACTCTTAGATAAATAATTACTTAATCAATAAATTAGTTCCATTGTCAAAACATGCAAGATATAAAATACGCACAAGATCTTATCCCAATATTCATATAAACATTAATTGATCAAGTTAACCAAATATAAATAACAGAATAAAAAAGAATAAAGAAAAGAGAATGCTCATTAATAAATAATTGAAACACGATTCCGGAATAATATCCACTCGCTATCGTTTTCACATCAGAATAGAAAAGTTCCAATTACGTGAACATAAGAAAGATTAAAATAAAGACTAAAGAAAACTGAAAATAAAATTATGAAATATGGTTCGACAGCTCCTTAGGATGATTCTCTAGGTCGACTCCTCCTCTAATAAGGTTATAATGAGAGTTATATATGTAAAAACTAGGTAAAATCCAAAAGACTAAAGTGCCCTTTCAATTAAAATATCAATTAGGGTTTTAGGTTGGAAAAAGACCCTTAATTGCCCTAAAAATTACAGTTGTCATGCGTAAGAATTTTTTGCCGTGTAGAAGCCGATGTCTCAATGTTGCAACATCGAAACCTAGTGTCGTGACATCCAAAATTGGGTGTCATGACACGAATCCTATTTCATTCCATGATTTTGTTTTTTCGCTCCAATCTTCAGTGTCGAGACATTAGATGCCTGTGTCGCGACATGGCTGTCGTCCTTTGTGTTTTTTAGCCTAAAATGGCACATTGCACACTCAAATAGCCTATTAGTCATTTTTGAGGCCCGAGTTTCCCTCAAGAGTCGTCAAAACACTAAAAAGTGCGTAAAAATACTTATTTTTCTAATAATTATGTCTAAGCTACTAAAATAGAAAACGAAACAAAATAACATAAAATGACTTGAAATCAAGCTCATTAAGTACTGAAAATAGTCTAATTTGCTAGAACGTATTGTGACAGATAAAACTCTCCCACCCTTAATTTGTTGCTTGTCTTAGAGCAAACAAGAAAAAAAACAAAGGAAAAGATAAATACGCAATATAACTAAATTACTTGAGCATGCTTCATGCACTAGATTGGGTCAGAGCGATGATAATAGGAAAATTTGCTAAACAAGTAATTCTATCTAAATGTTTAAACGACTTACAATTTTCACATTTAAACATGCTAGTTCAATATATTACAAAGCAAACAAGTCAAAGTAAGTCAAACATATCACTCCATCAAAGGATATGCACAAGTATAGCCTTTACTGTTGAAGAATACATGCATTTCGAATTCTAATTACTTAGTTTCTTTTATCCATGCTTTGAAACCTAATACAATATTTATAAGTACAAGCAATTCACAAGGATTTGTGCCAATATGAGTGAGATTTTCTCAATTTCTCATATTTTCAATTTGATTAACTGTAATCACTCTCACTCCCTTGGCTTTTATCTCTTCTATGCTTTTATCACACTCGCTTTGCTTTTAACCCTTACAGTGCTTTTGTTTGCTCATTAATTTTATTTTTAGGCACATACTGATAAGGATTTTATACTTATTTATACTATACCGTTTCAATAACCATGGATTCAATACTTGATCATTCAAATTTAAACAACCTAGAATTCAAAAAACATACATGCATACTCGTATATTGGAAACACGAAAATTTATGTGTTTTTACATGCCCTTTTTAACTTAAAATCTTGCTATTTTGGTTAAATTCTTGTCAAAAAATAATTAAAAATTTTAAAATAATTCAATTATGTTAAAAATATGAACATGATGAATTTTAATTAATTTTATAGTTAATTTTGATTAATTTTGACTATTTTCAACAGATTCGCACAAAGGGTGAAAATTGGCTCGGCAGACAATGCTTGAAGAATAAAACTGAGAAGCAATTTGAAGGATCGAGGCAAATTTATTTCCAGCCTAAGATGGTCCAAAAATGTGTGTTAATTCATAATATAATTAATTTTAATTTATTCCCAATTTAATTTGGGCTAAATAAATTATTATTAATTAATTATGGAAAAAAAGGTCCAGTTGAACCGCATTGGTTGAAACGAATCTAGTGAACCGAACCAGCAACCAATTAGGCTGCCCAAAGCTGTCCATATGCTGACCCAAATCAGCATTTTAGCTGACTAAATAAGCTTGCAAAGAAGCCCTTGAAGAACTTTCAACCTTACATTCAAACCCCTCTAAAAAATGTGGCTTTATGGATTTGCCCCAGGCTATTTTTAGCAAAGTTGAATCTCTCAACTTTGCCATGTGTGTGGCCAGCCAAGGGGGGTCTCTTTGGCTGATGGAATTTGATACTTTTAGCAGCCACAATCAGCTATAAAAGCCACCCCTTGCTGATCATTCAACTCATCCCTCACACTCTCATTCTCTCTTCTCCTCACTCATTTTCTCTCAACTTTTCCTTCCCATTTTTCCTTTTGTTCAAGTGTCGGTTTCTTCTCTTGGGAAAGAGGTCCTCATTAGCCATTGTTGAGCAGCAATTAAAGTGTTCATAAGCTGCCTTGATAGCCAAGGACAATGGAGAATGAAGAAGGGAGAAATCAGTCAAGCCACGGAGAAACACCGGATTTGCTTCTTGTTCCCTATCTCTTTAAATTTCGTTGTTGTTTTGACAAACATGTTTATGAATATTTATGCTATTGAAATGGTTATTTTAATCAATCTAGCTTGAATTTAATCTGTGTTGGGTTGATTATATTTTGCCTATTTGAATTATTGAAATTGTGTTTATGCTGTTATAGGCGTCGATAAGATGCTTGATTAAGTAAAATCATGCCTAAGTTATTCTTGCAATATTAATTGTTAGATAACTAATGAATTAATTATTAAATCGTATTGAACTTGTAATTAATCAACACAATACTTAATCAGTGCATGTTTATTCTTCTAAGGTAGCTGAAGTCAATTTAGCATTGTATTTGGCGATACATATGCATTGCATAACTTGCAAGATTATTGTGATTAAACTGTTTTAAGGTAGAAATACTCTGTTACCTCACTTGATCTTTTATATGCTTGTGAAGATTGATTAATCACTTGGATTGACGTTGAAAAATGTTCAAGAGATTGATTAATTTAATAAGTATGTATGAGCAGTAGTTAGCAAATTATAGAGTTGCCGTGACTTTGTTCGTAGCAGTATAAACATAAGTTTAATAATTCTAAGTTAAAGGAATGTAATTAATTCAACACAATTATATCATCTTGATTAAACCTTATTTGAAATTGTGCATTAGAACCTTTCTATTTTTAATTTTTTTTACTTAGTTTTTAACCCTTAGTTTTTAATCATCTTTAAACCAAAATATTTTCCATCACCAAAGTGTTTTAACATTAATTTCATAAATATTCCTTTTTACAGTCCCTGTGGGTACGATAACTCGACATTTAATTTTCACTTTATTACTTGTTGCAATTGTGTACACTTGCACATTTTCGTCATTCCATATATACCTTTATCATTTGGTACATTCAACTAATATTCTCTATCCACAGTTTAACAAATTGAACTAACTAGTCTAAATGCAAACAATCTAAAATCGTTTATGCTCAAGCTAAATTTACAATTTAAACAAACAACTTATTTACATGCTCCTAACCAGTCACTTGTATTTCTACAAGCTCAAGGACAAATAAAACGCATAACAATAAAAAGTTAACTACTAAAAATCAACTAAAACTAAACAAAAATAACGAAAAATTAAAAAAATTCTGTCCCCAATGTGCACCCAAAAATGAATAAGAGACAAGATTACCCATTTTGTCTTGAATGGTTTGTAAGGTTAGTAGGGTCTTTCCCTTTTCTGGTTCAACATGAATATGTAGTGTCGTCTAAAGTGCGTAGTTCCTACATAGAAAGAAAACCATTTTTTTAATATTAAATAAATAAAACACACAAACTAAAAAATTAAATTCTATGTACTTACCCCACACTTTAGAACATACATCACCCTCAATGTGAAAAAAGTAAAGTGCAAACAAGAAAACTTCCTTGAAAAGGTAGAATTTTCGTTGTTGTATCGACATCGGGATTTTTGTGCTCCAAGAGGATAGAAAAGTACTTATAGGAACAAGAGAAATAAAATATTATATCTAAATGAACTTAAATAAAACTAGATTTGTTGAGTTTGTGGAGGGCAGAGAATGGTGGGAAAGAAGAAAAGAAAATCGCATGGGTTGACTGGACAGTTTGGGCATCGGGACGTTGGATAGCAGTCAACTCATCATGATGTGATCCACTCCTCGTCACGATAGTGCGATAAATTTTATGCTCCCAGGTCATTTCATCGTGACGTGTCGCGACACCCTACAATTGTATTGCATCTTCAAGTTTCCTCGTCGCAACATGTCAAAATTTTTTTCGAGCCTTTCCATGCAACATTTCGATTTCTTCAATTCTTTGACTTTTCCACCTCACGAGCTCTTCAACTACCATGAAAAAAAAATAAATAACACACATAATTAAGCACTTAAAATAAACTAAATAAAAGTAAAGAAATAAAAAAGACTAAATTTTAAAAGAGAAGCCCTTTTTGGAGTTGGGATGATCTGTATCACTCCCAAAGAAGAACTTTCAGCTGGTCCTTGACACTTTGATCTATCACTTGTTCCAATGTCGATGTATCTGAACCAACAATTTTGGTTGATTCCAATGATATCGTCTTACTTTCAACTGTTGTGACATGCACATTACGAGCCATTTGGTGTTGAATTTGAGCCAACCTTAAATTATTTTTGGGGTATTATTACCTTGTGCCACTTCACCTCCATGTCACGTGAGGCTCTGTTAACCCGAGCTTTACCTTCATCATTGAACGAGAATGAGACAAAGTCATCGATTTCTTTAGTTAGCACCTCCTTGATTTTGGCCAGAATGTGTATTGGCTCGTCTACACTTTTAATCAGAATCTGGTTAAGCTCCAAGTTAGTGGTTAGATCTACTTCTACATCTACATCTACGGCTACGTCTACCTCTATGTTAATTGGATCAGAGATGCCTTCGACTATATTCAATGTCTCCTCATGGTCTCCGATTCCAAACTATTGCTGACTATTAACATCTAATTTAGAGTGGTTGACGATGATATGGTGATTCTCGTTATCAGAGTTTGGAGCATCATGTCTGGCCTCTTCCAAAAAACTCCGCACCTCCATTTGTTGTTTTAGTGATTTTGTCATTTCCAAGATTTGTGCCAGCAGTTCTTTTATTTCCACCACATCCTCAGTGTAGGTTGACGTTGTTGTTTTGCACGAAGCTGTCTTAGGCAATTTACTAGAGAGCTTGGTTGGATATTCGGGTGTCTTTAACTGGTTTGATTGTTCTTGGACTTCATCAAATTTTGCTTGGAATTTTAGACTGAGGTGGAAAGATTTATATTCATCCGTCTCTAGAGAAAATTCAAATGAATATTCGTAGTATCCACATCTTCGGTCATGACTGCATTGGTTCGTTGAGGCTCCATTGGACCAACGTGATCTTTCATTGATCCTCTGTTGCTCATACAAATCCGGGTATACATTATCATCCATGATTAAATCCAATTCTTGTTGGGTTGAATATCTAGGCACACCATATTCTCCGTCATAACTTGTCAAAGCTTCATTTGCCTGATCTACCACAATTCGTTGTAGCAAATTAGAGTCTTTTTGGTGCTTAACGAGCTTGTTTTTCTAGTAGTTTGAGATTATTTTTTTACGTTTTTCATTTTAATAGTTTATATTTAATTTTAGTAAAATAAGCATTTTTACGCATATTTTGGCTTTGGAATGACCTAATGGGTCAATATGAGCCTAGAGAAGGACCTACATGTTAATTTATTGTGTAGGACACTATTTTCAGGCTAAGACTGCAAAAGGTGACGAGAACATCTCGGCACCAGCATCTGGTGTCACAACACCACACTTCGAAGCCAAGGAAGTTACCTACGAAGTACATTTTTGCAACACCGGTCCTGTGGTGCAGCGACATCAGAGCGACAGAACACAAAAATAAATCAAGGGTGTTTTTGTCTGCGCAACACATCTTATTCAGTTTTAGGGCTTCTAATTGACCTAGTTAGGGCAAAACATTTGGCTATAAATATTCATGTTGAGCCTTAGTGTAAGGGACTTGGCCAAGTGAGTCGTTTAGACTAGATTTTAGGATTTTACTTTCAATTTATTTTTCTTTCAATTTAGTCATTTATTTCAAAATAAAAAATTTTCCATTGTTTTAACTTGGATTCGATTTGGATCCGAGCTTTCATTTATTGAGTTTTTATTAATTTCTTTTCAGTTTTCAATTGCAATCAAACATTATCTTCACAATTGTCAAAGGAACTTCGGCTTTTGCGCATGGAACGATATCAAAATAGATCAATTTATTTATTCCCTTGTTTTATTTAATTATTTGCTTTGCATGATGAATATGAAATTAGGGAAAATTGCATCTAGATCCTTAAGTGGCTAATTTCCATAGGGAGATTAACAATCGGATGTGGGAATAATTAATAGAAGAATTAGGGTTTGTTTTTTAGTTAATTGGCTTAAATTATGTATGGTTAAACCCTAGGAAGTAATTTAGGATAAATGTGGTCAAAATATAAGTGATTATTGGTCGATTAATTAATTAGTTAGAGGCAAAAAGGAAATAACTAGTTAGTTAATAGCTAATTCTCTAAAACCCGAATTCCGAAGTTAAGTAGAACATTGACGTGAGTGACTCTTTTGCTTGATTAATTGAGTTATTTTCGATTGTTAAATTGTCTTCTTTATTTTTATTTAATTTATGTTATTTTTGTTACTTAATTTCAATTAGGCTTTTCGTGCTATAATTTTAGGTTTATTACTATTTAGCCCTGTTAGTGTAGAGAAGCGAATTTTAATTTAATTCAACCTCCATTGAGCAAGATCCTCAGAATACTTCCCGAAATGTTTCGTCGTAACACTTTACTATACAATTTAACCTGTATACTTGTGGACACCGTTGCTTTATTTGATATATTTTTGCTACAGTATTTCTACTCCAGAAGTTCACACATTTGGCATCAGTAATAGCCCGATCTTAGGCCTAGTCGGAACAGTGGTTTCGGGACCACATATCCGATGAGGAAAAATTTATTTTTTATTATATTTTTATGGTCTACGATTTCACGGAATGATTTCATGAAAATTTTGTTCAAAAATTTCGACGTTTGGGCACTTAATTTAGCCAAAAGGACTAAATTGTAAAAAGTGCAAAAGTTGAGTTCTACATGTTAGAAGTGTCCAATTGTTATGAAATTTTAAATTAGAGGTCCTTAAATTGTAATTAGACCATTGGTTAACTTTTTAGACAAAAATGGACAAGAGATAAGTGAAATAGGATATTTTTAAGTTGGGGGCATTTTGGTCATTTAGTAATTAAAAGAATTAAAAAGGCCAAAATAGCCAAAAATTTGTCCATCTTCTCCATGATGAATGAAAATAGCAAGGGAAAAGACATGGTTAGGGCTTTCAAGCTTCCAAGCACCATAGTAAGTGATTTCAAGCCCCGTTTTTAATGTTCTTTACGTTTTTGAAGTCCCGGTAGCTTAATTTAGCTTATTCTAGTAATAATTTAACCTAGGGTTTATATTTGGAAAAATACTCATAGGTGAAATGTGTTTATTTTGATGTTTTATGGTAGAATATGAAGCTTGAAATTGTGTTAAACAATTTTTGCTGACCGATTTTCAGTGACAACAAGTGAAACGACATAATCGGTAAAAATTATTATTGTTCATAAGTGCATGTTAGAGCAAGAATTTGATGTTGCTATAGAAGAGAAAAATGCTCAGCATGTCATAATACATAAGAATAAGGGATGAAGTTCAATTTACGAGCTTTGGGGAAAAAGTGTAAATATGCAAAAGATCAAGGGTAAAATTTTAATTTTGCAAAAGCTTGAGTCAAGAATGTTTTGATAAATGTGAGTATTAAATAATTCAAATGTGTTATTATAGATCAAGAAAGAAGTGGAATCGACCTTGATCGGAGAAAAGAAAATATTAAAGACTAAATTGCTAAATTTTTCTAGTGTTGCACCAAAGTAAGTTACGTGTAAATAATAGCAATATATTTTTATAAATTATAAATTATATTTGATATATGAATTAATATTGAATGCGGAAGGAAAATTGTTCATGAATTATTCAAGTGATAAAGTGTTTAAAATAAAGTGTTAAGTGTAAATTCCCGGTTGAACTTAGGAATAGAAGTGAATACAAGTAACATGTCACCAGAAACCAGTGTTACAGTGTTACAGTGAGTCCCGGGTGCTGGGTGAACTAGCATGTGTTGTAGAGACCTGATAGCTTGTGTGAGAAGGCCCGTGGACATTTCCAATGTTATTGATCAGTGGTAGCTTCGGCTACATTTCAGTGGTAGCTACGGCTACGTATCAGTGGTAGCTACGGCTACATATCAGTGTGGCACTTATGTGCTAATTCTCTACGTATCCGTGTATATTCTGAGTGTTCAACGGGAAATTGACTAAGTGAAAATACATGAGATCATGTAACGATTAAGTGTAATTGAATGATGAATATATGTGTGGAATTGAATTGAATAGTGATCGAAAGTGAAAAAGTGAAATTATGGAATAGTAGAATTAGAAACAAAATAGTTTTGGATAGAAACAGTTATGTGAATTTGAAAAATCACCATAAATTGTGAAAATCGTATTAGAGAGTGAATAAGATATGAAATGAAAGCTTAACGAGTCTATTTTTACATAAAAGAAACAGAGAAAGCAAAAGACTTATATATTTTGACAATTTTAAGTTTAGTGAGACAGGGTCAGAATGAGTTTGGAATCTCCTATCTGACTTTGAAAAATTGTTAAAAATTGTGAAAAAAATAATTACGGGCTAAAATTTATATGTTTAGAACCCTGAATAAGTCTATTTTCAAGTGAAATAAATGTAAGTACCATCCAAATTCTGTACAGTGAGATAATTAATTTTTAGTGAAGAGAGGTCAGAATTGTCAAGCAGTGAAATAGGGGAAACTTTAAAGAATAAACTGTACTTATTGGATAAGTAAAAAATTCTGAAAATTTTATGGTAAGAAGATATGTGAATCTAGTTTCAGGAAAAATTAACGGATATTAATTTGGAGCTCTATAGCTCTAAATAAAAATAATTTAGTGACTCTGACTCAAATAGACAACTTTGAATTTAAATATAAGTGAATAGTGAAATTATGTATAATGCTATTTGAGCATGTTATATACATAAAGGATGTGGGATGGAGAGGAGGAGGAGGAGAATAAAGTATATATATGAATTGTGTATAATTAGTTATATGCCTGATTATAAACGATAAATGTTGAAATAGGAGTGATGTTTATATTGGTGCATTATTGGTCATGGTAAGCTCATGAGAGAAAATAAAGTTTCATAGCATATGTGTGTGGTATATTTGGCATGAAGTGATTTCATGAGTGACTCATGAATTAACTCATGTTGGTAAGTTGATGCATAATTATAGTATTCAAATATATACACATTTGTAATATTTTGCTATGTGATTCGGAAAAAGGGTAATAAATAGCATAATGAAAATTCGGCCATGGTGCTAGTTTATGTTAAAGGAGTATTTTATGGCATATCTTAAGTAATGGAATGTTATAAATTTTGAGGTTAATTTGCTAGTCAAATAAATGACAAATGAATTGATTAAGTATTCATAATTTTGACATATGCTTGGTATATGAAACGTAATAATATATGCTTGAATAAACTTTAAGTATTCGAATGACATGGATTTAATGGTGATAAGAATCGAATATTGAATTCATGAAGCACAGGTGATGTATTATTGTTGTGTGATAGCTTGGTTCGAGAAATTGATTAGGTAAATGGTAAGTGGAAGCATTTATGGATTTAGAAGAAAATTTGGAATGAACATGAAATTTAGCTCAATTAAATGATTTCATCAATTAAACATTGTGTATACCAGAATGTGTTAGTGAATTACATATTTGTAAATTAACATTCGAAGTTCGGTAAGTGGTATATGAAATTAACATGAAAAGATTTATTATTGTTATTAATATTGATTCTGACATAAAGGGGGTTTTTCAATATTGGACTGATTTAACGAATATATTGAGCATATGAATGGGTATGTATTGGGCCTCGTATACCCTAATTAGTGACTCGAAGATAATAATTTGAAAGTTTTTAATTTGGATGAAATTTTATAACTCGGTTTAATATGTCTATAAGTGTATTTATTCTGGTAATGCCTCGTACCCTATTCCAGCGTTGAATACGGGTAAGAGGTGTTACAATGTGACATCACCACATTCGGCCCTAATGTTTAGGCCGGGTTTGGGGTGTTACATTTAGTGGTATCAGAGCTACGGTTTAGTCAGTTCTCAGACCAAACATAGCATATGTGAGTTTAGCTATACATGCCATGTTATTACTCATGATGATGTAATATCTCCAGGCTCTAACGAAATTGTTTTGTTAAGACAGAGATGATTTTCAATCGAGCTATTTTCGATAATGCTGAAAATGATATTGAGATAAATGAAATATGCTCACGTTATGTTGGAATTTGGAAAGGTAAGAATAAAAATTCGTGATATGTATGTGCTCATGTATGAAAATAGATGATCGTAAGTTAAAAAAAAAGTTTATGTTGTGATAAGCTCATCCAAGTATGTTGGTGATTATATGATGTTATGTGCTCAACATATTTGATTAAGTGAATATGATAAGCGAATTTACTTAAATAGATAGAATGTGTGTTTATGTACATCTACTTGAATAAGCGAAATCAGTACGTTCATATGATAGAATCTTATGTTTAAATTGTTAAATTAAAGATAATAAGATATTTTGTTTTATGTCTTTACTATTAAACCATGAATATTATAATAGTATGAAAATTGAATTGGAAGATTAAATTGAGTAGAACGCAAGATGAGTACTTTCGTTCAGTGATATGTGATGAATTGACGAAAAAGACAATGGTTGGACCATGGCAACATGTGATATGTGATTTCCGTATAAGACCATATCTGGGATATCGCATCGGTGTGATATGTGCTACTGTATAAGACCATAGTTGGACTATGGCATAGAGAAAACAAAGTACTCAATTCTGTAAGACGTTCTCTAATTGAATAAATGTCGGTAAGTAAAATAGAAGCTAAGTATTGGAATTTAATTAGATATTAATATTGAGCTCGAGTAAGTAAATTCATTGTGTGAAATTGTGGGAGACAGAAAATATTCATAATAAATAGATATGTTAATTTGCTTGGAATGAACTACGTGGTTATGATGGTATTACATTGATGATGAATGCAAAGTCATATATATATGTATCTATGAGAGCAAGTTAAAAGCTTTATGACCTCACCATCACCCCCTCATCAGTATTGTTTTATGACGAAAATTATCTTGATGAGACAGTTATGTTTTTCAACTGAATTAATTCTGATAGTATAGAAGTAAACACTTAAATCTTTGAGTGAAATGTATTGATTATGAGTTGAAACTCATAAAGGTATGGATCAAAGAGTATAATATTTTGTTATTGATAAATGCTATATTTATATGGACACATGAGTTATGATATTTGGATTATGATGCTATATAGAAATTTCAATTGTGAATTAGTGGTTTGAGTTGGCATATGAATCATGAGTTGAGGACAAAAGTGATTAAAAGCAAATGTTTATAAAATTCTTTGAGAATGTGAAATTAGTAATGAATTGGATATTTGTGATAGTATGTGTTATGCACATTTATGTGTAGGATAAATTTGAGGCTTTACTACACTTACCCCCCATTTCAGTAAAATGTTACAATAAAATTTGTAAGATTTTGATTGAATAAGCTTATAAGTGCAGTGCTACAGAAGTCTGTGTATGGAAGATTAATAATGTGGTCAGAAAAGTGAATGAATTAGCAAATGAAGACAATATAAAAAGAGAGAGATATTGGATAGTTCTGAAAACTACTCAGATTATGCAAAGCTACTGTCACAAAAGAAGTTAAATTCGAATAAATAATTTATTCAGGTATGTTATTTAAAGAAAGAATTAACCGGAAGTTTGTCTGGATCTATTTCTGTTAGTAAAGAGATAATGTGAAAATTCTGATGACAAAATTAGACAATCGAGTAATGTTTGTATTGTATTAATAGTTGAGTACAGTAGCTATAATGGGGTAATTACTATGATTCCTTTTAGACATTCTATGTGTACAATTATCCTCAGAAGTATATATGACTGTTTAGTTTCAAAAAGAATTTTTATCGTATGAGAACATTAGCTAAAAATATTAATAGATGAAAGAATTATTGGTTTTTTTGGGTTATGTTCGACATTGCCATGTCTTTTTCTGGTATTTATTCTCTTGTGTGAATATGAAAATCGACGGTAAAGTCTGAGTGAGGGTAATATTTTGTTTCTACTGATTATTGTTCTATTGAATATACGCGAAGATTATATTGCTTCTGTTACTTTGGATTCCATTAATTACGAGTGACATTGATCTTTCTAGACATTTTTTTATATATCATCGGAATGGATATCATTCTATATGGATTGTAATTTTTCGATACTTTGTGTAGCTTCAGATGCTGAAATATAGCTATCCTGATTTTCTTATGAATCTATGTGATTATTTGTAAAAGATATGAAAATCCAAAATCGTGAATCGTGAATTTGAAAATCCAAAATCATTAATCTACTATCTGGTAAGATTTTCGGGGACGAAAATCCCTAAATGGGGGAAGAGTTGTAACAACCCGATTTTAGGCCTAGTCGAAACAGTAGTTTCAGGACCAAAAATTTGATGGGGAAAAATTTATTTTTTATTATATTTTTATGGTCTACAATTTCACAGAATGATTTCATGAAAATATCGTTCAAAAATTTCGACGTTTGGGCACTCAATTTAGCCAAAAGGACTAAATTGTAAAAAGTGCAAAAGTTGAGTTCTACATGTTAGAAGTGTCCAATTGTTATGAAATTTTAAATTTGAGGCCCTTAAATTGTAATTAGACCATTGGTTAACTTGTTGGACAAAAATGGACAATAGATAAGTGAAATAGGATATTTTTAAGTTGGGGGCATTTTGGTCATTTAGTAATTAAAAGAATTAAAAAGGCCAAAATAGCCAAAAATTTGTCCATCATCTCCATGATGAACGAAAATAGCAAGGGGGAAGCCATGGTTAGGGTTTTCAAGCTTCCAAGCTCCATAGTAAGTGATTCCAAGCCCCGTTTTTAATGTTCTTTACGTTTTTGAAGTCCCGGTAGCTTAATTTAGCTTATTCTAGCAATAATTTAACATAGGGTTTATATTTGGAAAAATAAACATAGGTGAAATGTGTTTATTTTGATGTTTTATGGTAGAATATGAAGCTTGAAATTGTGTTAAACAATTTTAGCTAAGCGATTTTCAGTGAAAACAAGTGAAACAGTATAATCAGTAAAAATTATTATTGTTCATAAGTGCATGTTAGAGCAAGAATTTGATGTTGCTATATAAGGGAAAAATGTTTAGCATGTCATAATACATAAGAATAAGGTATGAATTTCAATTTACGAGCTTTGGGGCAAAAATGTAAATATGCAAAAGTTTAGGGGCAAAATTGTAATTTTTCTAAAGTTTGAGTTAAGGACTGTTTTGATAAATGTGAGTATTAAATAAGTTAAATGTGTTATTATAGATGAAGAAAGAAGTGAAATCGACCTTGATCGAAGAAAAGAAAAGATTAAAGACTAAATTGCTAAATTTTTATATTGTTGCACCAAATTCAGTTACGTGTAAATAATAGCAATATATTTTTATAAATTGTGAATTATATTTGATATGTGAATTAATATTGAATGCAGAAGGAAAATTGTTCATGAATTATTCAAGTGATAAAGTGTTTAAAATAAAGTGTTAAGTGTAAATTCCCAGTTGGACTTAGGAATAGAAGTGGATACAAGTGACATGTCACTAGAGACCAGTGTTACAGTGTTACAGTGAGTCCCGGGTTCTGGGTGATCTAGCATGTGTTGCAGATAGCTTGTGTGAGCAGGCCCGTGGACATTTCCAGTGTTATTGATCAGTGGTAGCTTTGGCTACATATCAGTGGTAGCTACGGCTATGTATCAGTGGTAGCTTTGGCTACATATCAGTGTGGCACTTATGTGCTAATTCTCTACGTATCCGTGTATATTCTGAGTGTTCAATGGGAAATTGACTAAGTGAAAATACATGAGATCATGTAACGATTAAGTGTAATTGAATGATGAATATATGTGTGGAATTGAATTGAATTGAATAGTGATCGAAAGTGAAAAAGTGAAATTATGAAATAGTAGAATTAGCAACAAAATAGTTTTGGATAGAAACAGTTGTATGACTTTGAAAAATCACCATAAATGGTGGAAATCGAATTAGAGAGTGAATAAGATATGAAATGAAAGCTTAATGAGTGTATTTTTACATAAAAGAAACAAACAAAGAAAAAGACTTATGTATTTTGAGATATTTTAAATTTAGTGAGACAGTGTCAGAATGAGTTTGGAATCCCCTGTTCTGACTTTGAAAATTCCTAAAAATTGTACAAAAATAATTACGGGCTAAAATTTATATGTTTAGAACCCTGAGTGAGTATATTTTGAGGTGAAATAAACGTAAGTACCATCCAAATTATGTATAGTGAGATAATTAATTTTTAGTGAAGAGAGGTTAGAATTGTCGAGCAGTGAAATAGGGGAAACTTTAAAGAATAAAATGTACTTATTGGCTAAGCCAAAAATATTTAAAATTTTATGGTAAGAAGATATGTGAATCTAGTTTCAAGGAAAATTAATAGATCTTAATTTATAGCTCTGTAGCTCCAAATAAAAATAATTTAGTGACTCTGACTCAAATAGACAACTTTTAATTTAAATATAAGTGAATAGTGAAATTATTTATAATGCTATTTGAGCATGTTATATACATAAAGGATGTAGGATGGAGAGGAGGAGGAGGAGAATAAGGTATAGATATGAATTGTGTATAATTGGTTATGTGCCTGATTATAATCGATAAACATTGAAATAGGAGTGATGTTTATATTGGTGCATTACTGGTCATGGTAAGCTCATGAGAGAAAATAAAGTTTCATAACATATGTGTGTGGTATATTTGGCATGAAGTGATGTCATGAGTTACTCATGAATTAAATCATGTTGGTAAGTTGATGCATAATTATAGTATTCAAATATATACATATTTGTAATATTTTGCTATGTGATTCAGAAAAAAGGTAATAAATAGCATAATGAAAATTCGGCCGTGGTGCTAGTTTATGTTAAATGAGTGTTTTCTAGCATATCTTAAGTAATGGAATGTTATAAATTTTGAGGTTAATTTTCTAGTCAAATAAATGACAAATGAATTGATTGCGTATTCGTAATTTTGACATATGCTTGGTATATGAAACGTAATAATATATGCTTGAATAAACTTTAAGTATTCGAATGACATGGATTTAATGGTGATAAGAATCGAATATTGAATTCATGAAGCATAGGTGATATATTATTGTTGTGTGATAGCTTGGTTCGAGAAATTGATTAGGTAAATGGTAAGTGGAAGCATTTATGGATTTAGAAGAAAATTTGGAATGAACATGAAATTTAGCTCAATTAAATGATTTCATCAATTAAACATTGCGTATACCAGAATGTGTTAGTGAATTACATATTTGTAAATTAACATTCGAAGTTCGGTAAGTGATATATGAAATTAACATGAAAAAATTTATGATTGTTATTAATATTGATTCTGACATAAAGGAGATTTTTCAATATTGGACTGATTTAACGAATATATTGAGCATATGAATGGGTATGTATTGGGCCTCGTATACCCTAATTAGCGACTCGAAGATAATAATTTGAAAGTTTTTAATTTGGATGAAATTTTATAACTCGATTTAATATGTCTATAAGTGTATTTATTCTGGTAATGCCTCGTACCCTATTCCAGCGTTGAATACGGGTAAGAGGTGTTACAATGTGGCATCACCACATTCAGCCCTAATGTTTAGGCCGAGTTTGGGGTGTTACAGCAACAGTCAAGTTGTTGGCATCGTTGTTAGGGAGGCTTCGACATTAAATTAAAATTTTATTGTCTAAAAACTAATGGGATAAATGGGAAAATTACGAATTTTATTCTTATTTATTTTTTACTTGATTTGATTATAAGTTGTTAATTTTATTTTAATATCTCTAATTTCAATGCATGACTTGAAGTGGAACCATTCCAATCGAGCCAAATCTTGAACTGGAGAGATTTCTAAGATGAACCCATCAACAAATGCAAAAACATTCACCCATGGTAGCTGATTTACCTTGAGAAAACCCATTGTTTCATGAACCACTCGAACCACCAGTACAACTCCGAAGAGAACCACTGATGGCTCGACAAGAAAGAACGTTGCGTAAATATGTGCTACCCACTTTGGACACGATATGAGGCAAGATTGAGAGGTTGGCAATTAACGCCAATAGTACCAAGGAAACATGATAGAAGACCCTAATCAACACTTAAAATGGTTCCTTCAACTTTGTGATACATTTAAGTATAACGAGGTCACCGATGAAGCTATTCGTCTTCAGTTGTTTCCCTTTTAATTGTGTGACAATGCGTATGATTGGCTTGATTCACAATATCCTCGTTCCATTACTACATGGGAAAAATTAGGAGGAAAGATTTTACATAAATTCTTTCCTACTAGCATAACCATCCAGTTAAGGTACGATATCGCCAATTTCAAGCAAATTAAGGGCGAGAACCTATACGTGGCTCGAGAACATTTTAAGTTGCTTCTAAGGAGGTTCCCACACCATGGAATGCAAGAGTGGTTGCAACTACAAATATTTTACAATAGATTGGATGGTAGCTTGAGAGTCGGAGTAGATGGTGCATCCGGTGGGGATTTCATGAATAACATTTACGAGCAAGCCTATCAATCGAGGACATGGCTATAAACTCGTATATGTGGCCAATAAGCGATTCTCATACAATCTGAAGCCATTGATAACTAAAGCAATCAAAGAGGATGATAAATACCAACAAATATTGGAATAGATACAATGCTTAGAGACCACTGTCAAGCCTTCCATGAATGATCCTGCTTGAAGTTATGTGTCGTACTCTAATAGCCAATTGAAGGAGGTAAACTACTTGGGCAATAGGGATGGAAATCCCTATTCGAATACTTATAACCTCGGTAGGAAGGAACATCCCAA
This sequence comes from Gossypium turneri, assembly GCA_008044935.1. Lineage (NCBI taxonomy): Eukaryota > Viridiplantae > Streptophyta > Magnoliopsida > Malvales > Malvaceae > Gossypium > Gossypium turneri. Next base: position 23,306,477 of record CP032580.1, read on the forward strand.
TCTGAAGTGGGGAGGCAACCAAAGGGGTGGTAACCCGATGCAAAATAGACTAAATCCTCCATATTAGCCCTCGTATCTGCAAAGATCTTAAGAAAGACCTATGGGAAATGACCTTGTTAGTTGTGGTCCAAGACTAGATCGTGATATGATCTCGTTTCGTGTTTGATTCGATTAGTTAGTGATGCCCGATCGTGAATTGAGTAGAATAGGATCGTTTCGGTTTAAAAGAAATAAAATAAATATAATGGCTTCAATCAAAGGTAATAAACAAAATAGATAAGAAACAATAACAAATTAATTGGCTAAGACCGAGAATGAACCAGCAATAAAGAATTGTTGACCCGAGTCTCAAAATGGTTCTTAGGTGTTTTTCGGTTTAAAGAAACAGCAAGGAACCTTGACCCACTATCAACTATGATAGGAACCAAAGGTATATTGAACGCCACACCAAAGGTGATAAGTTCAGCAACAAAGAAAAGATGGACGCCACAAGCTATGCTTGATAAGTCGAATCAATTCCGCAAGAACAAAGAGAATTGGATAGCTCACAATTCAAATATTTCATCTATATTCAGCAAAAGTCTTTTCTCTCTATGGCTGATTACATCTATTTATAATGCTAAAACAAGGTAATCGAATGGTCAAAAACATCCACTTAATGTGCCATAAAAATTGATGTCTTTTCTTATTCTTTGAACCAAATAACTCCTTCCATAAAATCACTTTAATTCAGCTGATTTGAATGTCTTTAATGGCTTAGAAAATGACTGTTGAGTTGTCCTTGGCTAGTTGAATAGACACCATCTCTTAACCAGCTCCTTAATGACATTCAAAGGCTTGATTAATTTCTCTTGAAAGCTCCAAAAAACGGCTGGAAATGGAAGAGTTGCTGCCGAATTTTAAAGGGCATAAAATGCTCTTTAAAACTCCTTTAATGATTTTTAAGCTCCCTTTATAACAGCCCCTTTAATTGTAACTCAAAAGAACTTGAACAGCCACTTAATTCAATGTATAATAGCCTTGAATTGTAACAACTATGAGCTGAAAAGTCACCTGCAATAAACACATTAAAATGAGTTTATTAAACACATGAAAACACTTATTAATCATAACACACATTAAACTTACTTAAATAAATGAACTAAAACATATATGCAATAATTATTCCAGCAACTAGTTTAATTAAAGAAGCATAATTAAAAGAACTTAATTTATGCATCAATAAATAATCCTAGGAACTAGATCAATTAAGAACAACACTTATTAAATAAAGTTCAACAAAAACACTTATTAATTAAAACTAAGATGAGTTGAATAAATGTCCAGCAACTCATTTATTAAACTAAGATGCTTAAATGCATGGTTTTGAAATGCAAATTTAACTAACATGAAAGTTACATAATGTATGACTTTATTAAATGCAGAACACATATTAATGATGTGCAAACTATGACATAATTAAAAACACAAACTAAAATAACTAAAAATTAATGAATCAAAGTCCTTATTTTCCAGCAGCCAAATTGAAAAACTGAAATTAAAAACTTCATTTTACAATTGGGCCCCTCGAGTTTGGGCCAATCTCGGTAGCATCGAGTTGTGTCGTAACATGATGCGACCAGGATCGCATCATACCCTCCCTCTTGAAAACGATTTGTCCTCAAATCGGGCCACTTGCTCGAAAAGTTTTTTTCAAGATCATGACCCCCTTTGTTCATGATCCGAACAGAATTATTTTCAAAATTCTGAGAACCAGAAATGGCTCGGCAAGAAAGAAGGTCATTTGCATGCCCTCCCTCTTTAGGAGGGTACCACCTAACATCGTCACCTACAAAACAAGAAAACAAATTAGTGACATAATGAAGGTTAAACACAAAAGAACTTTCCAAGATTTTAGTCACAACTTGAACAAATAAACTCAAAAGAACAACACATGAATCAATACCGGGATCAAAAACAGAAATTGGTTTTACCTTTTTCTTCGATGGAAACAAACCTGATTCACAAGGTATTTGAAGATTATAGTTTCAAAAATTAGAATTCCATGGTCCAAAGTCCTTGAACAATGATATGGAACAGCATTCACCGGGATTAAAGACAAAGTTTTTGTTCACCATTTCAATTCGTCCAGAAAAATTCGTGGCTAGTAACTTATGAAGAACTTGAAGCACATTAAAGTTAAAATCATGCAACACATGTTCGAATCCATTAAGCAACAATATACAACAACCTCCAGAATCAAAAATTTGATTTTGACTTGGCAAGCCAACGAAATTCACATGTTTGGTTTTCGAACTAAATAAAGATAAAACTTGAAGCAAATAGAAGGGGTCAACACATTGATTCAAAATACAATTTTGATACTCACCTTCACTTGACGTCAACTTAGGAATACAGGCTCCAGGTTTAAAAACATGGTTTTGATCAGTCGTTTCGTAACGCAACAAAAACTTCACTTTCACCAAGACATCACACATGCCAAATAAAGAGGATGTAGGCAAAAATAAATTCAAACAATCAAATCTCATGCAAATATACGAAGATTTCACACTAAGAGTTAAAAAATTTTCATTACCATCACGATCAAACAGATTGAGCGTTTCACATGAAAACTCTTTATCAAACATGATCAGATTTTGTATTTGTGGATTTAATCGAACAACATCAAAAGATTTTTCAACACAAAACTTATTAAGTGAACAACTCTTCATGCCTCCACTTAAAATGAATTTATCAACCACAAATAGCGAGTAACAATTAACCAAATCAAAATAAGGAGATCTTTTAAAAACTAAGTTATCGAAAATTTTATCGACAACTTTCAAACCTGATTGCCATGATTCATTGGCTAAAAACTCCTTGCCTTGCTTACCTTTAAGCACTTGAACCTTACCTTTTTCGATCAAATGGAATCGTCTCTCATCAGGAAGGTAATTAAGTTGAAACTTGTCATTTGAATCTCTAGAAACCTGGAAAGAAGAAACAATACGAGCACAACTCGCAGATTGGTTAGTAAAAACATTCCTCACTTTTTCTTCTTGACTTTCATCTTTTCTACTCGTTTCTTTTTCAACTTCTCTTTCTTTTTCCACAATCGTTGAAAACTCATTTTCACTCATCAATTCTCTTTCATTTTCAACAACACTTGTTTCTCGCACTCTTTCTTTTCTTTCTCCAATCTTTTTCTCTTTTTCAATTTTCGTTTCTTTTTCAGTTTCTTTTTCTCTCGTATCTCTTTTTCTTCTCTCAACTTTATTACAAAATGGAGATAATACAAAAGAATCAGAACAATAGACTTTTCGTTGGAAAGAAGTGGAAGAATCTTCATAAGAGTCACGATCAACTCTTCATGAATAAACCTCCATGGGTGAGTTCTTATACGAAACACGTTCACTTCTTCGTAAGGATTTTTCCGTAGATGAATACTTTGATGCATACGAAGGATGACTTGTGCTTTCTCATTCGTTACCTTGATACGCTTTAAACTCGTAGCTGGATTTATTTCGGCCTAAATTCCTTGAAGAATAGGAATCTTGATAAGGGTCTCTTTTCACATATTCGTCGAATGTTCGTCTCCTTGATGATCTCATTTCCGTCCTTTCATTTGGATAAATTTGCTCCCGTTAGGTTCTTGCTCGATGACTCCGCTCTTCGACACGATCCAATCGTTTCTTGATGGGGTTGAGTTTTCGATCAAATAGATGCTCCATTTAATGCGTAAAGGTTTAGAGTGTAAAATCTGGTATACTTCCTCCAACAATTCTTATAGGACGGAATCCAACTCCCTTGTTTGAATTTTTTCCCAGACTTCTTGAGATTTTTTTTAAGAACTTTCAACAAAGAATCTCACCATCCACTCACAAAGAAATCTCACACACTTGGCTCTTTTTTTTCTTTCTCTAGAATAAACTCACTACTCTCTTGCCTCTTTCCACTCACTCCTCCTCTCTAAGTTCTTAGGAATTATTTAAACTTAATAGGCAGTTGTTATGGGTCGGTTTACAAACTTGATGTTTGGGCTTGGTAAGAATATTGTAGGACAAAGGAAAGTAGGCTTGAAACAAAGAAATGAAAAGGTTGGGTGTGGCGAAAAAATAGAAGGTAGTAATGACTAAAATTTGGGCAGCAAACAACAACAAAATTTCAAAACTAGCTTTTCTCTTCTTCTTTTTTTCACAATTTTTTTTCTCGAATTTTTTTTTTCAACTTGATATCCAATCTTTTGAGTTTGAATGGAAACTAATTTTTTTTAATTTTTTTTCAAATTTTTTTGAATTTTTTTTCAAATTTTTTTGAATTTTTTTTCAAAGAAACTACTATACCGTAATGCCGACAACGTTGATTCTTACTCCAAATTCGCTAGCTCTGATACCAATTTGATACGATCTCGTTTCGTGTTTGATTCGAGTCGTTAGTGATGCCCGATCGTGAATTGAGTAGAATAGGATCGTTTCGGTTTAAAAGAAATAAAATAAATATAATGGCTTCAATCAAAGGTAATAAATAAAATAGATAAGAAACAATAACAAATTAATTGGCTAAGACCGAGAATGAACCAGCAATAAAGAATTGTTGACCCGAGTCTCAAAATGGTTTTTAGGTGTTTTTCAGTTTAAAGAAACAGCAAGGAACCTTGACCCACTATCAACTATGATAGGAACCAAAGGTATATTGAACGCCACACCAAAGGTGATAAGTTCAGCAGCAAAGAAAAGATGGACGCCACAAGCTATGCTTGATAAGTCAAATCAATTCCGCAAGAACAAAGAGAATTGGATAGCTCACAATTCAAATATTTCATCTATATTCAGGAAAAGTCTTTTCTCTCTATGGCTGATTACATCTATTTATAATGCTAAAACAAGGTAATCGAATGGTCAAAAACATCCACTTAATGTGCCATAAAAACTGATGTCTTTTCTTATTCTTTGAACCAAATAACTCCTTCCATAAAATCACTTTAATTCAGCTGATTTGAATGTCTTTAATGGCTTAGAAAATGACTCTTGAGTTGTCCTTGGTTAGTTGAATAGACACCATCTCTTAACCAGCTCCTTAATGACATTCAAAGGCTTGATTAATTTCTCTTGAAAGCTCCAAAAAACGGCTGGAAGTGGAAGAGTTGCTGCCGAATTTTAAAGGGCATAAAATGCTCTTTAAAAACTCCTTTAATGATTTTTAAGCTCCCTTTATAACAGCCCCTTTAATTGTAACTCAAAAGAACTTGAACAGCCACTTAATTCAATGTATAATAGCCTTGAATTGTAACAACTATGAGCTGAAAAGTCACCTGCAATAAACACATTAAAATGAGTTTATTAAACACATGAAAACACTTATTAATCATAACACACATTAAACTTACTTAAATAAATGAACTAAAACATATATGCAATAATTATTCCAGCAACTAGTTTAATTAAAGAAGCATAATTAAAAGAACTTAATTTACGCATCAATAAATAATCCTAGGAACTAGATCAATTAAGAACAACACTTATTAAATAAAGTTCAACAAAAACACTTATTAATTAAAACTAAGATGAGTTGAATAAATGTCCAGCAACTCATTTATTAAACTAAGATGCTTAAATGCATGGTTTTGAAATGCAAATTTAACTAACATGAAAGTTACATAATGTATGACTTTATTAATTGCAGAACACATATTAATGATGTGCAAACTATGACATAATTAAAAACACAAACTAAAATAACTAAAAATTAATGAATCAAAGTCCGTATTTTCCAGCAACCAAATTGAAAAACTGAAATTAAAAACTTCATTTTGCACTTGGGCCCCTCGAGTTTGGGCCAATCTCGGTAGCATCGAGTTGTGTCGTAACATGATGCGACCGGGATCGCATCAGATCAATTGAAGGAGAGATGCAATTGATAAGGTTTGACATTCAACAAGTGAAATCTGAATGCTCCTAAGCCTGTGTCGATTGATAACTCTACAATATAGAGTTATCTACAACACTTTTTAGCTCGTAATTCTTGTGAATTTTGAGTAAATGATAACGAATTTTGTGAATTTTATTAAAATTTTGTTTAGTTCAATAAAATTATCATGAAAAAAATATTTTTATTCAATTTTATGTTAGTTTTACTTAATTTTAGTTATTTTTGCAAAATTGGAGCAGTTTTGTGTGCCAAAAGAAATTTGGACTTGAAGCTCACCCGTTGAAACCCAAAAGCTTTAGAATTTTTGTAGAGAAAGGAGAAATTAATTGGGTTGCTAAATATTCAGCAATGGATGTCCAACAATATTATTTTTGGACCCTCAAAATTCACTTGACCCAATTCTTAACTGGGTTGCTACAATTGGACAACTTCAAGCAAAAGAGGAGGCCCAAAGCATCCATCGAAGGGAGAAGGAGTCCACGTGTCCAAGGGAGGCCCAAAATCCATCTAATTCATACCCAATTCAACTGCCCAAATGTTCCAAAACCCATTTAAAACTGTCCAAACTCCCTCCCATGCATTAAGCAACCATTCCTATGCAACATGCACACAATTTACTACAATTAGCAAAGTCTTCAACCCCTTTTCCTACATTCAAGGACCATCCACATGAGGAGAGAAATAGGCCTTAATTGCCATTCATTATCATTATTCATCACTCGATTATTCTTCATCCAAGCATTTCATTTCTCTTATTCTTTCATTTTTGCATTCTCTTTTCATTTCAAAGAAAATTGAGTGAGAAATTCTAGAGTGAAAAGCTCTCAAGGTAGGCCACCTGAGGAGTAATTTGCATAAGAGAAAAAGGAGAAGGAAGGAAGAGATAACCACGACTAGTATCATGGAGAACCACCAGATTATAACTAGAGTTTTTCTTTCCCTTTACTCTTTATTTTTGTTCTAATTGAAAAACATGATTGCAATTTATTCTACTGCTTTTGATTTTATAATAATGACTTAGTTTTGTTTAGGCTAAAATGATTACAAATTCTTGATTTAAATTATTCATGACATGTTTTTAATGTTCTGTGCCTCAGTTTCTTATTCATTTAGATAAAATCATGGCATGTTATTCATGCATTATAAATGTAGGGATGCAATTGAATTAATTATTAAATCCTAACCGGATTGTAGTTGTAACACCCTTAACCCATATCCATCGTTGGAACAGGGCTATGAAGCATTATCGAACAAACAGAACAATAAACCATTATATCAATGTAATACATACTCTAATTTCATTCAAGTACATTCATAATGTCCCTTAACCGAGCCCTCAAGACCATAAAATACAATAGAAACAGTCCAGGAGTAAATCAAAAACATTTAGAAAGTTTAGGAAAAAGTTAGAAAAATTTACACTGCGGGGGTCACACGGCCGTGTGGTTTACACGGTTAAGACACGTCCGTGTCTCAAGCCTTGTAACATTTGAAATAGGAACACACAGTCGTGTCCCAGCCTGTGTTCGTGCCTCTGTAACTCACTAACTTGGGTCACACGACCAAGCCACACACCTATGTCCTAGGCAGTGTAACTCTCGAAATGGCCTCACGTGCTCATGTGCCAGGCCATGTGCTAGGCCTTGCAACTTTTGAAAAGCAACCATTAACAACTTACAAGGGACACACGAGTAAGACACACACCAGTGTCTTAAGCCGTGTGGACAAGAAATAGGCTAAAATCAAGCCTTTTCTTTCACCCAATTTTAGAAAGTACCAACACACCAAATGAACCTATGGTCAAAGTGCCAAAACATGCCAAAAATATGCATACTAAGACCATGTCAATTAACCATAAGTCCATTCAACCAATTTTCCATTTAGGCACCTCAATCACACCAAGCATTCATACTTACATTTGCATCAAAATGATCATGTTTCATCCAAACAACCTTAACTAAATTCCATATCAACACATAACCTAATTGACCACATTTCAACCATGCCAACACATACCATTTTGGCCATTTAACCCATGCATCAATTTGGTAATAAAAACACCAACCATCAAGGCATCAAATGCCAAAAGCACACCAACCATATTACCATATTTAGAAGCCAAATATAACAACTAGTTCATCAAACACAAGTCCACTTATACATGCCATTATAACCTTGACCAAGACATCAAAAACTATGGATATAATTGCTGGATAGTGTGATAGATCTCCGACAAGCTTCCAACCCGACTAAGCTTTTGATAATTTGTAAAGTAAAGGAAAATAACTACGTAAGCAATGAATGTTTAGTAAGCTCGTATGAATATTAAACATAACATTTCATCTTATATATGAAGTTTATACGACAAATGTAAAGCTTTACCAATGCCACAAGATTTATCAAACTATAAAACTATCAACTCACTTATACTTTCTATTCATAACATAATAAGATCTTATAAGTTCCACTACATAATCATTAATCTTTTCTTAAAATGATGAATCATTCCACTTACTTACTTTTCGTTCCATTTACTTAGCATAAGCTTAATTACATTATCAATTCATAAATTAGTATGATTATTCATGACATAGGTAAATTCACCTTTAGCATAAGTAAATTTCTCACATATAGGTAAGTACTTTAATTCATCAATCCTTTTATCTTATCACATTACATTTCAATTGTGAACTTACCATTTCATTACCTTTTCTCACCTGTTTCATTTGCATAACACAAGACATAAACATAAACATCAACCATAACCACAAGCTTGATACAAGCTTAATCATCATCATCAATACACAAGTTAGTACATTTATACACAACTCTTTTGGGATCAAGTATATGATAAATAATTTCATAAGAAATTACATCTTTTCATTTGCATAGTGAAGTGAACAAAAATTTTTGCGAGTGCAAGTCGAGTTTGTTACAAAAGGAAATCTTATCTTGACAATTATTGAAAATTTGGAAAAAGTCTCAATTTTGTTTAAAGAAGAGGAGTTGCCACCGATCCTTTTTATAGGTGTGATCGGACACCTATTAAATTCTCTTTTTAAAAGAAAACTTATTTTTTAAAATTCCTTTACAAAGAGTCGATCTTAGGTCTGCATCAAAATCTAGAGAAAATAGAGTTCGGGAGTCGGTTATGCACGAGGAAGGTATTAGCACTCTCGTGATGCCCAAAATCGGTATCTAGTTAAGCGCGCGTTGTCTTAATTTTCAAAATTACAAGTTCAATTTAATATTTGATCATGATCTGATTAAAAAATGATAATTTTGATAAATTACATATTATTGTATTATATATGTTTTAAATTGAAATTTCGATGATTTACGAGTAAAAATAAAAATTTTATTTTTTAATGAGAAAATTTTTGAATTTTTTAATTTTTAGAAGCGCGTTCCATATTTAACAAAAATCAATGATATATACCCAACATAGCTGTGAAATCAATCACTTAATGCTAAATTGGTTCGTTGCCTTAGGTATTGAAATTATTTAAATTTAAAATTGTAAATGAAGTAAACATAATAATATTTCAAAAAGGCTACTAAAAAATGCTAATTTAATTAAAATGGGATGTCTTTTAAATACATGGACTAAATTTAAAATGGATTAAAGTTTACAAAAAGCCCAAGGTTATGGACTTGAACCGATGCAAATCTGGCCTCTTTTCTCTCTTTTTTTTCACTTCGGGCTACTGCTGGACAGGCTGTCTAGATTGGGCTAGGACTGGAGTGGGTCTGCTATTAGACGGGCTGACTGGATTGGGCTTGCTACTGTTGTTGGATCTACTGGGTTGGTATCCTGCTGTTAGGTTGAGTGGATTGGGCTGCTGCTGCTGTTGGGTCTGCTGGGTTGGGCCACTACTGGGTCTGACTCAATTCAGGTCGGGTCGGACGGTGGTATGGGTTGGTGAAGTGGGTCGAGTCGGACCCGACTATTTCTCATCCTCTTTCTTTCTTCTTTTTTCTTCTTTATCTCTTTCCTATACCCTAGCCTCTTTTCAACTCACTTACTACCATTTACAGCTGTCGGAGCTCCTACCGGGCACCACCAAAACACTTCTCTCCATCATCTCTCTTCAAATGGTCGGTTAGTTTTCCAAGAATTCGACCCAAATTTGATGAAACAAAAGGCCAAAGCTTCGATCTCTTTCTTTCTTCGATCTCCCTTTTACACCATCAGATCACCATCGGTGTGGTACGTCGTGCCGTGGTTTGTCTTACCACCATTGGGATCGTCAAACAGAGATCTAGAGTTACAAACCCGAACTCGAACAAATAAGTCATTTGACTTCCTTTCTATTTTTTTGCTTCTCTTCTTTTTTGTTACTGATTTTGGGTTATTTGCTTTTGGTTACTACTTTCAGTTATTTGGTTTTGCTAGGTTTGGGATGTTGAGTGGAGGTGATGAGTCGGGCAATGATGGTGGTGCCCGAATGGTGAGGTGATAGAGGGTACTGCTACAGTGGTACCAAGATGGTTGATTTTTAGAGGCTCGGTTTCGGTTGAGGGAGGGAGAGAATGATGATCGGTGATGGAGGGCCACTGGTGATCCCCGAGAGAGGGGCCAGAGGTGATGGAGAAAAATGGTGAGAAAGGCCAAGAGTCGGTGATTGTTGGTAGGGATGATGGAGTGTTGGGAATGGTAAGGCAGTGAGGGTGATGGGCAGTCGTGGTGGTGGTCCGGGGAAATGGCCGTGGCGACTGGAAGGTAAAGAAAGATTTTCCTCATTTCTTTTTCAGAAGCTTTCTCTTTCTTTTTTTTCCTTTTTTTTTTTTGTTGCTCCCAAAAATCTTCTTTTATGCAGATCCCCCCTTCTCCCTCTCTGTTTTTAGGTAGAAATGGAGGGACAAGGGCCATCATGAGCCTAGGCCGGCCGCCGAAAATAGCTGAGGGTGGGAGTGTGAAGTACGACTGGCTGCTGCTAGGGGACAGTCTGACGCTCCAGAAGGACTGGATTGTAGAGGACGCAAAGCTCATAGGGCTAAAATGTAATTTTTGAAAAATTAAGGGGCCAAAATGTAAATAGTATTCTTGTATATTTGTTCTAATTTTCGTTTTCATTTTTTATTAGTATTCTTTTTTTCATTTTTTCTTTTTTTAAAATTAATATAACATAAAAACTAAAAACACTTATGGGCTAAAGCCCAAACAAGTCCAAAATTAGATTGGTATAAGCCCAATTATCTAATCACAACAGGCACAATCATTAGGCCCATATGAGACAAGCCCAAACCCTAAATCCATTGATCCAAAAAATACTTCGAGCTCAAATTATCCAAACCCATCATTTTGGAACTAAAAAAATTAAAACACGAGATCTGAACCGGAAAAAATTCAGTGATTACAGCCACCCCTCTTTGCTCATCGCTGTGAAATAGGGATAGAGTAAAGACTTAAAAGCACTGAATTTTTTTCGATTGTTCGATTTTTCTCTCTTTTTTTTGAAAAAGGAACTTGACTCACGGTGCAACTTTTGAAAGTAACGATTACTTCGAAAAAACATCCACTTGACAATGAACTAGAAATTAAAATACCTCAGCGAGTAATAAAAAAATGAAACGGATTAGGGTGGAACTAGAGTTTTGAAAACAAATAAAAGACTGAAATTTAAAATACCTCGGCATGCAACCCAAAGCTCCACTGACCTCTCAGATCATGAGTTGATCTTTGAAAAATAGAAATTAAAAAATACCTCGACGTTTGACCCGAGGCTCAACTCACCTCTCGGATTATGAGTTGATTTTTGAAAAATTAGAAAGGAAATGATTCTTAAAAGAATCAGATTTTCGAAAAAGATCATCAGGTGAAACTCAAAAGCCTTATTTTTTCACTGATTCAGCACAGCTACTACCCAAAATCCCTTATTCTACTGGGATACCTATATATGTCATGTATAATGTTATCATGATATGCACGTATTTGTCCTAAATGCTTTTATACCTACATGATCATGTCGTGCACTTGGGCTGTTTTTCACACTCACCTAGATGCCCCTTTTTTTTTTTGAATTTTCGTGAGGGCCCATATTCTTCTCTATTATTTCCTCAACCCTTGACTTTTCTCTCAGGTTTTGTACTCCTCCTCAAGTTTTGTGAGTAACCCACATTTTTTTGTATATCACCCTCCTGCCCCCTGTTGAACTTTGTTCTTGCTTCGAGGCCCTTATACTTATCAAATTCTCATCCGGGCAATACTCAACATTCCTTTTGTTTAGAATATTTCATTTTACTATTTATCATTTAAATAAACCAAACAGGAGATGCTTAAAAATGACAAAGTAGACATGAAGGAAATACCTCACATTCATATTTTATTTCAAAAGCAACACAAAATGAAAATTGACAAGGAATAGTTCAATAAAGAAAGTGTCACAAAGAAAAGAAACAAATTTAATGGTCATGAATGCCCTAGATATCCAACACATGAACTTCTCCATGTTTCTTCATCAAGGATCTTTTCGAACATGGCTTCTTGTGTAAAAGATTTCGAGCTTCTGAGAATGCTTCAAATGTTACAATTTAATGGTCATGAATGCCCTAGATATCCAACGCATGAACTTCTCCATGTTTATTCATCAAGGATCTTTTCGAGCATGGCTTCTTGTGTAAAAGATTTCGAGCTTCTGAGAATGCTTCAAATGTTGTAACTTCGTCTTTAAAACTCCCTATTCAAGTCATCTTGGTCCTTAAGTTCAAACCTACTTCGTTAAGACACCTTTTTGGGTTTTCATCTTAATCCTTTTTGTTTATCAAGATGTCCTTTTTGGGTTTTCATCTTGATTTGATTTGATTGTTTTTTTTTATGCATAATATTTCTTCACAACATCTGAGTTCACTGGATTAGGTAACTCTTTCCCATCCATCTCAGTGAGAATCTGAGCTCCTCTCGAGAAGGCCTTTTTTACAACGTACAGTCCTTCCCAATTTGGTGTCCATTTTCCTCGAAAGTCTTTTTGTATTGAGAGGATCTTTCTTAGTACAAGCTCTCCTTCACAGAATTCTCTTGGCCGTACCTTTTTGTCATGATCCGTGATCATTCTCTTCTGGTACATTTGTCCATCACAAATTGCCTTCAAGCGTTTTTCTTCGATAAGGTTTAGCATATCATATCTAGCTTAAACCCATGTTGATTCTTCTAGTTTTGATTCCATCAAGATGCGTAGGGATGAGATCTCAACTTCGATGGGCAGAACAACTTCCATTTCGTAGACCAGAGAGAAAGGAGCTGCTCCCGTAGATGTCCGCATAGAGGTGCGGTATGCGTACAAAGTGAATGGTAGCTTCTCGTGCCAATCTTTATATGTCTTAGTCATCTTTCTGATAATTCTCTTAATGTTTTTGTTAGCCACTTCTACTGCTCCGTTCATTTCCGAGTGATAGGGTGAGGAGTTATGATGCTTTATTTGAAATTGCTCACACACTTATTTAATCATCTTGTTGTTCAAATTCAAAGCATTATCTAAAATGATATTTTCAGGCAAACCATATTGGCATATAATCTCCTTTTTTAGGAACCTGCAGATTGCGGTCTTCGTCACGTTAGCAAACGAAGTAGTTTCTACCCATTTTGTGAAGTAATCTATAACCACAAAGATTAATCGATGCCCATTAAATGCCTTCGGGGAAATTGGCCCTATAACATCCATGCCCCCACATAGAAAAAGGACATGGAGAAGTCATGACATGAAGGGGCTGCATGAATTTTATCGCTGTAAATTTGACACTTGTGACACTTTAATGTGTAACTAATACAGTCCCTTTCTATCGTCAGCCAATAATAACCAAGTCTCATAATCTTCCTAGCGATAGTGAAACCATTGGCGTGCGTTCCACAAATTCCTTCATGGATATTTTCTAGTATTTTTCTGGCTTCAATAGTGTCCACCCATCTTAGGAGCAGTTGATCTTTTCCTCTTTTGTATAGAATATCCCGATCAAGAACAAATCCAATCGCCATTCTCCTGATTGTCCTTTTGTCATTCTCGTTTGCTTGCTCGAGATACCTTTGATTCTTGATATACTGCAAGATATCATGGAACCATGGTCGTCCATCTGACTCTTTCTCAATGCTAAAAAAATGTGCGGAGGCCTCATATATGCTCATTTGGAGAGGCATTATTCCAGTTTCTCTGTTTGCTTTGAATATTGAAGCCAAAGTGTCAGCCAATTGGTTTTTTTCTCATTGGAAGTAGTTAAAAGTCACTCCTTTGAATTCTTTGACCAGTTCTGCAACAAGATCACGATATTTGACTAATTTTGAATCCCTTGCTTCCCAATCTGCACGGATTTGATAAATACTAATGATGAGTCCCTGTACACCTTTAAAATTTTAATTTTCTGTTTGATAGCTGCACGAGGTCCCATGATGCAAGCTTCATATTCCGCTATATTATTGGTACAAAAGAAATTCAATTTGGCAGTGAGTGGGTAATGGTTCCATTTCGGTGACACTAAGATTGCTCCTATCCCGTGCCCCAATGCGTTCGATGCACCATCAAAGCTCATCTTCCATGGTTTCTCTTTTGGTGGTTCACCCTCCTTTTCGAAAATGCACATCAAGTCTTCATCTGGGAAATCGAATCTCAAAGACTCGTACTCCTCCATTGCTCGACTTGCCAAGAAGTCAGCTATTGCGCTTCCCTTTATTGACTTTTGGCTCACATATGTGATGTCATACTCAGACAATAGGATCTGTCATCGTGTCATTCTCTTTAAGAGTGCAGGTGATTCCATCATGTACTTTATTGGGTTTATTTTTGAAATTAACCATGTTGTATGATACAACATGTATTGTTTGAGCCTCCGAACTACCCAAACCAATGCGCAACATAAATTTTCAATTGACGGGTACTTTGCCTCATACTCTGTGAACTTTTTACTGAGGTAGTAAATCGTCTTTTCTCTTTTCCTTGACTCATCATGTTGCCCCAGTATGCAACCCATTGAGTTTTTGAACACGATCAGATACAATATTAAAGGTTTTATAGGGGTCGGTGGTACTAGCACCGGGGGACTAGACAAATACTATTTTATCTTGTCGAAGGCCATTTGGCACTCCTCGTTCCATTCCCCGGATTATGTTTTTGAAGGAGTCAAAAAATTGGGTCACACTTGTTGGTAAGTTGAGCAATGAATCGAGCAATGTAATATAACCTTCCTAAAAATCCTCTGACTTCTTTTTGTGTGCGCAGAGGTGGCAATTCTTGTATGGCTTTTATCTTATTCGGATCAACCTCAATACCTCTCTCGCTGACAATGAAACCTAGCAGTTTTCCTGAGATAGCCCCAAACGTACACTTGGCTGGGTTAAGCTTCAACTGGAATTTTCTTAATCTTTCGAACAACTTCTTGAGATTCCTAACAAGCTCTTTTTCTTCTCGAGATTTGGCAATCATACCATTGACATAAACTTCTGTTTCTTTATCCATCATGTCATGGAACAACATCACCATGGCTCTCTGATATGTTGCCCTACCATTCTTTAATCTGAACGGCATCACCTTATGGCAGAACATTCCCTACATTGTTATGAATATGGTTTTCTCCATATCCTCGGGAGCCATCTTTATCTGATTATAACCCGAGAAACCATCCATGAAAGAAAAAATGAATTTTTTACTGTATTATCCACCAACGTATCGATGTGTGGCAAAGGAAAATTATCCTTAGGGCTTGCTCGATTCAAATCGCGATAATCCATGCACATCCTTACCTTGTCGTCTTTCTTCAGTACTGGGACTATGTTTGTAACACCCCTTACCCGTATTCCTTACCGAAACAGAGTATGAGGTATTACTAGAACTCAAATACTTATAGTTTTTTTTTAAAATTTCGGCAGCATTTCTGCTTATTTTTACATAAAGCCCCCTGCAAATTTCCAAAGACAATTTCAAACAACTTCAATATTTTCAGCCAATTACAATTATATGTTCAGACATAATTTATCCATTAATAAATACCAACATATTAAACTGAACAATACTATATATACATATTTATACCACATTACACAAAGTCATCTATACATGCCATGTTTCAAAACTGTTGATTGCCAAAATACCCAAAAGTTGATGATAGTGTGGGTGATGTTCTGACTTCGTCCAATTTCCAGGCTGATCGATGTCACTACAATCAAGGGAAAATAAAGAAGAGTAAGCATATAGCTTAGTAAGTAAACACATGACAAATAAATAAATTTCTCACATGATTACAAAGTAACATAATTTCAACCACACAAAAATTTCATTGTTTGCTCAACTTCCAGCCAGCTATTTTTCTGTGTCACAGTCAGAAATATATTTTTATCTAGAGCTACAGGGCTCCAAATTAAGTTTTGTAAATTTTCCCAAAACATAGACTCATATACCTTTCTGTCATAAAATTTTCAAAATTTTTGGCTTAGCCAATTAGTACATTTTATGTTCTAAAGATTTCCCTATTTCATTGCCCAATAGTTCTGACCTCTCCTTACTAAACTTTACTTATCTCCCTGTAAAAAATTAAAATAATGTTTTTGTTTCTTTCTCTTAAAAATAGATTCATTAAAGAATACAAGTATGTAAATATCAAGCCATAATTATTTTTGTACCATTTTTGGTGATTTTCCAAATTTTGAATAGGGGATTTCGAAATCAATCCAACCCTGTCTCAATAAAATTTAAATGTCCCCAACTATACAACTCCTTTACTTGCTCTGTTCCTTTCATATAAAAATAGACTCATTCAGCTTCAATTTCATATATTATTCAGCCTTTAATTAATTTTCCACCATTTATGGTGATTTTTCAAAGTTGCCCAACTGTTGTTATACAAAACAGTTTTATATTTAAATTTGCTCTTTTGAAGTTTTGGTATTTCCTTTCACCTTACACATGGGTTGATTAAGTATCACACCCAATATTCCTCACATTACCTTGTCCACCATATATAAGTATTCACCTTTCCAATTTTCCTGTTGAACACTCGGAATGTTATCCGTTATAGGTGGATTCAGCACTTAGCAACCACTTTTCACATTCAAAAATACGGTGGAATCAGCACTTAGCAACCACCAATGAATCGGGGAAACAACACTTAGCAACCCCTTTCACATTTAAGATACGGTGGGATCAGCACTTAGCAACCACCAATGATTCAGGGAATCAACACTTCGCAACCCCTTGGGGGAATCAGCACTTAGCAACCCCTTTATATTCAATGTACTCCGGCCTATTCCAAGTGTTCAACTGAAAACCGTGTTTTTCAACACTTTACCACCTTTCCCAACTTAACCACATTTTTAGGATCTTCGTCAATTAATTATTTTATGTTCAATTAAATCTCAACAAATATTAAATAATATCAAAACAATGCATTAATTCACATTTTTACTTACCTCGGTGCAAAATATCATCATTTTGTAATTTACTCCACTATCTTCTCTTTTCCCTGTTTGAGGTAGTCTTCTCGTCTTTCTTGATCTATAATAGAAAATTTAACTCATTTAATGTTCACATTTATTAAAATAGTCCTCCACCCAACTTTTTGTAAAGTTACAATTTTACCTCCAAACTTTTGCATATTTACACTTTCGTCCCTAAGCTCGGAAATTAAACTTCATCTCTTATTCTTATGTTTTATGACATGCTGAACATTTTTCCCTTCTATGGAAACATCAAATTCTCACTCTAACACACACTTTTGAACATTAATTATTTTTACCGATTATGTCAATTTACCCGTTTTCGTTTAAAATCGCTTAGCAAAAGTTGTTTAACATAATTTCTAGCTTCATATTCTACCATAAAACAGCAAAATAAACACATTTCACCTATGGGTATTTTTCCAAATATGAACCCTAACATGAATTATTGATAAAATAAGCTAAACAGAGCTACGAGGATTTCAAAAATGCGAAGAACATTAAAAACGGAGCTAGGATGCACTTACTATGAGCTTGAGAAAGTGAAGAAACCCTAGCTATGGATTCCTTCTAAATTTGGCAGCAAGCTATGGAGAAGATGATGATTTTGTCATCTTTTTCCCTTTTTATTCTTTTTATTTCCAAATGACTAAAATGCCCCCATTTAAAAAAATCTATTCACCCATTTCTTAAGTCTATTTTTGTCCATCAATTAACTAATGGTCTAATTACCATATAAGGACCCCCAATTTATAATTTCATAACAATTAGACACTTCTAACATGTAGAACTCAACTTTTGCACTTTTAGAATTTAGTCCTTTTGACTAAATTAAGTGCCCAAACGTCGAAATTTTCGAACGAAATTTTCACAAAATTTTTCCGTGAAATTGTAGACCATAAAAATATAATGATAATAATATTTTCCCTCGTTGGATTTGTGGTCCCGAAACCACTGTTCCGACTAGGCCAAGAATCGGGCTGTTACAATTCTCCCCCCTTAGGGATTTTCGTCCTCGAAAATCTTACCGGAAAAGAGGTTTGGGTACTGTTTCCTCATAACTTCCACCGGTTCCCACGTAGCCTCTTCCATTCCATGTTTTTGCCATAACACTTTCACTAATGCTACAGTTTTATTTCTTAACTGTTTGACCTCTCGAGCCAGAATCTTTATCGGTTCCTCCTCATAAGTCATATCCGGTCGAACTTCAATTTCTGTAGGAGAAACTATATGTGAAGGATCAGAACGATAGCGTCGTAACATCGATACATTAAATACATTATGTATTCTTTCCAACTCTGCCGGCAAAACTAACCGATAAGCTACAGGTCCAATCCTTTCAATAACTTCATACGGTCCAATAAAACGTGGACTCAATTTGCCTTTACGACCAAATCTCAAAATCTTCTTCCATGGAGATACTTTCAAGAATACTCTATCACCCACTTGAAACTCAATCTCTTTCCTTTTTAAATCCGCATATGACTTTGGCCGATCTGAAGCAGCCTTTAAACAGTCACGGATTACTTCCACGTTTTCTTCAGTTTCTTTTCCCAAGTCAACTCCATGAATTCGGTTCTCACCGAGCTCAGTCCAATATAAAGGAGTTCTACACTTACGCCCATATAAAGCTTCATACGGTGCCATTCGTATACTTGACTGATAGCTATTGTTGTAAGCAAATTCAACCAATGGTAGATATTTCTCCCAACTACCTTCAAATTCTAAAATACAACCCGAAGCATATCTTCAAGAAATTGAATCACTCTTTCTGATTGTCCGTCAGTTTGCAGATGGAACGCGGTACTAAAGTTCAATTTTGTACCCAAGGCTTCCTGTAACTTTATCCAAAACCTCGAAGTGAACCTCGGATCTCTATCCGATATAATAGACTTAGGCACCCCGTGTAATCTCACTATTTCAGCAACATATAACTTCGCCAACTTGTCAAGTGAGTAATCAATGCGTACCGGAATGAAATGGGTTGACTTTGTGAGTCTGTCAATGATTACCCAAATAGCATCCTTCTTCTTTGGAGTCAAAGGCAATCCCGTCACAAAATCCATCGTGATTCTGTCCCACTTCCACTCTAGAATCATTACTGGCTGAAGTAAACCCGATGGTACTTGATGCTTAGCTTTCACTTGTTGGCAAATTAAACACTTTGATACAAATTCCGAGATATTCTATTTCATGCCCGACCACCAATACAATTTCTTCAAATCATTATACATTTTCACACTACCTGGGTGAACTGACAAATCACCACTATGTGCCTCACATAAAATGGTCCGAATTAACTCATCATTTCTCGGTACACATACCCTATCCCGGAACATCAGGCAATCGTTTGAACTAATTCGAAAATCTGAGTCAACACTTACTTCGCACTGAGCTCTCCTAGCTTGTAATTCACTGTCATTCTTTTGAACTTCCCGAATTTGCTGAAGGAATAACGGTCTAGCCCTCAATTTAGCCAAAATTGAACCATCATCAGATAAAGTTAATCTCGTACTCATAGCTCTCAAAACAAATAAAGATTTTCTGCTCAAGGCGTCAGCAACTACATTAGCTTTTCCGGGATGGTAATC
This sequence comes from Gossypium turneri, assembly GCA_008044935.1. Taxonomy (NCBI): domain Eukaryota; kingdom Viridiplantae; phylum Streptophyta; class Magnoliopsida; order Malvales; family Malvaceae; genus Gossypium; species Gossypium turneri. Next base: position 23,326,391 of record CP032580.1, read on the forward strand.
AATCACTAGCTCATAATCTTTTATTAGTTTGAGCCATCTTTGTTGTCGCAAATTAAAGTCTTTTTGAATCATTAAACACTTCAAACTCTTATGATCAGTGAAGATTCGACATTTCTCACCATACAAATAATGACGCCAAATTTTTAAAGCAAAAACAATGGCAGCCAATTCTAAATCATGCGTCGGATAATTCTTCTCATGCGGTTTCAACTGTCTCGAAGCATAAGCTATTACTTTGCCATCTTGCATTAACACACACCCAAGACCATTCAATGATGCATCACTATAAATTATAAACTTCTTCCCTGACTCAGGTTGTACCAACACTGGCGCCCCAGTCAATAATGTCTTCAATTTCTCAAAACTTTGTTGACATTTATCGGTCCATTCAAATTTGACATTCTTTTGCAATAACTTATTCATAGGAGAAGTAATCATCGAGAATCCCTTGACAAAACGTCTATAATACCCAGCTAAGCCCAGAAAGCTTCTAACCTCGGACACATTCTTTGGTGGCTCCCAATCAACAATTGCTAAAATTTTGCTTGGATCAACCCGAATACCTTCACTTGAAACTACATGCCCCAAGAATCTAACCTCACGAAGCCAAAAATTACTTTTGCTAAATTTAGCATACAATTTCTTCTCTCTCAAAATCTGTAACACAGTTCTCAAATGTTCGGCATGCTCAGATTCATCCCGAGAATAAATTAAAATATCATCTATGAACACCACCACAAATTTATCCAGATACGGCCAGAATATTCGGTTCATCAAGTCCATAAAAATAGCTGGAGCATTAGTCAACCCAAAAGGCATTACCAAAAATTCATAGTGTCCATACCTTGTTCTGAAAGCGGTCTTTGGCACATCGGACTCCTTAACTCTCAACTGATAGTAACCAGACCTCATATCAATCTTTGAAAACACTGTTGCTCCTTTTAGTTGGTCAAACAAATCATCAATTCATGGCAAAGGATACTTGTTCTTTACAGTCACTTTGTTGAGCTGACGATAGTCAATACAAAGTCTCATAGAGCCATCTTTCTTTTTCACAAATAATACAGGAGCACCCCAGGGAGAAAAACTCGGTCTCACAAATCCTTTATCTATCAACTCTTATAGCTGAGCTTTTAATTCTTTCAACTCAGTCGGAGCCATCCGATATGGTGCAATAGAAATTGGTGTAGTACCAGGTAACAAGTCAATAGCAAACTCAACTTCTCTAATTGGAGGTAACCCAGGCAATTCCTCTGGAAATACATCTGGAAATTCACAAACTACCGGCACTGATTCAAGCTTCGACCCAGTTATATCAGTATTCAACACATAAGCAAGATAAGCTTCATATCATTTTCTCAAGTATTTCTGAGCAGACATGTGCGAAATCACCATAGGCAATTTATTCGGCTCCTCCGCTTTAACTCGGAGAATTTCACTATTTTCACATTTCAATTCAAGGATTTTTCGTCTACAATTTACCTTGGCATCATGCAATATCAACCAATCCATCCCCAAAATAACATCAAACTCATCAAATGGTAACAACATCAAATTAGCTGGGAAACAGTGACCTTGAATCATCAAAGGACAATTCTTGCAAACCTTATCGACTAAGACATATCTGCCTAAAGGATTTGATACTTTAACCAGAAATTTAGTATTTTCAATAGGCAATTTCTTACTAGATACTAAATTCACACATACATATGAATGAGTAGACCCAGGGTCAATCAAAGCAACAACATCAATATCATGAAGGTACCAGTAATCACGTCAGGAGATGATGCATCCTCACGAGCACATATGGCATAAGTTATGGCAGGTGCTCTAGTTTCTAATTTTCCAGCTGTATCTTTCGCCACACTTTTACCACTGACTTTGCTCCCAGTATTCCTCGGTGGTCTACCTCTACTAACAACATCACCCGATCCCACTCTCTGTAATCTCTCTTCTTCTGTCCTCTCAGGACAATCTTTTATATAGTGCTCTTGAGAACCACACCTGAAACAGGCTCATCTAAATCCCCAACACTCACCTACATGTCGCCTGCCACACTGTTGACACTCGGGTCTATTATTCCCCACATTGCCCATGCTTGCCATTGAGGTAGCTTGAGTTTTAACTCCAGGATATGACTTCCCTCGATCTCTACGTGAATACCCAGCTGAACCAGTTGATCGTGGATCCATCGCTTTAAGCTTCTTTGGTTGGGATTGAAATGTCCTGCTCGTTGACCTTTTTCTTACATCTCGAGCTTCAATCTCTGCTCTTCTCTTTTCTTTACTCAGTTCTTCAGCCTTACAGGCTTGGTCAATCAATACTACAAATTCTTTCAACTTTAAAACCCCAACATACAATCTGATATTTTTATTTAACCCCTCTTCGAATCTTTTACACATAATGGCCTCCGTGGGTATACATTCCTGGGCATATTTGCTTAGCCTAACAAACTCCCTTTCATATTCTGCCACAAACATTCAGCCCTGCTTCAACTCAAGAAACTCCTTGCGTTTCTGATCAATAAACCGCTGGCTTATATATTTCTTTCTGAATTCCTCTTGGAAGAAGTCCTAAGTAACTCTTTCTTTTGGAACCACCGATATTAATGTTTTCCACCAACGGTATACTGAATCCTTCAATAAAGACACAACACATTTCAAACATTCCTTAGGAGTACAAGATAGTTCATCGAATACCCGAATAGAGTTTTCAAGCCAAAACTCTGCTTTTTCTGGATCATCATCAATATTAGCCCTGAAATCTTCAGCCCCATGTTTTCAAATTTTGTCAACGGGAAGTTTACTTGATCTTACCAAATCAACACTTTGTGGAGCTACGGGGACCGGTTGAGGAATAGGAGGGGGTGGAGGAGGTTGAACATTCGGATTTGCACGAACAAAGTCTGTATACCAATTACTCATCATTCGAGGAAAGGCTTCCCGAGCCTCATCCTGACTATGCGTCTCATGTCTACTTTCTTCATGCGCGATCCCTTGTGCGGGAGACGGCGAGTTACTCTCAACATCATCTGCTACACTTCGGTCAGGATCCATTTACTATATAAAACGAAATTTTAAATTGTCAGAAATCATCACACTATCACAATATATTTATGGCATGTATAGATTGACTTTCACGCATATTTTATTAGTCCGAGAACCGGCTAAATCGTAGCTCTGATACTACTAAAATGTAACACCCCTTACCCGTGTTCCTTATCGAAACAGAGTATGAGGTATTACTAGAACTCAAATACTTATATCCTTTTTTTAAAATTTCGGTATCATTTCTGCTTATTTTTACATAAAACCCCCTGCAAATTTCCAAAGACAATTTCAAACAACTTCAATATTTCCAACCAATTACAATTATATGTTCAGACATAATTTATCCATTAATAAACACCAACATATTAAACCGAACAATACTATATATATACATATTTATACCACATTACATAAAGTCATCTATACATGCCATGTTTCAAAAGTGTTGATTGCCAAAATACCCAAAAGTTGATGATAGTGTGGGTGATGTTTTGACTTCGTCCAATTTCTAGGCTGATCGATGTCACTATAATCAAGAGAAAATAAAGAAGAGTAACCATATAGCTTAGTAAGTAAACACATGACAAATAACTAAATTTCTCACATGATTACGAAGTAACATAATTTTAACCACACAAAAATTTCATTGTTTGCTCAACTTCCAGCAAGCTATTTTTCTACGTCACAGTCAGCAATTTATTTTTATCTAGAGCTACAGAGCTCCAAATTAAGTTCTGTAAATTTTCCCAAAAATAAACTCATATACCTTTCTGCCATAAAATTTTCAAAATTTTTGGCTTAGCCAATTAGTACATTTTATGTTCTAAAGATTCCCCTATTTCACTGCCCAATAGTTCTGCCCTCTCCTTACTAAAATTTACTTATCTCCCTGTACAAAATTCAAATAATGTTCTCGTTTCTTTCTATTAAAAATAGACTCATTAAAGAATTTAAGCATGTAAATTTCAAGCCATAATTATTTTTGTACCATTTTTGGTGATTTTCCAAAGTTGGAACAGGGGATTTCGAAATCAATCCAAGCCTGTCTCAATAAAATTTAAATGTCCCTAAATATACAATTCCTTTGCTTGCTATGTTACTTTCATATGAAAATAGAGTCATTGAGATTCAATTTCATATATTATTCAGCCTCTAATTCATTTTCCACCATTTATGGTGATTTTTCAAAGTTGTCCAACTGTTGTTATACAAAACAGTTTTATATTTAAATTTGCTCTTTTGAACTTTTGGTATTTCCTTTCACCTTACACATGGGTTGATTAAGTATCAAACCCAATATTCCTCACATAACCTTGTCCACCATATATAAGTTTTCACCTTTCCAAGTTTCCCTTTGAACACTCGGAATGTTATCTGTTATCGGTGGATTCAGCACTTAGCAACCACCAATGATTCGGGGAATCAGCACTTAGCAACCCCTTTTCACATTCAAAAATATGGTGGAATCAGCACTTAACAACCACCAATTAATCGGGGAATCAGCACTTAGCAACCCCTTTCACATTTAAGATACGGTGGGATCAGCACTTAGCAACCATCAATGATTTAGGGAATCAGCACTTCGCAACCCCTTGGGGGAATCAGCACTTAGCAACCCCCTTTATATTCAATGTACTCCGGCCTATTCCGAGTGTTCAACTGAAAACCGTATTTTTCAACACTTTACCACCTTTCCCAACTTAACCACATTTTTAGGATCTTTTTCAATTAATTATTTTATGTTCAATTAAATCTCAACAAATATTAAATAATATCAAAACAATGCATTAATTCACATGTTTACTTACCTCGGTGCAAAATATCGTAATTTTGTAATTTACTCCACTACCTTCTCTTTTCCCTGTTTGAGGTAGTCTTCTCATCTTTCTTGATCTATAATAGCAAATTTAACTCATTTAATATTCACATTTATTAAAATAGTCATCCACCCAACTTTTTGAAAAATTACAATTTTGCCCCCAAACTTTTGCATATTTACACTTTTGACCCTAAGCTCGGAAATTAAACTTCATCTCTTATTCTTATGTTTTATGACATGCTGAACATTTTTCCCTTCTATGGAAACATCAAATTCTCACTCTAGCACACACTTTTGAACATTAATTATTTTTACCGATTATGTCAATTTACCCGTTTTTGTTTAAAATCGCTTCGCAAAAGTTGTTTAACATAATTTCTAACTTCATCTTCTACCATAAAAAAGCATAATAAACACATTTCACCTATGGGTATTTTTCCGAATATGAACCCTAACATGAATTATTGATAAAATAAGCTAAACCGAGCTACGAGGATTTCAAAAATGCGAAGAACATTAAAAACGGAGCTAGGATGCACTTACTATGAGCTTGAGAAAGTGAAGAAACCCTAGCTATGGAGTCCTTCTAAATTTGGCAGCAAGCTATGGAGAAGATGATGATTTTTACCATCTTTTTCCCTTTTTATTCTTTTTATTTCCAAATGACTAAAATGCCTCCATTTAAAAAAAATCTATTTCACCCATTTCTTAAGTCTATTTTTTTCCATCAATTAACTAATGGTCTAATTACCATATAAGGACCCCCAATTTATAATTTCATAACAATTAGAGACTTCTAACATGTAGAACTCAACTTTTGCACTTTTTACAACTTAGTCCTTTTGACTAAATTAAGTGCCCAAACGTCGAAATTTTCAAACGAAATTTTCACGAAATTTTTCCGTGAAATTGTAGACCATAAAAATATAATGATAATTATATTTTCCCTTGTCGAATTTGTGGTCCTGAAACCACTGTTCTGACTAGGCCTAGAATCGGGCTGTTACAATGTTAGCTACCTATTCTGGATATTTAGAGACTTGTAAGAAGCCAGCATCAAATTGTTTCTTGAATTCTTCTTTTATCTTTAACAACATTTCAGGTCTCATCCTTCTTAGCTTCTATTGAACAGGTTTGCATTCTGGTTTCTGTGGGAGCGTATGGGCCACAATATTCGCGTTCAACCTTGGCATGTCCTGATAAAACCAGGCAAATACATCTTTGTACTCGCGCAGCAAGACGATCAAATTTCATTTGGCGTTATCTGAAATAGAAGTCCCAATCTTCACTTCTTGTTTCTTTTCTTCATTTCCCAAGTTCACTATCTCAACAGATTCTTGTTGGGGTAGGATCTATTTCTCTTCTTGTTCTACCATTCTTAGTAAGTCAAGAGACGAGACATGATCTTCAGCATTTTCCTCGGCTTCGAATTCTCCTAAACAAACAGCCTTTTCAAAATTAATTTTAGGATCTGTAACAGGATTGTTCATGCCATTGATATCCGAGCACCTGAAAGGTGAATGGAAAAATAAAACTATAGAGGAGCATCAAAGTATTGGAATCAACAAACACAATGTTATCGAATGATGTGAGATACATGTAGGGAAAGGCTTTGAAGAGAGGGAATAATTATGAAGCTAATGGAAATGAAAAAATCATGACAATATGCATCTTCATTAATGTTCATTGAAATGATAAAGAGCAAACATAAGCTCTTACAAAAGGAACCCTACTACTTAGGGACACACACAAAATGGAGAATTAACATTTGGCATTACTCTAGAGAGGACTTAAAAACTACAAGGAGATCCACAGTAGTCCAATTGTTCAATACATATCTTAGAGGACAAGGGCGTATTGTTAAAATATCCTTAATTACATCACCCTCGTTGTCAACAACATTTATACTGATATTCTGAAGACCCTTTTCAGTCAATAACAAAGTGCTCCACGAATTGTCTTAACCTGGGTACATCATTCCCGCAGATGTAAAGGTCTCTGACAAAGGAGGATACGCCATTGGCTACTATTCCAATTCTCGACCTGAGGTTCTTGCGATTCTTCTTTCTTGATTTTTTTGCAATTGTTTTCTTCTCTGACATAAATCTGGTTCGAACCCTAAATTGCATCGAGCCTTGTGGTGCATTAGTTTTAAAGCACTAGCTATCCCTTGCTGATATCTTCCCAAACCTTTATTTGCTCGAGCTCCTTTTCCCACAGTCAGCTTAATTCCCATCTTAGTATTCCTTGACAACTTGGGTGTGGGAATCTTATTCCCTTTGGCAATAAACGTGGCATTGATAAATTCAAAGGAACAAAAGGATAATTCCACGACATCATTGCTTACTTCGATGTAGGGTGCATCAACAGAAATAGATGCGACGATGTCTTCCTCACCAGGGACAGTAATCAAGCGACTATCCATGATAAACTTCACTTTTTGATGGAGAGATGAAGGAACTACCCCAGCAGAATGAATTCAAGGCCTTCCTAAAAGGCAATTGTATGAAGGCGTGATGTCTATGACTTAAAACTCGATATCATATGCATATGGGCCCACCTCTAGAGGAATTTGGATCTTTCCCATAACCTCTCATCATGTCCCATCAAATGCCCTTACTGTAGAGTGACAAGGCCTTAGATAAGACATATCAATTGGCATCCTAGAAAGTGTGGCCAAAGGCATGACATTAACTGCAAATCCGTTGTCGATGAGCACATTCAGTACTATGTAACTGTTGCAACTGGTTGTGATGTGTAATGCTTTTACAGAGCCCCTACCATTCAGTGGTATTTCGTCATCACTAAAAGAGATGAAATTATCTGCATTCAGGTTATTTACCCATCTATCGAGCTTTTCTACGGATAAGTTGCTCGCCACATAAGCTTGATTTAACACTTTTAGCAAGGCGTTTCGATGTGGCTCTAAGTTCAATAATAGAGATAGTATCGATATTCGCTCCGGCTGCTTGTTTAATTGTTCCACGACACTATATTCACTATGTTTAATGAACTTTAAGAATTCATGTGCTTCCCCCTTATTCACAAGTCTTTTAACTTTTTGCTCAGATGGTATTTCAACATAGACCTCATCCTCATGCATCGGTGCTTTTCCTTTCTAGTCAGCAGCTTTCCTCTTTGGTTCAACCATCTCAGGAAAATAACACCTCCCACTGCGGGTAAAGTGTCCTACTCCGCTAACACCTTAATTAGTAGCCTTTGACTTTTCACATTCAGGTACAACAATATTGACATCATATTTCCAAGGTATCGCCTTGTTGTCCTTGTAAGGGAAAGGAGATGGCACTTCAATTATCACCTTTGGTATAACTTCCTCCTTCGTCTCGCAATAAATCACCAAAGGTCGATCAGCACTATAAGGGATAGCTAATGGTTGTGTAACAGCCCAATTTTGGGTCTAGATGGAACAATGGTTTCGGGACCACAAATCCGATGAGGAAAAATTTATTTTAAAATTATGACATGGGTTGCATTATGATAGGAAAGTTGCATGAAAATACTGATATGAAAATTTTATCGAATTAGTGATTAATTAAGGAAATGACCTATTTGTATAAAATGTAGAATTTGAATTCTAGAAGCTAGAAGGGTTAACTAGCTATGTAATTGTAATACCCTAAAAATTACTATAGTAAGAAACTAAAATAATATCCCTGATATGGTAAAATAAAGAAATAAAGTGATAAAAAGGGTAATTGAGTTATGTCAACATTGGAAAGTATATTATGACATATTAATTCAAGAAAGGATTAAATTGCAAAAGTGAGAAAAGTTTTGTTACCCAAGAGTAAATACTCAAAATTTGAGGGGTTGAAGTGTAAATATGAAAAATTTGAAGGACCAATAGTGTAAATATTTTAAGGGTAGAATGATCTAGAAACTAAGAAAAATGGATGGATTAGGACCAAATTGAAAAAGGTGAAGAAGTTTGAGGGACTAAATCATAATTTTACCAAATTAAGTGATGACTCAAGGATGGAATTTTAAAAGATCATAAAGGGCAAAATGGTTAATTTTTAGAGAGAGAAATCTAAAAGATAATGATGATGTTGGAGATATTTTATATTAATAAATAAATAAATATTAGTTTATTAATATTTTAATTTGATTTTTTTAATGATATCTTATTATTTTATTATTAATTTATTTAATATATATATGTAGAAAGAAAGAAAAAAAAAAGGGAAACCAACCCATCATATTCCATGCATCCAACGTGAGGAGAAGAAAGAAAGAAGGAAAGTTTTGCTTTCTTTACAATTTGGTCCTTCTTCTAAAAACTTACCATTTTCACCTAGAAATCAAAAGAATTTCCATATCCATCAAGAGAGAAAGATAACAAGGAGACTATGGGGAGCTAGAATATCAAGTTAGATTCAAGAAATAGAAGCTGGAGGAGGGAGAAAATGAAGTTAAAGATTGAAATCAATGGCATAAGGTAAGATCATCAAGATTTTTATATACTTTTGAGTTTGATATTATTGAAAAAGTAGGAAATTAATGTTAAGGTAGAGTTTTATTATATAAGGTTCTATATTCTTGTTATGTTAGTAAAGGTAAATAAGAGAAAGTGATGGAAAATATTGAAGAGAAAGGAAAGGAAAGTGTTATAAATTTAGTTATCAACATTTTACACTAAAACAGTTTTGAAACAGCAGCAGTAGTCTGACTTTGAAAATCTACCAAAAATCGTATAAATTGAATTAGAGGATGAACACAATATGAAATTAAAGCTTATTGAGTCTAGTTTCTCATAGAAGAAACGATGTAAGCAATGGAAATGTAAATTATGAGATATAATAGGTTGGGTTAGATAAGGTCAGAATGATTTCGGATTCCCCTATACTGACTTTGGAAAATCATCAAAAATTGGAGAAAATTAATTAGAGTCTTAAATTTATATGTTTAAATATTTAATGAGTCTATTTTCAATATAAATAAACGGTAACATCATTCAAATTTTGTACGAGGAGATAATTAATTTTTAGTGAAGAAGGGTCGGAACTGTCAGACAGCAGAACAGGGATGACTTTAAAGAATAAACTGTACTTTTTGGCTAAACCAAAAATTCTGAAAATTTTATGGTAAGAAGATATGTGAGTCTAGTTTCATAAAATTAACAGATCTTAATTTGGAGTTCTGTAGCTCAAGATATAAATAATTTAGTGACTATGACTCAAGTGGACAGCTTTGAATGAATATATAAGTAAATGGTGAAATTATAGATAATATTACCTATAAGCATGTTATATACATTAAGGATGTGGAATGGAGAGGAGGTGGAGGAAAATATATGATTATTCAACTAGCCTGATTTTTCATTAAAAATGACCAATTTACATGTTTTAGGTTCAGGGACTAAATTGAACAAATGTGAAACTTTATGGGTAAATTTGTAAAAATGTCAAAAAGTGACCAAATTGCATGAAATGAATTGTTTTATTATTTAATTTAGTAAATTGAATGAAATATTAATTTAGATCATGATTGGGTGGAAATTTGAGAAAAATAGAAATTTTTCAAAATGTCACTGAATTTTGGTATTTATGCAATTTAGCCTGTTAAAATTCGTATGAACTATATTTTGTATAATTTTAATTGAAGTGAATGCTATTTGGTAATAAATATTATATATGTGTGTGTTTTATTATTGGAATTGAATTGTTATTGGTAATATGTATAATTATTAGATGTTTTGAAATGATTATCGGAAACTCGATTGGATTGGAAGCTTGTTGGAGATATATCACATTATCCGTTGGTTCTATCAATAGTTTTGGATGATTTGATTCTTGTTATAATGGCATGTATAAGTTAAATTGGTTAACGTTGGCTTATTAATGTTTTGATTTTGATTGGTTATAAATATGAATGCTTGATGAAATAAGTAAACTTTGGTAATACTCTATAACCCTATTCTGGCGATGGATACGGGTTAGGGGTGTTACATTTAGTGGTATCAGAGCTATGGTTTAGTCGATTCTCGGACTAACATAGTGTGTAAGAGTTAGCTATGTATGTCATTCTTGAACTGTGATAGTGTGATATTTTTTTGACTCCGATGAGATTGTTTTTGTTAAAGTAAAGATGCTTACCAACTGAGATACCATCGATAATGCTAAATGGGGATAAGTAAACATGTGAATTAACGCATTATTCTAATATTATTTAGTATTTGTTGAGATTTAATTGAACATAGAATAATTATTTGGCAAAGATCCTAAAAATTTGGTTAAGTTGGGAAAGGTGGTAAAGTGTTGAAAAACACGGTTTTCGGTTGAACACTCGGAATAGGCCAGAGTACATTTAATATAAAGGGGGTTGCTAAGTGCTGATTCCCCCAATGGGTTGCTAAGTGCTGATTCCCCGAATCACTGGTGGTTGCTAAGTGCTGACTCCACCGTATCTTTAAATGTAAAAAGGGGGTTGCTAAGTGCTGATTCCCCCAAGGGGTTGCTAAGTGCTGATTCCCCCAAGGGGTTACTAAGTGCTGATTCCCCAACTCTTTGGTGGTTGTTAAGTGTTGATTCCACCATATCTTTGAATGTGAAAGGCGTTGCTAAGTGCTGATTCCCGAATCACTGGTGATTGCTAAGTGCTGAATCCACCGATAACGGACAACATTCCGAGTGTTCAACAAAGTAAAATCGGAAAGGTGAATATATATATAAGGTGGATGAGATTATGTGAGGGATATTGGGTTTGATACTTAATCAACCCATGTGTGAGGTGGAAGGAAATATCAAACCTACAAAAGAACAATTTTAATACAAAACTGCTTTGAATAATAACAGTTGTGCAACTTTGAAAAATCACCATAAATGGTGGGAAATAAATTAGAGGTTGAATAATATATGAAATTTAAGCTGGATGTGTCTATTTTCATATGAAAGAAATAGAGCAAGTAAAAGAGTTGTATATTTGGGGATATTCAGATTTTATTGAGATAGGGTTGGATTGATTTCGAAATCCCCCGTTCCAACTTTGGAAAATCACCAAAAATTTTATAAAAATAATTATGGCTTGAAATTTATATGCTTGGATTCCTTAATGAGTATATTTTTAAATAGAAACAAACAAGAACATTTTTTGAATTCTGTACAGGGAGTTAAGTAAATTTTAGTAAGGAGAGGTCAGAACTGTCAGGCAGTGAAACAGGGGAATCTTTAGAGAATAAACTATATTAATCGGCTAAACTAAAAATTTTGAAAATTTTATGGTGGAGAGGTATATGAGTCTAGTTTTGGGGAAAAATTTACGTAATTCAATTTGGAACCCTATAACTACAGATAAAAATAAATTAGTGACAGTGACGCAGAAAATCAGCTTGCTGGAATTGAATTGGAAGATTAAATTGAGTAGAACGCAGGAATGAGTACTTTCAGTAAGTGATATGTGATTCCGTATAAGACCATAGCTGGGCTTTGGCATCGGTATGTGATATGTGATTACATGTAATGCCATAGTTGGACTATGGCATCGAGAAAACGAGGTACTCAATTCCGTAAGACGTTCTCTAATTTGACAAATTGTGGTAAGTGTTAAGCAAATTTTATGTGATAAACCATATTAAACAGTGAAATTAAGCTCAATTATGTGATCATATCATCCAGAGGTTGTGTTTGACAGGTTATGTTAATAAATTGTGTATGTGAATTTAAGTGACAGAAATTAAATAGATAATGATTTTGAGCTCATTTACATGAATCTGTCATTTAAAATTGTGATTGACAGGAAAAATAGTGAATTGCATGTTTATTTTTAGATATATGTATTTATTTGAAATACAAGAAAATGATGGTTATTGGTATGGCTATGAAACGAACAAATGGTGAAAACTATAAGGCTTAGTTGAATATCTCAAATTGGTACTTGAATGTATTAAAATGTTGGTGAAGGTAAAAAAAAACTGAACACGATTATTTTTTTTTGGAAAAAAAAAGGATATATGAGATTATATTGATTAGTGATTCTGGAAAGTTAGTGAAAGTGTTTCATGAAGTTAGAAGTAACTTCTTCTGGTAAGATTTTCGAGGAAGAAAATCCCTAAAGGGGGAGAGTTGTAACAGCCCGACTTTGGGTCTAGATGGAACAGTGGTTTCGGGACCACAAATCCGATGAGGAAAAATTTATTTTAAAATTATGACATGGGTTGCATTATGATAGGAAGGTTGCATGAAAATACTGATATGAAAATTTTATCGAATTAGTGATTAATTAAGGAAATGACCTATTTGTATAAAATGTAGAATTTGAATTCTAGAAGCTAGAAGGGTTAACTAACTATGAAATTGTAATACCCTAAAAATTACTATAGTAAGAAACTAAGATAATATCCCTGATATGGTAAAATAAAGAAATAAAGTGATAAAAAGGGTAATTGAGTTATGTCAACATTGGAAAGTATATTATGACATATTAATTCAAGAAAGGATTAAATTGCAAAAGTGAGAAAAGTTTTGTTACCCAAGAGTAAATACTCAAAATTTGAGGGGTTAAAGTGTAAATATGAAAAAGTTAAAGAACCAATAGTGTAAATATTTTAAGGGTGGAATGATCTAGAAACTAAGAAAAATGGATGGATTAGGACCAAATTGAAAAAGGTGAAGAAGTTTGAGGGACTAAATCACAATTTTACCAAATTAAGTGATGACTCAAGGATGGAATTTTAAAAGATCATAAAGGGCAAAATGGTCAATTAGAAGAGAGGGAAATCTAGAAGATAATGATGATGTTGGAGATATTTTATATTAATAAATAAATAAATATTAGTTTATTAATATTTTAATTTGATTTTTTTAATGATATCTTATTATTTTATTATTAATTTATTTAGTGTATATATATATGTAGAAAGAAAGAAAAAAAAAAAGGGGAACCAACCCATCATATTCCATGCATCCAACGTGAGGAGAAGAAAGAAAGAAGGAAAGTTTTGCTTTCTTTACAATTTGGTCCTTCCTCCAAAAACTTACCATTTTCACCTAGAAATCAAAAGAATTTTCATATCCATCAAGAGAGAAAGATAACAAGGAGACTATGGGGAGCTAGAATATCAAGTTAGATTCAAGAAATAGAAGCTGGAGGAGGGAGAAAATCAAGTTAAAGACTGAAATCAATGGCATAAGGTAAGAACATCAAGATTTTTATATACTTTTGAGTTTGATATTATTGAAAAAGTAGGAAATTAATGTTAAGGTAGAGTTTTATTATATAAGGTTCTATATTCTTGTTATGTTAGTAAAGGTAAATAAGAGAAAGTGGTGGAAAATATTGAAGAGAAAGGAAAGGAAAGTGTTATAAATTTAGTTATCAACATTTTACGCTAAAACAGTTTTGAAACAGCAGCAGTAGTCTGACTTTGAAAATCTACCGAAAATCTTATAAATTTAATTAGAGGATGAAAAAAATATGAAATTAAATATTATTGAGTCTAGTTTCTTATAGAAGAAACGGTGTAAGCAATGGAAATGTAAATTATGAGATATAATAGGTTGGGTGAGATAAGGTCAGAATGATTTTGGATTCCCCTATACTGACTTTGGAAAATCATCAAAAATTGGAGAAAAATAATTAGAGGCTTAAAGTTATTTTTTTAAATATTTTATGAGTCTATTTTCAATATAAATAAAAGATAACATCATTTGAATTCTGTACGAGGAGATAATTAATTTTTAGTGAAGAGGGGTCAGAACTGTCAGACAGCAGAACAGGGATGAATTTAAAGAATAAACTGTACTCTTTGGCCAAACTAAAAATTCTAAAAATTTTATGGTAAGAATATATGTGAGTATAGTTTCATATAAAATTAACGTATTTTAATTTGGAGTTCTGTAGCTCAAGTTATAAATAATTTGGTGACTACGACTCAAGTGGACAGCTTTAAATGAATATATAAGTAAATGGTGAAATTATAGATAATGTTACCTATAAGCATGTTATATACATTAAGGATGTGGAATGGAGAGGAGGAGGAGGAAAATATATGATTATTCAACTAGCATGAGTTTTCATTAAAAATGACCAATTTACATGTTTTAGGTTCAGGGACTAAATTGAACAAATGTGAAACTTTATGGGTAAATTTGTAAAAATGTCAAAAAGTGACCAAATTGCATGAAATGAATTATTTTATTATTTAATTTAGTAAATTGAATGAAATATTAATTTAGATCATGATTGGGTGGAAATTTGAGAAAAATAAAAATTTTTCAAAATGTCACTGAATTTTGGTATTTCTGCAATTTAGCCTGTTAAGTTCGTATGAACTATATTTTGTATAATTTTAATTGAAGTGAATTCTATTTGGTAATAAATATTTATATGTGTGTTTTATTATTGGAATTGAATTATTATTGGTAATATGTATAATTATTAGATGTTTTGAAATGATTATCGGAAACTCGATTGGATTGGAAGCTTGTTGGAGATATATCACATTATTTGTTGGTTCTATCAATAATTTTCGATGATTTGATTCTGGTTATAATGGCATGTATAAGTTAAATTGTTTAACGTTGGCTCATTAATGTTTTGATTTTGATTGGTTATAAATATGAATGCTTGATGAAATAAAAAGTCTGAAAATTAATTAGTAAACTTTGGTAATGCTCTATAACCCTATTCTGGCGATGGATACGGGTTAGGGGTGTTACAGGTTGATTATCAGAGACGCATATTCCCCTTCCTCGGCCTCCTCCATTCTATCAAAGATCTTGACCTCCTTGTTATCCATCATGTCCTGAAGTAGTTTTCTGAATTCTTCACAAGATTGGATGTCACGCCCTTCGATGCCATGGAAGTCACAAAAACTTTAACCTTTTGTATTTTCTTCTTTGAAAATTCTGTTGGATCGACAGAACAAACATTCCCCAACCATTACCTCCCATACCTTCCGCAAAGGCGTCCTTACTTCGGTAACATAGTTTTTGGCTCGCCACTTGTCTTTATTTGTCACCGCATTCACATTCCCATCAGCATGGCTAGGAAGAGGATTTTTGGCCACATTACTAACACCATCAAATTGCAGAATGCCAGCATCGATGAGACCTTAAACCCTCCTTTTAAAAGCAAGGCAATTTTCTATAGAATGCCCTTGATTTCCAGCGTGATACATGCAACTAGCATTAGGATCATACCATTTTAGGTATGGGGGCTTCAGGGGTGCCATATAATGTGGGGATATTAATTGCTTCTCCAACAGTTTCAGGTATAATTCTCCATATGACACGGGAATTGGGGTGAACTGAAGTTTTTTAGAACTGGGTTTCGCTGGTCTTTGTTTATTTTTGGGTTGGCTTTGTATAGGCATGGTGTTTGGTGGGAACATGATGAACGGTCTTTGGTTATTCATGGCATAGACGGGGTAATGAGGACGTGCTTGATAGTAAGGACCTTGGTGAGAAAAGTAGAAGTTTGAAGGTGGGCGATGACGAGTCGTGATTGGGCTGGGTACGGATTAGAGGTATAGTGGATATCAGTTCCGATCGTATAGGTTTCTGTCTCCTTTTTCCTTACGGTTACTGCCCTTTTTGAAATCTCAGGGCCTTCCATCCTCCCACTCTTGATGGCATTTTCTATAAGCTCCCCGGATATTATAATGTCTGTAAAGTCTTTCGTGGCACTTCCTACCAATTTATCGTAAAACGGCATTTTTAGAGTGTTGATGAAGAGGAGTGTTATCTCAGTTTTAGTTAATAGGGGTTCTACTTGAGCCAAGATATCCTTTTATCTTTGTGCATATTGTTTAAAAGTCTTCTTCGTCTTCTTTTCCACCATCTGTAAAGTTAGTCGATCAGGTACCATATCTGATACATGCTTGTATTGCTCACAAAATGCTGATGCTAAGTCTTTCCATGATTGGATCCTTTCTCTACTGAGATGATTATACCATCAAAGAGCTAATCCAACCAAATTGTCTTGGAAGTAGTGTATTAGAAATTTATCCTCATTCACGTAGCCAGTCATCTTCCGGCAAAACATGATAAGATGCGCTTTTGGACATCTTGTCCCATCATATTTTTCAAAACTTGACGCCTTAAATTTCGGGGGTAGAACCAGATCGGGTACCAAACTGAGCTCTTTGGCACTCAACGCAGAGAAGACTTCAGTACCTTCTATTGCCTTGAGTCTTTCTTCCATAATCCTATACTTATCTTGAGCATTATGATCATCAATTTTCAACCTTGCTATTTCTACAGGATCATCCAGATCTGGAACAATTGGATCTAAAGGATTAGCCCCGAGGTTCGATACAAATATCCCTTGCCTTAGATGAGTAAGTGGTGCAGGATGTTGCTCCAAGACTGTAGGTTCCCCTTGGGGATATCCTCTTTGTATTGTATGGGCGTCAGGTGGAGTGAATCCTAAGGGGTATAATTTGGATCTTGATTATTATTAGCTCTTGACTGAGGCTCTATGATATCGGGGCTCTGCATGGGTCCCTTTCCTTTGACCAAGGCTTTCATCATCTCCATCATTTTGGCAATTTGATCCCTTTGCTCGAGTGATTCATCTCGAGATCTTACCATTAGATCTCTCACCTCTTGTTGTGACTTAGCCAGCTGCTCTTGCAACTCTCTTTGGGTCATTTCCATCCTTTCAATTCTTTCGTTGAGTTCAGCATCCATAGCTCTAGCTCTTAGACGCGTCCTATAAGAATGACGTGATTCCAGACTTGTAGTGTCGTAACTGTGGATTATACGGTTTTAGCCTTAGTGAATGATTAGGGTGATATGTACATGCAATGAATTAATGAATGAGTAACTAATGAATGTTAGTCATGCGTAAATATTGAAAAAAATAGGTGTTGATTTCAATATATCCCCATACTTGGGCGTTTCATTTATCAAAAGAGTCCATTACAAAACATTTTTCCATCTTTGATTTAACAATTACACAAATTTCCTAGCCATGTCACCTTGTTTCCTTACACGTTCTAAGAACTCCGGCATACTCGACCTTTGACTTGGAGGGAATTTCCAACTGAGAGCTTCTGTTTCTTTTGATAATTGAACTATTTGCACAGCCGCCTTGCGAATTTCATTGACCAAACTGCCGATATGCATATCCTTTTCTTGGAGAGCTATTTCGTAGGCATGAATGTTTCTATCATGCTGACCATTCTTCTCTTCTAGGGCTTTTAGGAGGTCATCCAAATGTTGCTAATGAGCTTGCAACGTAGTTTCTAAATTTCATATCTTTCCTTTTAGCTCTTGACGCTCAGACTAACTGGTCATTAATTCTGCAGACATAATTTCATATTCAACATTTTTTATTTCCTTAACTCTATCATAGCACGTACAGCTTTTTCCTCTTCCTTCTTCGCTTTCCTTTTCCAAAACTCCATCCCACCTTTGATGTTGCTTATTTCTTCCTTCCATTTTTTCGATGATTTGCCTAGTCCACTATTCCTTATAGTGCCTCGTAATTTTTTATTTTCCAAATAAAGATCCCTTAAGTCCTTTCTCGTGATCTCAACTTCTCTTTGGACTTTCTCGGTTCTGGATTTTTCAATTTAAACATCAATCTTCAACTGGTAGTTTTCCTCCTGAAAAGAACTAATATCTTGTAACATCTTGGCCTTTTCACATTCAAATTCATGTCTTGCCGTCTCCAGCTCGGACAACACTTCTTCTGAGAACAGATTCTGGAAAGCATAATCATTCAGTGGGGTTAGTTGATTTGTCCCTCGTCGTTGTCTCCATATGTCATAATCTAGAGTGATAGTATCAGCATAGAGAGTTAACTCCATTAGGTAGATTTCTCTCCAAGAATTTGCAGTATCTCAAACCTTTTTCATATAACCCTCACCCGTAAAGGCAAATTCAGATTGTGCCAATCCACCGGTAGCTGGTATGAACTGTTGTGAAGCAAACTGCCTTTGAACCATCAACAGAGCATATCCAACTCCTCCCCATAATCCTAGTAAAGGCACCCAATCTTGGTTTCCACACTTGTATAATAGGACAGAAGGATGGATCCAGGGTGCTTTCTAAGTTATATCTTTAGCATAGAGGTTCTTAAAAACCGAGACCCAGTGTTGTTTAGTGACATCCTTTGGCCAATCTTTTTCAAGGTACGCTGCCAACAGAGCAAATGTCTTTGAAAACATATGGAAAGGTGCTCCACTTTCCAAAAGTGACTAAAACTCTAGGCATTAAGTGATTGAGCGCATTCGATAAAACACCCTTCCCCTTTCCTCTTACAACTACTTAGAGATCCAAAAGTCTTGGCCAAGATAGTCGGGACAGGGTTGATTCCTTGCCTCAACTTTTTGAAGAAATCCACTACCGCAACTTCTTTGTGCCCGAGAACCTTTGGGAAGATGATTAGTCTGTAAATGGCCAAAGCAAACAAATCTACTCTCTTCAAAATATCTTGATGATTTTGACTAACTCTCGAAGAGAAAACCACGGAACACAACTGACTTCATTCTTCTTCCTTATTTGTTTTTTAGCCCATGTATTAGTCATCCCTGTCAACTTCATTAGCTTTTTCTTGAAGGTCATCGGTTTAGGCTCCTTCACATATATCTTGTTGAGTTGTACATTGTCAATGCGAAGTAGGGCAGTATACTCCTCTATGGTTGGAGTCATGTCTTCTTGATTGAAAGTGAAACACTGGTAGGTTGGGTCCCAGAATCGAAACATGGCTTGAATCAACTGCTCGTCCACATTGATTGCTATCAAGTGAGCTATATCCCCATACTTTTCAGTGAAGATGCCTCTAATATCTGAGTCCCACTGTTTCTAAATCCTAGGCAAGTGTTTGAGGTCATTTTGACGAGCATTCGAGGTCACATGCCCGGGAAGATTGGAGATATATCCTTCCTTTAAACTATCCCCTTTTTCTTTCTAGGTCCTCAAAGACCAGTCTCAAACTACGGCATTTCTCTCAGTTACTTGCGTAATTGACTCCTCCATCGGAAACCCTTTTTCGGCAATCAATCTCTAATCAACATTTTACTAATAGAATGCCTATGATGCATGATGAGAAACAAAATGAAGACAAATAAACTTAGTTAGTAATTGCAACCAATATAAATGAAGGAAAAAACTATGGTAAGTCTAACAAATTAAGCTATTTAATCATGCATTTTAGAGAAACTGACCGACATTTTCACCCTGCATACTCATCAGATAATCTACCCAATCCAATTTTATTAAACGGGCCTGATTCCCTTCCAAAAAGTGTAAATGTAAAAGAAATAAAAGGTAAAAGACATTTCTCCTATGTGCTTATTTGGTGACTATTCAACGGACGGAGGTTCAGTATGGCTCTAATTGGGTGGCTCTTACGGTTCACTAAATGTGGTTTTGATTCTAGAAAGGTACTCGAATTGTCCATACTTTCGCCTACTAAGGCTAGTATAGAGCCTCGGTCATCACCCATCATAGGCTCGTGAGCTCAATTCGAAGGATTACATTTACTTATGCCTATGCGGAGGGACAAGTTAGCTCACGAAAGCATAAGTCATATATAACCCGGAAGCATTTCACTAGCTTGTGCGGAGGGACGAGTTAACTCACAAAGGCGTAGCGTTTACTTCCACTTAAATGGATGAAGCTCAGGTGGAGAGCTCATATTATGCAAGAATGTAAGTGCACGGTGTGTGGGGAGAAACTCACAAACCTTCTTTGCTTTTTATTTGGTTTTTTTTTACTAAAAAAAACTCAAATCGTAAGATCTAGAGCTGAAAAGCAAAAAGGTAAAACAAGTTAGAAAAATATTTACAACATCACGCAGATGCATGATTTTTCAAAAATGAAACTTAGGAACCATGATTAAACGTTAATTTGAACAAGGAATTTAAAAATTTGACAACACGCATTTAATATCAGACTCGACTCTCTATTAATGTCTCCAGTGGAGTCACCGGCTGAAGTGACCAAAAATTTTCGTAAGCGCTAGTCGAGGTTCTTACGAAAGGAAATCTTATCTTGACGATTATTGAAAATTTGGAAAAAGTCTCAATTTTGTTTAGAAGAGGAGTCGCCACCGATCCTTTTTCTAGGTGTGATCGGACACCTATTAAATTCTCTTTTTAAAAGAAAAATTATTTTCTAAAATTCCTTTACAAAGAGTCGATCTTAGGTCTGCGTCAAAATCCAGAGAAAATTAGAGTTCGGGAGTCGGTTACAGACGAGGAAGGTATTAGCACCTCGTGACGCCCAAAATCGGTATCTCATTAAGCGCGCATTGTCTTAATTTTAAAAAATACGAGTTCGATTTAATATTTAATCATGATCCAATTGAAAAATAAAAATTTTCATAAATTACATATTATTATATTATATATATTTTAAAATGAAATTTCGATGATTTACAAGTAAAAATAAAGATTTTATTTTTTAATGAGAGAATTTTTCAATTTTTTTAATTTTTAGAAGGGCGTTCCGTATTTAACAAAAATCAATTATATCTATCCAACATAGCAGTGAAATCAATGACTTAATGCTAAATCAGTTCGTTGCCTTAGGTATTGAAATTATTTAAATTTAAAATTATAAATGAAGTAAACATAATAATATTTCAAAAAGGCTACTAAAAAAATGCTAATTTAATTAAAATGGGATGTCTTTTAAATACATGGACTAAATTTAAAATGGATTAAAAGTTTACCAAAAGCCCAAGGTTATGGACTTAAACTGATGCAAATTGGGCCTCCTTTCTCTTTTTTTTTTCACTTCGGGCTACTGCTAGACGGGCTGTCTGGATTAGGCTGCGGCTGGAGTGGGTCTATTGCTGGACGGGCTGACTTGATTGGGCTTGCTGTTGCTGTTGGGTCTGCTGGGTTGGTCTGCTGTTGTTGGGCTGACTGGATTGGGCTACTGCTGCTGTTGGGTCTGCTGGGTTGGGTTGCTGCTGGGTCTGACTAGGTTCGGGTCGAGTCGGTGAAGCGGGTCGAGTCGGACCTGACTATTTCTCTTCCTTTTTCTTTCTTTTTTCTTTCTTCTTTTTTTTTATTTTCTTCCTTTTCTTCTTTATCTCTTTCCTCTACCCTAGCCTCTTTTCAACTCACTTGCTGCCATTTACAGCAATCGGAGCTCCGATTAGGCACCATCAGAACACTCCTTTCCACCGCCTCTCTTCAAATGGTCAGTTAGTTTTCCAAGAATCTGACCCAAATTTGATGAACAAAAGGCCAAAGCGTTGATGTCTTTCTTTCTTCGATCTTCCTTTTACATCGTCAGATCACCACCGATCTCCGTATGTGATACATCGTGCCGTGGTTCGTCTTACCACCGTTGGGATCGTCGAACAGAGATCCAGAGTTCCAAACCTGAACTTGAACTGATAAGTCCTTTGACTTTCCTTTCTATTTTTTTGCTTCTCTTTTTTTTTATTGATTTTGGGTTATTTGGTTTTGCTAGGTTTGGGATGTTGAGTGGAGGTGATGAGTGGGGTAATGATAGTGGTGCTCGAATGGTGAGGTGATAGAGGGTACTGCTATGGTGGTACTGAGATGGTTGATTTTTAGAGAATGATGATCGGTGATGGAGGGCCACTGGTGATCCCCGAGAGAGGGGCCGGAGGTGATGGAGAAAAATGGTGAGAAAGTCTGATAGTCGGTGATTGTAGGTAGGGATGATGGGTGTGTTGGGAGTGGTGAAAAAATGATGGTGATGGGCGGTCGCGGTGGTGGTCTGGGTAAATGGCTGTGGCGACTGGAAGGTAAAGAAAGATTTTGCTCGTTTCTTTTTCGGAAGCTTTCTGTTTTTTCCTTCTTCTTTTTTTTTGCTGCTCCCAAAAATCTTCTTTTATGCTGATCCCCCCTTCTCCCTCTCTGTTTTTAGGTAGAAATAGAGGGACAAGGGCCATCATAAGCCTAGGCCGGCCACCGAAAATAGCTGAGGGTAGGGGCGCGAAGTACGACTAGCTGTTGCCAAGGGACAGTCTAACACGCCAAAAGGACTGGATTGTAGAGGACGCAAAGCTCCTAGGGCTAAATTGTAATTTTAGAAAAAATGAGGGCCAAAATGTATTTTTAGAAAAAAGTGGGGGACAAAATATAATTTTAGAAAAAGTAAGGGGCCAAAATGTAAATAGTATTCTTGTATATTTTTTCTGATTTTCCTTTTATTTTTTATTATTATTCTTATATTCATTTTTTAAAAAATTAATATAACATAAAAACTAAAAACACTAATGGGCTAAAGCCCAAACAATTCCAAAATTAGATTGGTATAAGCCCAATTATCCAATCACAACAGGCCCAATCATTGGGCCCGTATGAGACATGCCTAAACCCTGAATCCATTGATCCAAAAAATACTTCGAGCTCAAATTATGCAAACCTGTAATTTTGGAAATAAAAAATTAAAACACGAGACCCGAACCGGATAAATTTCAGTGATTACACATAGTACAAAGTATAAACACAAAAAGTAACCATATGTGTTCCAGTCATCCACAATCTCAACCGGAGAATTGAAACATTCAATTTAAGCTTAAATATATGGCAATTCCATCAAAATCAATAAATAAGTTACCTTACCGAGATTTACAGTTAGATAAATTTATCTATGTTCAGATCAATATTCAATAAATAAAAAATCTTTCAAATTAATTAAACGGATTGCCTTACCGAGATTTTCCATTTAGAGAACGACTTACGGATAAGAGTACATCGTCAGATCAACTGAACACACCAGATAGAAGCTCATAACAACTAATCCAACCGAAACATGTCGAACAAAAGCTCATAAAAGCTGATTTAATCAAAACACGCAAAATAGAAGCTTATAAGAGCTGATCCAACCGAAACATGCCAAACAAAAGCTCATAAGAGCTGATCCGCCCAAAACATACCAAACAGAAGCTCATAAGTGCTGATCCAACCGAAACACGCTAAACAGAAGCTCATAAGAGCTGATCCACCTGAAACACGCCAAAAAAAAGCTCATAAGAGTTGATCCAACCAAAACACACCAAACAAAAGCTCATTAGAGCTGGTCCACCTAAAACACGCCAGAAAAATGCTCATAAGAGTTGATCCAATCGAAACACACCAAATAGAAGCTCATAAGATTTGATCCAACCGAAACACACCAAACAGAAGCTCATAAGAGCTGGTCCAACCGAAACACACCAAATATAGAGTATAACACGAGAATTCGCAACAAATGTTGAACCTCAGTTTATTCAGGTAATATACAAATATCTCCCTCCAATACTATCTCCACTCCAAACCCCTATAACACACAAAATCACGATTGTACTCTATCCTACGTTCAATCTAAACCAAGCATCAAATTTAATATTATATCTCAAATTACCATTAATTATCAACAATTAAAAATAAATATATAAGTTGTACCATGCTAATCTACTTAACATTTCATATTGATATAAAATTCTAACCGTAGAAACTTACCTGGCCAAATCGCAAAAATGTCAAAGTACAGGGGCTTTTTGGTAATTTTCCATTCTCCTCAATTTTCCACTCGATATTGATCTAAACTAATAATTTCATTCAATTTATTAATGTAGATAGTAGAAAATTTTATTTTGTGCAATTTAGTCAATTTTAGCATTTTTACAAAATTAATATTGACGCCTCCTGCAGTGTGATAATTCCCTGAAAAGTACCCCCAAAATTAAAAGATCCGAGTAGTTTTACAATTCCTGTCGAGATAGGGGACAAACATTTTAATAAGGCCCTTTGTGATTTAAGGGATAGTATTAATTTGATGCCTCTACTTACATACCTAAAACTCAGATTGAGGGAGTTAAAAATGCATCGATAACATTACACTCAGTCAATAGGTCCCTAGTACGCCCCAAAGGTGTACTTGAGGACGTATTAGTTAAAGTGAGGGGTTTTATTATTGATCTGCCACAAATCGACGTGGCAAATTAAGCTTTTTTGACACACTTAAGAAGCTTTTTTCTCAAGCAAATTAGAGTTTTTAGCGTAGAATTTTGTTATTTTTGTTATTTCAATATTTTCAGGTAATAAGTGAAAATATCTCCTTTTTGCCTCATTTTTTACCCAAATTGGCTGATAGTGCCATTTGGAGGCCTAACATGTGTTTGACTACTGTAGGGATGTGTCAGAGGTCAAAAATGAATGAGAATGACATCTAGGACAAGGGTATTACGATATCCAACCCCTGGAATCATGATACCTCCGACAGTGTAGAAGACCAAAGAGACCCTTCAGTGGTATCACGATATCTTCTTTGGGTATCAGAATGTCTACATTTTAAAGAAGACCCCAAGTTCAACACTGCCTGAAATATTGCGATATCCTCCTCTGGGTATCGTGATATCACCTTCGTTAGAAGGACAACCTTGGACCAAAAGGAAAACTTTTGTCTACCCGATCCACCAATCATACAAGGCTCATGTAGGGGCATTTTTGGCATCAAAAAGTCATCAGAACGCCCTTCAAAATAGCCAAAACTTTCTGAGGATGAGAGAGACACATTCTAGCTTAGTTTTAAGTTTAGTTTCTCTAGGTTTTCTTTAGTTTTTCTGTACTTTTCTAGGGCTTTTAGTTTTTCTCTTCTTCTACCTTAGATTAGACTTTATTTTCTGCATTTACTGCTTGTTCTTGTTGTTCTTGATGTTAGTTAACACTGTAGCCAAGGTTTATTTGCATTTCAGTCCCTGTACTTTTCTTTCAAGACTTCTTAAGTTTTAGTTTAATGTATTTCAGTTTATTTTACTTTAACTCTATTAAAGCTTGTTCCTTTTATGATTCTTGCTTTAGATTTTCTTGTTAAATGCTTTTGGTTTCATGCTATTTAAGTTTTCTTGCATAAAAATCTCAACTTTCATATTTTTCTTAGACTTTACTTTCATGACTGCCTTGTTTTTCATTTTTATGTTTATTTTCTTCACTTTAAGCATTATTAACTAAACCTTTAAGGAGGTTGGTTGATGGAGATGTGAATAATCTAAACTATTTGGATAATAGACTAAATCGTAACAAAATGGACCAATTTGAATAGAAATAAGAACTTAGATAGTGACACCCTTAAAGGGGTATCAAGATAAAGTGAAACTGAGAGGTAATCTTGTCGCGCACCTATTCGTTAGTCCTGGATTAGTAGGCGAGATAGAAAGATAAACCAAACGTAATTCATCTAAGTCGATGAAGTTGAGATCGAGAGATAAAAAGGAGTCATTTAGTAATTTAAGCAATTTATGTCCCTAACCCGCAATTTGGTGAACCACATCAAAGTCAACCAGCCCCTATTAGTGATTTGTTGGATAGTCTCGATAGTTTACATTTCTTGCAATTTAGTCCTTGGAGTGGAATATTTAATTTTCTTGCAAAATCTCTTTTATGAATTGTCGTACTATAAAATGGTACTAGTAGCCACTTAGACTCTATTGTGTATGTTAATCATTGCTCAATCGCCTCTTCTTTTGGGTTCGATCCTTGGAATACTTTGGGATTCCAGTGTAACACTATAAATATTACAACTAACACTATACACTTGCAATAAAACCGAAGGACCATAGAAATATTTTCATAAATTTAGTGTTTTAATACACGTGCAGCCAGTTAATTATACCAGTTGATTTTGTTGTCCTGGACTTCGAGGAAGATCAAGATATTCTCATATTTTCATAAATTCACGACTCTAAACCCCAGTGTTTAACCGCCTATAAACGTGTTATCATTTATAGTTAAAATATCACACTAAAAATATATAAGATTAAATTGACAGTGTCCGTAAGTATACGAGTCAAATTGCATTATAGTATATGTGTACAACGGAACCTAGAAAGTATTCCAAGGGTCGTACCTATGGAAGGATGGAATAAATCTTAGAAAATCTCTTTACAATAATAAGTCTAAATAGTAATAATTAAATCATATATTACGATAAGTTATAAAAGGGATTAATAATAGAAATTAAATAATTAAAATAAATAAACAAGAAAATAAACAAACGGCTAAGTTTATAAAACCAATCAAGAAGATTAACTCATTTCAGATTTTGTAATTAACTTAAGATTAGGATTTTAGGGTGGATACCTACCAATTAACCAATTATTACCTCTCGGTCTCTAACTGATTAATCGATTGGTTAATACTTGTTTATCTCTCGACTTCACGTTTTCAACCAAGATAAACTATAATTTACTCGGCTAAACTTATCTCCCAATCTCATTTAACCTATGATTACTTCCTAGGGTTGTCAAGCCTAGGATTTAGGAACACGTAATCTATACCAACTAATCATTTCGAGAAACCCTAAATTCTCTGTTAATCATGTTCTCATCCACTCGTTAATCTCCCCTATCGGATTTAATCACTTATGTAATTCATAATCTGAATCTCAATTGAATAAAACATGTAAATAACACGACTAAATCGAAAGAGAAAAGAGATTAGAATAATCTTGGATTGATGTCGATTGAAGAAAGAAGTATACATCTCTCTATCAGAATAACGAATAACATCGCTTGCAAAAGAAATTAATTGAAATACTTCAATATTATAAAATAACTCTTGGTTCAAAATCAATTCCAAGAGGAAAGAACAAAGTTGTTTAAGAAAACCGAAAGAAAACTAAGTATAATCCTACTTCTAAACTATAAGGGTTTTTAAAGATGTCTAAGATGACTTGGTTACATCAAACCCCTAAGGTCTTATTTATAGAAGTGTTGGCAGACTGAATTAGGTCTTCGGCACATCCTAGGTCTTTATATAAAGTCAATTGTAGGGACAAAAATATCCCCAAAAGACTTAGGTAGCACGTCGGCCCTATGTTGCGCCATAGGCCTTGCATGGCACGACACGACATGTGATCCATGCCTTCTTTGGTTCTATTCATGTTTTAATGACTTGGGAAGCTTGTGCATCACACATCCTTTGCTCTTATGTCAATTAGGCCTATAAATCATCATCCTACACACTCAATAACACAAATTAGAACTACCTAAGGCTCATGTCGGCCTAATAGGTAACAACACTCACAAGTTCTATTAAAAAACACGTATTTTACTAACTTTTAATACTAAATACTGAAAAAATGATATAAAATACTAAATTACGTAGAAAACAAGCTCCTTAAGTACGGAAATAGACCAAAATTACTACTCCATTTGACGGAAGGTCAAATACCCCACACTTAAGTCTTTGTTTGTCCTCAAGCAAACTAAATGAAAGCAAAATAAAAACGAAAAATAAACTAAACTAAAAATGGGAAATAAATATGCAAGCAAAGAAAATGTACTTGAGCTAGCTTAATACTAGAAATTGGATAGAAATATGTTAACAAGATAATGTAAATAAACATATAACTCTAGAGTGATATGCAATTGACCTACAATTTCTAAAATCAGACGGGCTAGTTCAATGAATTACAAAGCAAACAAATAAAATAATATTAAGTATAAGTTTCCATCAAAACAAATATATAAATTTACAATTATGTTCAAATGAATATAAGTGGTAAAAATATCAATCCTTAGCACAATTTCATACATATAAATTACCACATAAGTCACATAGGACTTTTTGGCTTGTAACATTCTACTACTTAGGTTGGTTCAGATTTCAAGAACAGGCTCAATAAAACAGCTAAGCACGAAAGTAGTTTGGCACATTGTATAGTCCCTGATACTACCTCGAGTATCCATATAGTTCACCACCTTTTATCCACTTCCCTCACCATACTTATCTTTCCATTTACTAAGAAATCATATAGTATTCATGAGTATATCCGAGCTTGTAATATTTATTATTTTTTTCAAACAAATGTGAGTGTGTTATTTTTCCAACTCACTTTGCTTTTATTTTTTTTTCATCGAGATTTTCTCGATTGGCATTTCACCTTATTTTTATACAAGCTCAAAATCTTATACTCACTATACCATACAATTCATTAGTTCACTCTTTTTTTTTCTTTTGAAACCACCATGATGTATCTACCTAATCCCTCAATATCAATGGTCAGGTGTCTAAATTCATGCAAGGACCAAGAAATTAAAGGATCAAATAAATTATTTATTTAGTCTTATGGTTTCATTTCTGGTTCATCAAGAGAATAGATTCAGACATCAGAATAGGTACAAGGGAAAATATTTACAGGATAGTTTTTTTGCTCAAAAACTTTTCTACCAAACAATGCCTTAGGTTGTCACTAGGTAATTCAATAAATGGATTAAAATCGGTCAAGTCTGTCAATTTCTAGAACTTATAATTCAATTAAACATGCATGCTATTTATATACATGTTTATCATGTGGTATACTTAACATCTTAAATCTATTCACAGTGTAACACCCCAAACCTGGCCTAGACGTTATGGCCGAGTCTGGTGTGCCACATTGAAGTGTCTTTCGAAAAATTATACACGTTGGTAAATTTTGTTTCTAAGTTAAAAAAAATAAACCCCTTTATTAGTATTAATTAACAAATCAACTAGTCAAAACGTTTGTCTTGTTTATCTGATATTGATTTAACAAGTTGGTCTAAAACTGCAGAAGCTTTATAAATTCCATTGTTAAAGCCCGTGTCTTTAAAAATAGTAATTATTTTTAAAAAAAAACAAACTCGTCTTCTTCTAAACTAGCAGTTTAAAATATGGAAGCAAAAACCCAATTAAAATTTTAAACCATCTTAAAGGCCTTATTACAAAAACAAAACCCAACTTATGATTTGATTTAAAATAAAAGCAAATTTGAACAACAACAATTCTGTGGCCAAGTCCCTCGCAGCACCGAATTACCTAAGGCTGAGGATTACCTGCACAGTTAAAGAAGAGGGTGAGTTTACAAAACTCAGTGTGTAATCTCCTATCAGTCAATCAATATACGACATGCAGTAACAGTCTGGGCCTGAGCCCTAAGCAGTAACAATGTAATGTAAGCCTTAGCCCATTTCAGTAACAATGTGGGCCTTAGCCCAATACAGTAACACTACAATGAAGTAATGCAACCCAACCCAATCCAATCAACACTCCACTCCGTACCACCAACACACCATGTGGGGATAAAATTGACCCACCCAGCCAACACACCAATATCGCAGCAGAGCTTCCAATAATAGTATCGCAACGAAGCTGCCAGTAACAGTATATGTGGCAAAGCCACCAGTATAGTATACTTACCCTATATTAGAATCCCAACCCCATGTTGTATGTCATGTCATAAATCATACATGTATGCAGCAGGTCATACTCAGTAATAGTCATATATATATCATAGAACAAATCGATCATACATACATTCCGACTCCTAAGGGTATAATAGTCATTTTACCCTATAGGGGTATTTTGGTCATTTTACCCTTCAGGGGTATTTCGGTCATTTACTCTTTCAAGGGTATTTCGGTCATTTTACCCTTCAAGGTTATTTCGATCATTTTACCCTTCGAGGGTATTTCGATCATTTTACCCTTCGAGGGTATTTCAGTCATTTTACCCTTCAAGGGTATTTCAATCATTTTACCCTTCAAGGGTATTTTGATCATTTGCCACGACTTGCAAGTTAGGCTTACCACTCGAGCGATTGCACGCCCATGTGGTCTCAAACACCATGTCTACAGCTTTTCAACTTTTCGTCGATCTACGGTTGTAATGGGTGATTACACACCTGATTGTGAAGACGCACCTAGATCCACGAACACCCAAAATTTGCATTCAAACACGTTTTCCATTAGTCGCTAAACCATAGTGCTAATCTCCTTCACTTACATCCTTAACCAACATTAAACTAATACTTGCCTCGACTAACAAAAATGGCTTAGCCCACTTATACCATTGACGAAGGTTGACAAAAATCTTCTTGACGGATATCTGCATTGCAAATGGATTTATTAAACAAACTTGTTTAATCAAGATAACTTACAGAAATACAGCGAGCATTCGCCCTACACCAAGAATGCTAGCCCACAAACCTGCCTTAGATCGAGAGAAGAGAGGAAGGTTTTGACGACTTGGAAACACTTGAATATTCCTTCCCTCCTAATGGAATTTGAATTGCCAGAGAATGGAATGGCGAAAATCGGCTGAACCCCAATCAATAAGGGAAAAGAAATAGCTCTCGATCACACAGAAAATAATAAGAGATGGAAATCAAAGACAAAGTGAGAAGGACATTCGGCCAAAGAAAAAGAAGAGGAGAGAAAAGTGATTCAGCCCGACGGAGAAGAGAAGAAGGAAGAGAAAAGGGATCCGGCAAAGAGGGAATTCGGCCACAACAAACAAAAAGGAAAAAAAGAGAAGTAAAGAGAATAAAATGAAATAAATGAGCAAACCCGAGAGTAACTTCCAGAACTTGACAAATTCGGCACCAAAACTAAAGCGTGAAACCCGAAACTCACAGAAATCGAAGCAGACTGAGAGAGAAACTCCAAAAAAACCCAAAACCAAAAACCTTAAGTGATAAATGATCAAATTCAGTACAAACACCCTCCCCTAACCGAATTCTCAAAGCTTGACTACCCCAAACGGCACAACACTCCTCACAAACAACTCCTTGATTTTCTCCTAAAATCCCTCCCCTTATCCATCATCGATTCACTCCACCCAATCACAATCCAACTATTCTCTCTAGATTCACTCCTCCATTCAAATTCCACAGTATTTCAGTCAAACTCCACCACCTCACTGCACAGGTGGTAAAAATAAACACTCTTCAGTACAGCATAAGACTCGAACCTCAAACCTTAACAGAACTTCACACGCCACCTTGCCACTAGACCACAGGCTCATTTTGTGACATAAAACCAACACTAATATTTATAAGGCCTACCAGCCTATGTCCAGATCCATTTAAGAGCAAAACTAAAAATTCTACAAAAGCCAAGACTTGAACCCAAGCTTCTCAAACACTCTCATACACACTCAAATCACTTAACCATTGAAGCAAATAAGCAATTTGTGACAAATCATGCAAAAATTAAAGACTTGAATTTTGTGGTGTTACACACAGTGTAATAAATTGAACTAAGTAGTCTAAAATTAGAAAATTTAGAATCAATTATTATCAAACTAAATTTATAGATTTTTACAAAAGCCTATTAACATGCTCCTAACCAATCACTTGTATTTCTACAAGCTCAAGCACATGGAAACATGCAAAAATGAAATTTTAAAGGCTACTAAAAAACTAGAAAAATAAAATAAAATAACAGAAAATATTTTTTTAAGATTTTAAAAGTTTTCTAAGTCATCCCCACACTTTGTTCGGCATATTGTCCCTAATGTGCAATAAAAATATAAAGGAAAGAGGTTATCCGATTGGCGTGATTCGTGCAATATGATTGATGGGATTAGTCCTCTTGGTTTTTACTCAACATTATTGTGCCTTCAAAATTTTGGGGTTCCTACTAAGAAAACTAAGCACAACTACATATATAAAATATTAAAATCCTAACTAAAATAAAAACCAAAAATAAAAATCATCCAACTAAAAATAGAATACAAGGTCCAAACTATAACAAAATTTGAAAATTAACTTTAAAATTAGTCGAAATTAGGATCCAAAGCTTTATCTACTTTCCCGATTCGCCTTCCAACTCTTCCTCCGAATCTTCTTCTAGATCTTCCTTTTCTTCCAATCCCTTCTCTTCCTTTATCTCTTTTGGTTCAGTTTTTTCCTCATACTTAGCTTCTGGGAATTGCAGCAACTTCAACTTTTTTTTCCTCACACAATATTCAAATATCAGTCCAACTTATTGCATCCATTGAACTATCCATTTCGAATCAGGTAGCCCATTCTAAATTAGGTTTCTGAATCAGGAAACTTCATCAGTTGTAAGACACGGCATGCTCATCCCATCAGCACCTTCGCTTGTCAGCATGTCAATAAGTGCGGGAAGTAATTCCACTTCATTTTTCCTTGCGCATTGGAGCATGCTATGATATATCAATGTTCCAACACAAACTCTTTCTTTCGTTAAAATCACATACAACAATGTTGCCTGGAACGTATCAACATTAAACATTTTTGTCGTAGGGCAAATTCAAATGTTGATAAGGGCTTTTGAAGTTAACTTTGTCTGGGAGAATGATATGGGATAGTATATTCTCAGGTGACATTCACACTCACCATTTCCATCTGTCAAGAGATTAATTATGTCTTCCATATTTTCTCTCAGAAAATACATTAAATATGTACGTTGTGCAAAACCATAGAGATATAATGGAACATCATAATACCTTGCTATCTCGAGAGGTAAGATAGAAATTTCCTTCCCCCGGACTAATATCTGCATCCATGGTACCTCTATTGGTCTATTCGTATCCCCCTCCTTCAACACAACATAAAATTCATGTACAATCGGAAGGTACACTGGATTGGTCAGGGTTGCACAAAACTTCTCCCATCGATGAAATTGAATCATCTCTTCTATCTCACTTTGCAATGCACTTAGAGAATCGAAACCTCGTTCTTGAAAAGGGATTTTTTGTTGGACTGCACAAAAATTATTATCGAGCTATCTTTTCTCAGATGGTGGCATGGTTATGCGCTACAATTTCTCTATCAAAAAGGTTGCTATGCATGGTTTTGAGGTTATGAAACAAATAAAAGACAAGGAATTCATGGAATCTCAAAGAAAACGGCTGTGAAGGGTGATTTGGTTGGTTAAGATGGCTTGGAGGGTGTAGCTACTGGTAACGGCAACATATAAAAAGCCATCTTGGGCTTTACTTGTGGTGAAAACTTGGTGAATATCTCTGAAGATCACATTGAACCAAGAATGTAAAGTTGCCAAAAATGGCCTACATGTCACGCCATAAAGGGTGCATGGTGCAACACGACTCTACTTTGTCCTCTATTTTTGCTTAATTTTGAGGTACGCCATAGATAAGGCATGAGGTGACACGACTACAAAATTCTGTAGTTTTAGGCTCGAAAGGGTTATGTCATGCCATGGGATTGTTATGTAACGACATGGCTTCAATTTGGCCTCTCTGAGACTTGTAAAAGGCCCTCGGTTGTCCGTACACGCACCCTACTAATGTCTAGCTCCTCCGTTGTTCTCGAAAACCTGTGTCCTTCTAATTCTAACATAAAATACAAGTTTAAGTCTTAAATCTAACAAATCAAATATAAATTAGTATATAATATTTACAAATTAATGGAATTTGATGGGTTAAAATTTATGTCGCACTATCGGACTTGTTCGACAATTCCTTAAACTTCACCATCGGCTTCATCCATCGCTCTCAACCATCGTTGGCCTTCTAATCGATTCCATTCCTTCTGGGACCTTACCATTTATCCTTTTCTCTTACACTACAAGTACCTACATTTGCACAGCTCAAAAAGTACCTTTGAGCAAGGTCGTTAGGGGTTAAATCGAATAAAACATAACATTCATCCCCTAATAATCCCTCACTTTGGGAATCACGACCACATATAAGCACCTTCACTTCACCATTGATATTAATTATTAATTCATTTCTTTCGAGATCGATGGTCGATCTAGACATGGCTTGAAATGGTCTACCCTACAGGATTGGGATTTCCTAATCTTCCTCAAAATCGAGGACTCATAATCCTCGTACCTTGACCATTACATCCTCAAGTAAACATTTTAGGTGCACCAAGGATCTATCAACTAATTGTAGCATTATTGATATATTTTTAAGATCCCTTAGTCTTAGTTTTCTATAGATCGATAAGGGCATTAAACTTATGTAGGCCTCTAAATCGCAAAGGACCTTGTTGAAATTTTGATCCCCTATCTCTATTGGAATTGTAAAACTACCTGGATCTTTTAACTTCAGGGGTATCTTTTTAGTGATTAAAACGCTACATGAGGCATCAATGTCAATTCGCCACCCTGTTTCATTTTCTTATGTCGTGCCATTATTTCTTTTAGGTACTTGGCATATTTAGGGATTTTATCGATAAGTTCAAGGAGGAATAAGTTGACATTAAGGGATTTAAATAAATTGAGAAAATTTATAAAATCTATCTCATCCTTCTTTTACTTGTCCTTTAATCCTGTTGGGAATGGTACCTTCATTGTGCTCGAATTTGAGGTTACCAGATCAGACACCGGTTCAACTATCTTCTTGATTTTTTCATCATGCTCGACTTCATCCTCCATGGATTTTTCGACCGCTTCAAGAACCTCCTCTTCATGAATGGGCTTGTTCAGCTTTTCAAGTGTCTTCCCTGATCGCAAAGCGATCACCTTTACATGTTCATTCTTATCTCTCCGAGGATTATTTTTCGTGTTACTGGGAGGCTCAGGCCATTTTGCTTTTGAAACATAATCATTAACTGACTCATTTGGTCGCGGACGCTATCCATTCAAGATTGGAGTCATCCACATGTAGCTTGGACTTGTTGAATGTTCATATTCATTGTTTGCATCTCCTCCTCTAATGGATCAAATCGTTGACAACATGTAGCATGGTCATTCCCTACGGTTCTTTGTTGCAATGATGGAGGTTGATAATGACGGTTTTTTCGATTTTACACTTAATTTGTGCCTCTTTGGTTACCTTCCCATTTGAGACTTGGATGATCCCTCCAACCGGGATTATAAGTATTTGAATAGGGATCTCGACCCCTATTAACTATGTAGCTTGCCTCCTCTAGTTGGTTCTCAAAACATGGCTCCGTTCTCGTCAACTTGACAGTTGTTTCCAAACATGAAAGATTTGGTTTGTACATGAATCTTTCATTGGTCCACATGTATGAATTCATAGCCATGTCGCTAATGATTTTGTAGGCTCGTTCGTACGTGTGGAACATGAGAGATCATTCGTCCTCTCTGTCTAGGCTGGATCTAATATGCCCATCAACTTTGTTATAAAATATCTAAATTTGGAGCCGCGCTTGTAATCCATGGTCTGGGCACTTCCTTAGCATTGAATTGTAGTGCTCCCATGCTTCATACAGGGATTCACCTTCATATTGTTTAAAATTGGAGATTTCTGACCTAAGCTGAATGGTTTTACTTATAAAGAAAAATTTATAGAGAAATGTTTTCGCTAGATCATTACATGTGGTAATGGAACCTAGCTCTAATGAGTCTAACCAATCGGTCGCATTATCGCGCAAAGAGAACGGGAATAACCAAAGATGCATGACATCATCAAATACCTTGTTGTACTTAAAGGTGTCACATAATTGCAAGAACTGTTTAAAGTGTTGGTTCAGGTCTTCCACCATGTTTCCTTTAAATTTCAATGCATTTTGGATCATCTAAATGGTGGTCGCTTTTATCTCAAAATTGTTGGTGTTAATCGTCGGTCGTTCGATGCTGCCTCGCGTCGCATCGAGTGTAGGTAAAGCGTACTCGTGCAACGTTCTTTGATCCATTGGGACTTCTTCTTAGATATTCGATTACCGCTCTCATAGATATTTAAATCATGGATTTTCTCATGGTAAATTAATTACCGTGGGTGGATCGGTGTTCATTGACTGATGAGTGCGCCTAATTAGTTGCTCTGGATCTGAGTATGGCTTGATTGAAGTGTTGGAGCTTCAGGTCAAAAATAACTTGAAAAATTAAAAACAAATTAAACAAATAAATATAAATATAAATTAGAAATGTTGTATCTATAGGTTTTAACGTTCCTACTTATCTTATTAATTGTAAAGTTGTTTCCTAGATTTAATGTTGAAACCTCCCCGACAACAGCACCAACAACTTGACCGCCTATAAATGTGTTATCTTTTATAGTAAAATATCACACCAAAAATATATAAGATTAAATCGACGGTGTCTGCAAGTATACGAGTTAAATTGTAATATAGTATAAGTGTACAATGGAACACAAGAAGTATTCCAAGGATTGTACCCAATGGAGGATGAAATAAATCTATATAAAATATCTTTACAATAATAAGTCTAAATAGTAATAATTAAATCCTATATTACGACAAATCATACAAGGGATTAATTGCAGTCCGGTCAGTCACATCTATGCCTCTATGTTTTAGGAGTCATCCACTCTGATACCCAAAACAAGGTATCTCCCCAATTGGACTTGATAGACAGCATATTAGACTTTCAATCATTGCTCAATCTCGACTAGACTAAGGAATTGTTTAGATTGTCTACTAATATAAGTCACATTTCTGTATTATGATTCAACCATATAATACAACTTTGTATTAGATAAATGTTAAATAATCAGTGAGTCAATATTTGCTTTCATTTTGCTTTGCGAACAAAAATCGTTGAGGACAATATATTAAGATATTAATGAAACTAAAGAATATTTTATTAAACCAATTTGTTCGAAAAATACAAGTACATACAGATGAAAATGTTACACTAAGGGCATTAGATCCTAACACTTAAAGCACTTTTCGATGCCTTCTAATAGTAGATGTTATGGCCCCTTTACACCAGTAACTAGGTGTAAATTTATCATCAAATTTGAAACAAAGTACTTACATTCTTCGTTTTTGCATCTCATCTCATATGATGTGCTTCACTAGAGTACTTGACTTATTTTGAGTTGGAAGTGAAGAAGGCAGTTGAGCAAATGGTTGCAACTTTTTCCTGAGTTATTTGCTCATCTCTCATTCAAACCAAACTAGTAGTTGCCTTTAGTGGTTTCAATTTGAACAACCATATCCTATCTATAAGTTTTTGTTTAAACCCACCCATGAATGTACTTACCAAGGCCTTTTGATTCCATCCTTGTATAGTATGGCCTAACCTCTAAAACTCTCTTTGATAATCTCGTAATGAGCCAAGTTGTCAGATTTTTCACAAAGATTCATCAAAGTCTTCACAATCTGTAGGACCAAATTGTGACCATAACTCCTCCATAAAAATTTCCCATGTAACTTCTTTTCCTTCTTCCTAGTAAGCTCATCACAACCATTGTCACCATTGGTTGGCTTCTTTTTCCATATGGAATGAGACTAACGTCACTTTTTGCAAAGATAGAGTGTTATGGTATTCAAAGAATTGATCTACTTTGGTAAATCATTCAATGGGATCATCTCCAAAATACTTGGGAAATTCAAATTTTGATCATTTGGAATAGAACATTGGCCTCCCTCCCTTTATAAGTTCTTCCTAGTTACTATGGTAATGGGTGGTATAATCGTTGGTGTTGTTGGTCCCATAATTGCTAAAAAAGCATGGCCTCAAACAATTTTAATATTGCATCCTCCAAGTGTCGTAACTTATCAATAAAATCAAGTTTTAGCCTACTCATGTTGAAGTTGTCCTAGCCATCCTCCAAATTTTCAATTTTTTCCTTAGTTTTCGTACCTTTGACACCAATGATAGGTCACAACCAAAGTTAATAAAATAATCAAAGATAGAAATTAAATTCTTCTTGTGGTAAGAAAGAACCAGTGAGTTTATAATTAGAATAATGCTTGCCTTTATTGATGACTGAACAAAGGTTTATATAGACTAATGAAATAACAGCTAGAGCTGGAAAACGGGCGGGCTTAGGTGGGCTTGGGTAAAGCTTACTTTGAACTCAGAATTTTTTGAGCTCAAATTAGTTTGGGCTTGGGTTTTCTCAGGCTTAGATCTATTACGGGCTCGAATTTTCTTGAGGTCAGGCCCTTTTTGGACTCAATTTTTTTTGGATTTGGGCTCTAACGGGTTCAAATAATCTCAAATTTTATAGGTTATAAATATTTTAATTTCGAATGTAATAATTCATTTTACTTTGATATGATGAAAAAGCACAAATTATATATAATAAAGTTATTTTAAAAAAATTAAAGTGCTCATTATATGTAAAACTTATTATGCTATGATATTATATGAATTAATGAAAATATCTTTTATTGTTCATTATTATATTATATTGACAATTGAATAACTTTTTATCTTTTTTATTAAATTTATAAACTTAATACTCATATTCTAAAATATTTATTCCAAAACTCAGATATATTATACTAAACCCAAACCCAAATAATGTACATACCCAAACTCAAAATAAATTACTTATATCCCAAATCTGAAGTCCAAAATAAAAAGATATTAAGCTCAATACCAAAATACAATTTGTAAAAGTTAAAGCCCAATTCAAAATCTAATTTAATAAAAATAATATTTTATTAAGATATTAAATTTTTAATAATATTTTATGTATTGCTAGATATAATTATAAACATGTATTTTGATATACTAATTACCCATAATTAGTGATGTAACGATCCGATTCTCAGTGGTATCTAAAATGTGGTTTCGGAACCTCATTTCCGTAAATAAATTCCGTCAAGATAAAAAGGGAATATTTACGGAGTTATTATGAAAATATATTGAAGATCGGTTAAGTAGTTTAACCGAGAAAATACTTAATTAAAGCTCAGAGACTAAATTATAAACGTTAAATCGCTATTGAGTTTTAATTAAGAATATGCTTGAGGACCTAGATAGCAATTATCTAAAGGACCAAAATGGTTAATTAACCAATTTTAAATAGTAGATAGTGGAGTGTAATGATGTTAGCCATTAAGTTTGGTTAATTATAATTAAAGAATAAAATTAAGATTAATTAAAGTAATAACTATGATTAACTAAACTAATCAAAGCTTAATCATGATATAAATAGTTCAATTAAGTGGAGACCAATTCATCTTCTTCCTTGCCATCCAAAAAGAAAGAAAAGGAAAGGAGAAAACTTCATTTGAAAGCTTGCATTCGACCAAGCAAATTACAAAGGTAACAAAGCTAAATTTTTATTTTTTTTTTATAGATTAATGATCATGGAAGCTTGATTTAGCTAGCCCATGTATCAATTTGTTCAATTTTTATGTTTTTAACAAGTTACCATTAGAGAAAAATTGATGATTTGGGGCTTAATTTGAAGGAATTGATAATTGGTAAGCTTAGATTGTAAAAAGAACTAAATTGGAAAATGAATTAAGTTTGTTAGATAACTTTGTAACATTAGGGACTAAATTGAATAAATAGAAAATATGTCATGAGATTATGCTATGAATAGAAAGTATAGGGTCCCTAATGAAAGAATGTGAAATAGAATTTTGATCCAATGTTAGATATCAAAAAATATGTGTATTCCGAGTATAGGGACTAAATTGAATAAAATGAAAAATAGGAGTGATTATGTATTTGGATGTGAATTGAGTGTAAACTAATATTATTTTTGTTATTGAATTATCAAACATAGCTAAAGAAGATGTCGGGCCATTGTGAAAGAAGGGAAGTCAAGAACGATAAACGAGTAGAGGGAAATTTGGTTCGTACTTTTATGATTCGAGATCATTATATATATACATATGCATGCTGATTGCATGATTAACTATCGAGGTAAGCTTATATTTTCAAATGAATTGATTTGTAATGAATGTTATTAAATATCGAGAATTGGACTGAATTGAATATATTAGAAATAAGCATGATATAAATTGATAAATGCTTTATAATATGAATTGATGATGGAAATGGCATGGGATTATGTATTGCATATATGATGTTTTTTAATTGGATCATTGGTACCCTATTAATTGTTCGAGAAGAGTCGGATATAGTTGGCATGCCATAGGATTAGATTGTACACGGGTTTATGCACTTCGTGTGCTAGTATGCACTTTGTGTGTCAATATGCACTATATGTGCTAGTATATTTGCTTCGGTTAGTCCAATGATGCACTATGTGTGCTAGTGTACTTGCTCTCGTTTGTCTAATGATGTAATAGCCCATTTTCGGTGAAATCGAAACAGTAGTTTCGGGACTACAAATTCGACGAGTAAATTATTATTTTATTATTAATTTAATGTCTATGGGAAGTTAGTGAGGTTGTATTAATTTTTATTGAGAAATTTTTATGTTTGCATGATTAATTAAGTGAAAATGACTAAATCGTAAAAAGTGTAAAAGTAGAGTTTTATTTGTTAAAAGGGCCAAAAGGCTGTAAAACTTTAAAGTGAGTGGACTTAGATGGTAATTGGATCATTTCTAACGCTAGTGGATATTCATGGTAAGGTTTTGTTGTAAATTTTAATAAGCAATAAGGCTAAAATGGTAATTAAAGAATTAAAAGGAAAATTAAGTAAAGAAAAGATTAAATAATGTTGTCATCTTTTCATTTCTTCTTCTAGCTTGGCCGAATACACAATTGAAGGGGGGAGAAAGCTTTGTTTTGAATTTCACTTGCGTGGTATGATTTTTAAGCCCGTTTTTAATTATTTTTATGTTTTTGAAGTCGTTTTAGCTTAATCTAGCTAGCCCGGGGATCAATTTGTAAAACTCTTAAAAATTGAGGGTTATTCCATGCATGATTTTGTATGATTATTGAAGTTTAATGATAGATTATGAGTCCTTGTTGATAAATAAACAAGTTTTGTAAAGTGATTTTTGATGAAAATTACATTTAGGGACTTGTTCATAAAATTAGTAAAAGTTCAAGTTAAATTTATGAAATGGTGGTTTATATGGGTTGATATAGGTCCCTAATGAAATCGGTTAGCTTGAATGGGGGATGACAATGCTTAGATTTCAATTTATGAGCTTAAGGACTAAATTGTGAAAAGCTAAAATGTTAAGGCCAAAATGGTAATTTTTCATAAATATGAGTTGTGGACTAAATTGAATAATAGAAGTATTAAATGGATTGAAATTGTCTATTTAGATCAAGATAGACCACATATAGATTTAGATCGGGGAAAAGTTACGGCCTCGGATTAACTCGATTTCATTTCTACGCCCTAATCGTCAAGGTAAGTTCGTATGAACTGTAATCATTTAAATGTTGTTTAAATTGAATATTTATTATGTTGTTTGATGTAAATGAATCAAAATATACACGTATCAACGCTACGACGAATTGACACATATTGAATCCCAGTTGAAGCTTAGGAATTTTTAGGATACAAATGACATGTCATTAGGGATTTCATGTTTCGGGTGCTGGCCTTGAATGTCATACCGATGGCTGGGGTCCTGCATTTGTTGCGAATTCTCTACAGCTCGTGCGAGCAGCATCATGTAGCTCACATTCCAACCCATAGCTCGTGTGAGCAGACCCATTTCATAGCTCGTGTGAACAACGATGTAAAGGAAAGGAAAGGTTACGGTTATATGTTTAAGCACACATAGTGTGAGATTTCCTAAGTATTCGATGATATTCTAGATAGTTCAACAGGCAAGAAAAGGGATTGAAATGGTAAGTTTCCAAATGGAATTATGCATATGCTCATGAAAGGGATGTGTGAATCAAGTGATGTATTTTCTTATGAAAATGGCTTATCATGTGGTTAATCCAAATGAATTATGTATAAATGCACTAACTTGTGTATTGATGATGATGTTAGGCTTGTGCCATGCTTGTGGTTTGGGTTACATTATGTTTGTACTTATTATCATGTGATGAAATGGTAAGTTGTGATTTATGTTCTACGAACTTACTAAGCATTATATGCTTACGTATTTTCTTTCCTATGTTTTATAGATCATCGGAAGCTCGACCGGTTTGGAAGCTCGTCGGAGATTTATCACACTATCCAGCATAAATATTGGTAGTTTTTGAATGTTTTGGCCAAGGTTATAATGGCATGTATAAGTTGAATTGTAATGTCATTATGATGAATCTTTTGTTGGTAGATTGGCTTGTAAAACTTGTATATGTTATCTTTGTTTGTTACCCTTGATACCTTGATGGTTTATGTCATTGTGCTATCTTATGTTGCATGTTTTGGAATGGCTTATGTGGTATGTTTTGTGATAGCTTGAATATGATACAATTATGGTATGTTTGAAAGACATTAAACTAGTATTTGATGATGGAAATGTGACCAAATATGCATGTTTAGGTAAGTTTTGGAGGTTTGCATGTGAGGTGCCTTAAATGGCATATTGGTTAGTTGAATTAGGACTCTTGAGTTGGACATTATATTTATGTTTTGATAGAATTTTGATGTCTTGATTATGTTCACAAAAGGCCTATAGGTTAATGCATGATTTGGTGCTGGAAATGGCTTGATTTTGGGCAAATTTATGTCTACACGGCCTGAGACACGAGCGTGTGACTCAACCGTGTGTGACACACAGCCTAGCGACACGGTCGTGTGTCTCTTGTAGATTCCTTTGCATGCAAGTCATTCAGTTACACGGCCTAGCACATGGGCGTGTAGGGCAATTTCGAGAGTTATATGGTTTAGCACACGGGCGTGTGACCCTACTTAGAGAGTTACATGGGTGAGGACACAGGCTAGGACACGACCATGTGTCCTTAGTTCGAAGGTTACATGGCCTGAGACACGGACGTGTGTCTTAGCCATATGAGGCACACGACCGTGTGACCCCTGTAGTCAAATTTTGTGAATTTTTCTTAAATTTTCCAAATGTTTTCGATTT
Source organism: Gossypium turneri (assembly GCA_008044935.1). Taxonomy (NCBI): domain Eukaryota; kingdom Viridiplantae; phylum Streptophyta; class Magnoliopsida; order Malvales; family Malvaceae; genus Gossypium; species Gossypium turneri. The sequence continues at coordinate 23,369,523 of CP032580.1, forward strand.
AGTCCCTAATCATTTCTGTATTTTTAAAGCCTTGAGGGCTCGATTTAGGGACGATATGTATGCGAATGATTGCTTTATAATGTATTTATGATAATGTATGAAAAGTACGTTTAAATGTTTCATTTGTTCGGTAATACTCCGTAACCCTAATTCGGCAACAGATATGGGTTAGGGGTGTTACATTTGATGCACTATGTGTGCCAGTATATTTGCTTTGGTTTATCCAATAATGCACTGAGTTTCTAAATTGGTGTGTTGGTTGGGTGATCCGTGTATCCGTCTTGAGTTTGAGTCTGGTTATTAGGGGTTTATAAAGCAATAACTTCATAAATGATAATAAATTGAAACGATATTATGAAATGGTATTATATGTGAATATGATTAGAGATTTCATGTAAAAGACCTTGTGAATCGGTAAGCCTAGTAGGCCGATATAGTAATAAGCAAATCAATAGATTCAATACAAAAATGAATAGTGATATAAATGAATGGTATGAATTGAAAAGGAAATGAGCATACTCTTGATAGTATAAAGTATAGTATGACATGTTTATATTGAATTGTTCAATCTGACATTGTATGATTTGGTATATAACATGGATTGGTGACATTGAAATGGTGGAAACTAAATCATGCAGTAATTATATGTATTATGTTAATGTTTTGATTATATGATTTGAATCATGAAAATACCACTGAACTTTATCACTTAGTGTATGATTTATTTGTTTTGTACACAGGTATTAGCGGATCTCGAAAACTTAAGAAGTGATCGAACATCCAAACTACAACACTCAACACAACAATGTTTGTATAGTTCATTTAATTTCAATAAATAACATTCACTTAGGTTTTAAGCCAGTTTTATATTATAAATAGTTAGTAGTTTGTAAATTTGAATTGTCATGTTACCTTGAATTACGTATATCCTTGAATTACATATATCGTTGTTTATGAGATTGGTATAATTTTGCATATATGAAAAGTGCATATAATATTTGTATTTATAATTTTAAAATATATTTCTAGTATCAATATATAAAATATTTTTAAAATGTAAAACTATGAATTTTAAAAAGCAAGACCATGCCAAACAAGACAAACATTTATAATTTGGCAGTTTCACTCACTTTCTGTATCACAATTGACCTCGACTTTGGGATTTATGGATTGTACAAAAGTTCAATTCACATCCATGTGAGTTTCAACTTCACATTTTTTTTTTTTTCAAAAAGAGAAATTATATCTTACTCTCATTTTTTAAAAAAGAAATTATATCAGACACCCATGGCTAATGTATATCCGTACATAAATACATAATCCTCCAAATACATAAAGAACTTTAAAAGAATAAAATTTTAAACATACCCATTTTGAACACATACCTGGGTTATTCTTGACTACGTTTTTTTTTCCTTCAACCTTGAAACCAATAGCGATTTCGGTTATCCCTTAGTTGAACTGAAATCACATTAATGCAGGACTCACTCCAAAATGCTACTGAAGACGAATTACATTAGTTTCAACCCAGGAACCTATGCTTCAAAGAAAATATTCATCGACAAACAACTAAATTTATCGATCTCATACGATCGTCAAACAATGATATGGGAAAAAGATAAATATATACAGAACTGAACGTTAATCATCATCGGCAACAAACTACAAAAGTTGCGTCTGCCAGTACTAAACCTCGATTCTACAAATGTATAGCCAGTAAAACCTATTTATAACACATTGATAGAATGAAGAAGCGCTAATCATGGCAGGCATCGTTTCAAAAGGTAAAAGCATTTACCTCACGAGTCTTCCCAGGTGAGTAGTCATTTTCAAGAACTATTTTATGTTACACGAATCAGAAGCACAACCATGATGAAAACACATATCATGGCTAACATTAGAAGCCATTGAAAACATGTAGTCTTAGAGGTTTCGGAATATATCTTCATTGCACGTACATTAGTATGCCCAGTGGTAGCAAGACTCTGCTCAATAGCTGTCTCGGTGGAATCAAGTATCTACAGTGCACCGTAATTAGTTTATAAGACCAGCAACAGTTGTAAATAAAACATGAAAAGCAAGACCATTCTCCCTCACACACACATTACAAATTTATGCCTGGCGGTGCATTAGAAAACATGAAACTGCAAATGCTCATTAGTTGAACAAAATGGATTGCAGAGAAGCATAAACTTGGCAAATACAGGTTTAGCAGTCAAGACTTAAACAAATACTCTTAAAGCTTGGATGCTAATAACCAATGGGAGTTAAATATGAAAACATTGCTTCAATGATGTCATGGTATACCAAACAAGTCAGAGAGGTAACATGGGGAGAAATATATAAACACATGCTATTACAACATCCTCTTTTACCTTTAAAACCCAGTCATAATGCTTAGTTATTTCTTAGAAATACCTCTTTTGTTATAAAGCCAAATTAAGAAATCAGTACAATGTGACCTAACCCAGACTTGAATCCTGTAACAGGGACAATCCTAACAGCTTCAGAGTAATTTGACTCTAAGCTTATAAACTCCAAAACATGTAAAATTGACACATAGTATGCCGTATCAAGAATAAGAAATCAATAAGAAATAATGGAAAAATTAAAAGTATACAAGCGGATTTTACCTTTTCAGTGTTCTCCAAGGACCGGCTCATCATGAGACTACGCTCTTTAAGTTGCTGTGCCAATCCAACCATCTCATCAGTTAAATCCTCTTGAAGCTTTCTGTTTTGGAGGAGAATATAAGTTAACAGCCATTAACAGAAAAATAAACCCAAATGAACATGGAGATATATTCAAGCTTATAACTCAGGCTGCCTCTAATATGTCTTTGACATAATAAGTACCATAGTGAAATAAGCCATTTACTGACACCATTGTTTCAGTTCCTTCCAGAAAAGAGATATCATAATTTATTCTAAGACAAATGTTAACCGTGTCTAGGACAAAGCAGAATTTTGACTCAAGGTATCGCAGGTAATAGAAATAATAAATGATACCTGTGCTTCTGTATGTGTGCTTCTGCGGCCGCATCTAGTTTGATAGGTACAGATGCATCAGCCTCAGTAATTTCGTGAGTTCTATCTTTGATGTTCGAGGCAGGCCTGTTAAATAACTCCAAGCAATTGAAACAAAGTTTACAATGAAGTTTAACAGCTAATATGAACTACAGTCATCCTCAGTACATAAGATTGACTTACACAACTCTCCTTCTTAATCCTGGAGAGGAAGGCATGTGGTTTTCTGAATCCGATTTAGGACTCTGCTTAAAAGAGTTTCTTGTGATGGGCTCCTGGGATACCTTAATTTCGGGCTACAAATTAACCAGACAAAAGAATGGTTAACGATTACAAGCACGCATGTGGATAATCAAAAGGCATAACATGGAAGAAAGAATTTTACTGCCTATATATTTATAAGTCCTGCCCTATCATTTTTGGATTTCCCTTTTACAAATCCAAGCTATTCATTGAAACATATAAGATAATCCTTAAAGAACATATAAACACACCAGTGAGGCAGTTAATTCTGAAGCAATTTCCTCAATCTTTTTTGAATAATCATTGACCACAGCACTTGAAACTCTGGGGAAGAAAACCAAAATAAATTTGAAAAGTCAGTAAGCTGTCACGGAAACAAAACAACAAAATATGTAGCATAAGAGATGCAAAGAGGAATCAGTTATCAGAGAACAACATTATCTTCTTTTTTTTTTTTTTTGCTTATGTTATTGTGTTGCGTAACAAATTAGAAGTTCAAGTACCATCTGAATCAAATTACAGCATAATAAGGGAAGAAAAAATCAACCTAGGTAAACCTTCAGGTGTTCTCTCTTCAGCTAACTGTTCTAAAAGTTCTCGTAAAGTCGCAACATACTGCAAATGACGAAAATAAAGGTTGAATTCTTTACATCATTCCCAAATTTAAAATGAAAAAAAAAAAAAAAAAAACACTCCAGGGATGAACTACAATCATCAGTCTATGAAAGGCATTTAAGCAAAATTGTCACCAGATAATATAATTAATAACTAGACTTGAAACATGAGTGGACATACATGCATGAGTTTAGAATGATTCCTTTGTTGAGGTGCAGCTGCAAGTAACCTTTGAAAATTCACTTCTGTTTTACTCCTTCCCATCTCTAATCCCTGACCTGTAACCAAATTTTAAATAATTGATAAACAAAGCTAATAATCAAAGATAAGTAATAGTTCCCCTAAAAGTTAGCTGGACAGTCAGCACTGCATTTTATAGCTGTTTATTCATTGATGGTTGGTCTCAAGGACAACAATACTCCTCCCTAGCAGCTTCATCAGAAATGGGAAATTATGGGGGCAAGTAAATTTATTACAAGAAAATAACATTAAATTGCCAAAAAAATATTAAATATTAAAATCAGAATGCAGCAAACCATTCAATTAACTTTTTCTATCATGATTAACTAGCAGTCGGTTTTTACAAATACACGATTTATAGAATTTTAACAATGTATATTGTATTTTCTCAGGTCACTGAGTAATCCAAAACCAAACACTAGAAGGCCATACTACCTGCATCAGGGTTTTGAAAATTGATGAGCAAAAGACAGTACTGATGTACACTACTGATTAAGTGGATCTATCTTGAGTTTGGCTATGAAGAAATTTAGTTTGATAGTGTTATTTAATTTGGTAATTCAATGCTGTGTTACTCAAACCCGGTGTATCGGATGAGACATGTCCAACAAGGATATGTTTAATTTTTTTCAAAGTTTTCCATGTATTTGGAACATCATTGGAGGATTATATCTCAATAAAACAATGTGGCAATCAAGCAGGTAAACACCAATCATCAAAAATCCCATCATCCAAGTCCAATGAGGAAATGGAATTGGTCGTGCATATGCAAAAACTAAAAACACCCAAACAACGATATTTAAGTTTGAGACATTAATCAATAAATCCAACCCAGAAACATTCCTCAATTTTGTGGTTCTTCCCAAAACAAAAGACTGACGTTTTGCATACATTAAAAAGAGCCCAAAAAGAGATTTGTGCCCTGAACAGACAAACAAACATGGGAAATGAAAATCAGAGAGAAAATTCACACAAATATGAAGATCATTTTGCATAATTTTATCAAAGATTTGGAGGTGGGAAAAGACAGGTTGATCTTTAACGTATCAAGAAATACCTGCAGCAGGTTAAGAGTTGATTTGCTGTTGAATTGGGAGTGCAGCAGCTCCCCTGGTTCTCTGCGTTCCTTTTGGCCTTTGGATCTCTCTCGCCGGTGAGTGACCACGCCCTCTCTCTTCTTTCCGTCTGATTTCTGTAAATTTTTATACTATTTTATTTTCTTTGCCAATATTAAGACTCCCTTTGCTTTGTGTGTCAGTGGTGACACCTTCCAAGAAATTAAAAATAAATAATAATTATGGCTAGGAGATTTTTTTGGTAAACTATACAAATTGTGTTAAAAATTTCAATTTAGGTATTAAGGTTTATATTTCTTGCTGTTTTGGTCATTGCAGTTAAATTATTTTTTTTCTAACTGGTATGATTCCACATTTAGTTTTCAATACTTACATATTCTATCAATTTGATCCTAATTTTAAATAATTCAATAAATTTAACCATTCACATTACAAATTCTATCAATTGATCCTCAAACTTCCTAACCAAAACTTTCAACTTTTAAAACAGAGACATTCGGCATCTATTAATTGTTTTATTTATAGTTGAAATTATCCAATTAGGTACATTACTTTTTTGTTTATATTTTTAAGAAGTTAGTGTTAGAAATTAAATAAAAACCATTAAAAATAATAGAAAATAATTTTTTTAAATATAACATATAATAAATTTATATAAATAATTTAATATTTGTAAAAGATAAATTTTCACTCTGAGTAGCATAATTTTCATTTTTAATCAATTTGATAAATGATTTGACACTAAATCAGATTATTAGTGATACATATTACTTATTGTGAATTTAAAAATTAAAAATAAATAGAACATATAATAATCTCTAATCAGTTTATAAAATAAAAAAAATCATTATCAATGTAACAAAAAGAAATTCAATTAATTCTTTCATTTTTTTTCTTATGGAAAATTAAATTTTCATACTTTTTTCTTATATAATCATTAATTGAATAATTGAATTTTTCAAAGCCATATTGTTTTAACTCTAGATTTAATGTCCAATTTCGATGACTATTTTCATGTACTTTGAAGAAAATACCATACTGCTAACAAGAGTAAATCTAAATTATTTTTTTAAGGTTTTTCATTTTCTTGAGCTAATGTTTAATCAACCAAAGAGTTATATAATATTATATTTAGAAGAAAACTAATGAAAAAATGAAATAAAATTTTAAGATAAATTTATTAGTATCAGGAATTGACTCAAAAAACGACTCACTAGTTGAGAGAAGTTTTTCTTCTTCTTTAGGTTTTACAAATTTATAAATGTGGAATGCCATTATTTTAAAAGATGGAAGTTTTGATTTGGAAGTTTGAGGATCAACTTGATAGTATTTGTAAATGTAAAGGATTAGATTTACTAAATTACTTAGAATTAGGATCAAATTGATTTAATTTATAAGTACTGAGGACTAAATATGTTATTATACTAGTTAAAAAAAGACTTTTTGTTATCTTTTTAACTGTGTGTGACCAAAACAAGAATAAATTCAATCGTTAGTGCCTAAATTGAAAATTTTTAAAGTTGAATGACCAAAATAAGAACATGAGCATAGTTGGGTGACTATTTCTATAATTTACCCTCCTTTTTAATAGATTAATTACTCCATCTCTAGCTTTTATTAAAGATATTAAATAAAAATGCACCTGAAAATTATTTAAAATAAATTTAAACTAAAATTAGAATCTCTCCTATCTTAATTAGTGGTTGAGGGTTCGAGTATATGCAATTTTAAAACTCATGACTAGTGTCTACTCCTTAATATATTTACAAACCTGAAAAATTAGTCACTATACTTGCTTTAGTGAATATCTTGAGAAAATTTATTATTATAAATATTATTATTAATGGTGAGGCCATTGATGATATGGGAAAAATATCATACACGTAGCAAGGTTTTATTATTTGAGTGTATCATCTAATCTTTTTTAATACAGTTAATTTTTTGACCAAAAGTTATAATAAAAAAATATTCTAGATATCAAAATAAAATAAAATAAAAAGTCAAATATCAAAATAGAAAAACAAATATCAATAGTATAATCCATGAGTTATGATCAATGTGACATGGAATTACATAAACGGAGGTAAAGAAATAACAGATAATTAGTTGCTTGGAGGCATAAAAGAAACTGTCAAGTGAAATTTCCGAGGGCAGGACGGCGCTGGCCAATACACTAATCATACAATTTATGTGAACCATCAGAGTTAACACACTTTATTCCAGATTCTAATTTTAAAATAAATTTAATAATAATCCAAAAAAAGCTAATAATAATTACGAACTCTTCTTTTCTAAAATATTGGCTACCAGAACTAAATTTTATTGAAATTGAAATTGGATCAACCACTTTCAAAAAATTTTATTAGTTAAGTTTTAGGAACATATTCAATAGTTTCTATAATTTAAACTATTAAAAACTATTAAGTATTTAAGTTTTTTTTTTTTATCAAACACCACTCAATGTTATTGTATCAAATACTACTTACACATCAAAGTTTAAAAGTAGTGAACAATTTTTGACAGATTGAATTTAAGCTTTACAAATTATGTTTACATGAAAGACAGTTTTTCTCTCTTTCTTTAATATTACTTATATTTTTATTTTCAGGCCCGTCCTTGGGGTCGTATGGAGGTGTGGTCACTCAAGAATTAAGGCTAAAAGGAATCCAAAATATTATTTTTTTTTCATTTTTAAGGGACCCAAAAAAAATTTTAACTTTAAAAGTCCAAAAAAGAATTTTTACCAACTTTTAAGGGGCCCAAAACAAATTTTAGCTTTTAATGGCCCAAAATTTTTTTTTACCAACTTTTAAGTTTTAAGGGACTCAAAAAAAATTTTCTCCAACTTTTAAAGAATCTAAGACCCTATTTTATTGTTTTGCTTAGGGCCCTAAAAATGTCAAGAACGTGCATGTTTGTTCTTCTATAATGTTCTTTCTTAATTGTTCTTCTTTTATTAAGTTCGGAATTTTTTATTCAAGTAATATAAAAAATAAAAAAATTACAAAAATGAAGCAAGTAAAAATTATTTACGAAAATAGACATTTTCAACAGTTCTCGTCGGTGCTGCTTTATACACAGGCGGTACCACTCCACTTTCTTCCCCAATCATGAGGTCATCATCAATTTAAAAAAAAAGAATTTTTTTTGTGCTGCCACTTTGTCAGGCGGCACCGGTATATATTTTTGAAAAAATACCCGAAGAAATACGGGTATACCATGTTACAAAAAAAATTAATATTATCACTGATGTGTCAAGCAGCACCAATGAGATTTAAATATTATTTGACAGTCACGGATTTTCTTGCTTTTTTGCTTTCCAACCTTTTTTTTTCACTTATTTATTTTTTCTTTTTATGCATTTTTTTATTATTTAGTTAGTATATAAAGAGGGGTTTGGTCCCCCTACCCCATCTACAACCTGTTGGGAGAAAAAAAAAAGGTTTGAGGTTTTTTAGGTTTTTTTGTGTTTAGTATAAAATTTTGGAAGAAAACTAATTTGTGTGTTGCAGTTTTAAGAAGTTATAATTATTAAGGTATTTTTTTATAATAATTATTTAAAATATATATACCTTTATATTTTAGATTATTGTTAATTTTTAGATATAACTTTTAACATTATATTTTTGTTTTAAAGATGAGATTTGTGTTTATTTGTTTAGTCAATGATTAAAATTTTTATTATTTGTACAAATATCAAAATGGCTTCTTTGATTAGAGAAAACAATCACACAACAATGATGATTAATGTGCTGGTAAAAAAAATTGTTATTTGTTATTCACAGGTATATTTATAAGGTTGTACGTCATTTTTTATTTAATTCAAATGTTTTAACTAATGCGGTAATTTAATATTGTTAGGGTGAGTACCACGTGTTGAGAGTGTGTTTCCATGTTCTAAGTTACCAGCCAAACGAATGGATTATGCCATACTTGGAAGCCACTAGATTTAGATCAGCGGCATTGCTCCGGATGTTTGAGTTGAGGGGCGACTTAATATCCGCCTTGGTTGAGTGGTGGTACCTGGAGACCCATACATTTTATTTGTCGTATGGGGAGTGCACCATCACCTTGTTCTAACTTTGAAAAAATCATTATAAATTATACAAAAATGTTTAGAAGATGAAATTTATATGCCTAAAATCTTAATGAGTCTATTTTCAAAGGAAACAAACGACAGCATAATATGAGACTTGTACTGAAAGATATTTAATTTTTAGTGAAGAAGAAATGAAGTTGCCTAGCAGCAGAACATGGGAGGTTTAAAAAAATGGTATTAATCTACTTTGAAATAAATTCGGACATTTTTATGGTAAAAATTTCATTAATTCTAGTTTCAAAAATAAAAAGCAGATCTTAATTTTGAATACTGTAGGTCTGGATATAAATAATTTAGTGACTACTACTCAAGAAGACAACCTTGTTAAAAGTATATGTATAAATAGTGAAAGCATAATTTATGTTACATAAAAGAGTGTCATACGAAGGCTAAAGATTCTTATATAAATACTTGTAAATGAAGAAAGTGGAATGGAGAGGAGGAGGATGAGGAAAAATAATAGAAGGGTTATAAAATGAATTAATAGTTGATTATGACTAATCAAATCATATTAGCGTGAATTTGATTGATTATTGAGATAAAGAATTAAATTGAATAAAAGTGAAAATATTAAAACTAAATGAAATAGTGAAATTGGTTTGGAATTGAGATGGTATGTTATGTTATGTATGAAATAATATCATGAGTGATAAATTGATAATATTTAGATCAATAGAATGAGAATTGAACTTGTAAAGGAATTGGATAAATGATTACCCTATTAACTGCTTGGGTGTAGTTATTTCAACTATATGTCGATGAGCGCTGGACGCATTTTACTTCGAACATTCCAATGAGTGCTGGGCACAAACTTTAGTTCAGTTATACCGATGAGCGCTGGGCGCAAACTAACTAATTCGGACATTCCGATGAGGCACTTGGTGCCAAATGGTTAATTCGGTCATACTGATGAGCGTTGGGCGCAATATATTTCTCCGGAAATTGTCTAATGAGGGACTGGGTGCCAAATTGGGGTGTTGGTTGGATTTGTGTATCCGTTTGTGCCTCAATCAAGTTAATAAGGATTTAATATGTAAAAAAAAATATAATTATAATGAAAAGAATTGTTAATGTGAAAGAAATTTGTAATTGGATTTATAAATCCGAAAAGTTGGTACGAAATTGTGGCGAATTCAACGATTCAATTTGGGAAATGACATGTTAATATGATATATTTCAAACTAGTTATTTGTTCATATTTAAGATGACTCACAAGACACATTTATCATTAGATATTGTGTGTTGATGATGAATTGAATTGTGATTCTGGGATTGAGTGTGAATATATATTAGATTGAATTGTAATGAAATCATTGTCAAGTGATAAGAATAGTGTACAGGGTATGAGTATGCATATACGATCGAATTCATGGTATGATATGTAATTGAAAATAATTACAAGATATGATATGTGAAAATATGAATGGTTCCATTGGGCGTGATATTATAATTGGAATTAAAAACTTAAAAATGTAATGAAATAGATTGACGATAAATATGGTAATGAACGAGTTATGTGAAATTGGTATGAGTTAGCGACTTGATAAAAGATATCGAAATGAAATAGTATAATGCTATGGAATCAATTGTGCACACACATATATATGTGGATCATGACAAAGGAAATACATGAACTTCTATGTGAATAAATTGGAAACGAGCTTTGGGGAAGGCTAAAATGAATACAAATGAGTCGACCGACTTCAAAAGAGACTTGAATTTATTGTTGTAGAATGAACATGGAATTAATTTTATATTGTTTTAATGATATAAATGTTTGATTCATGATTGGTATTGAGTTTTAAAAAGGCTTTATGATAGGTGTTGGCATGAAAATGAAATTGATCACTTATATTTCAATGCTAAATGAATTGGTTTGCCCTTTGATATGAATGGCATACTAGTTGGATGTTACAATTTTCTTAGCTTGCAATTTTTTTATTTGAATCATAAAAATACTACTGAGTTCTATAGCTCAACATATGGTTTGTTTTTCGTGCGCAGGTTAAGTATAATTCAAGATATTTGAACTATAACTTCAACATCCAGTAAAAAATCTCAAACTTGTCAACATTTGTATATTCTGTTTTTATTCTAAGTTGGCATGTACCTGGTTGAGTCTAATTTGGTTTGTTCTTAAGTGAATGCTCTTGTTGAATTTGGTATCATATGATGTATGTTTGGTCCATGTTTAACCTTGGATTAGTTCTTAGAGTTTTTGTGAGCTCGTATAAATCCTGTAAATGGTTGGTTATTGTAATTAATGTGTGTTTGATTGAATTAAATCTTATAATGGTTTAAAGTTGAATAAAGTTTATCGTTGGCGACAAATGTGACATCCTATAGCTCATACTCGACGATCGAGTCGGGTGTAGGATGTTACAAGACAACTCTATCAAACCATCAATTTTGATACATGTAACCATAATTATTTGTAATTATGAACAAATATTGTAATTCAAATTATAAAATTTTGATACAGTTTAAACATATTTTCAATACTTCAAGATAACATTGGACTCATATCAATGAAGCGAATTTTTTGTATTTCATACTTAAACAGAGTTTTTATAAATGTGATTGTTGAAATTGAAATTAAGCTTGGATTTTGAGTTTTGTGTAAGGACTTAAGTGATATATAGATTTGATGCTTAGGAAAGATTTTTCCCTTAATATTTGAAAAAGGTATCAATACTATGGCAAGGGTATTGATACATGTATACATTTGTTTTTTGCTAATTTTTTTCAAACATCAAAGCTTAAATTGGTATCGATACCAGGCAAGGGTGTCGATACTATGACCCTAGTATTAATACTATGGCAAGGGTATCGACACCTTTGTTTTTTTGCTAAATTTTTTTAAACATCGAAGCTCAAATTGGTATCGATACCAGGAAAAGGTATCGATACTTTGACCCTAGTAACAATACTATGGAAAGGGTATCGATACATTTATTTTTTGCTAAATTTTTCAAACATCGAACATAAAATTTATAGACTATGATTGTTTCATTAGAACTTCATCAAATAAAACCTAGGGGTGTTACAGGAAAATTTGATATATTGATAAAAACATTTAACATACATTTGAACATGAGGTACATAAATTCATATTCCACTCGACCGTGACGATTGTCCAGGGTGGTAGTTTTGATGCTGGCAATTGTTTTGAATATGACCAATTGTTCTGCACATACCACAATGTTTAGGGTCGATCATCTTTATCAAGTCCATGTCACTATGAATTCGGATGATGTGCGGGCAACCTTTGGGCTTTTTACTTAGCCCCAAGTTTAGGACCAACTCGAAAGCTAGCGAAGACACTTCCCATGTCGACACTTCCAATGATAGAGGCAAGGAGAATGCATAAATTGTGTAGCTTTGTTCACTACCATGGTTATGTCGGGGCGAGTGAGTGCCAAATATTGAAGAGACCCAACAACCTGTCGATAAAGCTTAGGATCATCAAAGGTAGAAGAAGTAGTGCCGGTGAGATCGGCTTGCGGCGTTGAAGGAGTCGAAACTGACGAGGCATCTTGCATATTCGCATGATGGAGCAAATCTTTGATATATTTGAATTGCGTGAGCTGCAAGCCACTCGAGAACCACGCAACTTCAACACCCAAGAAATAGGATAGTGGTCCTAAATCCTTGAGCGCAACAACCTTCCCAAGTTGAGCAATAAACCGTTGTAACATCGAAGAGGATGATCCTGTCAACACCAAATCATCAACATAGACCAAGCAATATGCATACTCGTCATTAGCAGAATATATAAACAGCGAACTGTCAGCCTTGGAACCGTGAAAACCAAGCTGTTGTAGTGTATTCGAAAGGCAAAAAAACAAGCTCGTGGTGCCTACTTTAAACCATATAGCGATTTCTTTAGAGCACATACAAAATCGGGTTTATTATGATCAACAAATCCCTGTGGTTGTTCCATAAAAACAGTTTCATCAAGAGTCCCGTGAAGAAAAGCATTCGAAACATCAAGTTACCGAATGGGCCAATGACGATTGACGGCAATGGAAAGAATTAACCTTATGGTGGCTGGCTTTATAACAGGGCTGAAAGTCTCAACGTAATCAAGGCCTGGTCGTTGATGAAACCCTTTTGCAACCAACCGCGCACGACATCTATCGAAGGAACCATCTGCTTTTGTTTTTACACGGTATACCCACTTGCAACCAATGATATTCGAAGCTTGAGAACGAGGAACAAGATCCCATGTGCCGTTTGATAGAAGAGCATCAATTTCTTCTCCCATTGCAGCACGCCATACTTGCTGTTTTGTTGCTTCAGTGTATGACGAAGGGGCTGACAGTGTAGTGGACGCAGCAGCATGAAAAACCTTTAGTTTAAGTGAGCCAGTATGGGAGCGTAAAGTCATTGAATGATGCACGGTAGGTGCCTGAGCAGTGGTAGGAGAAGCATTGGGACTGCTAGAACCTATCGGGAATGTGATAGGTGTTGGATCGCCGGCACCCCTATGGCGCAGCGGAAAAATTTAATAATCGGCGACCCTAACCATGGATCCATGTGTGAGGAACGAATCAGGGTGAAGAGGGTTACGAAATTACCTAATGTTCATTCTGAGTAAACAGCAACTTCTCAACAATGTGTAGTCTAATCTACAGTCGAATCAAGCCGCAATCTATTGAGACTCCGACCTCTACGTAATCCACCCAGTTGACTACGAACGGAAGAAATCCCCAAAACGGTTTTGAAAGTGATTTTTTCTTCTGACGGCTGCTAGACCAAAAATAAAGAAAAACGGGATTCTTATATCCTATTATTTTAGGGTTTTTAGGAATTAAATAAATATAATAATATTTTAAACCAAAAATTATAATTACAATAATTATAATATAATTTCGGTAAACCATATATTTATTTAAATTCATATGCTAACCAAATTCATGTCCTCATTAGGCGTACAACAAACTTGTACATAATGTGTTAGAAATTTGATTACCGAATTAAATTAATTCTATAATTAATTTAATTCAAGCGAAACCCAAAAATAATACCAACTATGGTTTATTCCGTTCATTTCAACTATAGGATGTGACCCTGTAGGTTCTTGTAACGTTAGCAGTAATACTAGAACGATTCTAATGTTACAAACAATGAGTGGCATCTAGCAATGCATCATTGCTACCTAAGTCACAAGAGATCATGATTCGACATAACCTTTTATGATTAACCTTTTATGCAATAATCCTTAAGTCCTTTATCTCTGGATTGGACACAAGTCATGGAATAGTCACACTTGTATAGTCCATTCCATGTTCCTTGATATTTTAAGCAGACTACGATATACAAATAAGTATGACATCTCATATCAACTTATTTGAGCATGGCCATGCATTTCTAGTCTCACTTAATCAAGTGGCCTAAGATATTACTCCCATTATGTAGGAGGGACTTAATCTGTATCGACTAACCATATCCTTCTACATCGATTGTGGTATATCCAACACCAGCCTTTATAGAACAACTAGTTACGGTGTACGTTTGACTGTATCAAAATATACTACTCACGATGTTGGGATTATGATGATCTCAAGTCTGAGAATCATATACATATTAATCACTATGAGTAATGTCGTGACAATTACATAATAATCCAAGAAACATACTCATAATGGGTCAGTCCAATATGTTGTTCTCTAACACACATATTCATGCATCGATTCTGACATTCCATATCAATGATAACTCTTTATCATCAATCAACTACATGTTAGTCTTAATGCATTATCGTTGTCCTATCCAACAATAATACTTGACTAAGGATCTTTTAAGAATAATCATATTATTCTTAGGACATTATTAGAAAACAATTTATTTATACACACAGAAAAGAAACTGAAATAATGGTAACGCCTTATATTAATAAACATGATAAATCAAGTATGTTATTACAACCATCTCATGATTGATCTTTGGGCATACTCTAACAATAGGGTCATTGGGAACAATGGGAGCAGGTTGGGAGGACACGGTGGTGATGGCAAGAGATTGATCGGCAGTCGGTGGGGGGGTACTTGGGACAGTAGGGAGCTGCTGGTTGAGGCATGGGGTTGTAGGCAGTGGGACGACAGGTAATGGATTAGAATCGGAGCGATGGCCAAGAGAAAAAATGGTTGTCGGAGAAGGTGGAGGACCGAGAACCGATACGTGCCCATCACTTGACTTGAATGGAAAAACCTGTTCATCAAAAATAACATGGCGTGAGTAAAACACTTTATTGGTGGACAAAGATAAACATTTATAACCTTTATGAAGAACACTGTAACCAAGAAAAACACATTTGGCAGACCTAGGCTCAAGCTTATTTTTGGTGTATGGACGCAACCAGGGATAGCAGCAACAACTGAAAATTCTCAATGACTTGTAATCAGGGTCACGATGAAAAAGAGCTTGGTAGGCTGATTTATGGTGTAATTTTGGAGTTGGGAGACGGTTGATAGTGTATACAGCAGCAACAAAGGTATGATCCCAAAATTTGGGAGGGACAGAGGCATGATGTAACAAGGCACGACTAGTTTCAGTTATATGACGGTGTTTTCTTTCGGCGCAGCCATTTTGTTCAGGGGTATGAGGACAAGAGCTGCGTTGGATTATAGCTTCAGAGGCCAAATATTTTTCAAGGGCTTGGAATTCCCGATCCTAATCGGATTGGAACTGCTTAATAGGTAAACCAAAGTATTTCTCAACAATAGCACGAAATTGAATGAAGCAATTATAAACATCTGATTTACAACAAAGAAAATAGATCCAAGAATATTTGCTATAATGATCAAAAAATACCACATAATATAGAAAACCATCACTAGAAGCAATTGGAGAAGGACCCCACAAATCCGAACAAACTAACTCTAATGATTGTTTTGCTTCATAAGTAGAATCCGAAAAAGACAATTTGTGTACTAACACAACAAGTTTCACAAAGAGATGAATCATGCTTATTAGAAGCAGACAATTTATTGAAACTAAGAACTTTATTGACAGTGTTTGAGCAAGCATGGCCTAGTCTAGTATGCCATGTAGACAACGAAACTGAATGACAAGCAGGAGATACTGGATCAGTGGCTAGGCGATATAAACCATTCTCGATGTACCCTCTATGCAGAGTTTGCTTCGTCCGTCGATCCTTAACCATAAAATAATCATGGAAAAATTCAACAGAGACATCATTACTGAGTGTAAACTGAGGAACAGACAATAAATTTAGGTTAGCCTCAGGAACATGAAGAATATTAGACAATTTGAAAGGATGAGAATTAAGAGTTAAGACAGACGAGCCAACACAAGAGATAGGTAAGGTTTTACCATTAGTTAGAGTGACTTCATCGGAACCAGTGTACTCAGAATGAATGCCCAGGTTTCCCAATTCAGATGTCAAATGATGGGTGGCACCGGTATCAAAGATCCATGGCTTGGGATTTGTTTGAGGAGACGAGCTATAGTTTGCTGAGGGTTTGGGGTAGGACTCGGCATATCTTGGGCTGGGACACTGACGACTTGTGTGGCCACGTCCCATGCAGTTGTAACATGTTGGATCCTTGGGCGGGGAGGCAGCTCGGCCACGACTGGAATAATTGCCATTGCGCTTACTGTTATGACCCCGTCCATGATTAGCGGAAGCAGAAGGCTGCCGACCGGTAAAGTGGGCAACGGCAGTAGGATGAAGAGGCTCTTCAATTGTAATTCCTCAGAAAGTAATAAGCCAAACAAATCATCAAAGGATGTTGACTATAGTTTTGCCTCTATATTACGAACGAATGGTCGATAATTGGCACCAAGTCCTCGTAAAATATGATCGACAAGATCGTCTTCAGAAATAGCCGCATTTAGAGCCCCGAGTTGATCAAAAATCCATTTCGCACGATCCATGTATATGACGATTGAATCATTGCCAAGAGACAAGGCATGAAGAGAGCCTTTAAGGGTCCGGATTTGAGCCCGAGATTCAGAAGCAAAAGTTTGATGCAGCTTTGTCCAAGCTGCGAATGCGGTAGTGGCTCCGACTGCCTGAGATAGCACAGACTCAGACAATGAGCCAAGGATCCAGCTAAGAACCATTTGGTCCTTAAGAAACCACAGCTCATAGGCCGGGTTAGGAGCATTGTCAACGGTCTTGGGAGGAGCTGATGTGCCGTCGACATGATACATGAGTTTTTGGCTATATAAGAGAGGGGTCATTTGTGTTTTCCACATGAGGTAATTAGAGGGAGTAAGCTTGATGGTGATTTGATTTGGCATGGAAGGTGGAGAGGAAACAGTCGAATTGGCCATGAGGAAAAAAAAAGAGAGGAGGCAGTGATTGAAACCTTTTTACTGGTAGTCTGATACCATGAAAAATAGTGATTTTGGTTTGTAAATTCAGCTCCATTGTATTCGACTATTGATAGCAAATATATACAAGATTACATCAGAGTGTTATCTACAGCTATTCACAATTTGAATTTGAATTTTAAGTAGAATAAGATCCTAAAGAATAGGAGTGATAACAAGTCTAGTTTGACTTGGTTAACTCTCAACAGACACATCCTGCAGGGTGGGGAACTTTTTTCCCCAAATACAAAATATGTGTTTTAGTGTGTACACCTCATTGATATATTGTTTGACATAGATCGAGGCGTCAACATAAGCTGGAATGACATGCGCACACGGGTACCAAAGTTTCTAGAACCTTCTGTAGTTGCACCGCCTGTTTTAGAGATCAACCCCGTTAGACCTAGGCAGGGTACCCGGTCGATGACCAATGGGCTCTGCCACCTAGAAAGTTTCCAATTGTCGAGAATATAATTCTCCATACATCGACCTTGCTCTCCCAGTGTTGACCACCATCACCTTCCTAACCTCCTTGACATACATGTGTCTCGCCTTCATCTGCTTTACATGTTTCAGCTCCATTCTTGGCATCAAGGTTGCCAGCTTGTAGAACGTAGTTGAGAAAACAGATGAAATTGGAAGATGTTTTGTATGCTTCAAGGAGGAGTTAACGATCTCTACCATGTTGGTGGTCATATGACCATACCGAGATCCGTCATTGAAACTTTGAGCCCATTACCACAACTCTATGCTACTAAACCATTACTGTAAATCACAATTGGTTTCACCGTTCATATCACCCTGAAGCTTCACCAACCTCTGCCTGAAACGTTGTTGTTCTAGCTCATACCTTACTTATGTATTCCGTTAAGACATGTTATGTTCCATTACACAATTTGCAAATGTATTAAAAAATAAAAAATGAAATTGAGAATTACCCATGTTCATGACTTGTTTGTGTCAATTCGCATTCTTGAAGTCCTAATGGAAGTTAACTACAATGTGGCGGATGCAGTAGACGAATCTCCATGGAACACCGGAATGCCTAATCACGATAACTAACCCTTTAATCTATTGGAAATGATGCAAACATTGTCTTGTCTAACATACCTCCCCAAGTTTGTTAGGAAAAATTGCCACAATTCCATGTTCTCCTACTCTATGATGTCAAACGTTATCGATAGCACGTTTCGGTTCTTGTCTTATGCAACTACAAAAAGGAGGATCTACGTATATTTTTTGTATATCCATCAACCTGCACAAGCGACTTGTAATGGGGAAAAACCCAAACACATGGATCGAATGTCCAGAACATTCGGTGGAAAATTCTTCTCCCTGGTTGTAGTTGGTCGTTTGGGTCGTAAGAAGGCAATGTCTACAAGTCAACAACAGTCTTTGGCATGTACTGTTGCATAAAATCTATCCACCTTTGAAGTTCGTTATACGACATATCCCAATCTCCATACAACTTCTCTAAGCCATCTGTTTAGCCAACTATAACTCCCTAAATTTGGGATGACACAAATGAACATCTGCTTCAGTTTAGCCAGATGAAAATAGGTCTTGAGCGTGGGATCACATAAAAATTTATGCGTGCAAGATAATGACACAAATGAACGTCTGCTTTAGTGGTTAAGTGATTTAGGAAGAGTGGGGAGTGCTGGAGAAGTCTTGGGTTCAAACCTAGACTTTAGCAAAATTTTTGATTTTTGCTCTTAAGTGAATCTTGGCCTTAGCTTAAAGGCTTTATAAATATTTTTTTGTGAAATCATAACACAAAAAGAGTCTGAGGTGTAGTGGCAAGGTGGCAACATAGGTGTGGCAAGGAGGTGGCGTCACAGGTGTGGTAAGGAGGTTAGAGGTTCAAGTCTCATTACATGGAAATTGGATTATTTATTTTGCTCATGTGGAGGCAAGAGTTGGTGTTAAATTTGAACTCTGTGTTGAAGAATTTGAATGGGTCAAATGAATGATTTAAGGAGTGGATCATGGAGGATTTCAAGGAGAGGATTGGAGGAGTGATTTTAGGAGGAAAAAAGGGAGTTTGAGTTGTAGAAGGTTGTTGCCGAATCTGCTAAGGGGGACTTTAGAGTATGCATTTCGGCAATTAGTGAGTGTATAGGTGCCGACTTTTCTCTCTAGCATTTGGGGATTTTGCTTTTTTCTTTCTTTTTCTCTAGTGCCGAAACTAAAACTGACCATTCGGGTCATTCTTTTTCTGCATCTTTTCCGTTCACTTTCTCTCTTCTAGGTCAAACCTTTCCTTTCTCTCTCTTTTGTCTTCTGTTCATCTCCTATTCTAGGCTAGTCGAATATCACTACTGTTAAGCCATCCTTGCTTCGATCTTCTGCAAAGATTCTGATAAGTCGGCAAGTGGTTGTGTTCACTCTTATCACTCAAACCTAGTTCCTTTAGACCTTTCTAAAAGCCGAATACTTCTTTCTCCTCTTGACTCTCTTATTGCCGATTGTGTTCTTCGGGTTCTAGAATTCCACAAGGAGTGGTGTACTTAAGAAATACTGAAGCATTTCGAAGCGTTACTATTTTCATTCATCTGAAGGTAACCCTGTTGCTATTATTGTGCTCAATCAAGAGTGTGTTGGTTGTATACTTTGTGGCCGAATACTACTTTCTTTTACCTAGGAGTTTTGTGTGTATGATCAACCTTTGTGTTTAGGCAATCATGTCTAATAAGAGTGCACTTGTAACGTAGATAGTCGGTAAGCAATGGGTAATCAATCCTAACTATCGATTTAAGTGGGCTAAGCCACATCTGTCGATCAAGGCAAGTATTAAATCATTTTGGATAGTAGTATTGAAAGGAGCTATCTAAATCCTATTAATTAAATGATTGATGGTGTATCATGGTTATTTAGGTTTGGAGTTCTCGTGGATCTTAGCACATTTTCGCAACAGGTGTGTAATCACACTATCTCCGCTAAGAATCGGTAAAACCCGAAAAGCCGAAACTTTGGCATCTGAGGCCTCACGAGCGTGCGATCGCTCGTGTGGAAAAACTGAGCCCACAACTGAGAGCGGTAGATCAAAGAGACCACTACGAGTGTTCTCGTACACTTTGGCCGTTATGAGCCTTGTTGGGCCAAAATAGGCCGTGTGGGCACAATGGGCTTGTGGGCCCCACATGAAGATAAATTACGAACAGTAGCAGAAAATGTATTGGGCTATGTAGATTGCATAACCGGGATTGGATTTGGACCAAAAAAGCCACACGATCGTGTAGGCCCAATTGGGCCGAATAGTGGGCTTGAGCCTAATTGCGTAGTTTCGACCAAATGGATCATCTGTGTCGCTCGAGTCAACTGTAGACCTTCAAAAGGTCGTTAACTATACCAAAATACCCTCGATGGGTAAAATTATCGAAATACCCCCGATGGGTAAAATTACGAAATACCCTCGATTGGTAAAATTACTAAAATACCCCAATGGGTAAAATTACCGAAATACCCTGATGGGTAAAATTATCGAAATACCTCATATGGATAAAATTAATTGTTATGGCCTTATGTTATGTGTGTCTGTTTTGCTTTATGATATATATATGACTGTTACTGAGTATGACATACTGCATACACGTATGATTTATGACATGACATATTGCATGGGGTTGGAATTTTGTATTGGAGGAAGTGATTAATATGTGAGGGTCACACGGGTCGCATGAGACGATTATGGACCCACCGATGGCTTTTAGCCGATTATGTGATTGGTAGCTCTACTGCAATATTGGTTAGTGCCGCAATTGGTGCTACATCAGGAGTGTAGGGATGGGTGGGTTGATTAAATCCCCACAGGAGTGTAGGGTTAGATAGGAGATGGAGTGTAGGGTTGGTATGGGTATTTATGCTTTGCATATACTGATTCTGATATTAAGATGGGCTTAGGCCCTGATATTTGTGATATATGCCAATTGATATGGGCTCCGGCCCAACCGAGGCTGATGGGGGCTAAGGCCCAATTGCCACTGTTACTGTATTAGGTTAAGGCCCATACTGATACTGTTACTGTTAAGGGCTCAGGCCTAGACCGATTCTGTTTATTTAATAAGGGGAATACACATTGAGTTTTCGTAACCTCACCTTTCTGTCTAACTGTGCAGGTAATCCCTAGTGTTAGTCGGTTCGGAGCTGCAAGAGACTCGGAGAGGGACACACAACCGCACAAGTTTTATTCTGTTTTGGGCATTTACTAAAGCACTTTGATTTCGATTCGGGTTGTAATAATGCCTCTAAATTTTTGGATTTTAACTTCGTGATTTTATTGATTGTGATTCTTATCTGTTAGAAGTAGAACTCGGTTTTCCAAAACAATAACTATTTTCAAATGCTACGTTTCTACAACTCAATTTTTAATCACGTTTTTGTAAATTATTTGTTTAAATTAAGCTTCCGCGGCAATAAGGTTTTAAAGGTAACAACTTTTCTTTAATAAACCTCGATTGAAAATAAACAAACGCAAACTGAGGTTTTGTACAAGTTTTAAATGGCAAAAAGTTTGAAATTTCAAGAAGGGTTTTCAATAAAGACATGGTTTTTGAAAAACACTTCAATGTGACACGCCGATTCAGTCATAACTCCTAGGCTGGGTCTTGGGTGTTACACCAACCATGCCTTTTGGTATGACACTCGATACTGGAACCGTTCTTGCATTTTGGCAGTCAAGACCAATACATGAATGGTGGGCATGTTGTTAACTAATGGCATGATACAGTTGTAGATAGTTTTCGCATGAAGTTTGCGATGGTCTTGCGTCATACATACAGAAGTGAATGTATAAGGTCCAACATCTTTTTGGATCTCCCATAGTGGGGACCTCTGGATAAATGCAACTCGTACTTGCCACTTGCACTGTTCTACCAACCTCCAACACTCCCCAACATATATTATCGGTTTAGAGTTAGCGACTTTGAAGTCAACCGACACCTTCATGCTATACCACTTGATGACAAATATGTAATAATTATTGTTCGCGAATTGTTGGCCCACGAACAACTCTTCTGATTCGGGATCTACCACCAATTGGTGAGCATGTATTATATCGGGGTACTCGAACGCATACACTGCATCGGGATCTACATTCGACATGTAGGCCCCAGAGTCATTGTGTATGACAATGCCATGACTTGGGTTCCCAACCGAAGGGGTGAAACCATTTTCATCATTACTTGCGCCTTCATCGTCGATATCATCTGGGACCTCATCTACATTAGGGTCATTAAAATCTTCACCATCATGATCAAAATGACCATTATTATCGAATTCATCTTCACCATCTACATCGATCTCAATCACGACTAGATGTATCTATAAATAGGGACCTGGATTATGGTTGTCATACGCAATCCAAGCATGGTTTGGATTTTTGGCCCATGTCGATGTTGCTCTACCACCGTACTATTCTGCCCATCCAACATTAAGATCAATGTCAAACCCGCGCATGGACAATCGCCTATCGACAAACACTTTTGGGACCTCCGTACACGGGTCTTGAACTCTATATTGTTGACTTAATGGAGTGACATCTTTAACAGGCTCCACATCCGCTAACTCAGCAAACAACTGAATCGGTTCAGTTTCAGCCTCCTTGTGGGGCAATACAGTGCGACCATTGTCTCCACGTTTTCATCTAATAAAAGTTCCAGATCGGTAAATTTGATAGGATTTGACGAATCTGGAAATTTGTAGAATAGTCTTGACATCTTTCTCCCACAACGTCAAATAATTTTTTACTGATCTTTTCTTTCATATCATCGACAGACACATTCTTATTAAACTTTTTTCCTATTCGCTGGCGAGATTCAAATATACAACCAACAACTGTTTCTAAAATTACTCCATCGAAATGAATGTATATAAAAAATTGGTTATCCATCTTCGATACTAACTCAAACTTTAATTTCCTCTTTTCTTTTCTCCTATTTTACTAAACAAATTTTCTTCTTCTTTTTTTCTCTGAAACTACTACAAGAAACTTCAACAAAATGCAAACCTTCAAAACTAACAGATTTTTGGTCGGGTTTGGGGTACATATAATGACCAATAATGTCGCCGATGATTAAAAAAATTATTATTATTTAAAACTGGAAAAAAAGACTTGAAAAAAAACTTGAAAAAGCAGAAAGAAGGCTGGAGCAAAAAAAGCAAGTTCCGATCACGGGCTCCCCTGTTTTTCTGCATTACAACCTTTTTTTTTTTTCAGTTTTCATATATATACATTGTAAATTTTCAGGCTTTTTTTTACCAAGTCAAATAATATTTAAATCTCACTGGTGTCTGACAGCATTATAGAATTTTTTTTGTAACCTGTAATACCCATATTTGTTAGAGTATTTTTCAAAAATATATACCGATGCCACCTTACTCAATGACCGACACCAATTTTTTTTTAACATCACAATTGAAAGAAAAGTGAGATAGTGCCACCGATATATCAAGCGACACTTATGAGAACTATTGAAAATGCCATTTTTGTAAATAATTTTTTACCTACCCATTTTCGTAATTAATTATTTTTAATATTATTTGTATTAAAAAAGCCTTAAAGTTCGTGCAAAAAGTGAATCGATTCATGAATCATCATCAAATCATGAAATACACTTTAGGAAAATACAAACTCTTTTATTGCAACTATATATTAAATGTATTTTCTTTAAAAGATATATGTTAAATATTTTACAAAAACTAACAGCGCCAATGCTCAAATAAAGAGAAATAAACTTCTTCAACGCGCAGAAATCACTGAAAATCATTTACAGCTTATACAAATTTCAGATGCAAAATTCAATCAAACACGATATAGCTTTATAACCTGCTCGATCTTGGCACGACAAACAGGGCAGCCCCATTTTTTCGCTTTGATCTCGTTCAAACATGACATACATCCGGCAACATGGCCACAGGGGACACAAGCTGCCTCTGATGGAGCATCCAAACATATCGTGCACGAAGAAGGGCCCCCATCTTCCTTTGTTTGACCAGCATTAGCAGCTAAGTTTTCAGCACCTGAGGTAGGCATATTGATAGGAGTTGAATCGATTGATGGATATTGGATTGGACCATATTCTACAATCTCGTCCATGGCTGGTGGAGCTGTTGGGACTGAATCTGCAGTTTGTACTCCCATAAGAACAGAAGAGATATTACTATTGTGGACATTGGTGCCTGCGGTTGAGTCTCCACTGGAGCTAGCTTCAGTCATTGTCCATTCACTAGTACTTGCTTTTGAAGGGGGAACCTCCACTGGCCCTACTGAGCCACCATGGGCACTTGTACTTGCAGAGTTACCCCAACTGGAGGATGAACTAGCTTCATTGCCAGTATGCAACTCAAAATTGGGCGTCTCCGCTATAGCTGACTGGATCGAGGCATTAATTGCCATTGCTAATTCTAAATCCTCTGCATCTGCTGGAGCAGTTGGAGGCTGAGAAACATGCAGAAATGCAGGACCGCTTGCCTGCATATTTCCGATGCCATAAAATAAACATAGACATTTATTATTCAAAAGCATCATGAACAAAATGTTTCAACAAGTCTGAGTGGATGAACAAACTAAACTACCCTGATGTTTTTACTTACTACTGTGCATGTACTCTGCAACTCAACAGCCTTCCACCCAAAAACCAAACTGTACCTCTCGTATAAAAGTTGGAATGTCATGTAATTTCAATGAAAATTTTATTCACTTGTCCAGGTTTGCTTCTGAGAAATGTGCAACTCTCTCCAGCAAACAGAATTAAACACATGAACTTATCATGTGTCAATCACATCTTTGTTATGCTATAGTAACTTCTCTGGGAACCCCAAAAATCTCCATTAGGAAATTTATAGGACTATTTTAAACAAAATTAGAGGAAATGGCATTGAGATGATAACAGAATTGTTCCTTTTGTTAAAGTCTGCTATAAGTTACGCAAGGTCTGCAAATAAGCATAAATTAAACATCTGTAAATGAAGGGAGACTGATACCTGTGGAATTCCTTTGCATGCATCACAAAACCATTGCAGCTGCTGGCGATCATTTTCATTTCCAGGTGCAAGTTTAATGCGTGTTTCTGAAAAAGGACCAGATCATGTTGATGTGAATTGTAACATAGAAAATATACATTTATCATCCATAAATGCACATACTTATTCATAGTATTATTACAAACATCAAAACAAATAACCAATGTTCACCTAATTATTAACAAAGTAGTCATAAGGGGAAAATAAAACCAGTTATATAAAGAAAGTCTAATGAACTGGAGTACAGTGAAGCTGTAATTTAATGTCCTAAAATTTCCGGTACCAAAGAACTCTGGTTTTATCCAGTTTACATGCAACTTGAGTGTATTTCAGCGTTTTATCTATACAATCGTAAATGGCTGAAAATTACCATGCTTACGCCTAACTATTCCAGCTTTACACCTCGCCTCTCGGGAGGTGTAAATGGTTCGTCTCCGCCTCCCTCGTCTTGAGACTATGCATAAAGATAAAATCAATCAAAGTACGTCGACTAAGAAATCAATCCGATTTCAATTTCCATAATTTAGCCAGAAAAGATTGACAACTAGATATATTGGCAAGGGAAATTACTGCTGGAATTATCAAGAATTGCCACAGAAGGATCAGGTTGGTCAAGCTTTGGCTCCTCCAAATTAGCTTTCCACAATGCAATAACCGTACGTGGTTGGGCATCCTGATAATTCATCAATTACCAAATAAGTGATGGAAAAGCATTTAAGGAGAATATAAGTTTTAACAGTACAAAACAAAGGAATTAAAACTATAATTTATTTTGAAGTATGATTTAATACTCCACAATTGGGTTGAGATAATACTAGTTACAAGTTTAAAATATACCAAAGGACCCTTGACAAATCCTGGTTTGTACTAACCAAAGATATAGCATTAATGCATGAATGCATTAGACCAAGTGTTACTCAAAATTTTCTTCACTTAGTTAAGTAATAACACACCAAGCTTAGTACTTTGAACAATCTCAAAGGCATCTTGCAGCCTCCATGTATTTTATATTCAATATGATAGTAGTCAATTGAAAGTAAGCATTTAAGAAAGTTGAAGCTAACTTGAATATATTTCAAGCCAGTTTAAGCCAAGCTTGTTGGTTTTTATTCTTATTCGACTTCATTCAAGAAAGAATTCAGGTTGACAAAGGCATAAGTCTATTTTAGAGGAACTTGAAGAGCATAATATTTGGCTCATTTCTCCTCTTTTTGCACCCTCCTTAGACATGCATTGCTATAGACCCAAAAAAGGAGATAAGTTATACTTGCGATACCTGCAAAGTAGAATATATGGCCAGCTCCAACTTGAAAGGTTTTGAATTATTTCGGGAACCAGTTGGTAGAACAACCACCCAACTGTAAGAAACACATTAATAAGATGATGGTGCTGAACAAATCGCTAGAAAAGATAAAATTCTATTTGAGATTTGTATGAATAAAAACCATCTAGGCATATTCTTCTATGGCCTATGGTGATCCAAAAAAACGCAAGAGAAAGAAAATTGAAATTAAAAGGTACACTAAACAATAATACCCACACTTTTCTTGAAAGCAACTGAGGAACAAACATTTCAATAAATCCTGGCCCGTAAAACTCCCGCATCCAACCAGAGAATAAACATATATGATCCTGCACAGCATCAGAAGGCAAAATAATCTCACTTAAGAAAGCACTTAGTTTTACAAGAAAAGTCAAAAGTTCTGAGTAGATCATAAAATCATAAATATTGAAAGTGAAATTCCCGTTATACCTCAATTGCCCTTACAACATTGACATTTCCTTTCACCCTAGCAACATCTAGAGGTGTTTGACAATCATCATTCATCACCAACGGATTAGCTGAAAGTTCGAACAAGTTGCTTATTAGACTACTCTAACTTTCAAATCAAACATATTCATCATGCAACGACTAATAACTTAGTTTTCCCGTAATATATAACAGAAATCGATAAAACATGAACCTCCATGAAAAAGAAGTAATTTGACTGTATTTAGAAAGCCTCTTTTTGCTGCATGGTGCAAGGGTGTCCCCCCATGACGACCTAAACACAAAACTGAACCAAGTTAATACACTATCCATTTCGATAAAGCCTCCAAAGCTTCTTTTCTTTGAAAACCTTAAATTTCTTTGCTGAAATCTGGTTAACGACCATGAGAAAATTTCCAGCAAAATTTTCAACTTAAGCAAGCAAAATGGAGAATTGAAAGAAACAAAGGTCCCTCAAAATCATATGTTGCTACTAGGAATGGTTCCTTTCCCCTAAAAACACAAATTTATTTGTTGAAAAAAAAAACCCCTCGAATTTTAACTTCATGAAAAAACAATTAAATAAATTCCCTTGGAAAATAATAAAAATCGATAAAGAATGGAAACCTGGACGATAAGCGTTAACGTTAGAACCAAGTTCGATCAAAGTCTTGGCAACATCAAAAAGCTGTGGATTCAAACACGCTAATATCAACGGCGTTTTCCCTTCTCTATCCATCCACTGTCAATCCATAGCCCAAAAAAAAAAAAAAATCAGATTAATTGATCGATTAATTTCATATTTAATCACTGGTTAATAAAGGGGAAAAATCAGATTTATTAGTTCGTACCTCGAGGCCTGCGCCTTCACGGAAAAGAGATTTGATCCCTTCTGCGTTACCATAATTGACTTGATTGTATAGCAACTCGTCTTTTGATTGTTGTTGCCCCATTCAAAAGAAAGCTACTGATTCTTTTTTTCTGATTGGTCCGATAGACAATTTGGCTCGTACTTTTCCGGGAAAACTATTTCCCAGAAAACGAAATGGAAAAAAAAATTCCCGGAGTTAGGATCGAGAAATAGAGAAAGGATCGTGAAGGGTTTTTATTTTGTTTTTAATACAAAGGTTTGTGAAGTTTTTAAAAGGGAAATTTTAGTTATTATTAATAATTTTCTTTTAGAGATTCTTATCAGAGAAGAAATATGGAAGTCGAAATATTATTCTTGACTGCTTATCCAAAGAAATATATTTTTATTTATTATTTTAATTATGACTTTTTAGTTTTTATTTATTTATTTATTTTTCCAGGAAGCCGCTGGCCTAAAACACGGTTACTTAATGAAAATGAAAATCTTTTGACACGTTCAATATGCTTTTTTAAGCATAGTAGATTTTTCACAATTATGAAAGGACAAAATTAATATGGAGATTTTTATATTAGAAGTTAGATTGTATTTTTTTATAAAAAATAAATAATTTAGTCACTATATATTAGGTCAAAGAATAAATTGATAATTTTCGTTAAAAATTTCATCCATTTCTATTGTTACAAAATGGTGTAATTTATAATAATATATGAAGTTTTTAACATTAGAAATAGATGAAGTTTTTAACAAAACGACCAATTTGCTCTTTGATCTAATGTACAAGGATTAATTTGTTCATTTTTTTAGTGCAAGGGCAAAATGCAATCCAACTTCTAATGTCATAGACCGCGAACCAAAGCCTGTGACCATTGCGCACAAAACGTCCCATAGAGGTCAATAAATTAAATGGGGCACATTTGACTCGATTGAACTGGCTTGACTCATGAAACATATTAAGAAACTCATCTATTTGAAACCTTGGTGGCCCAGTAAAACACTCCACTAAAACTATAGTTATCAGAGTAATTAATGTAAATCCTAAGGGATAAAGATTTATAGAGTTTAAATCCCTTAAGACTCTCATATTATAGATAGGCACAAATCTTGACCATCATGTAACTTAATTTGTACTGATGAATTTGGGGGAGCTCAACTATAAATAGAAGCCTTGCCCCTTCATTTGAAATCACTCATTGTAAACCTTTAAAGTAATATGTTACTTTTGAGAGCATTTACTCTAATACTTGGTGTGTGCTACTTTTCTGTGGCTTTTTGTTCGTTCATGGCTTCTTTTATCTTTTGAGTTTGCTTCCGTTTTACTTTGGTGCCTTCGAGAATTTCTGTAAGAATTCTCATCTTTTGAGGGTAGGCTAACTTAGGCAAGATTTGAACTCAAAAAATCCCCTAAAGCCTCTCGATTTGCCAAATTAAAGTTTTAGACCCATGATAGTTGGTATTCGAGCCAGTGTTCAAAGATACCGATTGAGATGATGAAAGGAGGAGATTAACAAATGTTCTAATGGAGACCCGTGAGAGTTCAAGGAAAAATAGTAGATCGAGGGATATGCTGTCAACTTTGGAAGGTCGAGCGACCAATCTCAAGGAATTCATAGGTGGTGTGAAGGAAACACTAGAGGTAGTTGAGGGACACTTCGATGAGTTAGAATCGATAAGAGTGTAGCTCAAGTTCTAGTCAGGATGCGATGAGAGAGACCCTTAGTGCTGCCATGGATGGTTAGACCGAGAAGCTAACAGGGAAGAATGATACTTTCGAAGCCATGGTAACAACTTTGAAGGAATATGTGGCGAAGCTCAAGGGGGAGCTCACTATCTGTAAAGTTGCTCTAGGTAATGAAATGTTGGCTTTGGGACCAAAGAAACACAAAATGGATGTTCCCAAGATACTTTAGGTAATGATATGGACAATTTTATCTCGGGGATTGAACAATACTTCCGTGCGATAAGCATCAAGGATAATGCCACTAAGGTAAACACTATTGTTGTCTATTTTACTAATGTCACTCTCTTATGGCAGTGTCGTAGGTCCACAGATGATAGACGAGGTGGGACCGCGATTGGGACTTGGGAGGTGTTCCAAAATGAGCTGAAAAAGTAGTTTTACCGCAGTATGCCTAGAAAGAGGCTTGGGATAAGTTGCATTGGTTTATGCAACAAGGCATTGTTCGGGAGTATGATTAAGAGTTCAATAAGTTGATACTTCAAATCTCTGACTTGAGTGAGAAAGAAGCTTTCTACTAGTTTGAAGGCAGGTTGAATCCTTGGGAGAAGTAAGAGTTGCTTCGACAAAGTGTCACCCCTCAAGTTTTAGAATCCATATTTTTAATTGGATGTCGTAGTGGTGTAATCTTATAAGTTAGCCCGTCTAACAGTAAAATTAGATCGATTTTGGGTGGAATCGATCGAAGAATTATTTCGTTGTGATCCACCATCTAGTGGACTTTCACTTCTCTAGTATTGGCAAACTATTGCATTAGCAAATTCTCTCGTGTATGAACATGCCAGCTGTAGGTTCTTTTATAGTTAAGATAATTCTTTTATATTTTAACTAGGGTAGGTGGGACACGTATCAGTTACGTGTCAAACTCTTAATAAGAACGTGTCATTTTGCATAACACCTATAGAACCTCGTTAATGGTGTTTGATTAGTGGAACTGTGTCTGATTAGTGGAACCGTGTGCGATTAGTGGAATCATGTGTGCACGTAAGGTGATTAGGTAACCCATTATAATGGGATTACGGGCTAACTATTATATAAATATGATTAAGGTTTAACGGAAAATGACTTTATTTTTCGTTTCTCAATCCATCCCTGTTCTTTCAAAAAGAAACCTAAAGTGTTCTTGCTGTGTGAAGAAGGTACCAACCTTCACCTTGATAAGTAACTGACTTTCTCAAGCCAACTACTGCTAAAGAAATGGGAGAAGGCCCTAGTACAAAAGGGAAAGAACCCGTAGAATAGGTAAAGCTCATATTGGTTATATTTGGTGAGTTCCTTCCACTTGTGATTCTATTAAATTTCATCTAATTTCATAATAGTGTTGTTTTTTAGGCAATTATGTTTATTAAAAATCAATAGTGCATGTCTATGATATTGAACTAAAATGGTAAAGACAATATATTCATGAATTGTTGTGAATTGATACTCTTCCTTGGCGCACAAACTCTGTATCTGGAATGGTGGAAGGGGGAAATGGTGGAAATTACTGATATGTGATGGGAGATATGTATGAATATTATGATATTTAATGAGATTTACCTCTACTAAGGTATGCAAATGCAAATCGCGAATGGTGAATGCTCGACCTTTCGGGGGAACACGTAAGTGTTCAAATTAACAAGGACTTGTGGAGGTTCGGTTGGATATATGAAATATTTGCTCATTGGATCATTAATGTGAATATGAAATTATCGCTCTTTAGAGCAATTTGTGGATTAGAAGCTAACGCAAGGAAGGGGTCCGTGAACAGTCTATGTAAAGCATACAAGTGTTACGTAAGTTAATGGATGTAAATAATGATTAGATGAATGGGTATCTACGCATTTTGTGTATAACAATGTAAAGTATCCGCTTGTGAACTAACTTGGTTGTGGTATGAAATTGTTGTGTTTTGTGAACTGGCATACTAACATTATAACAACCCGTTTTTCAGTGGTGTCGAAAATAGTGGTTTCGAGGTCACAAATCCAACGAGCGAGTTCATAAATATTATATAATAATATTTATGAGCCAAATATGGTACTAAAATAAATGTTGAATTGGTAATTTATGCTATTTGAGAGAATAATTAGGTTCAAGTAGTATGACCCTAAAGTCAAGTGGTTTTAGAAAATGAGGTATCAGGATCTTGTTTCTATAAACCGAGTTGAGAATATTTTATTAATTATTTATGGAGTGCTATTAAGGTTGTATTGAAGTTTCGTTCAGAAATTTTGATGTTTAAATGGTTAATTAAATAAGAAGGACTAAATTATAAAAAGTGCAAAAAACAATTGTTATTAGTGTTTAGTGCCAATTGGGCATTTAATTAAATGGGATGGCTTAATATTGAAATTAGCCATAATTTAAGTTAGTGCACGGTTTATATGTATAATGGTTTAATAAATTATATATGTTATATTATATTAAAAGTTATTACAATAATGTTAAAAAGTAAAAATTAAGAAAACACAATGGTTTCTTCTCCATTTTTGTTTTGTTCATCATCGAACCACCGTGGAAGCTTTGGAGTTTTGGCTAACAATGCCCCATTGCATGTAAGCCTTTAAATTATCTATTTTTTGTAATTTATGTTTTTTGAAATCGTTGTAATTAGGTCTAGCTAGCCTGTACTTTCGTTTTTAAAATTGTTAAAATTTTTGAATGTTGCCATTGATGAATATTTGTGATTTTAGATGAGTATTATTTGTTATTTATAAGTATTTTGTTAAGTAATTTTAATGTTTTAAATGTTTAGGGATTAAATTGCTAAAGTAATAATAATTCAAGGACTTGGTGTGAAATTGTTACAAATGTGGGCTGTAATGGATGCTATCAACATCTGGGTGGTATGGATTTTCAATAAAATTGGTTTATTTGCATGATTAGGACATAGGGACTAAATTAAAAAACTAAAAAATTGAGGGTAATTTTGTAAAAATTTCAAAAATGATTAAATTGCAAAAAATGAATTGGTTTTACTGTCTGAATTAATGAATTGAATGAAATTATTAATTTAGATCAAGAGCAAATGGAAAATCGAGAAGAGAAAATTACCAAATAGCCTCTGTACTCAATCATTGCTACAATTTAGCCAGGTAAGTTCGTATGAACTATAATCATTATAATGTTAATTAAATTAAATGTTTATTATGTTGTTTTTAATGTAAATAAATCAATATATATGTGAATGTATCCACATTATGACGAATTGACTGTTATCGAGTCCCGGTTGAACCTTAGGAATTCATAAGATACAAATGACATGTTATTAGGGTTTTCATGTTTTGGGTGCTGGTCTTGAATGTCCTACCCATGGCTGAGGCCTTGCATTTGTTGCAGATACTCCACAGCTCGTGTGAGCAACACCGTGTAGCCTACATTTCAACCCACAGCTCGTGTGAGAAGACCCATTTCACAGCTTGTGTGAGTAACGATGTAAAAGAAAGGTTGCGATTATATGTTTAAGCACACTTCGTGTGAGCTTTCCTAAGTATCCGATGATATTCTAAATGGTTCAACGAGCATAAAAAGGAAAGGAATGGTAAGTGTTCAAATGAACTATATCATGAATAATGACAAGGATTGAAATGGTAAACTTCAATAGAAATATGCTTATGTTCATGAAAAAGTTATATGAATCAAATGATATATTTTCTCATGAAATGACTTATCATATGGTTGATCCCAAAAGTGTTATGTATAAATGCACTAACTTGTGTAATGATGATGATGTTTAGACTTGTGCCAAGCTTGTAGTTATGGTTGATTTTTATGCTTACTCTTTGTACTATACAAATGAAACGAGTAAGAAAAGGGAGTGAAATGGTAAGTTCATAATTGGGATGTACTATGATGATATGAAAGGATTGATGAGTTAAATGATGTACTTATATGTGAGAAATCTATTTATGTTATGGATGAATTTACCTATATCATGGATAAATACACTAACTCGTGAATTAATAATGTTGTTTAGGCTTATGTTAAGTATTTGGAATGGAATGGAAAGTAAGTAAATGGAATGGTTCATAATCTTAGGAAAAGGTTGATGATTGCATAATATGTCTTATAAAATCCTATTATGTTATTAATGGAAAATATATGTGATGCTGGTGGACTTACTAATTTGTGAGTTGATAGTTATGTAGTTTTATAAATCCTATGGAATTGGTATAGGTTTATATTTATCCTATAAAGTTTATTATTGAAATGGAATATTATGTTTAAAGTTTATATGAGCTTACTAAGCATTCATTTCTTACGTAGTTATTTTCCTTTACTTTACAAATTATCGAAAGCTCAATTGGTTGGAAGTTTGTTGGAGATCTATCACACTATCTGGTGGACAAATTGGTAGTTTTTGAGTAATTTGGTTACGATTTATAATGGCATGTATAAGAAGATTGTAATGGTATTATAGTGCATGTGTTAATGATGTTTTGGTATGTGTAAGGTTTGGAAAGCTATATTGGTTTGGTACACTTTGATACCTTACCAAGTTATGTAATGTTGATTACTTTAAAGTGCTTGTTGATATAATTCACTTGGCATGTTGATGATAGTTAGAAAATGGTTACTTGTGACATGTTTTAGTTCATATTTGAACTAGGCTACTATGTTTGAAAATGGTTTGAGGGTGATTTGGTATGTATACATTATGTAAGTTAACTATATTGGTACATTTGATACCTTATTGATTTGTGTCATTGCGACTATATCATGTTCATGTTTTGAATGACTCAAATGACATGTTTTGTGATGGAAGTGTTAATGGTCATAATTGTGGCATGTTTTGTTAGAAGTTGAATTATGTTTGATGATGGAAATGTGAACAAATGTGCATGTGTAGTTAAGTTTTGATATTGTTTGTGAGGTGCCTTGAAATGGCATATTGGTTGACTAATTTAAGGCTATTGAATTGATCATTATATGCATGTTTTGGTAAGGTTTTTATGTCTTTTATGCACAAAATGCCTTTAGGTGTATGCATGGTTTGGTGTTGGAAATGACTTGATTTTAGGCAAATTCATGTCCACACGGCTTGAGACACGGGTGTGTGACTCAGTCGTGTGTGACACACAGCCAGGCGACACGGCCACGTGTCCCCTGTAGGTTTTAATGCATACATGTTAGACTGTTACACGGCCTAGCACACAGCTTAGCACACGGACGTGTGTGGCTATTTCAAGAGTTATACGGCCTGGCACAAGGGCGTGTGGCTTGGCCGTATGACCTAACTCAGTGAGTTATACGAGTGAGGACATGGGCTGGGACACGACCATGTGTCCCTATTTCAATTATTATATGGCCTAAGACACAGGCGTGTGTCTCAGCCGTGTGGGCCGCATTACCTAGCCACACGGCTGTGTGACCCCCGCAGTCCAAATTTCTAACTTTTTCTTAAACTTGTCAAATATTTCTAAGTCCCGAATCATTTCTAAGGTATTTCTGGGGCCTCGAGGGCTTGATTAAAGGACGATATGTAGGTAAATGATTGTTTTATAAAGTGTTTATGATAATGTATGAAATGTATGTTTAAATGTTCCATTTGTACGGTCATGCTTCGTAACCCTATTCTGACGACGGATACGGGTTAGGGGTGTTATAAACATTCGAATGGAAATTTAAGTTACATATGACTACATTTAGCGGCGAATTGTATCTGCTAATAAACCTTAAATTGTTTGGTGTTAAGGATTCGCCAACAGATCTTATACTATTGTATTAGTGTATTTATGTGGAACTTGTCGGTATTACTAAGTTTTGTAATAGCCTAGCTAAAATTTCACTTCTTGAAAACTTTTTTCGAAAATCTATTATTTAGGAACTCACTAAGTTTGTTTTGAACTTACTCAGTTTCCTTTATCATTTCAAGACCTATATAGAAATTTGAATTTGAAGGGACTTAGCCAACCAGCGAACTCTTTTGTGAGCCATTCTTCGTTATGCTGTAACATGTATATCAATTCGGGGTGGCCTGTGGTTTTATTTTCTTGTTTTGAATCATGCAAAAGTGGATTTGAACTTCTTTAATCTAACCGTCAGTGTATAATGAATGATGGCTATACGCCAATTTACCAAGTCCTAAATTATGCAAGTTAAATTTACTATTATTTTCTTCAATTTATGCTTCAATTCTTTTAATCCGTTAAGTGACCGATTGAATCGTATGCTTTTAAAATTTTCTTTGATTTTTGTTTAAAAATGCTACTCCCCTAAATGTTGTTTTAAGATTGATTTATTAAAATCATATTGATTGACTTAATTACCAAAACCAATGTCTTGCTCATTACGAAATGATTTTTGTTTTTTGGTAACACTGCCATTTTTTGGTTAGACACCGATGTAAGGTGTTACAGTTTTATTGGTATCAAAGATTTGATTTAGCCGATTCTCAGAAGACCAAATTTAGTAGCAGGCCTCGATATACATGTTACAGGTTTCTGGCTAGTCCCTTATTGAAATGCTATGTTGAGGTTATGTTTTGTAGTTAATCTTGATCTTGATGTTGTCAAATTCTCGAGCTACTATCGACGAAGAAATAGAGAGCAATACTCCTTCACAATCTAGAGGTCTTGACCTCTTAACGAGTAGGGGAGCTGTAAGTGGCGAAGCTCGTGAAGACTTGTTGGAGATGATGGGGCAGTGGTTTGACTGATTTGTAAATGCTACTCCATCCTTCACAGCTCAAAGACCAGTTGAAGTGGCAAAACCAGTAGCTTTTACACCTCCTACTCTAGTGGTGAACCTGTCTCGAGGAGATCTTGTAGAAGATATTTGGAAAAGAGAAGCCAAGGAGTTCCATAGAGGAAAGGACAATGATCCTGTTGTGGCAGAGAACTGACTCTCAATAGTTTTCTGGGTAATCGAAGAAATACAATGTACCCCATCCGACAGCCTCTGTGGTGCTGTTTATTTGCTTGAAGAAGAAACTTACCAGTGGTGGCACATTGTGATAAGCATCACTTCCCAAAAGCAAGTGAATTGTGAATTCTTTCTGAAGAAATTTTGTGAGAAGTACATCAATCGACTCTTCGTTGAGCAAATGAAGAAGGAGTTTTTAGAACTCAGGTAAGGGAAGATGCCAGTCTTGGAGTATGAATGCAAATTCATTAGGTTGAGCAAGTATACCTAAGAGATGGTATCGATAGATGATGACCTTTTTTTAGGTTCAAATGGGGCTTAAATGAAGAGCTTAGAGTGTTGTTGTTTGCGCTAGATATTAGAGACTTTGTTGTTTTGATGGTTAAGGCCCAAAGGATAGAGATGATGGTCCGTGAAAGGAATAAGGTCAAGGATCGTGAGAGAAACAAATGTGGGGCAACAGGCTCCATTTTGGTGACTTGATTTAGGAGGCTTAAAGATGTAAAGAGCTTTTCCCAAGCATCTCTTAGAGTTTTTCAGACTATTGAATTCCAACGAGACCAAAGTGTCCGCCAAGCCATTTCTATGGTTAGCATTGGTGGCTCTAAGAAGGTGAAGACTCTTATTTGCAGCACTTGTAGGTAGAGTCATGCTGGGACTTCTTGGAAAGTGGCGGGTGTATGTTATGGTTACAGATCATCTGATCATTTTGTGAGAGATTACCCAAACAAAGGTGGTTGAAATACAAAGCAATAAGTACAAATAGTCCGTGAAGCCCAACCTGAAAGGAGATCGGGAATAGTCATGACATGCGTACCACTCAATGAGTTTAGAGAAGGACTGTCGTGTCCTAGTTCAAAGTCCATAGCTAGAGCCTACGTAATGCAAGCTAAAGAAGATGCAGAGACTCTAGATGGGATAACTGGCAATTTTACTTTATTTGGCATTGGCATTCATGCATTGATTGATCTGCATTCAACCCATTCATATATTTGCACTAAGTTTGTAGATGCCAAGAGTTTCAAAGTAGTCCCTACCAAGATAAGTGTGTTGGTTACCAACCCTCTAGGTCATAGTATTGTTGTTAATAGAGTAATTCAGGATTGTCCGCTAGAAGTTAGCGAACACATATTTTTGGCAGATTTGTTATTGTTGAGTTTCCATGAGTTTGATGCCATTTTAGGCTTGGATTAGCTGGTTAGACATGATGCGATTATTGATTTCCATGAAAAAGGTCTGTAATTGGTAGATAAAACAAAATGCTTATTTCTGGAGTAAGATGCGACATTAGAAACCATGTAATTTTTGTTATCACATATCAAAGATTGATTTTAAGAGGCGAGGATGCCTACTCTACTTACATTCTGGACTCAACAATAGTACGGAAGGATATTGATCGAGTCCTAGTTGCGAGTGAATTCCAGATGTGTTTCTAGAAGAACTACCGGGTGTTATACCTGATAGGGATGTGGAGTTTTTAGTTGAATTCACAGCCAATATTGCTCCTATTTTATGTGCTCCCTATTGACTGACGCCTCTTGAAGTGAGAGATTTGAAGACTCAACTTCAAGAGTTGTTAGATAAGGGTTTCATCAAACCCAGTGTCTCTTCACGGGGTGCACCGATACTATTTGTGAAGAAGAAGGATGGGACACTCCAATTGTGCATAGATTATCGTCAGTTGAATAAGGTAACCGTCAAGAATAAGTATCCACTACCAAGGATCAAAGACCTGTTTGATCAACTGAAAGGTGCTAAGCTATTTTCCAAGATCGATCTTTGATCCGGATATTATCAAGACAAAATTAAGGGCGACGATGTTCCAATAACCGTATTCCACACTCGTTACGAGCATTATGAGTTTTTTTTAATGCCTTTTGGCTTGAATAATACTCTTGTGGTAGTTATGGATTTCGTGAATAGGGTTTTTTAGCCCTATTTGATTCAATTTGTGGTTGTTTTCATCGATGATATTTTGGTCTACTCCAAGAGTGAAGCTAAGCATAAAGAACAATTGTGGGTGGTATTATATGTTCTTAGAGAGAATCAACTTTTTGCCAAATTCAGCAAGTGTGAGTTTTGGTTATGCAACATGGAAAGGTCATCACTTATTTGTCACGTCAACTTAAACCGCATGAAAAGAACTATCTAATGCATGATCCAGAATTGGCCACTGTTGTGCTTGTACTAAAAATTTGGAGGCAGCACTTGTATAGGGAGAAGTGTCATATGTTCTCAGACCATAAGAGTCTAAAGTATTTACTTACTCAAAAAGATTTGAACCTAAGATAGTGACATTGGATGGAATTAATAAAGGACTATGACTTGACGATTTAATACCATCGAGGAAAAAGAAACGAGGTGGTGGATGTGCTGAGTAGAAAATTTTTTGTAGCATTGACTTCTTTGAGCACTAGGTTCGCCTGGTGGATGACGAATCACTTCTTGTGTAACTGATGGTATGACCTATCTTTCCTTCCCAGATTGTGGATTCATAATCAAAGGATACAATATGTGGTGAGATTAAGTAGCATATAGAGTCTAGTGATGCGAAAAGTTTTTGCCTTGGTGAGGGAAGCGAACTGCGATTTATGGGGAGATTGTACATTCTTCAAGGGGATGAATTAGGATAGAAAATTATAAAAAAGGCTCATTATAGACCATTTTCACTTCATCCAAGAAGCATCAAGATGTATCGTGATTTGAAAATTCGATATTTGTTGCCAGGGATGTAAAGGGAAATATCTGAGTTCATAGCGAAATGTCTAACCTGCCAGAGAGTGAAAGTGGAGCACTAGTTTCATTCGGGAAAGCTTTACCCGCCAGAAATTCCTGAATAGAAATGGGACAAGATTGCTGTGGATTTTGTTTTCGGTTTACCTCTCAGTGTGTTAAAGAAAAATGAAATTTGGGTGATCGTGGATAGGCTTACCAAATCGGTTCACTTTATAGCTATTCGTACAAACTATTCCTCGGAAAGACCCGCGAAGATTTATATCTCATAGATAGTTTGCCTACATGACATCCCCTCATATATCATATCTGACCAATATCCGAGGTTCACATCTAGGCTTTGGAAGCAGCTACAAGAATCCTTGGGAACCAAACTTTGTTTCAACATAACCTTCCATCCACAGACAGACGGTCAGTCTAAGAGAGTGATACAAGTCTTAGAAGACATGCTTAGGAGCTATGTGATTGATTTCAAAATGAACTGGGAAAGATATATGCCATTTGTTGAATTCACCTACAACAATAACCGTAATGCCTGCCCCGACATGTCTCCAATTGAGGCTTGGTATGGAAGGAAGTGTAGATGTCCAATATGCTGGATGGAGCTTAGTGAAAGAAAGCTAGTTGGCACTAACATAGTTCGGGAGACAGAAGAAAATGTTCTAATTGTTAGGAATCAATTAAAGGTTGCTCGGGATTGTAAAAAGTCTTATGCGAGTCGTAAGAGGAAGGAAGTTTCCTATGGGGTTGGCAATAAAGTTTTTCTTAAAGTCTTACCCTAGAAGAAGGTTATCCATTTTGCATTGAAGGGCAAGCTTGGTCTGCAATTTATCGGATCTGATGAGGTCTTAGAGTAGGTGGGACTTGTAGTGTATCTTCTAGCTCTACCGCCAGAGTTGTCAAAGATCTACACCATTTTCCATGTATGATGTTGAGGAAATATTGTTCAAATCCAGACCATGTGGTGTAACTAGAAACCTTAGAAGTGGTGCCAGATCTATCTTATGAAGAAGAACCTATCCAACTTTTGGATAAGGAAGTGAAAGATCTAAGGAACAAAAGGATTCCTTTGGTGAAGGTCCTTTGGGGAAATCATAAAGTAGAAGAGGCCACATGTGAAAGAAAAAGCGTTACAAAAGAGCAATACCCTTATCTTTTCGTAGGTAAGAAATTTCGGGGACAAAATTTTCTAAGGGTGGGTGAGTTGTCACACCCTAAGTCTTAGAATTCATATTTTTGACTAGTTGATGCGGTGGCGTAATCTTGTAAGTTAGTCCATCTGATAAGCAAGATTAGACTGATTTTGGGTGGAATCACTCGGCGAATTATTTCACTTGATCCGCCATCTAGCAGACTTTTGCTTCTCTAGTATTAGCAAAATCAAACCATGCATTTAATGCCCCAAACCTGATTCGATGAACCGGATCTGAATCTAGGGTGTTACTACTCAAGTGCATATGTATCTCACTCAATTATACAAATTTAGATTTGATTACAATTGTTTAATTATAAATTTCTCTAAGAAAAACATAAGTGTGAATAATACGAGAATTCAATTGGTATACACAGATAATTTATTTACAACTATGATTGAATTGCTATCCTGGTCTATTGTAATTGTTTCATGTAAAAGACTTGTATAAAATAACTCAGACTTGAACATGCCAACAAACTTGCTTTGTATGTATAATAGGCCGATACACTACTCCTTTGGTGTAGCCTTGGCATTATCGCTCCTGGTGAATACCCAAATCAATCTACCTGTAGTATAACACATAGGAGTAAGTTCATGAGAACTTAGTGAGATAAGTACCAATTACCTGAATGGTTGTTACATATTGTATCTGGAAATTCAATTAACCATCTCATTGTTCTTTATTCTTCAACTTGTCTTTGGTGAATACCTTCCTAAAGTTCCACTGTTCATACCATAGATGTCACAACTAATTCTGGAATCATGCCTTACCCTCCAAATCTTCGATACATAACTCACTTTCTTCACTCTACACTTTAGTGATTCCTTAAGCATCCCTATTCCAAAGACCCATACAAACATAATACTGTTATTCTTACATTCATACCCTAAGCCATCGTTTCTTCAAAATCTATGAATGATTTCGTACATAGGTAGAATATACATTCTTTAAGTATACGATTTGATCATTACTGGAGGACACCCTTTTTTCCTCTAATAATTATAGAAAAATATAACCTTCTTCAGTTTACCAGATGTAGCCCTTACTCAGATTTGTTCTTGAAGTCTAACTCGCCCATGCTTTGAGTTTGCCGCATGCTCTAGCATATTCCAGTTTCTCTGTTCTTATCATAAGATCATGCAGGATTTGCCCCAACAACTCATATGGAGCTCGCCACAAAGAAAACTCATTAGATTATCTTATCGAAAGTATAACATGGTACGCTAGAAGGGTTTTTTCCTTTAGAGTTTGTTATACCTACCACTCTTTCACAATCTTCCATACATAATATCTCTTCAGAGTTCGCCAGGAATACCAGTTCTTTTTTTCAAGGTTCGCTACAGAGGCATTTCGCTTAGATGGTTGCCACAAGGGCCATTCTTTTGTGTGCACCACGAAGGCATTCCTTTCTTTATTTGCTACAAGGGCTTTCCCTTCCTTCAACCACTAGGAAGGCTTTCATTTCATAGATTGCCATAAAGGCTTCTATTTTCTGGTGTGTTCACAATAGGGATTCGCCTAGACTCATATTTTGTGAGGTTTGCCCATCATCGTCCTAGGTTGCACAGAGAACTCCCTTAGGTAATAAACTTCCTTTAGTTCTTTTCATAAAATGCCATAGCCCACCAGCTATGGTCTTACACGGTATGGTTTTTCTATATGATGCCATAGCCCAGCTATGGTCTTACACAATATGGTGCCATGGACATGTGGTTTCCTTTCAAAGATCGTGTTTAAAGTCTCGGTGGACCCCTTTTAGACTCCATCACAGTGAATAGACATAGACACTTAACAGACCTTTCATGTATTAGCACCAAACTTTACATCTCATATTACACATTCCATACATGTTCTTACAGTCATATCTCCGACTCCAGATTTCTTATCACATACTCTACACTTGTCAGATTCTTACAGACTATGCATGCAAATCTAATCCAACATTCATATATAAACATACTCATCAAACTATTCTTTTATAACATCAGTTCATGGTTCATACGATTCTTCATAGGAGTATCTAGAATAAACGAGTATAGACACACATGAGTTAGCTTTGGAACTTACTTGACAACTTTAGATAGTTACATGGACTTTAGATCCAACATTTAATCAAGGACTGTAGCAAACATTGCCTTATAAAATAGATAATCACCATTAAAACCTATACAAATAACCTTTACAATTATTTCAAACCCAGATAGCCCCCATACAAGGCCTTACTTCTTCATTCACTCTTACAAATCTACTTAGAGCCACAAAGCTTACCTTGGCATGGAAATATTTCTGATAAATCTAGGGTTTCTGATCCAACTTAAAGGGATACTTCTGATTCCCTTAGCCTTAGATTTCATTATTTTGAATAAGGGAAGAAGAGGACTCCCACTAATCAAACTTGAAGACCTATTAAAATAGTCCAAGTCTTTATTGGAACTTGACAAATATCACATAACTACTGATTTGTCTTATCAAAGTACACAACTTCTAAGAAACCTAATTGAGTATTTCCCCTTATCTTTAACTATCCTGGTTCACGTTCGATTAGCTCTTAACCAGCTTACCTTGTAACTTAACTTGCACAGCTCCACTAGAAAGTGGTGCACCATACCTTTGACATGGACTCAACCCTTAATACTAATTCACTTGATAAGATATTTATTCCAACAAACCATAGAAACCTTGCACGGAGCCCTCATCATCTTAAACACATAACAGTATCCGCCCACTCTACATGCCAGAAAGGGGCACTTAGGCGAATACCACTCCACTAATCATACTACTAAAAGACTACGTTAGACCTTGTACCC
Organism: Gossypium turneri; assembly: GCA_008044935.1. Taxonomy (NCBI): domain Eukaryota; kingdom Viridiplantae; phylum Streptophyta; class Magnoliopsida; order Malvales; family Malvaceae; genus Gossypium; species Gossypium turneri. The sequence continues at coordinate 23,413,125 of CP032580.1, forward strand.
ACCAGAGCTGGGGCATTACAATGCATGTTTGTGATATTCAGCTAAAATGAGAAAAATAATATATTCATGAATGGTTGTGAATGGACACTCTTGGAGCACAAGCTCCGTATCTTGAATGGTGGAAGGGGAGAAATGGTGGAAACTATTGAGATGTGATGGAATATATGTATGGAGATTATGATATGAAATGAGATTTACCTCCGGTAATGAATGTAAATGAAAACCGCAAATGAAGAATGCCTGACTTTGCGAAGGAACACGTAAGTGTTCAAATTAACAAGGAGGACTTGTGGAGGTTCGGTTGGATATATGAAATATTTTTTTCATTTGATCATTACTATGATTTTTAGAGTGATTTATGGATCAAAACCTAACGTAAGGAAGGGGTCTATGAATAGTCCATGTAAAGCATGTAAGTGTTACGTAGGTTAATGCACGTAAATAGTGATTAGATGAATGGTTATCCGCGCGTTTTGTGCCTAACAGTGTATAGTATCCGCTTGTGAACTAACTTGGTTGTGGTATGAAATTACTGTGTTTTGTGAATTGGCATGACTAACATTTGCATGGAAATTTAAGTTACGGATAACTGCATTTAGCGATGGATTGTATCCGCCAATGAACCTTATATTGTTGGGTGTTAAGGATTTGTCAACGGATCTTATACATCTTTATTGGTGTATCCGTGTGTAAGTTGTTGGTATTACTAAGTTTGGTAAAAGCCTAGCTAAAATTTCACTTCTTGAAAACTATTTTCAAAATTATATTATTTATCCTCGAAACTCACTAAGTTCATTATGAACTTACTTAGTTTCCCTTACCATTTTAGGACCTATAGAGAAAGCGGACTTTAAAGGGACTCAACAAGCCAACGGACTCTTTTGTGAGCCATTCTTTGTTCTATTGTAATATGTATATTGAGTCGGTGTGGCCTGTGGTTTTTGTCACATCCCAAAAACTAGGTTAGTAGAAATTGGGGTTAGTGAACCAAGAGTGGTCACGACCCAAATTTTAAAAGTTATCTTTGTGCATTAGATAATAATAAGTATTTAGTCTAGTGGATTAGTAGCGGTGGAGTTGTCCTTGAAGATCTGAATTCGAGTCCTTTCCCTCACTTCATTTTCTATTTTGAGCAATTTTGTTTCAAAATCCTAATTTTTGTTATGCCTTGTATAAAAATAAATGTAGTTAGCATTTAACAAAGCTTGAGAAGTGGTTTAGTGGTTAAGTAGTTTAAGTAACTCCTAATTTACCCAAGTTCAAGTCTCCATAGCATCAAAATCGTCCAACCTTAAGCATGTAACTCTTATTTTTATTTTGTTTTGTAACCCCATATTTTAAAATTTGGAAAGGTGAAACTCCTAGAGTAATTGTGCTTAATTCTCTATAACACTTTTGTCCCCTCCATGAATTCTTTGTTGGGAGTTCACTCTTGGTGACCGTCCACTGCTCCCCTTTTCACTCTTGCATTTGTTTTGTTTTCACAACAATTTTCTCTCGTTTCTCCTCTTTCTACTTCTCTTTGTGCCTCCCAAATTGGTTTCTCCTCCTTATTTCTTTCTTTCATTTATGCTTAATTTTCCAACTTCAAACTGAAACACCACCGAACAACCACCATATCACCACCATACAACCACCTAATCACCACCATTCAACCATCCTAGCACCACCACACCACCACCACATCAAAATCATATCATCACTCTAGTACCATAATCCAAAAATCGATTTCTTCATTTATTTTTCTCCTTTTCCTTTCTATTTCTTTTGATTGTCACTTAGAAGATCTTAATACTTCTCTATTGTTGAAATTTTAAAGTTCCTCTTGGAGACTTCTTCAACTTTTGACATATTTTTCCATATTTGGGTAACAAGTTTCTTCTATTTCTTCTTTTAATTTTTTTATTGATAATCTCATCTATTTTATTTTCTTTTCATGAAAACTAATTCAATTCACTCAATATTTTCATTAAACTAGATCCTACACCAACTAAAGTCATCAACTTTAGAAGTGCTCATCTTGGAATAAAGGAGTAAGTTTTATAAGTTGAGAAGTTAGTAGATGATTTTATTTGGGAAATTCTTTTATTGGAGATAAGGGAATTCTAACCACATGTATGGTTTCTTTAGGTGTGAATCAATGTTCATATTCTCTTGGATTGGAAGTGATCAAGATTTAGTGGGATTTACGATTCAAATTGGAAAAGGTTTGCATTTTATACAAGTTAAATACGTAAGGATTTGACTATAATTTATCGATCTATTTTACAAATGAAAGCATAATGTTTTTGTTATTTGAAATGAGTGAATTTGTGGTTATAAGGTAAGTTATATTCTTACTTGAGCTTTTAGTGATATGATATGATAAATATTGTTATGAATTGATAATTTCTTTCTAATCTCATGTTGTGCAAAAATCATGGTTATATGTTCATTTTGGAAAGCATGGATCACCAAGTCTATTGAAATTTATATGTACATAAAAGCATGATTATCATTGATACGAGCCAAGGAGGTGACACTCAAGGGGTTGTTTTTCCTTGTGGTCCAATCACTCGAAGCAAGGCACGACAATTAAAATAAAAAATGAATGCTTTTGTCCAAGACTTTGTTGCTACAAATTTAAGTCATCATGTTCGTGACGTTGACAAATACGGGAATGCAATTCACTGGACCAATCTTGGAATAGTGAAAGCCCATAAATTGGTGGATTAATCTTTTATGTATCTTATTATTATTATTATTTACTTAATTCTCATTGGTTGGGACACATCACTTATGAGTTAAGTAATTTTATTGGTTAGGTTATTATTTATTTATTTTCTTAGATAATTTTAAAGAATTTTATTAGGATTCAATTACTCTTGAAAGAGTTTTATTAGGATTCAATTACTCTTGTAATTTGCCTATAAATAGGCTTGTTTTCTACACATTGAAGGGATATAAAAAAGAGAGTATTTGTTTTCTTCCAAATTTGTGTGAGGCAAATTTTTGAGATTAGAGTGATTCTTCTCTTGCTATTTAGTTTGGAGTTTGTTACTTTCGAGGGTATTTCGGAGTTACAAATATTCAAATTTCTTTCCCGTTCATCGGTGTTTCTAGAGGTTCTTCTTCTAGGGGTTTCGTAGGGAGCCGCTCAATCATTGGCGTTTTTGGTTACAAGTTAACCAAGGGTTCCATAGGGCAAATCTATCCTTTTTATTATTATTATTTAACTAATTTTATTTATTCTCGTTTTATTTCTAATTTGTGTTTCTCTTGTGTCTAGATCCGGGTTTCCGCATCAATCATGCCTATTGATTTGCAATGAGATTTTTATGTCATGATGCATTACATGGGGTTGAGATAATTGTAAGGAGGAAGATGTGGTAGTTTAACTGCATATTGATAAGCCATTGTTGCTAGGCAACCTGGGGTGGCGAGTCATCGTTGCAAAGCAACCCAGAATGACTTAATTGGTGGTTTATCCACAACTATATGTTTTGGCAGCTTGTCTGCAAATTTGGTGGATTCGTCCACATATGTGTTGGTGTGTTTTGGATGGATGAGTTTTGGGGAACTCCTTTTGGTGTGTAGCAGTTATGGGTAGGATGTTTTAAAAGAAATTGCATAATTGTTTTACCAAAATTGCATTGCCAGAATCATGTGCATAAAAGTTGGTTATTTTGTATATTATGTATGTGCTTTTTTATATTTAATTTATTATAAAATTCATACTGAACTCACTAGCTCATCCCTTAGTTTTCATAAACTTTTCAGATAATAAACGTGCGTAGGACTTGGATGCAGCATATGGAGGAGTCTCTTGGATACAATTTTTAATAAAATAAATTATAAACTGTTTGGGTTTGTTTGTTTTGGACATTGGACTTTTAACGTTTATGGGTTATTTTTACTTTTGATTTATTAATTGCTATGCATGCATAATAAATGAATTTATAAATGTTTTAATTAGAAATTTTAATGGTTTTATTTAATTTAAGATAAATTTATAGTTTAAAGTATTTCTAAGTATTTTTAGAGACAGTTGCAAAATATTTTTATCAAAATCATTTTTAAGTAATAATCAAAATTGATGTTGCAAATTCTTTAATTTAATGTTTAAGATGATATCTCGATTTAATTAATGATTTCTTCAAATAAACATGTTTTATTAAATGTTTTACAACAATACTAAATTATTTAGAAATAAATTTTAAGTTTTCATAAAAACGATTTAAACATAGTTCTTTTTAATAACAAGAAGTGTTTTTCAACGAAATTAATGTGGCTTCCGAAATTTGGCCATAATGTCTAAGCCAGGTTTGGGGGGTTACAGTTTTAAGTTCTTATTTTGAATCATGTAAAAGTGGATTTGAACTTCTTTAGTCCAATCGTTTGTATATAATGAATGGTGGCTATACGCCAATGTACTAAGTCCTAAATTATGCGAGTTAAACTTACGCTAATTCTTTTAATCCGTCAAGTGACCAATTGAAACATATGCTTTTAAAATTTTCTTTGATTTTGGTTTACAAATACTACTCCGCCAAACATTGTTTTAAGATTGATTTATTAAAATCGTATTGATTAACTTAATTACCTAAACCAATGTCTTCTTCATTACGAAATGATTTCTGTTTTCTAGTAACTTCGTCGTTTGTCGGTTAGACGGCCTAAGTGGGGTGTTACACAAGGTATCATTCAGCTTACTTTAGAAATGGTTGAGGCAGAATCCTTTGTTGAGTTTGGTTCGAGGAAGGACAGGTTTGAGTCATCCAAGCCTAAAGAGATGAGCAATGGTGGGGGAGACCGTGGGGAAGATGTAAATGGAAATTGTGGCAATGTTAAGAATGGTGGCAACGAGATGGGAAGTGGAAGCCCTAGAATTGACCAAAAGGGCTAATGAAATGCTTCTTTTGTGATGGTCTACATATGGTGAGGGATTGTTTAAAGAAGTCTGTGTCTTTTGCCATCGAAGGGGATGATGAGCCAAATAGAGCATCAAAGAGGCTTGGTTCAATTGTGCATTCTGTCGAAGCTAAGAGGGTCAGAAAGAATGAGAATAAGCCAGTGAATATCGATATGAAACCTCTTGAGTTATCATTAGGGCTACCACCTATGAGAGAGATGGTTTGTGCATTAGAGTTTAGGGGAAAAAGGGTGATGCAAACTGGACAATGTGAAAGAGTAAATGCTAAGAGAGAGGTACATCTCAAACACATATATAGTGTTTTATATTATAAGTTACCTTTGGCTTCGCAAAGACACAGGGGCCTTTTCAGAGTTATAAAGCGGGTAAGCCAAGAGGTTTACAAACCAGAGTTAGCAATTATACTCAAGGTTAAATTGGTGTTCAATGTAGGAGTGTTGAAGCCTATTTTTATGGATGAAGAGGATCCCAATTGAGGCCAGTCACAATAGGGGCAAGTAAGAGCGGTGGCCTCCTATGATCGTGATGTACAAGAGAAAAATACAGTGCAAGTTAGGTGACGATGGAGACATAAGCCAAGGAAAATGTTCTAAGAGGTGGAACTACCCGATAGAGAGAATAGTTGGGAATTAGCTGAGGCATCGAGATCGTTCTGAAATGAGTCAAACTAGTGCCACTTAGAGGACGCGGCAAGGGCGTTGTGAGAATGGGTGGGGGAGAATGTCACGGGCCGCAGATCAAGCCTATGACCGTTGCACAGAGAACTTCCCATAGAGGTCAAAAGATTAAATGGGGCTCACTTGACCTGATTGAATTGGCCTGACTCGACTCATAAAACATATGGAGAAGCCCATCTATTGAAGCCTTAGGGGCCCAATGAAACATTCCAGTAAAAGTAAAGTTACCAGGGTAATTAATGTAAATCCTAAGGAAGAAATATGTATAGAGTTTACATCCCTTAGGACTCTCATCTTATCGATAGGCACAAATCTTGACCGTCAATGTAACTAAATCTGTATCATTGTATTTAGGAAAGCTCAATTATAAATAGAGGCATTCTCCCCTCATTTATAATCACTCAATTGTAAACCTTCAAAGTAGTATATTACTTTTGAGAGAATTTACTCAAACACTTGGTGTGCACTATTTTTCTTTGGCTTTTTGTTCATTTGTAGCTTATTTTGTCTTTCGAGTTTGCTTTCACTTGCTTTGGTGCCTTAGAGAATTTTTTTAAGAAATCTTATTTTTTGAGAGTATGCTAACTAAGGTAGGACTTGAACCTAAGAAATTGCCTAATAAGTGATTCATTTTATGCGTATAAGGAAAGAGAAGACGGGTTGGATGGTTCTCAAGATTGACCTTAAGTAGGCATATGATAGAGTTTGCTGGGAATTTTTTAGAGGATTCACTCAGTGAAGCTAAGATCGCTCAGAATTTACTGTCTACTATTTTGAAGTGTATTTCTTCTCCATCTATTTAAGTGTTTTTGAATGGATGTTTTTCTTCTAGTTTTAAACCTTCTAGAGGAGTGCGACAGGGTGATCCCTTGTCCCCTTATCTTTTTGTACTTTGTATGGAGCATCTTTGTCATTGTAAACGGAAAAATATATAGGATTTTTCCTATGTAATCTATCACCTTTTTACTTAAATCCGTTGTTAACACTAAGTAATTGTTTAATAAATTAATGAAATATCTAAAAATATGAAATTAGGACATAAAAATTATTAAAATGTGATTTTATGCTTTATTATATAGTTTTCATACAATAAATGGCTTATTTTATATTAATTTGAATATATTATATTTTTTAAGACATAAAGTGGGCCATGCGTGATTAAATTAAATAATAAAATATAAAATTATATTTAATAATTCATTTTAAAATATTTCATTAATAATTTGAGTTTTAATTAATTAAGTAATTTGGATAAATTTTATTCTTTGGTCCTCTAACTTGTTGATTTATTCTGGATAGGTCTGATAGCTTTGCTGGTTTACAAAACCGTCCAAGTTGGAGACCAAGTCAACCTAATATTCGGCTACACATGGCTATCCATTTAAACCATTATTTGGTTTAATTACACAAGGTCCTTTCAGTGTTGAAGAAATTAGAGATTTGCCCGAAGATTTACGATTAACCGAGTTTTAGTCTTGAGTTGTGTGGCATCCAAAATTTCTTAAAAATCAAGAAAAAAATCAAGTCAAAAGCCACTAAGCATGGCCAGCCACAATTTGAGGAGATTTGAAGAGGTTAACATCCACTATTTTTAGCAAACTATCCCTCTTTCCTTACCTATAAATAAGATCCTCTCATTCCTTCATTCATCATCCCTCAAGCATCCCTCAATCATTCCTCATTCATTGTCATCATTCATCATCCTCTCTTTTCTCCAAATTCTGTTAGCCTTTTCCATTCCCACACCTAACATCATCTCTTCATAGAGATTTTAGCAATTAAGCCTCTGAAACAACCCTTGGTTGGCCACCTTAGAGAGCCATCAGAAAAGAAGCAAAGCAAAGGAATGAAGGAGCCTCGTCAGTCAGAGTCTTGGGTGATAGCCACTTTGAATTGGGTTTAATCTTCATTTTCTTTAATTTAATATAAAGATGTTTGCTATGTGTTCTTTGTTCTTGTTTACAAAAATGTTAGCTTAATTTTATTTAAGCTAGGATGATTGCTTTGATTAAATAATATTTATTTGATTCATGCTTATAATGTTTGTGCCTCAATCGATCATGTTTTCAATTAAAATCAAGTCTGTATTTCGTTCATACGTGATTGAAATGCACCTGAATTAGCTGAGCGATCCTGACCAGACGACGGTTAATGGACACATAATTGAAATGTGCATGCTCAATTTAGATCTTGATCTGATTAAATTGGAGGTTGCATAACAACTCTGACTAAGCTCTGTTATCTGTATAGTTTTTAGATTTGTGGGATTAAATTATTTCAAACCTGACACGTCCCTGTTACCTCACACTAATGCTAAAAAACCCTTAGTAAATAAGGGTCAAGAAAATGCGTATTTACTAAGTAAAGGATTCCGAAAGGACCTAATATGGTTTCCAAACTCATGAAAGATCGAGTTGCCATGGAATGTTTTTCCGAATGTTATTAAGCATGTTGATAATAAATTGAGTTTAATTAAAGTAATTGTCCTAGTTTATTTATGTTATAATTGTTTCAAATTGTATTTAATTTTACTAAAATCTATTTCATTCATATAGTTTGCATACTTAGGATAATTTGCATTAGGGATCATTGCATTTAGTTTAATATATTTTAATCACCACTTCCCAACTATATTGTGTTTTTATTTACCGAATTGTTAATATAATTTTACAAATTAAGTGACTTAGCACAAATACAATCCTTGTGGAGACGATAACTCGATACTTACTTATTATTTGATAACAATTGCGTACACTTTCCCAAACCTACACGTTACAAGTTTTTGGTACCGTTGCCGGGGATTGTCAACTATTGCCATAGTCATTTGTTTTTTTGTGAAATTATTTATTTTTAATTTGATTTATTTCTAACATTAATAACTTATTCTTTTTAATTTTTGTGATTTTGTTTTCAGGTGTTTATGAGCATAGATAGAATTATCGATTTACTCCCTGAAGACCCTGAAATTGAGCAAACTTTTAGACAAAGAAGACGTGAACGAATAGCTCAAAGACAAGTCGAGATGGACCTTGGAAATCAGAATCAAGACCAAGGTAATGAAGCCGATCATGTACGAAATCCATTCCTCATTGCGGATGATAGGGATCGATGCATCGAACTATATGCTGTGCCACGTTTCAGTGAGTTAAACCTAGGAATTAAATGGCTAGATATTGAGGCAAACCAGTTTGAATTGAAACCAGTGATGTTTCAAATGCTACAAACGGCGGGCCAATTTAGTGGTATGCCCATGGAAGATCCACATCTCCACCTTCGATTGTTTACGGAGGTGAGTGATTCATTCAAGATAGCTGGTGTGACTGAAGACACACTGAGGTTGAAGTTGTTTCCGTACTCGTTGCGAGATCGAGCATGAGCATGGCTGAATTCATTGCCACCAAGTTCCATATCTACATGGCAAGAATTAGCAGAGAGATTTTTGGTTAAGTATTTCCCACCTAGCAAAAACGCTAAGTTAAGGAACAAGATCACAACTTTCCATCAATTGGATGACGAGTTTTTGTATGAGGCTTGGGAGCGATTCAAGGAGTTACTTCGTAAGTGTCCTCATCATGGGATTCCTCATTATATCCAGTTGGAGACATTCTATAATGGTCTCAATGCACATACAAGATTGATGGTAGATGCTTCGGCGAATGGTGCAGTTTTTTCTAAGTCTTATAATGAGGCTTATGAGATCATCGAGAGGATCGCGAGTAATAACTATCAATGGCCAACAAATTGAACAGTTTCAAGAAGACGTGTAGCCGGAGTTCATGAAGGTGACGCCCTCACTTCGTTATCAGCTCAGGTATCGTCTATTTCCTCTATGATAAAATAGTTAACCGCTAATAGTACTAATAATTCTGCAGCTTAGCCACCAAGTCCGTTTGAAGTAGTTTCCTGTGTGTACTGTAGGGAAGGTCATTCTTTTGAGAATTTTCCATCAAATCCTGAGTCAATGTACTATGTGGGAAACCAATATCAAAATAGGAGTGGACAAGGACCTAGTCCAACTTCTACAATCCTTCATGGCGTAATCATCCTAACTTTTCTAGGAGCAACCAAGGAAATGGACTGAACAACAACTTATTGTAGCAAAGACCCAACCAATCTCAAGGTTTTAATCAACAAGCTCCAAAACCACCTCAAGCTGAGGCATCAAATAGTTTGGAGAACTTGTTAAAAGCGTACATGGTAAAGAATGATGCTTTGAACCAAAGCCAAGCAACAACACTGAAAAATTTGGAAAACCAAATGGGTCAGTTAGCTACAGAGCTACATAATAGACCACAAGGAACCTTGTCGAGCGATGCTGAGAATCCAAGAAATTTGGGTAAAGAACATATAAAGACAGTGGCATTGCAAAGTGGTAAAATTCTTGAACCTCGATTGATTGATGTTGAAGATAAGCTCGTTGAGAAGAATCAACCAGCTGTTGAAGTTCCTACACCAAAGGAATCAAAATCTGCAAAGTCTGAAAGGTAAACCCTGACTTAGTGAATTCAGATATTTTAACATCTTCTTTGGATGCAGATTTACCTACTCAGAAAAGTTGTCCGGTTCAACCGAAAGTTCCGTCACCTCCATATCCTCAAAGATTGCAGCAACACAAGTAGAAACAGGAGGTGCAATTCAAGAAGTTTTTGGATGTTTTGAAGCAGTTACACATCAATATTCCGTTGGTGGAGGCTTTAGAACAAATGCCAAATTATGTGAAGTTTATGAAGGATATACTGTCCACGAAGAAACGACTAAGTGAGTATGAGACTGTTTCCTTGACAAAGGAGTGTAGTGCGTTCCTGCAGAACAAATTGCCACCGAAATTGAAAGACCCAAGAAGCTTTACTATACCCTGTAACATTGGTGAATCTTACTATGGTAAAGCTTTGTGTGACTTAGGAGTGAGTATCAACTTGATGCCTAAGTCTATTTTCAAGATGTTAGGGATAGGAGAAGTAAGACCTACAACTGTGACGCTTCAGCTAGCGGATCGATCTTTAGCATCTCTCGAAGGAAAGATCGAGGATGTTTTGGTAAAAGACGATAAATTTATTTTTCCTGCTAATTTCATTATCTTAGATTTTGAAGGAGACAAGGAAGTGCCGATCATCCTTGGGAGACCCTTCTTAGCCACGGAAAGAACGTTAATTGATGTGCAGAAAGGAGAACTCACCATGCAAGTTCAAAACGGTCAGGTAAACTTTAACATTCTTAAAGCAATGAAATTTCCCAATCCGGCAGAGGAGTGTTCAGTTATGGAAGAGATAGAAACCTTGGTTTCTATGGAAAACAATTTTGAAGAAGATCCATTGGAGAAAGCCTTAGATCTTGACCCTTTAGAGGATGAAGAAGGTGAAGAAAACATGGCTTTGATGGAAGTCAATCTGGGAAATTTTATTCAGCCCACATGGTTTGAACCATTGGAGTTGGAAGTTAGAGAATTTGTGCAACCCAAGTTGTCAATTAAAGAACCACCTAAACTCGAACTAAAGGTACTTTCTTCCCATTTGAAATATGTTTATTTAGGTGATTGTTCTACTTTGCCTATGATTATTTTAGCAAAACTGACGAAAGATCAAGAGGAGCAACTAATTGCTGTTCTAAAGAAATTTAAGAAAGCAATTGGTTGGACCATAGCTGATATTCGAGGTATAAGCCTTTCTTTTTGCATGCATAAAATCATTTTAGAAGAAGGTGAAAAAGCTTGAATTGATGGGCAAAGGAGGCTCAATCCTATTATGAAAGAAGTTGTGAGAAAGGAAGTGATCAAATGGTTAGATGTAGGAATCATCTACCTATTTTAGATAGTTTGTGGGTAAGTCCTATGGAGTGTGTGCCAAAGAAAGGTGGAATCACGATTGTTGAAAATGAGCGTAACGAGTTAATTTCAACAAGAACTATTACCGGTTGGAGAATCTGTGTTGATTACAGAAAGTTGAACAAAGCCACTCGGAAGGACCATTTTCCATTTCCTTTTATGGATCAGATGTTAGATCAACTAGCAAGTAATAAATTTTATTATTTTTTAGATGGCTATTCAGGATATAACAAAATAGTTGTAGCCCCAGAAGACCAACATAAAACAACCTTTACTTGTGCATACGGTACGTTTGCTTTTAGGCGAATGCTTTTTGGTTTATGCAATGCACTTGCAACTTTTCAATGATGCATGATGGTAATATTTACTGATATGGTTGAAAATTTTGTTGAGGTTTTCATGGATGATTTTATGTTTTTGGTAACACTTATGATATATGTTTGAGTAATTTTGCTAAGGTACTGAAGAGATGTGAAGAGACGAATCTTGTGCTAAATTGGGAAAAATGCCATTTTATGGTCAAGGAAGAGATTGTCTTAGGTCATAATATCTCAAGAAAAGGAATTGAAGTCGATAAAAAAAAGGTGGACGTAATTGAAAGATTACCGGCCCTAATGAATGTGAAAGGAATCAAAAGTTTCTTAGGTCATGCTGATTTTTATCGAAGGTTTATCAAAGATTTCTCGAAAATTTCTAAACTGTTGTTTTCGTTGATAGAGAAAGATACAATGTTTGATTTCAACAAAGCATGTTTGGAAGCTTTTGAAGAGCTAAAAATGCGTTTAATCTCAGCCCCAATAATCGTTACATCTGATTGAAACTCACCTTTTAAGTTGATGTGTGATGCAAGTGACTATGCCGTTAGAGCAGTGATGGGTCAAAGAAGAAATAAAGTGTTTCACCCTATTTACTATGCAAGTAGAAAGTTGACGGGAGCCCAACGCAATTATACGGTAACCGAAAAGGAACTCTTCGCTATAGTTTTTGCTTTTGACAAATTCCGCTCATATCTTATAGGTACCAAAGTTACAGTATTTACTGACCATGCGGCCATTAAATACTTGCTCACGAAGAAAGATGCAAAACCAAGGCTAATTCGTCGGATACTTTTACTGCAAGAATTTGACCTTGAGATCCAAGACAGAAAAGGTGTCGAAAATCAAATAGCTGATCTCAGTCATGTGTGCCTATCAACGAGAATTTCCTAGATGAACACTTATTTGAGGTAAATTAAATTCATGAAATACCCTGGTTTGCTGATTTTTCCCAATTATCTTGCATGTGGAATAATTCCTCGAGAAATGACATACCAACAAAGGAAAAAATTCTTTTATGATAGTCGATATTATCTTTAGGAGGATCCACTTTTGTTTAAACAATGTATAGATAATATAATCCAAAAATGTGTAGCTGAAAGAGAGATTGCTGAGATCTTGTATCATTGCCATTCATCTCCAAGTGGGGGACACTTTGGTGGTTCATGTACTACAGCAAAGATTTTGCAAGTAGGTTTCTTTTGGCCTACACTATTTAAAGATACTTATGCTTATGTGAAGAACTGTGATAAATGCCAAAGGACTTGAAATATATCAAGGAGGAATGAGATGCCCTTGACAAACATTTTGGAGATTGAATTGTTCGACGTATGGGGCATTGACTTCTTAGGCCCGTTTCCTTCTTCGTATGGGAACAAATACATCTTAGTTGTTGTGGACTATGTATCCAAGTGGGTTGAAGCTGAATCATACCCTACAAATGATGCTAAGGTAGTCATGCGATTCCTACATAAGCATGTGTTTACACGATTTGGGACACCAAGGGCTATTATTTGTGATGAAGGTTCTCACTTTGTTAACAACTGGCTTAAGTGGTTGCTTGACAAATATGATGTGAAGCATAAGATTGCTACTGCCTATCACTCCTAGTCTAATGGGCAAGTTGAAAGAGTGAATTGTGAAATCAAAGCTATCCTTGAAAAGGTAGTATGCCCTAGCAGAAAAGATTGGTCTCGAAGGCTCGATGATGCATTATGGGCCTATCAAATAGCATTTAAGACTCCGTTAGGAATGACTGCTTATCAGTTAGTCTTTGGAAAGGCATGTTATTTGCCATTAGAGTTGGAGAATAAAGCTCACTGGGCTTTGAAGCAGTTGAAATTTGATCTTAAGCAAGCAGGTGAGAGAAGGATGTTACAACTTGATGAGTTGGAAGAGCTGAGGTTGTTTTCCTATGAGAATGCCAAAATGTGTAAAGAAAGATCAAAGAGATGGCATGATAGTCATATACAACCTCGCGAGTTTAAAGAGGGTCAAAATGTTTTGTTGTTTAATTCAATGTTGAAGTTATTTCCTGGGAAGCTTAAATCCCAATGGAAAGGGCCTTATACCATCTATCGAGTTTATCCTTATGGAGCTATTAAGTTATACAACAATTACGGAGGTACATTTAAAGTTAATGGTCAACGTCTGGGATGGTGAAGTTGAGCGAGTTGAATCCTTGCTCAAATTAACAGACCTTTAATTTTTCATGAACTCATTTTGTAAATAAATAAATAATTAGAACTTATTTTCTTAACTTATTGCATTTAATTAATTCTGTCTAAGGAGATTGGAACTTAAGCAGGACCGCTGTGACCCCTCCAACCTTTCCTGGGAATTAATTTAATGTAATTTGTTAAGAAGAAATTTTCTAATTAAGACTTAATTTTTTTTCATTTGTTCTGTTTAAATTTTAAATTTTTATGTTAATAAAGGGGGTCAAATTTGACCCAAGTACTAATCAGTTTTTTTAATAAAATACAGTCTGAGTTTGAGGAAAAAATCCATGCCATGCCGTCACACCCATTGCTTGCCACCCAAGTAACCTTAATGTAGCTAATTTTTTTGCTACAAGTTTCCCTAATTTTTCCTATATAAATCCGTTTCCATTCTATTAATCTTCATATCCCTCAAAGGAATTTGCTTACACCCTAAAAATCCCTAAATCTCTATTTTGTGCCGTCAACCTCAAATCTCGAAAGAAACCCTAGTTCTCTTCCCTTTTTGTCAAAATTCCCTTTTGCCGTCACATGATTTTTGCCGTACCAAGTTCTACCCACTTTGTCGATTTATCTTTTCTCTTTTGTGCAAAAAATTTGCTGAATTTTCGGGAAAAGATACCATGTCTTGCAAAAGAACCAGATCTTCAAAGACTACTCCTAAAAACCCGATTTTGATTGATGAAGAATTGAAAGAAAGATTTGATTCAATCTTCAAGCATCAACCTATGATGCCGGAAAAAGGTTTTGACTTGAAGAGTAATGATTTGATGGTTGTTCCTATACCGATTAGAAAGAAAATCAATGCTCTCAAGTGGGAACAATTTTGTGATACTCGTTCACTTCCCGATGATGAACTAGTTCGAGAATTCTATGCTAGTTTGACTACGTAAAATGCTACTAAAGTCATCGTTCGAAAGAAAAGGTACCTCTTACTTCTAAGTCCATCAATGATTTGTTTAATTTACCTGATGTTGAAGAAGATGAGTACTACCCTATGATGAACAATATCAATTGGGATTTTCTTCAACAAGTGCTTGATGTTGTGACAAATCCGGGATCCCAATGGATTATAAGAAAGTATGGGAGCCATTCTTGTTAAAGAGAATACTTAAAACGAGTAGCAAAGGTATGGTTTTATTTCGTTCGCTACAGTTTTATACCTATCTCACATAGTTCCACCATCTCGATGGAACGGATCTTTTGTTATATGCAATTTTGATATAAAAGTCCATTAATGTTGGGAAAATTATCCTTAAGGAGATTCACGATTGTGCTAAAAAGAAGGCAGGAAGTGCTTATTTCCCATCATTAATCACTTTACTTTGCTTAAAAGCCCGTGTTAAAACACAAGCAAATTTGAAGAGGCGATATGTTCAAGGATACATTACAAATTATGATCTTGAAAGATTAGTAGAGAGGGTGCATGAACTGAATCAAGACTAGCAAGAAGAGCCAACTGAGCCAGATACAAAGGAGTCAATAGATGGAACTAAAACTGAAGCTAATTCAGTCACAGACACTGAAAAGGAAGAATCTAATAATGAACCGAACATTCCTGAAACAAGGGTTGAGCCAGAAGAAGAACCAGTCAAGCTAAGTGTTGAACCTAAATATACAACTCCTATGCCAACTTCTGCAAGTACTTCAAGGAAATCAGAGTTGTCAATTTTGATGGATATGTGCAAGTTCATGCACAATCAACAATAAACTTACTGGAAATATGCAAAAATTAGAGATGACTCAATTCAAAATACTTTTAAGAATATCTCTAATACTTTTGTTCCTGAGTTCCTAGATGCTATCTTTGAGACATGGACAGAAGATACTGACGATGCAAGCGGAGATGGAGCTAAAGCAGACAAGGGGAATAAGTCAGAAAAATAAAAGGAGGGATTCTTGTCCTGTTATTTATTTAATTATTTTTAGGTCTTTAGGAATTTTTTTTTTGTAATTAGGATTAATTTCTGTAGAATAAAACATAGCAAGCATGAACAAACTTAACACTTATTTAGAAAGAATAAGACTAAGTGATGTGGCTATGGGAATGAACATGTCTAGGATTGGGTTATTAGGGAAGACTTGGTATTTAAGCAGTCTTAATGACTCACCTCTCTTTCTTTAGAACCCTACCTGGTGTTCAGTTTTCATTCATTACTTTGTTCTTGCAATGAGGACATTGCTTCTTTTTAAAGGGGGTAAGGCAAATAAATTGCTCAAACTTTTAAATTTTTTTCAAGTATGCTTCAATTATTTCTTTCATAAGTATGATTTAATAAATGAATGTTTAGAGTTTTTTTTTTTACTGAGATAGTTTGTATGCAAGTATGAATGATGATTTTATCTAAGTGAAAGTATGTTATCATGAAGAATGGAATGCTTATATGATCTTAGCTTTAGTAATGTTTGCCATGAAAACTTAGTTCATTTTGAGATTAGACATGCATGAAAGTTTATATCTTTAGAATTGACTTAGTAACTTTCTTGAGGCGAAATCCTAGGGGACATAAAAATCTAAAATGATATAGGCACTATTTCTTTGGACCGTTTGAGCCTTTTCAAGCCAACTCTATGATATTAGACCCTTGAAACTGTAATTTTGAGCTTAAATGCCTGTTTTTGCAATGGACCTACATTATAAGCCAGTTACCATCTTTTTAAAATTATCCTAATTTTGTGCACCTATCTTAACTAAATTTGTCTTGGGAATCAACATTTGAGGAAATTTTCATAAAGATATATATGCTCATGCTTAAAAAAAAAGAAAAAAAAGAGCGAAGAAAAGTTTGCTAGACTTCAAAAAGGAAAAATGTATGAGATTGAGTTCAAAATAAGTTTGGGGGTGTTCCAAAGGTTCACTTAAAGAAAAAAGATTGTATTACGAGAAAACCAAGACAAAGTTAAAGGTTAAGATTTTTAAAACCGAAATATCCCATCTTTTAAAATCCCTACCTTTAACTAAGCCCCATTACGACCTTATAAAAGACCTATTGATTTGATGATTATGTCACCTACATTAGTGGAGAGGAAGTCCTTAGTTCAACATATGAAGATCATAAATAAGCCTTGTGATTGTTTACTTGTTTGATAGGAAATTATGTTGAATGAAGAATGTTATCTATGGCTGTGACATACATGCAAACTATGATTCATATTGGCATAATTTGAAGCTTAGTATAATCTTAAGGAATGTTTGCATATGAATTGCTTGTTAATAAAGAAGATCGAAGCATGAAGTTATTAATGCATGATTATGGGACAAAGATTGATGCTGCTTACACAATTAGCAATTTTGCCTTAGCAAGATCTTTTACTGTGCATAAACATTACTCGGGACAAGAAATGATTTAAGTTTGGGGGTGTGTAAACGGAAAAATATATAGAATTTTTCCTATGTAATTTATCACCTTTTTACTTAAATCTGTTGTTAAAACTAAGTAATTGTTTAATAAATTAATGAAATATGTGAAAATATGAAATTAGGACATAGAAATTATTAAAATGTGATTTTATGCTTTATTATATAGTTTTCATGCAATAAATGACTTATTTTATATTAATTTGAATATATTATATTTTTTAAGACATAAAGTGGCCATGCATGATTAAATTAAATAATAAAATATAAAATTATATTTAATAATTCATTTTAAAATATTTCATTAATAATTTGGGTTTTAATTAATTAAGTAAATTGAATAAATTTTATTCTTTGGTCCTCTAACTTGTTGATTTATTCTGGATAGGTCTGATAGCTTTGCTGGATTACAAAATTGTCCAAGTTAGAGACCAAGTTAACCCAATATTCGGCTACACATGGCTGTCCATTTAAACCATTCTCATCATCCATCATTCTCTCTTTTCTCCAAATTCTCTTAGCCTTTTCCATTCCCACGCCTACCATCATTTCTTCATAGAGATTTTAGCAATTAAGCCTCTTAAAGAACCCTTGGTCTTCCACCTTAGAGAGCCATCAGCAAAGGAGTAAAGCAAAGGAACGAAGGAGCCTCGTTAGTCAGAGTCTTGGGTGATAGCCACTCTGAATTGGGTTTAATCTTCCTTTTCTTTAATTTAATATATAGATGTTTGCTATGTGTTCTTTGTTCTTGTTTACAACAATGTTAGCTTAATTTTATTTAAGCTAGGATGATTGCTTTGATTAAATAATATTGATTTGATTCATGCTTATAATTTTTGTGCCTCAACAGATCATGTTTTCAATTAAAATCAAGTCTGTATTTCGTTCATACATGATTGAAATGCACCTGAATTAGCTAAGTGGTCCTGACCTGACGACGGCTAATGGACACATAATTGAAATGTGCATGTTCAATTTTAATCCTGAACCGATTAAATTGGAGGTTGCATAACAACTCTGACCAAGCTTTGTTATCTTCATAGTTTTTAGGTTTGTGTGATTAAATTGTTTCAAACCTGACACGTCCATGTTACCTCACACGAATGCTAAGAAACCCTTAGTAAATAAGGATCAGTAAAATGTGTATTTACTAAGTATAGGATTCCGAAAGGACCTAATATGGTTTCCAAACTCATGAATGATTGAGTTGACGTGGAATGTTTTTCCGAATGTTATTAAGCATGTTGATAATAAATTGAGTTTAATTAAAGTAATTGTCCTAGTTTATTTATGTTATAATTGTTTCAAATTGTGTTTAATTTTACTAAAATCTATTTCATTCATATAGTTTGCATACTTAGGATAATTTGCATTAGGGATCATTGCATTTAGTTTAATATATTTTAATCACCATTTCTCAACTATAGTGTGTTTCTATTTACCGAATTGTTAATATAATTTTACAATTTAAGTGACTTAGCACAAATACAATCCCTGTAAAGACGATAACTCGATACTTACTTATTACTTGATAACGACTGTGTACACTTGTACATACCTACGCGTTACAGTCATAACATTAAACTTGAGGTTAGGGGGAGATGGGCTCCTATCTGACTCTCTCGACATGGGCCTCGAATTTCACATATGTTTTTCTTTGTTGATGAATTAATTCTATTTTGTAAGGCAACAATGGTTCTGATGAGTCTTGTTGAGCATGTACTTAATCAATTTAGCTAATTTTTGGGATAGAAGGTTAATTCTTCCAAAACTTAAATATTTTTCTCACCCAATATGACATCGACTTTACAAGATTAGATTGTTATTCAGTTGAGTTTTCAACAGAAAGATGATTTGAGGATCTATTTAGGTGTTCCTTTATTCCACCCCGAGTCACTAACTCAACTTTTTAGTTTATGATTGAGGAAGTAAAGAAGAAACTTAATGGCTGGGATGTTAGACTGCTTTCTATGGTTGGTCGAGTGATTTTAACTACATATTTTATTCTTGCTATTCATTTTTCTTTTATGCAGACAACACTATTGCCAATTCATGTGTGCAAGGAGATTGAAAATTTAGCTAGAAACTTCATTTGGGGAGGATTTGATGGTAATAGAAAACTAGCACTTGTCAAATGGGAGGAATGTTGCCAACCTTTGAAATATGGTGGCCTTAGCCTTCGGCAATTGACGAAACATAACTAGTCATTCTTATTAAAAATGGGCTTTTTGTTGGTGCATAACAAGAAGGCGTTTTGGTCTCAGGTTTTGCGAGAAAACTATAAATTTGGCGAAGGATGTCTAGTTAACATATATAGGTTAACATATATAGGTCGAATTGTTCCCATTTTTTGCGCTCATTGGTGAAGGTTTGGGGGGTCTTTAAAACAAAGGTTGAGTTGGTTTATTCAGAATGGGAAATCTATATGATTTTGGTCGCATCGGTGACTTACATATATAGGTCTTCTGCACGATCATTATTTGGACCCGATTTTAATTTATGATAACTATTTAGGTAGTGATATGGTTAGTAGTGATGATAATTTGGATTGGGTTATATTTGTCGCTAAAATCACTCTTCAGACTGCTTTTGTTTTGGCTAATACCCGACCCCTTCTTCACATGCTAGAATTGGATTATTGTCGTTGGCAATGGTCTAAATTTGATGAATTTTTTTATGTCTGGTGCCTACTAGTAGCTCATTCAAAATGGGTGGGGTTAGATAATAAATGATTGGAAGGTTATTTAGTCATTTAATAGACCTTGGTGTGTCAAACAATTCCTTTGGCTTTTAAGGAAGGGTAATGTTCTTACAAATGCAGAATGAACTTGGAGGTGCATGACTATAGATCTATTGTGGATGATATGTAATAGTGAAGAGGAGTAAATTTTGCATAGCCTCAAGGACTATCTGTTCACAACTAATGTTTGGTAGGAAATCTTGTCAAGGATTTATCGGCACATGTTCTTTTCCTTCTCCTTTTCTTAATTAACTAGTGGAAAATATGGCTAATGCTTTTGGCTTGTTGTTAAGTATCTAAGTTGGTTTGTTTTATTATGAAATATTTCTTGGAGAATTTGGAAAGCAAGGGAAAGTTACATATTTGTTGATGGTCAGTTTTGCTCATCCAATATCATTGGTCAAAGTCAATCGTGGGTTAAATGGTTAATGGCATCCTCTACTAAAACCAGTAGTGCAACTAGTTGTAATGGCGGGATTCTTAGATGGAGGTTGTCGCCTAAGGATTGGACCAAATTTAATTGCGATGGGGTGGTTGATATAAAGAACAACCATGATTTTACTGGGGGTGTTATGCGTGATTGTAACGAATGATAGATCTTTGAGTTTTGCCATTACTTGGGTAAAATATGATAGTCCTTCAGTTTGAGTTGTAGGCAATTCATGATAGTATGCTAGAATCTTCGAATGAGGGCTTTCAATAAGTCATTATTGAATGCTTCTCTCTCTCTTTCTCTCTCACCGTCCTTGTGAACGAATAGAGAGAGATATAAAGATCAACACTCGAAAATTAAAATACAATATAAAAATCGCAACTTTACTGCAAGTGTGACAGGTCAGTTGTAATATTTGTAGTGTTACAATGGAACACTAGAGTATTCCAAGGATCAAAATTAAGAGAATCGTTGTAACATCCCAAACCCGACAGAATTGGTTTGACCTGAATCTGGCGAGCTACATTAGCCACCGGAGTGACTCTCTATTAACTTCCAACCTAAAATCCAACACTCCACGTATATACAATATATAATGTCCTAAGTTATAACACAACAACAAAATTAAATAATATATAAAATGTAAATCACGCGAGGTTACAAAAAGAAACAGAGGAATGATTCGCATGTCACCTAAATAGTGAAACTTAAGTGTTCACATGAAAGAAATAAACAGGGAATTTTAGGGTACGCATACTCAAAAATAAAAGTACATATAATTTATTATTTAAGGTTTGCATGGTAACATAGGTTCGCGTAATAACATAAAACATGAGTTTGCACAATAACACAGGTTCACAAAAATATCACAGGTTCACATACTACCTAAGTTCACACATAAACAAACATCATGTGTTCACATACAAAACTTGTACTTGTGCTTGTTATTATTCTTATACTTATGCTGTTAATAATAATTTCATAAAAACTTATTCATAATCACTTGCACTTGTCTTTTGTTGGATAAGCAAATCTCCTTATAGTGCCTCACTTGTGACTCAAAGAGTCCTTAATATGTCCCATAAGTGTAGAAGTAAGCTAAACACTCTCCTATACGCCAACATGTCCTTGTGAATGGAGCATAGCTCGGCATTCTCTTATCCCTCCACATGTCCTAGAGCGTTAACGCCCAAATCACAAACTTGTAGATGAGTACTCACGATCCTATGACATGTATCCAACATATAAACTCACATAAAGAGGTCGCATAAAGGCATTTGTTCATATAGAGTTAGTGTTGAAGCTCGTCAACACAATTTATAAAACTATACTTTAAAAACATATATTAAAACATAGGCTCATATAGGAGCACGGATAAAACATAACTTTTGAAAACATCTCAGAACTTGAAAACAATGTTTTATGGAAAAGCTTACTCTTGGGACTTAGTTTGAAAACCCAAAGTTCTTGGTAAATATAACAGTCCACACATAGTAACGAACCCTGAATACTTTTTTAAAGCCATAATTTTCTAAAAACATAGTGGTTTATAGATACTTGTGGTGATTCCAAAACACTCACCGAAAAGCTGAGAATTTTAAACGAGTTTCGCATTGCCTTTATCCTTACTGGTAGTTCGCCTGGCTGGTTCACACATACATGAATATACACAAATTACTAAACAAATAGAACATACACAAATATACGAGTGAACCTAGCTTCCTAGACAATCAACCCTAACAAGATAGAGACTTACCTTGGTTTCTACAGACTTGGTTCTGAATAGAGACTTGACAACAGAATAATCAATGAGAGAATTTTCATGGAATACAGGCTGTATTTATAGGCACTAAGTGTCTTAGTATTCTTAGGATACCCTACTTGACTTAGGAAACCCTAGTCGATTTAGAAGAAGGTTATGTGCACTAAAAGTATCCCAGATACACAATATCTTAATTTCCTAATTTAAGTCTAACTCAACTTTAACTAGTGAACCCCGGTTCGCCAAACCAACCAACAAACCTTAGCTCGCCAAACCAACTGGGGAACCCCAGCTTGCCAAACCAATTAGCAAACACAACTTGAAATGAATTTGGCGCACCCGCTTACCACATCCTTTGGCGCACACTACTTTTCCATATGTCTAATGAACTATGTACTGGTATTTTTTGGCAAAACCTTCTCACTTACGAGGCCAAAACTTCCAGGACCTATCTCGGGATGTTACAATCGTGGATTGAACAATTTCTAAATAACATACGTGTAAAATTAAAAGTCTAACCAATTGATCGCAAAAATTTATATTACGACAAATCATAAAGTCAAGAGAAATTAATCTACTTTACTACCTAGCTAGCAAAGACTAAATTGTAAAACATGAAAACCTAAGAAATTAACAATTAAATAACAAATGGTGGTTGGTTGACATTTATGTGGTTCACTAATCCTCAAATTAGGGACCCAAATTGCTGAAACTTCCAAAATGGCTCCATTTTATCTCTTGGTCTTCATTTTACCAAGTTAAACAAATTAATCGGGATTATCTCTCGATCTCATTTGCCTAGATGTTCCCTTAGGGTCGTTATTCCTAAGTTTTTAAGTTTATTCAAATTAATTCAATTTATTACGGTTTGATCCTTTATCCAAAAATTAGCTCACCTCATCTCCATCAACCAACCCCTTTTAACAGTTTAGCTACTCATGTTGAAAATAAAGTTAACAAACATGAAGATGGAAAACAAAGAATCCATTAAAGAAAAGCTTAAGAAAAATGTTGAAAGTTGGGATTTTTGTGCAAGAAAACTTAAAAGGGATGTTAAGTAAGGCATTCAACAAAAAAAAAAAAAATCTAAGGCAATAAACATAAAAGGAAGAAACTTTAACAGATGCAAAGTAAAAGAAATTGAAATACATTAAACTAGAGTTGAAAATGTTTTACAACCAAGGTACATGGACTAAAAGAGCAAATAAACCTAAGCTACAGTGATAACTAACTTAAGTTACACTAAGAACAACTAAAATAAGAAGAATAGTTGCTAGGAACTGTAAATCTTCAGATAAGAAAATGAAAATAAGAAACCCTAGAAAACGAGAAAGAAAAAGCTAAGAGAAAACCTAGAGAAAACCAAACCTAAACTAAGGTAGTGCGACCTTTTTTTCTCTCTTAGCCAAACTTTGGCTGATATAACAACTATTCTAACCCAATTCTTGTACCCAAAATACCCTCAAACGGGCCTTCAATGATTGGTGTTTCGGGTGGACAAAGACTACCCTTTTTGTCCCCTCACAATATCAGTATCGTAATACCAATGAAAAGGACACCGCGATACCTCCGACAATTTTGAACTTGGGGGACTTCTTGGAGGGTGGTCTCCAATCTTAGGTTTGTTGGAGGTCTAGCGATTCCAAGAATTGGATATCGTAATACCCTTTTCTTTAGTGTCGTTCTCGCTTGATTTTAGCCTCCAACATCACTCAACCATATGTTAGGGCCTCCAAATGACACTATTGGCCAAATTGGGTCTTGAAATGAGTAAAACAAGGCATTTACACTTGCTAAATTAAAATAAAAAAATTGTGAAAAACTACAGAAAAGATGCTACTTTGCTTGAGAATAGACTCCTTAAGTATACTGAAAAAGCAAGCCTAATTTTCCATATCAAATTATGATAGATCAAACTCCCCCACACTTAACTCTTTGTTTGTCCTCTAGCAAACACACTATACATGCAAATGAAAAGATGACTCTTAGACTAAATCAGTCAATCAAGTCGCATAGCGGTAAAACGTTGAACTCGCACGAGAACTACCTCACATGCAACTTAAGAGTGATATCTAGCTAACTTATTTATTCCTCTTGCAAACATAATTAGTTCACTAAGTTTAAATGTCAATGGCTATAGAGGCAATGGAGATGAACATATGTATAAGTGTTATCCATCAAAATAAATTATATGGATCGCTCATAGATATTTAAAAAGAATTGGTCATATTTCTTCAAACAAATGCAAGCGATTCACGAATTATTGTGTTGGTGAATTATTTGTGTCCCAAAGGTCTTCTAGGCTTGTAGCATTGTGAGGCTTAGGATGGTATGGAATTGAAACAATGGGCACTCAAAATGGGTTTAAGCAATAGAATTAGTTAAGCACATGACATTTATCCTTACTTGCCCCTAATTTATTTACAAGCTCACCTCCTTATTTCTCCTTCCCTTGCCTACCTTAATTCTCCAAAATGTTAGAAGGTATTACGGGATATTAAAACGTAAAAAGTTTTGTAATTGTGAAACGAAAGATTTTCATTTTTGAGCTTAATTTTATTTTTGCTCATTTATTTCTTTTATACTATGCATTAAATGACATAATCCCTTCATTTTCTTTTTCACACACAAAGCCACCATAATTATATGTTTCTACCTAGCCCTCAATGTCCATGGCTTGACGTCTATTATGTAGTGCATTTTAAATAACGGGACCGAGAAAGATTGAGTATTAGACTTGTGTAGGCTTGAGGCTTTGATATTAAGGCTTACAAGAAAAGGATACTCGAGGCTCAAAGATATGGGAACTAGGGGCACATAGCAACAAGTAAGCTTTTAGGCTCTAGGCTATTTCAAACAATGCCTAAGGCCTTTCTGAATTAATCACATAACACCAAATCTTTCAAGCACACATCTATTTAAACGAACAATTAACAATTCAAATTATTTATCTACAAGGATCCGTATACTTTATTCATCCTATAGTACACTTTATACATTTTTATTTAGGTTATTGCCTATACTTTATTATACACATTAACTAATTGAACTAATTAGTCTAAATTAAGAATAGCAAAATATCTAGTACCATTAAAAAAAATACAAGTTTGGTAAATCTATATACTTATTCAATATTTACAACTAATAACTTATTACCTAATTGTAGTCCAAGCACCATGCAATTACACAAAATAAAAAAAATGAAAACCAAAAAATATTTTTGGTATTTTTGAAACTTTTTTGAAAAAGGCTAAAAATTAAAAGTAAACACACAAATTAACATAAAAGCAAGAAAAACTGAAACACATAAAACTATGTGCATCCCCCCACACTTAGACTACACATTGTCCCCAATGTGTTCCCAAAAAAGATATGAGGTTACTAGACTTCCCTAGAATGGAGCGTTAGACCAGCTCGGGGGTCCACCACCTCGTTAAAGTTCGCGAATGTTGTGCAGTCTTTCAAGGTGATTCCCTGCACATAGAACAAACACACAAAAACAACCAAACAAAATACTAACTATAAAAGTATAAAAATAAGTCTTAAAAGATAGTGTAGTTTAAGAGTTTACATGCTGCACAAATAAATAAAATTATAATGCGAGAAAAATGTAACTCTAGCAAATCTCCCCACGGACCCACACTCAGTCCCGCGACACGATCGATTTCTTGTACAAAACCCTGGGTCAGTATCTTGGATCACAGATGATGGGGCCCCCGTGGATGCTTGCGCAGATGTAAAAACACCCTTCAATTTTTCATTATAGTGTGCAAAGTCATCTTCCTCTTATGATCACTTAATCGATCAAGCCATTTGATGCTCTGTTCTCCCTCGCTCGCCATGAAAGTATCCATGAATGGCTTCATTGTCTTCAAAATTATCGTATTGTAGCACACATCTATGCCAAGTCTACGTTCCCATTGTGTAGGCTCCTCATCGCTTTTTTTTTTCATTTTTTTTCTTGATTATTGGAGGAAATTCCGTCTTGTGCTTCCTTCTTTGATTCCATTCTTGGATTTGCTTCTTGTGGAGATGTTGAAGCTGCCTAAGCATAGTGTCCTCGATGATACTCTGAGTGGAGTGGTGGAACTACTCGGTTTGATCCATTTCCACCCCCGCTCGATGGCACAGGTCCATGATTAGGTGAGAGAAATAGATGCCAACTTTTATATCTGAGCTACACTTTCTGATTTCTTTGTTTATCCATCGCCCCTGGGATACTCAATTTTTCTGCAAAATACAATATAAAAAAGCAACTCGAAATATATTAACAATTTTAGTGTTCAAAAAAGGGCTAATATATGTCTAAATAAACTGCATCCATAGTCTTGCAATCAGAAACATAATAGTCTGTTTGAAAGATAAGGGGTGGTTATGATACCCCTCCCGCTTCCACTCTCTCCTCCCCTCAGTTAAATACGTTAAAATGGTGTCCATGTCGACATTGTTAAATTTGTCGAGGTTCATGTTAGACATGTAACATCCTTAAATTTTTGGTTTAAAGTTTTTAAAATTTTTTCAATGTTGAATAATTAGCTTAGTGGTTAAAAAGAAACAAGGAGACAGTGCAATTTGCTTAGGAACCTGAGTTCAATTCCCTTTCCATGCAAAATGGTTTATTTTTTGGCTAATTTTTCTCCTTTCCCTATTTTTGTGTTGCCCAAACCTAGTAACCCTAGGTATTTATATCTCTTCTTCTTCTTTTTTTTCAGCTATGTCCTCTATTCATTCACTCCTCTTGCCTCCCCTCCCATCTTCCTCATTCTTCTCTAAAAAAAATTCTCTTTTTTCTAGGATTTCATTATAGTTGTGCCGCCCGATCGCTAAGGCCTTTACTTTTGTCTCTCCAGCCACCTTTCTGGTTGTTTTAACCTTCTAAACCAGCCCTAATTGGTTCCCTAAACTCATCTTTAAGCTGCCCCTATCAACCCCCTTTTACTGTCCAGTGCTGCCCCCTCTCTTTGGTTCGATGTGGTGCTGGTAAGTCCTCTTTTCTTTCTCTTTTGTTCTTCTTTGTGTGCCAATTTTTGGCTCCTATTTTTATAGAAAATAAGTCATCATTCCAGCCCTAAAAATAAATAAATTTTTTATTCTAAATATCTCTACTTGTGCCGCCCAAATCAACATTTTTTTGCTACCGCTTGTGGTGTTATCGCCCTTTAGAACACCATCATTTTTGGATTGTCATTTATTCTTAGTTGCCACACCTATTGCAGTGAGTTTCCTAAATTATCCTCTAATTTTATCTGATCTAAATTTTTGTAATTGATAAAATAACATAGGCATTCAATCGACAACTCAGATCTTGTTAACGGGTAAAGTGCAGATCTATGCGAGATCTTGCACTATTTTGATTTTGTTAGAAGTTGTTACTTTGGATGAATGTTGTAGGGCTTTAATGTGGATTTTTGTTATTGAATTTTGAGTATTAATTATGATTTAGGTGCTGGTTCGAACATCCTGGATCAGCAGTGAAGTCAGGTTTCATTCGCCCCTTCATTTCGCATCAAATCAGTGTAAGTTGCTTGACCGAATTAAATCAGAAAATTTATGGATGTAACACTGGTTTGGATAAAGCCTTAGGGGGTGTTTAAAGGCTGGTTTTAACAATATTTAATGTGTTAGATTCTGCCATTTGGTGTTAGGTACGTTTAAGGTGTTAGATCAGAAACACAGACTCTTATGGCTTAGTGCTACGAAGTGCGAAATAAGGTGTGAGTCCTTTCCTATGTTTTAAATAGCTTAAAATTGTTATAAAATATGTTTGAATAGAAAATTTACTTGCTGGTTTTTGGGATGGTCAAATGGCCTAATTAAAATAAGGTGTTGAGCCAGGTACGTACTCTAATTGAAAGCCCGAATGTTAAAGGCCCAAATTGGATTGATTGTGGTATGAATCAGCTGATTGTGAAATATGACACTGTGTTGTAACTGATTGATGGCATACTTGGTATATCGATCTACTATTTGCTAAGTTTTGTTGGTAGTATTTGAATTGCATGTGTATATAGCATGCTGAGATTTGGGACACTGATTGTGGTTCGTGTAAAATGCCATGTATGAAATTGAGCTTGTATGCAATTAAAATTACATACCTTATGTGAAAATGATTGAATGGAAAGCGTGTATGCCTGCCACCATTATTGCTAAAAGAAAAGTATACAAACTGTACTCCTACACTATATATTGATGTTCATGTTAAGCATGCCACTATACCGTGATTGATATTGATAGCATGAAATGCTCATTGATTGGATGCCATATCTCACATACATGGGGTGGGTTATTGTGGTTGATAGAGGAGTTCTATGGAGTACTGATAGTAATTTAAGTATGCATTATTGTTTTCAATGCACTACACTGGGAGTACCGAGGAGGTTGGTGATTTATTGCATTACTGGCAATTTTTATCTGCAACCGTGTTGTGTATTCACAACTTATTGGTAGCATATTATCTTGCAAATTGATACTGGTGGCTTGTCCACAAATTATTGGCAGCCTGTCTGCATAATGTTTTTATTGGTAGTATATTTGCACTACTATACTGGTGGTTTACCCACATCAAGCTTGGCTAGCATTGTTAGCATTTGGCAGACGAGTTCTGGAGAACTCTTGGAGTGTAGCGAATGCATAGGAAATCTCTTCTACATTACATCATAAGCATGACTTATATGTTGGAATTGAAATGATATTGAGATGTGCCATGAATAGAACTATATTGAAATCATTGATTGCTATACTATTGTTGACTCACATGGAGCCTTTATATGCTTACCCCCTAGTCTTAACTTTTTAGGTAATGAACAAGATTAGGACTGAACCAGAGATGCAAATGTATCATGGACTTTGAATTGATTTTCTTTTAAGTTTTTATTTTCGTTTTTGGGACTGTAAAGTTTAAATACAGACTATGGTTTGTGGATTTTGGACTTGGGATTATGCATGCATTTATTCAACACACTAGAAATGTATGTAAGCCGGTAATCGCATGTTACTAGACTTAACTAAAACTTGACACAATTAGTATTTTCTATTGCATTAAAGGATAACGAGTTTTTTTGAAAACAAAGTGACAAATAATGAATTTCCCAAAAACGTCACTATTATTAGTAAAATGGATCTTAAGTATAGATGGCTAAATAAGTGAATGTTTTCAAACTAATTTAGGTGCAACCGTAGTTTTACCAAAGTGATACAAAATAGGGTTTTGATGGTATGTTGGGTTACATAGTCATTTCGGTGACTAATGTAGTCTTCACGATCTAGCCATAATGTCTAAGTTAGGTTGGGGAGGTTACAGGAAAACTCGTCCCTTTCATAGTGAGGGACACCAAAATAGTTACTAATTGCATGCGATGAGATGTTAACAACCTTGTTTCGAAAATACGCCTTTTTTTGTCAGAAAATTTTAAGTTGGACTAAAGCTCCAAAACAATCGATATCACTATCGGGGTTTTTGGAACAAAGGCGAAACTCATCGAACAAGGAAAATGAATGAGATTCCAAACTTCCTCGCAATGAGAGGCTGAAGGGTCGAAGCCTCATTCAATGATAAATGAGCATCCTTAAATGGATAAAAAAAGTCATCAACCTCTTTTGATTTGAACTTAATTGAATGATACTCCAATTCCAAAGGCGGCTTGGGTTGGTATCTCGGTCATTTTGTTGTTCTAGGAGGCATGGTACTATCTTTTAAACTAGACTAACTATAAAAAAATATACTAACCAACTAACCAGCAACAAATCAGTACCAAAAATAAATAGCAAGATAATGAATGCAAATAAAAGAAAGAAAAGGAAAACTTAAATCGTGTTGTTTGAAATGGAGTTGTGGTGTGAAATGATAAAGCTCCATGTTTCCAAAGTAAGAAGAGAATGAAACCTACAAAGAAAAGAAGAAAAGCAAAGACAAGAAAAATGGATTGAAGTCAAAGTGAAAATGAGTGAAGATTTGGAAAGGATTTGAGAGAAAAAAAACAAAGGGTGAAAGTGTTTTGGGGTTTTAGGGATTCAAAATTTGAAGGATTTGGGAAAAATTGAGAGATTGGGGTGTTTGAAGGCTTAAAAAGCCTTCAAAATACGCGGATCATGATGCCTTAAATGAGTATGGCTTGACTCGAGTCGAATATCATGATACCTAGGGGTGGATGTCGCGATATCCCCTATTTTTGGATTCTTCAAATTCCATTCTGTCAGAGGCATCAAGATACCAAGGGATGTTGGAAAAATCCAGTATAAAAATTATTCTCTTTTGAAAACCGACCCGATTTGTGATATTTACAGCAATAAACCCTGACCGAATTCATACATATGTTTTCAGCTTAGCAGACGTTCGTTGTTCCCGACTTTCAACTAAACGATCTATTACAATGCTCATACCATGAACTTCTTCGAGTGTGGACTTGAACTAATTGACTCGAAACACAAAATTAGAAAAATGTTTTCTCTCTTTTTTTTTGGGGTGAAAACGAAAATTTTCTCTTCTTTAGTAGAAATGGTAGAATTGTTATTCTAAAAACTATATTTAATAGTTGAAAATAAATTCTCTCTATTTTCAGTAGAGTAACAATCTTTCAAAGTTGTGGATAATGCCCTACCGATGCCATCTATTTATAAGAAGAGAAGGTAGAACCCTTGTTGAGTTATAGTGATATATTTGAAATAGAAATCAACTTCCGACTTAGAGTATGAGTGGGGTAGACGGCACACCTTAGTATTCCTACTAGGGTTGTCGCCCCCTTAATGTCATATGAGCGGTTTTGAGCCTCTCACATTGAGTCCAATTACGCGTATTTCCTAGGCCTTTTGACCCAGTACTCTGTCATGTGATTCAATCTGATTCGGTTTTTCTATTTCTCAAAATAAACTTTAATATTCTATATTAAACAATTTTCTCATCCCTATTTTACCCCAATAAAATTTTGAAGATTTTACTCTCGGTATAATTTTTGATGAGATTACTCCTAGTAAATTTTCAAGAAAATATGTTAAATATTTCGTAACTCAACAATGTTCACTATGACCGAATGGATTATTTTCATTTTAGAGCTTCAAAACAGCTCAAAAACATAAACTTATTCTTCTGATTATTTTTACGTAATCCATATAGAATTGCAAATGGATCATTTCCATTTTTGGAAACCTACATTTATTTTCAAATGATTCCATTTTTCCATTTCAGAAAAAACCATAATCATTCTTGAATGTTTTCCATTTCTCTTTTCCTATTCATTCTATTAATTTCTATTTAAACTCGCAATTCATTGCTGGTTTCAACGAACTAGCAGAGGGTGACTGCCTATAAATAAGTTATTGTTTATAGTTAAAATATAACACCAAAAAATGTAAGAAATTAGAATGGTGGTTTCCAAAAGTGCACAGGTCAAATTGTAATATAGTTAGTACAACAAAATACTTGGAAGTATTTCAAGGATCATACGTAATGAAATAGTTCTAATTAATTCCTATATTATGATGAACCATAAAATATATTAAGGAGAAAAATTAAATAACTAAAACAAATAAACAAGAAAAATAAACAAACGATAAAAATCAATAAACTAATCAAGAAGATTAACTCACTTTAGGGTTTGTAATTAACTTTAAATTAGGGTTTAGGGTGGATTAGCTACCGATTAGCCAATTATTACCTCCTGCCCTCTAATTAACTAATCATTTGGTTGAACTCTCTTATCTCCCGAGCTCACTTTCTCAAACAGTATTAATTATGATTTACTCGGTTTGACTTATCTCCCGACCTCGTCTAGCCTACGATAACTTCTTAGGATTGTTAATCTTAAGGTTTAAGAACACATAATCTATACCAACTAACTCCTCTCAAAAAACCCTAAATCCTCCATTAATCACATCCCCATTCACTCGTTAATCTCCCTTAAAGGATTTAGCCCCTCATGTTATTCATAATCTCAATCTCAATTGAACAAATCATGTGAAGAATACAATTGAATCGGAAGAGAAATGAGATTTGAATAATTGTAGACTTGATATCGAATGGAGAACGGAGTAGAAAATCTCTTGATTGGAATAAAGAAATAAATCAAATGGAAAGAGAAAATAAACTAAAATACTTGAATAATATAAATAAACTCTTGGGTAAAAGTTGATTCCTAGATTAAAAACAAAAGAGTTTAGAAAAGCCGAAAGAAAGTTTATCTAATTGTACTCCTAAACTACTAGGGTTTTTGAAAGCATCTAGAACGACTTAGTTACATCAAACCACTAATTTCTTATTTATAGAAGTGTTGGTAGCCCAAATTAGATCTTCATCACATCATAGGTCTTCGTATAAACTTTATTGCATGAACGAAAATAACCCCGATATACTTGGGCAGAAAGTCGACTTGTTGGAAACACTAAAATATATAGATTTTTTAGCACAGCACTAATTCATGCAGTTTTCTAAGTAATTTTTGTCGAATTTTATACTTTTATTATAAAATAATTAATTTGAACTTGATTTATGAAAAAAATTAATTTTATTTATTTTTATAATAATTTTTCATAATTTGGTCAGTTTTTTATAGTTCTGCACAAAGGGTGAAAAATTAGCTCGTAGTCACCTTGTGAAGGTTGGATTGCTGAAGCATCCTTTGAGCGTTTGGCACATGAGGATGATTGATTATTTTTCTACCATGGATGCCACAATTAAGCCCTCTTGGATCCATAAAAAAATGTAATTGATTCAATAAAAATTGAGTCAAATTTATTCCTATCCTGGTGCAAAGAAAGGGGTCCAATTTAGCTAAATTAAAGATGGCTAATCCATTAAGGGAAGAGCAGCCAAATGTGGACCCAATTGCTACCAAAATAAGCTAATTAAGATAATTTTAAAAATTTCAAAATAGTCCTGAAACCTCTCTTCAAATCCCGGTCGAACCCCTCCTCTTTTCATGCATTTTCTTTCTAGCCACAAGCTAAAAATAGCAAACTATCTTAACCTCTCCTTCCACATTGCATGGCCAGCCATGAGAAGGGGGTTTGATGTTATTTTTAGCTAGTGCATGCTGCCATTTACAAGTATAAATACCCCTTTTCACTTCCTTATTTAATATCCCACACATCTCTTCATTCACTTCTCTCTATCACTCTCCTTTACCTTTTCACTTTCTTTCCCTTTCACTTACTGATTTCCCCTCTTAAGAAAGAGCTAGAAAGCCTCTTGGAGCAGTAGTAATCAAGCATTTTTTAAGGCCTTTTACCGATAGAACAAGTCAAGAGGAATAGAAGTATGCTAGTCTGGCTTCGGAGAATCATCAGGATTTGCCTTCGAGTTCCCTTCTCTTTATCCTTTAAGTTTATTTTGTGATCATAAACATGAATGCTTATTGTTTTGATGCTTCTATTTGAATTAAAATGACTTAATTTTTGTTTGTGTTAGATTGATCGCATTCTAATTTTTGTTTGTATTAGATTGATCGCATTCTATTACTTAAATTGTTAAAATCATGTTTGTGTTGTTATAGGCCTTGGTAATTTGTTCAATTAGATAAAATCATGCCTATGTTATGCTTGCATTATAATTGTAAGGTAACAAATGAATTAATTATTAATTTGGTTGAAATTGTAATTAATGGATAAAATATCTAGTTGGTGCATGTTTAATCTATTGAGTGTAAAAGTGGGTTAAATTAGAAATAGTATTTAACAATATTCTTGCTTTGCAGAACTTGTAAGATTGTTGTGATTAAATTTGTTTCAATACAAGAATGTATTTGTTACTTCACTTTGTCTTATGAAAATTGATTAATTAATCCAACATAAGAATATGTTTCAAAGATTGATTAATTCAGTAAGTATGTATGTGCAATAGTTAACAAAAGACCAAGTTGCCTTGAAATTATTCGTAATAACATGAATATAGTTTTAATAATTCTAAGTTAAAGAGTGAAATTAATCTTACACACTTTTTTCATATTGATTAAAACCTTTTTTAGAAACGGTACATTGGAATTTTACTTTTTATTTGAGTTGATTACTTAGTTAATTTTTAGTTTTTCGATTATCTCTTTGAAATTAATATATTTTTCTAAACCAATTTATTTATGTTTATATTTCATAAATATTTGCTTATACAGTCACTATGGGTATGATAACTCGGCATACTTGTCACTTTATTACTTGTTACAATTGTGTACACTTGCACATTTCTGTCGTTCCACCTGTGTCGTGCCACAGAATGTTTATGGCACAACACGGCATGCAAATTCTGCCTTGTGTTGTTCGTTTTGTGCTTTGACGTCCCGGAAAGCTTGTGCATCACTCGTCCCTTGCTTCCATGTCAATTGTGCCTTTAATTCTTCATCCTACTCACTCAATTAAAAATATTAATACTACCTAAGGCCTGTGTTGGCCTATTGAGTCACAACACTTATAAAATGTGTTAAAAATAATTATTTTACTAATATTTAATTCTAAGTCCTCAATACCATAAATGTAATATTAAATACTAAATTGCATAGAAAACAAGCTCCTTAAGTGCAGAAATGACCCAAATTAACTACTACATTTGACGGCAGGTTAGAGGGACCGATTGGACATATATAATTAGTGCTCAGATGCTTAATAATTAACTTTCAGCTTTTCACCTATTAATTATAAAATCATTTATTCATGAAGTCATTTCAGTATAGTATCATGACTAAGCGCTCCCTAACGACATAACATTACGAAAATAACTAATCAGTGCTCGTCCAATGACCTTGTCATAAATGTGTTACCCTCATAGGATATCCTTGATCTCTTTGGGATAATATCCGCTCTCCCAATATGATTCTATTTTATCTTATGTTAACCATTACGTCTTCCTTCATGAAAAGTCAATCACTATTAAATAGTAATCAAGTCATTCATCACAACGATGAATGACTCATGGCAACGTTTACTTTTCACCAACCATGTAATGCTAATGAGAGGATATCATTTACCTATGTCTCGGACTATGAATTCAACTGTTGTGAATGATGTTACATACTATAGAAGTCGTACACCAAACACACCAGCTTTTGGTTCCTTATCTATTCAAAATCAGACTTTTACTTACATCAAAGAGTACGAGTCACGCATATATAGTCCGTCATGCACTCAATATTTAGGTATGTCACACTATGAACGTCACAAGTGAATAAATCCATAAACATATTTAGGATATATTATGCTTGGGTCATGTACGATGTACTGTCAATCCAGTCAGTGACATCTATGTTTCTATCTTCTGGGAGTCATCCACTCTGATGCCCAAGAAAAAGCATCGCCCCAATTGGACTTGATACACAACATATTAGTCTTTTAATCAGTTTTCTCATTTTTATTAGAGTAAGGACATGTTTAAGTTCATCTACTAATATAAGTTTTATTTCTATATTACGATACAACAACGTAATACTGCTTAATATTAGTTGAACATTAGACAACCAGTGAGTAACATTTGCTTCCATTTTACTTTGCATGCAAAAACCATGTAAGGACAATATACAAAGTATTAATATAATTAATAAATAATTTTATTAACCAATCTGTTCGAAAAATTACAAGTGTACTTAGATGAAAATACTACACTTAGGGCACTAGATCCAAAAAGGGCTAGGTATTGCGATACTACTATGCAAAACCAAAATTTTGACTTTTGAAATTCTAGGGGTATCGCGATAGCAAAAAATAAAATATTGGCCCCCAACTGAAATTGTCCAGTAAATCGCAATATCCCTATTGGGTATCACAATTTCACTGAAAACCCTAAAAATTCTTACAAAATTGTCAAATTTTCTTATAACTTTAAAAAATTCGACCTACTAAGTTCAAAATTAAACCAATATAAATTAAAATCTTAATTTAAATGCAAAAAATACATTCAAAATTAAACCAATATAAATTAAAATCTTAATTTAAATGCAAAAAATACATGGATTCCATTCCTAATAATTCAAATATTTCCAATTTTTAGTTCAATTGCCACATGCCACAAGTTTAAAATTTCTTTCAGGGTGGTATGTAACACCCCAGTAGTGATGCTTGCATAAGGTCTCGAACACCAATAAACGTCTTGTCTTCTTCATTCCTACTTGTTTATTCACTGATCGCCTCGCCATGGTGCCTTGTTTCTTCACTCGGATGCCTCGCATCCTTGGCTTCGAACCTACAAACACACACCACTTCAAATATTTCACATTGTTAGTCGAATGATCGGATACCACTCGAACGACTTGGAAATCTAGCCCACTATTAGGGGGTATTTCATTCACCCTAGGCTCTGGTTCCACACACCTAAAGGTCTCTACCTCCCCACATACTTCCATCGCCATCTCTCCTTTGCCCACATCTATGGTGGCCTTAGAAGTAGCTAGGAATGGTCTCACTCAAAAAATTGGTATCTCTAAATCCTCTCTAAAGTCAAGAACTATGAAGTTAATCAATAAGATGAATTGTCGAACCCTCACTGAAATGTCCTCCAAAACTCTATTGGGTGAACTAGGGAACCATTTGGGACGAAAATACTACACATAGTTAGCCTCCATTTGGTTGCTCTTATTAGCATTTCCCCACATAGTGCCTTCTCCATCATGCCCTACATTAGAATGGGCTAATTTTGAACTTGTGTCTTTGTCAAACTCATCTCTAATTGATTGAGTTTTATAGGACTTATTGATGCTTTTCCTCACTACTGATTGCATTCACGGTCAATTGTTTGGCTCTAAATGTGAACTGCTCAACCGACCACATATAAGAATTCATTGCCATGTCCTCGATGAGTTGTCAAGCCTCAGCATATGTCTTTGACATGAATGCCTACATGGACGCTTCATCAAGACTTGAGCACGAAAGTCCATCTAGTCCATTATAGAAAAATTGAAGTAACAACCAATCTTATAATCCACGATAAGGGCACTTACATAACATGAGTTTAAAACATGCCCAAGCCTCGTATAGTGACTCTCCTTCGAATTGCCGAAAATTCTTAATATCCATATGTAGTTTCATTGTCTTACTCGGGAGGAAGTATTTTGCCAAGAACTTGCTTGCTAGCTCGTCCCAAGTGTTGATGAAATCTACCGGCTATGAACCTAACCACATAAATGCATCATCAGTAAGAGAGAAAAGGAATAACCGAAGATGGATAGTGTCATCGGATAACCCATTATATTTAAAAGTATCGCAAATGATTAGAAATCTCTTAAGTTGTTGGTTCGAATCATCATTTATTGACCCTCAAAATTGAAGATTCACTTGTATCATTTGGATCATCGCTGGTCTGATTTTGAAGTTGTTTGCATTAATCACTAGATTAATGCTCCCTTGTACAACATCAAGATTGGGCATTGCATAGTCCTGGAAGGTACGTTGCTCCATGGGTTGGTGTCGTGGTTGTTGAATCTCTACTTGCGAATCTTCGATGGATTGGTCTCTTTATAGAGTTTGGACATCCCTAGGATGTTGCGTCCTCCTCACATGTGTAATAATATGTACCGATTCCAACTCAAATGGTAAGACATCGGTTCTGGTGTAAGTCATGCAACACCTTCTACAAGCACAAGAGAGTGAAGCAAATCAACTAAAAATTGTAAATGAAATAAAATAAATAAAATAAATTCGTATCTATAACCTTGACTTTCATTGATTATCTCCTAAGCGCACGCAATAGTAATAAAAATATTTCAATTAAAATTCGATTCCCCAGCAATGGCGCCAACAACTTGACTACTTCTCTCTTTCGCTCTCTCCATCCTCGCGAACAAATAAAGAAAGATATGAAGGTCAACACTCAAAAATTAAAATACAATATAAAAATTACGGCTTTACTGCAAGTGTGATAGGTCAATTGTAATATTTGTAGTCTTACAATGGAACACGAGAGTGTTCTAAGGATTGAACCCAAAAGAATCATGGATTGAACAATTTGTACATAACATGCGTGTAAAATAAAGAGTCTAACAAACTAGTCACAAAAAGTTATCTTATGAAAATCATAAAGTCAAGAGAAATTAATCTACTTTACTACCTAGCTAGCAAAGACTAAATTGTAAAACATAGAAAGTTATAAAATTAACAATTAAATAATAAATGGTGGTTGGTTGACATTGATGTGGTTCACTAATCATCAAATTAGGAAACCAAATCGCTTAAACTCCGAAAATGACTATTTTACCTCTCAGTCTCACTTCCCTAGATGTTCCTTTGGGTTCATTAATCTTTGGTTTTTAAGTTCACTCAAATTAGTCCAATTTATTACAATTTAGTCATTCATAAAAAAAACCAACTCATGACATCTCCAACAACCAACCCCCTTTAAGAGTTTAGCTACTCATGATGAAAATAAAGCTAACAAACATGAAGATGAAAAGCAAAGAAGCCATTAAAGCAAAGCTTAAGAAGAAAAAATTGAAAGTTGGGATTTTTATGCAAGAAAACTTAAAAGGATAAGAAGAAAAACACTCAACAAGAAAATCTAAAGCAATAAACATAAAAGGAACAAACTTTAATAGATGCAAAATAAAAGAAACTGAAATACATTAACTAAAGCTGAAAATGTCTTACAACCAAGGTATAGGGACTAAAAGTGCAAATAAACCTAAGCTACAATAATAACTAATTTATATAACACTAAGGACAACTAAAACAAGAAGAAAAAAATGTTGGGAATTGTAAAATCTACAGCTAAGAAAATGAAAATAAGAAACCCTGGAAAAGGAGAAAGAAAAAGCTAAGCGAAAACCTATAGAAAACTAAACTTAAACTATGGTTATTTGGCCTTTATTATCTCTTCGAGCCAAAGTTTACCTGATATAGAAACTATTTTGACCCAATTCTTGTGCCTAAAATACCCTTAAATAGACCTTTAATGATTGGTGCTTCATCTGGACAAAGACTACCCTTTTTGTCCATTTTTGTCCGCTCATGATATCGATATCGCAATACCAAGGAAGAGGATATCACGATACCTCGAATAATTTCAAACTTGCGGGACTTCTTGGAGGGTGGATATCGTGATACCCAAAGTGGATATTTTGATGCCACTGAAGGGTGATCTCCAATCTCAGGTCAGTTGGAGGTATCGAGATTCCAAGGTTTGGATATTGTAATACCCTCTCCTTTGGTGTCATTCTCACTCGATTTCAGACTCCAACACGTCCCTACATAACTCAACCATATGTTTGGGCCCCAAATGGAACTATTGGCCAAATTGGGTCTCAAAATGAGTAAAAACAAGGCATTTACACTAAGTAAATTAAAATATAAAAATTACAAAAAAAACTACAGAAATAACGCTACTTTTCTTGAGAATAAGCTCCTTAGGTATACCAGGAAAGCCTAATTTGCCCTATCAAATTACGTCAGATAAATTATATAGAGAGTGATAACATGATTGCAGTTTCAATAGTTGTTACTGACCTCAGTATGGAAAGCTCTATTACTTTGGATGATAAGATGAAATAATTATACAATGACGAGTCTTTTTGCAAAATTTAGCTTATGATGCAAATAACGTAGCAGATACGATGGCAAAACTCATGACCTGAAGATGGTATGATTTGCAACATTTCATGGATCCTCATTCAAGCTTGGCCTTTGTCCTTCTGGACGAGTTGAATCAAGATGTTGTCTAGGAAGAACTATGACATTATCTGTAATTTAGGGTGGTGCCATCTTATTTTACCAAAAAAAAAGTTACTACTTTTTAAAATTAATTTTGAAAATTTTCATAAATTTTAATATTATATTACTATAGTTAACTAAAGTAATTTTTACTATAACACCCGACCTAGATGTTACGGCCAGATCATGGAGGTCGCAACTTCTATAAAAAAACTGATGTAGGACTTGGTGAAAATACGCTTCAACAGAAGAAAGTTCTTACGAATTATTCTTTTAAGAAAAAAAAAGTTTGTTTTTTTTTGCAAATTCTTAGTTTGTTTGAGTAACGAAAATCAAAGTTAATTTACATAAAACATTCGTGTACGAATTTATTTTTGTAAAAACTTACGGTTAAGTTTGCAGCAAAAAAACCTTAACGCTTATTGTTTGTAAAACCAGGATTTATTTCAGTTATCTTAAGTTAAGTATCATTAACCGATTAAAGCTTTATCATGATAAAACTAATATAATCCTAACAATCTAAACCAAACATAAAATGTCCAAAACTTAAACAAACCCAAAATAAAGTTTGAAATGTCCAAATTAAACAATATAACAAAATCCATAGAACCTAAACACAATTGTGAAACCTGAGCTCTAGTGTCGCCGTCCAATCCTAAGTTGGAGGATTACCTAAAATGAACCAAACAAAACGTGAACTTAAAGCCCAGTGTGTGATTTGGCCCAAAACCACAGTGCATGTGAACGTAATTATCGAATCGTCTTATGAAAAATATCATAACATTTCTTATCATATTGAATTTTACTGCAAATCATATCTTATCATACTTTACAGATTTCGACCATAGTTTATCATATCATATAGTATAGTTACTTAGCATATCATGGGATGTCATATCTTATAAAATCGTATCATAGCATGTGTTACCTCCATCTGCTACACACCATCTTCGTCCAGCCAACCACACTATAAAGGACTACGTGAGTCCATCCATCCAATCACACCCAATTGTGGCGATGTGCCACTAACATATTTGCAGCTGAGTTGCAATACATATAATTTGCGGACCAGCTGCCATATCTGCAGTGTGAACTTCCATATACACTTCCTCTATCATAACATAACCCACCCCAAACATATGCATATCATACTCATAAACATAAAGAGTCCATACATATAGCATATATCACATGGCATGCTTACTTTCATGATTCATACTGATCATAACATAGCATATAGTTTAATTATAGCTTATCCTACTTATCATATCTTTTAAACCTACTCATATGAATTTACGTACTGAACCTTATGATTTTCCAGCCCCTTATAATGTCTTCAGATGCAAAATTTGAGTCCCTCAAACGACCCTAAATCGAGCCAAAACTTTTACCAAAAGGGCCTACATGGCCCAAAAACCTAGCCCGTGTGCTCCACACGGTCTACCCACATGGTTTACAGAGTTTCACACGGCTGTGTGCTCCATACGACCTAGCATATGGCCGTGTTGCACACACGGTCCACCAAATAGCCTGACACACGGCCGTGTGCTCACTGGGTAGTTTCGAAATAGCCCCTACTTTCGCAATTTTAACGAATTTTGAATGAGTTTTTGGGTCATATTCACACACCTGATTGTAAATATGATTAACCACGCTCCTGGAACTTTAAGAAACCTACATTTATTCATCAATTGATACGAATTAACCCACAATACTCGGGCAATATAACATCCTTAAACCAAATTTTCAATCCCTAAAATGCATATTCGAATACTTCCTCGAAAAAATGTTGAACTCTATTGGAGGGTTAGGATTCTCACACCCTTCACCTAAATCAAATGCATAGAAACACCAAATTTAATATTAAACGAAAACATATCAACTAAAAACCCCCTTTGAAAGAAAAACGAACTTAAATAAGAACATCCCTAACAAAATAGTAAACTAACCAAATGAAACTTACCCTGCTCAAGAAATACATTCCAATCGAAGTGAAATACTCAAGATAGTCAATAGCACCAAGAATTTACTACCAATATTCAAAGAACTCAAGCAAAAGCAAGAAAGAAAAAAAAAGCACAAGATGAAGAGAAAATAGAAAAAAAGGTAGAATAGAACACCAAGTGAAACATGTGAAACAACTTGGGTTTAGGCGATTAGCAAAGGAGGAAAAGTAGGGATGTGGATAGAAATTAAATTATAACAAAATTAATAAAAGATTCTATAGAGTTTAACTAAAACTCTAATATCCAACAAAGGTCCAAGCAAAAATTATTCTACACTTGCGTATAAAAAGATTTGAACTCACGACCCTGAAGAAACCAAATGCTCAACCATCAAACCACTAGGCTCATCGTTATCATAACCCAACAAAGAAATGAATTTAAGCCTTAAGGCTCAAGCTTAACTTAAAGCCAAAATTAACAAAAAATCCCAAAACAAGGGAATCAAACTTGGGACCCAAAGCATACTTTCCAAGCACTTAACCACCATACCAAAGCAAATTATTTTGTAAACATACGCATTCATAAATAAAAAAATTGGGGCGTTACAACTCTCCACTCCTAAAAGAAATTTTGGCCTTAAAATTTACTTGACTCGAAAAAATGAGGATACTGCTGATGCATCAAATCCTTAAGCTCCTAAGTAGCTTCTTTGGAACCATGATTCTGCCAAAGCACTTTAACCAAATGAATGGTCTTCCTTTTCAAAACTTAAACCCCATAGTCTAAAATCTGTATCGGCTCCTTCTCGAAAGACAAATCTGGCCTCAACTCAATCTCCTCCACTGGAACCATATGCGAAGGATTAGATCGGTAATGTCTCAGGATAGACACATGAAAGACGTCGAGGATGCGATCCAACTCCAGAGGTAAATCAAGCTGATAAGCAACTGGCCCAACAAGCCTCAAAACCTATTATGACCCAATGAAATGAGGGCTTAACTTTCCCTTACGATCAAACCGGAGAACTTTTGTCCAATGAGACACCTTAAGAAAGACATGTTCCCCTACCTTACACTCAATCTCTTATCTCTTAAGGTCCGTATACGACTTCTGTCTATTAGAAGTGACCTTAAATCGATCTTGAATCAGACGCACCTTGTCCTCTGTCTCAACCACTAACTCAGGACCCAAAAGTTTTCTCTCACCCAACTCAGTCCAACAAAGCGGAGTACGACATTTCCTACCATAAAGAGCCTCATAGGGAGCCATCTGAATGCTAGACTGAAAGCTATTGTTATAAGAAAATTTAACCAGTGGCAAATACTCCTCCCAATTACCCTGAAAATCAATAACACAGCTCCGAAGCATATCCTCTAAAATTTGAATTACCCTATCAGACTGACAATCAGCCTGAGGATGAAAAGCCGTGCTAAAATCTAGTCACGTACCCAAAGCCTCATATAGCTTCTGCCAAAAATAGGAAGTAAAACGAGGATCCCAATCTAAAATGATAGACACAGGAACCTTATGTAATCTAGCAATCTTGGAAACATAAAGTTTTGCTAACTTTTGTAAGAAGTAGTCAGTCCTAACTAGAATGAAATGGGCAGATTTAGTTAACCGGTCCATAATA
Organism: Gossypium turneri; assembly: GCA_008044935.1. NCBI lineage: Eukaryota > Viridiplantae > Streptophyta > Magnoliopsida > Malvales > Malvaceae > Gossypium > Gossypium turneri. The sequence continues at coordinate 23,456,550 of CP032580.1, forward strand.
ACCCAAACCGAATCCTTATTAGTGGGTGTCAAAGGCAGCCCACTAATGAAATTCATAGTCACCCGTTCCCATTTCCACAATGGAATCTTTACGGGTTGAAGTAGTCCAAAATATAACTGATTCTCAGCCTTAACTTGCTGGCAGGTAAAACAATGAGACACAAACTCAGTCACCTCACGCTTCAGGCCAGGCCACCAATACAATTTATAGAGATCATGATACATCTTATTACCCCTAGGATGCATAGCATAAGAGCTACTATGCACTTCCCGTAAAATAGGCTGTCTCAAATCTACATCCTTAGGCACACAGATACGACCCCAACAACATAGAATCCCATTATCACTATACCCAAAATCTGAAGTCTTACCCTCATCATCTGCTAAACCCGACTAATCAGAGACTCATCCAAAATTTGGTTACTCTTAATCTCATACAACCAAGACGGCTTAACCTGCAACTCAGCCAGAATTCCACCATCATCAAACAAATTTAGGCGAGCAAATATCACCCTCAAATCAGACATAGATCTCCGACTAAGAGCATCGGCCACCACATTAGCCTTACCAAGATGATACTTAATTGAACAATCATAATCCTTAAGTAACTCGATCCAGCAACGCTGCCTAAGATTCAACTCCTTCTGAGTGAGGAGGTACTTCAGACTCTAATGATCAATGTAGATGATGCATCCATCACCATACAAGTAATGCCTCCAGAGCTTAAGTGCAAAAACAACTGTAGCAAGCTTAAGGACATGATTCGGATAATTACCCTTCTGCTGCTTAAGTTATCTAGACGCATAAGCAACCACTTTACCTTCCTGCATCAAAACACACCCTAAACTAGTGTGCAAAGCATCACTATAAACCGCGAACTCTTTCCCAAGCTCAGGCGGAGTTAAGACAGGTGTCTAAGTCAAAACTGACTTTAACTTCTCAAATCTCGATTGCTGCTCAATAGCCTAAACAAATGGAGATTCTTGCATAGTAGCTTAGTCAAAGGTGCTACTATCAAAGAAAACCCCTCAACAAACCTTTGTTAGTATCCCGCCAAACCTAAAAAAATTCATAGTTTAGTTACATTTCGAGGCTACTTCCAATCTAGAATAGCATCTGTCTTATTAGGATCCGCCCGGATACCCTCGGCAAAAACCACATGCCCTAAAAATATAACATCACCCAACCAGAACACACATTTACTTAATTTAGCAGACAGTTCCTTTTCACGTAGAATCTGAAGAATTGTTCAAAGATGCTTATCATGCTCATCCTCAGTCTTTAAATATACCAGAGTTTCATTGATAAACACTACGATGAACTGATCAAGATATGGCTGAAAAACCTAGTTCATGAGATCCATGAACGTTGCTGGAGTGTTAGTCAACCCGAAGGGCATAATAAGGAACTTTTAATGTCCATAATGAGTTCTAAAAGCGGTCTTATGCACATCAGCTTCCTTAAGCTTCAATTGTTGATACCCGAAACAAAGATCAATTTTCAAAAACATAGAAGTGTCATGAAACTAATCAAATAGATCATCAATCCTCAGAAGTGGGTACTTATTCTTTTTTTTCAATTTGTTCAATTGACGATAATCTACACACATCCTTATTGATCCCTACTTTTTCTTGAAAAAAAGAATTGGTGCTTCCCACAAGGACACACTAAGCCGAATAAACCCTCTGTCCAAAAGTTCCTGAAGTAGCAACTTAAATTCCTTCAGCTCTTTTGGTGCCATTTGATAAGGGGCGGTAAACACCGGAGCTATACCAGGTAGTAATTCAATCCCAAACTTAACCTCTTTATCCGGAGGTAATCCCGACAACTCATTAGGAAAAACATCTAAAAAATCCTTAATAGTGTGAATCCTTTCCATAGCCGAGCCCACACTACTCGTATCATGCACATAAGTTAAATACGAATCACAACCCTTAAGCTTTTTAGCTGCTAAATCAGAGATCACGCTAGATAAATAATCTCGACACTTGCTAACCATCACAACCTCCATACCATCACCAACCTTAAAGGTCATTCTTTTAGTCTCATAGTCCAACCCTACATGATGCTTCACCAACTAAACCATACCCAAAATCAAGTCGAACACCCCAAATGACAACTCCATCAAATTAGCAGGGAATACATATCCTTTAACCTCCAGCAAACACCTCTTATATACCTTACTAACTCGAATAGATTGACCCAATGGACTAATCACAAAAAGTTCACAACTAGTGTCCTCCACCACAATCCCCAAATTCCCTAATACACTACTAGATACATAGGAATGCGTACAGCCACAATCAATTAAAGCAAAATAAGGCAAAGTATGGACAATGAACATACCGGGAATGACATCCACCATATCTCTATCCTCACGGCACCTCGCCACATAAACCAAAGTTGGCTGCCTAGCTTTAGCCTGACCCGTACCTCTACCCGGTGCTCTCTGACCATGACCACTACCATTACACCCTTATATCTGACCACAACCCCTAGCAGGCTGCTAACCAACCCTCTAAGATAAAATTTGATGCTAAATGAGAGCCCGCCTAGGATCAACCATAAGGGGACACTCACGAATCTTATGCCTTATTGTCCCACACCTAAAACATACCCCAATCCTCTTCCAACACTCACCCGGATGGCGCCTGATACAGTACCCACATGCTTGAACCTGCTCAACTCTAACAATTGGCTCAACTCTGGCAGCTGGCTCTACCTGCAGAGGTCTATCAAACCTAGCCCATTTCATGGGCCATTGTGAAGAACTAGAAAGATTCAAATCCCTCTTGTTCTTATCCTAACTTTTCTCTTGCTCCTTCTTCTCGTGCTCAGTGCGATTAACCTCATAAACTATCTTTGCCTTTTCGACCAAGGCCGTAAAAACTCGCTCCCTCTAATGAGCTATCAAAATCTTGAGATCATATCTTAAGCCCTCCTCAAAATGTGATCTCTTTTATTAATCATAGCAACCAACCCTCGAGCATACTGACTTAATCGTAAAAACTCGGCATCATACTTGGCCACTGATTTGTCCTTCTGAGTTAGCCCCATAAACTCACATTTACAGGCCTCAACATAGCTTGCTTCCACATATTTACTCTAGAAAGCTTTCTAAAAATAATCCCACGTCAGCTGCTAAGGCTGACTGCCCTCCTACATAGCCAACCACCACTAGTATGCCTCATCACGAAGCAAAGTCATTCATTATCCTTTTTGTGGCTTCTAACGAGTACTCAGCCACAGTCGGGGTGACTCCAGTGATGCCTCTAAACAACTTAGCCCCATTGGACCGGAGTCGTTTGATTATCGACCCTTGGCTTCTAGATCTAGATCTCGTATGGGTCCCAGCACCCTCTCTAAAACCCTTAACATTGCTTGGCATAGTACATCATCCTCGATAGCCTGAGCCGTAAACTTAATCTCAGCAGTCAGAGTTTTGACAGTCTAATTCGTATCTAATTGTGGCATACTGTCCATCAAAGAAGGCTCAACTCGAGCCCCCTGACGGCGACCACCACGCCCACAGGTACCATGTCAACGAGAACCATGAGTGCTCATTGTGTTATCTAAAATTTTCAAAATTTTATGAAATCAGTTTTAGTTTTTAAACCTAAATCTTAAAGTTTTACCGAAATACTTATCAGTGTTTAAAGAGTGTTTTACTATTCTGTAGTCTCTAAAATTCATTTCTTATACTAAAGTATCACGTGCAAAGTGTCTCTAAAGAAAAACTAAAGTTTAGAATTCTTACTTGGATTTGTGCTAGAGTTTTGGCTTCATTAATCCAATTATTCAAAAAAAATCTCTTCCATAAATTCTAGTTCAAACAAAAAATTATTTCTTAAAATATTTTGGACCCAAAAATACACAATTGAGTTTTCAAACCTAGCTCTGATACCACCAAATGTAACACCCCACACCCGTTCTAGACGTTACGGCTGAATTGTGAAGGTCACAACATTTATACAAAAATTGATGTAGCACTTGGTAAAAATACACTTTAACAGAAGAAAATTCTTACGAGTTACTGTTTTAAGAAACAAATGATTTGTTTTCCTCAAATTCTCAGTTTGTTTGCATAGCGAAAATCAAATTTATTTTACTTAAAACATTCACGAAAACATTTCTGTAAAAACTTACGGTTCAATTTGCAATGAAAAAACCTTAAAACTTATTGTTTGTAAAACAAAGATTCATTTTAGTTATCTTAAGTTAAGTGTTGTTAACCGGTTAAAGCTGTAGCATGATAAAAACTAATATAATCCTAACAATCTAAACTAAACATAAAATGTTCAAAACCTAAACAAACCCAAAATAAAGTCCGAAATGTCCAAATTAAACAATATAACAAAATCTATGGAACCTAAACCCAAATGTGAAACCCGAGCTCTAGTGTCGCCGTCCAATCCTAAGTTGGACGATTACTTGAAACGAAGTAAACAAAACGTGAGCTTAAATCCCAGTGTGTGATTTTGCCCAAAATCATAGTGCATGTGAACACAATTATCGAATTATCTTATGACAAATATCATAACATTTCTTATCATATCGAATTTTAATGCAAATATATCTTATCATATTTTACAGATCATATCATTTCCGACCATAGTTTATCATATCACATAGTATAGTTACTTTGCATATCATGTGATCATATCATATCAAATCGTATCATAGCATGTCCTACCCCTATCCGCCACACACCATCTTCGTCTAACTAATAACACCATAAAGGACTGTATGAGTCCATCCATCACCAACTGTTGTGATGTGCCACTTACATATTTGCAGCTGAGCTACCATACATATAATTTGAGGACTAGCTGCCATATTTGCAGTGTAAACTACCATATACACTTCCTCCTTCATAACATAACCCACCCCAAACATATGCATATCATACTTATAAACAAAAAGCGTACATACATATAACATATATCACATGTAATGCTTGCATACATGATTCATACTGATCATAACATAACATATGGTTTAATTATAGCTTATCCTACTTATCATATCTTTTAAACCTACTCATACGAACTTATGTATAGAAATTTATAATTTTCTAGCCCTTTACGATGTCTTCAGGCCCAAAATTTGAGTCCCTAAAACTACCCTAAATCGGGCCCAAAAATTTACCAAAAGGGCCCACACGGTCGTATGGCCTGCATGGCTCAAAAACCTAGCCCGTGTACTCCATACGACCAAGCCACACATGCTGCAAGAACTCACATGGTCGTGTGCTCCACATGGCCTCGCACACGGCCGTGTAGCACACACGGTCCAACACATGGCCTAACACACGGTCGTGTGGTCACTGGGTAGTTTCGAAACAGCCCCTATTTTTGCAATTATAACAAATTTGGAATAAGTTTTGGGGTTGCTTTCACACACCTGATCATAAATATGATTAACCACACTCCTGAAACTTCAAGAAACGTACATTCATTCATCAATTGATACAAATTAATCCATAATACTCAAGCAATATAACCTTCTTAAACTAAATATTGAACCCCTAAATTGCAGATTCGAATACTTACTTCCTTGAAACAACGTCGAAAAATCAAACCTACTCTGCTAGAGGATTAGGATTCTCACACCCTTCGCCTAAATCAAATGCATAGAAACACCAAACCTAATATTAAATGAAAACATACCAACTAAAACCCCCCTTTGAAAGAAAAATGAACTTAAACAAGAACATCCCCAATAAAACAGTAAACTAACCAAATGAAACTTACCTTGCACAAGAAATACGTTCCAATTGAAGCGAATACACAAGATAGTCAATAGCACCAAGAATTTACTCCCAATAATCAAAGAACTCAAGAAAAAGAAAGAAAGAAAAAAAGAACAAGATGAAAAGCAAATAAAAAAAAACTACAGAATAAGACACAAGGGAAATGTGCGAAGCAAGTTGGGTTTGGGCGGTTAGCAAAGGAGAAAAAATAGGGATGTGGATAGAAATTAAATTATAATAAAATTAATAAAAGATCTTATAGAGTTTAACTAAAACTCTAATATCCAACAAAGGTCCAAGCAAAAATTATTCTACACTTGTGTATAACAAGATTTGAACTCAAGACCCCAAAAAAGTCAAAGACTAAATATTAAACCACTAAACTAATTATTATCATAATCCAACAAAGAAATTAATTTAAGCCCTAAGACTCAAGTGTAACTTAAAGCCAAAATTAATAGAAAATCCCAAAACAAGGGAATCAAACTTGAGACCCAAAACATACTTTCCAAGTACTTAACCACCATACCAAAGTACACTAATTTGTAAACACATGCATTCAAAAAAAAAAAAAAATTGGGGCGTTATAATTGCCATAATAAATTTTCCTTAAAAAAGATAAAACTACAAAATTTATATTTTATTTTTCTAATATTTTAATTACTTAAAATTATTATTGTTGAAACAAAAATTTAGTTGTCGATTTTAAAATAAAACTAGAGTCGCCACCGATCCTTTATAAGGTGTGATCGGCTCACCTTAAAAATTATTTTGGTCTACGAATTTTGAGAAAATGAGTTCCGGAGTCAGTTACGCACGAGGAAGGGTTAGCACCCTCGTAACGCCCAAAATCGGTACCAAATTGATTATATAATGTCTTAGTGTCGAGGGCTAAAAAAAAAAAGCTCAAATGATGAAAACTGAAAAGGATGATCAATTGTTCAAGTCATGTAAAGAAATCGAGTCCCAATACGTTAGGGTACGATTTCTCAAAATCCCCGAACTTTGAATATCACTTTTTATTTTATGCGGAAATCTTCATTTTGAGAAAGTAAAATGTCACGCCCAATACATTAGGACACAACAAATTAAGTTCCCAAAAATGATTTTTTATACTCATGTATTTTAAATAAAGAATATTCTCAGTTATTTGAGATTAACAAAGAAAATCAGAACCCAATACGTTAGGGCTCAATTTCCTCGAAAATCCCAAACTTCAAATATTGCTTTTATTCAAAATAAACCTTGAATCAAGAAAAAATGATTTTTATATATCGAAAATAACCAAGATATATTTCCCAAAAGGCATGTTAAAAGTTAATGCATAATATGAAACAAGAACTCTAAAAAAATATTTACAGAATATATATATACAAGTACAATTTACAAGTAAATTTGCAAATATGTGTACACATATATTAAACCCACATATATTAGTATACATATAAAAAGGAATGAAACATGTAAAGCAAAAGACTTGTAATAATTTTTAAAAAAATGTACGTACTTATTATAAAAATATATATATGTACATGTAAGAATTATGAAAATAAAATAAAATAATATATAAAAAAGTATGTACATGAAAATAATAAATAATAATAATAATAATAAACAGGTAATAGTATAATAAAATAATAATAACGTAAAAGAAAAAAATAAAATAGTTAAAAGAATGGATTAAATTGAACAAAAGACGAAAAAATGGGGGCAAATTCGAAATAAATAAAAGAAGGACCAACTTGACTGCACAAGCAATAATGGAGGATCAAAAGGGAAATTATTCCCACCTTCCAAAACGCTGCGCAGCGATGGGCCAAATTAAAATAAAAATGAAATATGTGACTCAATTTAAAAAAAAACAGGTTTGATTGTAGCGTGTCGCGAAAAGAAGGGATTAATTGCGCAAATTTCCCTTTTGGGGCCAGAATGCGCGGACCCTGCTTGTGGGTCGGGTCGACGCGCGGGTCTGGCCCCCTTAAATAGTGCCGTTTTACCTGTTTTAAAGTTTAAGAAAAAAAGAAAAAATTAGGGAAATATTCTATTTTTCCCTTGAAGCAGAAACTGCTTCTTTTAGGGTTTCTCTAACCCTTTAGAGCCGTCGTTCATGAACCTCCCAACATTTCAATCGCCATTCTAGCCTCTGATCGAGACGGAGAATAGAACGCGACCACCGGGTAAGTCTCTCTTTTCCCCTTTTATACTATTATTTCACAAAACAAATAAAAAGAAAAGAAAAAAAATAAGTAAAGATGAAAATAGAATAAACGCGATTAACCTTCAATTTTCCTTGTATTTCAATCTTTTCTCTCTATTTTCGTCTGTCTTTTACATTGAAATTCCCCCCATTACCGATTTCCCCATTCGGGTTTTATAGCCGAATCTTAGAGAAATAACAATAAATAAAAATAATAAAAAAATCCTTTGATTCTTGCTATTTGAGTTTCATTGCAGGTACGTGCTTGGAGGAGAATGCGCGCGACGTGTACGGAGCGGCGGGCACGACGTGTGGGAGCGGTTGTGGCACCAGTTTGCTGCGGCACTGAGGTAGAGAAGCTAGGGTTTCTTTTTTGGTTTTAGGCTGATATGGGCTTGGGTAAATTGGGTCTTAGATGGATATTAGGTTTAGTTTGGGCTTGTTTATTAGTTTGGGTCCGGGCATATTTGGGCTTGTACAGCTGCCCCTCTTTGCTCGTTGTCGTGTAATTGGAACAAAGCAAAGACTACAAGGCCCAATTGTGCCTGGTCTTATGGAGCCTCAACTTCTTCAATGCTTCTCATCTTTGAGTAGCCTCATTCCGTCCTACTGCATCTTCAGAGGTATAGGAACTGGTGCTTCAATCTACTCCACTGCAATGTCGGGGAGATAGAATTCATACGTTGTAGCTCCTTAAAAGAACAAAATTTTCTATCTTTAATCTGCTCCACTGCAACTTCAGGGAGATAAGACTTATAGCTTCAACTTGTTCTGGTACAACTTAAAGATAAGATCTGACGCGATCTGCTCTACTGCAACTTCAGATAGATGAGATCTGTGGTTTTAATCCACTCTATTGCAACTTCAAAAAGATAGGATTAGTTACTTCTGTCTACTCCACTGTAACTTCAGGGAGATAAGACTGGATATGATCTGTTCTACTGCAACTTTAGAGTGATAAGATCTGCTATCTTTGATCTATTTCGTTGCCAGTACAGGAAAACAAGATCTGTTATCTTTGATCTACTTCACGCCAATACATGAAAACAAGATCTGTTATCTTCGATCTACTTCGCCACCAGTATGGGAAGACAAGATCCGCTATCTTTGATCTACTTCACTGCCAGTACAGGAAGACAAGATCTATTATCTCTGATCTACTTCACGCCAATACATGAAAACAAGATCTTGTTTTCTTCGATCTACTTCACGCCAATACATGAAGATAAGATCTGTTTTCTTCGATCTACTTCATGCCAATACATGAAGACAAGATCTACTTTCTCCGATCTACTTCACACCAATAAATGAAGGCTGATCTTGATCTACTTCACACCAATACATGAAGACAAGATCTGCTTTCTTCGATCTACTTCGCCACCAGTATGGGAAGACAAGATCTGCTATCTTCGATCTACTTCACGCCAATACATGAAGACAAGATCTGCTTTCTTTGATCTACTTTGCCACCAGTATGGGAAGACAAGATCTGCTATTTTCGATCTACTTCACGCCAATACATGAAGACAAGATCTGCTTTCTTCGATCTAATTTGCCACCAGTATGGGAAGACAAGATCTGCTATCTTTGATCTACTTCATGCCAATACATGAAGACAATATCTGCTTTCTTCGATCTACTTCACGCCAATACATGAAGACAATATCCATTTTCTTCGATCTACTTCACGCCAATACATGAAGACAAGATCTGCTTCTTTTTAACCTATTCCACTGTTGTTCAGGGAGATAAGGCTTATGATTTCACCGATCTGCTCTCTGTGGAACATGACCTGTATGATTCATTTTATGAACCTAATTATGCCTAGTGATTAGGATGTCATGATCATAATGAATCAAATTCTCCTAACTAGACATGTATGAATGACATTTGAATAAATGCAGAATTTTATTTTATATATATATATTTTGAGAATGACCCTTCTTAGGTTATCATTGCTCAAAATTTATTAAGGCTTTATCACTGACGTGCTACAACGCCTTCTTGCTTAGCTAGCTTTTCTGAAGAAACATTTAATCAGGTTGCCCCCACTGTAAACCTCAAAGTTTAATCCACTGGGATGCAAAAATTGTACCATCGTTTTCCACTGTAACCCAATAGTAGAAATATGTGGCTTTTCCTCAATCTTTCCTTATCACAATTCAAGGATACAGGACCTAAATCGTTCTAGTTCCTTACACCATTCCCAAGGTGTCGTACCAAAGATTCATACGAAAATAAAGGCTCTCTTCTCCGAGAAAAACTTCTTCTCATTACTTGATGAACATCGCTTGCCCCGTTATCGAAGCCTTATCACAAACACTACCTCGTCCTCTTGTTCAGTCAATGTTTTTGACAACAAAATGTGAAGAGATAGTCTTAATTTAGACTCTCCCTCTTAGATATTCAACCTTTAAGCTTGATGTATTCTAAATAATAACCCTGTTTCAGGTTACTGTATTATTTAGAAACTTCTAGAGTAATATGCAAAACTTCTCTTGCGAAAGTTTTATTAGTCTATTAATTATTATTCTAATGCAACATGCTTGCAAAAGATCATGGATAAGAATAGAGTTGGTTCTGAGCATAGCTCGAAGTGAATAAATTGTCAAGGATAATAAAGATGGATGACAAAGAAATTGATTTAGAAATGCGTATCTTGGAAATGAATGAAATGTTCCAAGAATAACAAAAATAGTATAAGGATTAGGTGCCCAAGATATTGCAGCTTGAACTTTGCTGTACAGACTTTCTGAAGACTATTCTAAGTTTAACATGTGTTTAGGAGATCTACAATACTTTGTCGATGCCCCAAAATATCGCCTACCCTTTCCTATTGATTCAGGTATAGCAAGACCACTGCATGCCCCATGCTGATCAGTATTTGAGCTACTCCGATAATCTCATGCCACATTCTGATCAATATTTGAGCTGCCCTTTTCAGGTTTTCAACTCAAATCCCCTTTGGTCTAAGGCGCCCTTTGCGGGTTTTCACCTTAGCCTCTCCATTTTATTTTTCATTTTTCATTTTTCATTTTTCATTTTCATCTTTTCATTTTTTCACATCACTTCTTTTTTCTTTTTTTCTTTTTTTTGGGGACTCAAACTGCCCTTTGTGGGTTTTTACCTTGGTCATTTCCTTCTTTAAGTGGAGTATTTCCTGATTGAATCTGAGTTTATAGGACTTTGTAGGTTTATCATCCATCTCGCTCAAAATCAAAGCTCCTTTGGAAAAAACCTTTTCTATAATCATAAGGTTCCTCCCAATTTGGCATCCGTTTCCCTCCAAAATATTTTTTGTAAGGGGAGGATCTTCAACATTTGGTTACCCTCGTAGAATTCTCTAGGATGAACCTTTTGTTATAGGCTCACATCATTCATATCTGACCGTAATGAATAGCTTTTAGCCTTTTTCTTTTATTGCGATTGGATCCGTTCTGCTTCATCCAACTTGCTTAGCCAATACCCGGAGAGAAAGAATTTTGCTTTCAATAGAAAAAACCGTGATAAACTAAAGAGAGAGGCATTGCTCCGGTAGAGTTTTCACTGCATCATTCATGATATTAATCTTGAACATACTGTAAATTTCTGATATCGTGCTGTTGTTCAGATTGCAATGACTATGCTTATCCCGGGCATACCCTGGTATGACCATGCGAAGACATCTTTAAATTCTTGAAGTACCTCAATAACGTCTTGCTTTGTTTCTTCGGTCATGCATGTTCCCTCAAGGTTACAGTCTCTATTGTCTCCTCATGAGGTAAATTTGTTTCTCTTATTGCTTTATCATCCTCAACAAGTCAGAAGATAAGCTGCAATCTATGACATCTTCAAAGTCATGAGATCCCTCTAAACACATATCTCACTCAAAAGGAGATTCTGAGTCTGTAGCAGCGTCACTCATGTCATTGATATCCAAGGACCTATTATAGGTACTAAAAGATATACAAAGAATAATATGAATGAATGAATGGTTTGGCAGAAAAAATCCAAAAGAATGAAAAAAAATCGTAAAGAATGAAAGAACATTTGCTCAAAGATGATTGCAATAATGTATTTCATTAAAATAATAATGTTTAGACGTGAGCCTATCTCACAAAGAAATTCTTATTGCTTCTAGGCTGAAAGCAACAAGTGTGTTCTGAACATTACTCTAACAGACTCTAAATACTTCAGGGGTTTCCTCTGCAGTCCAATTATTTAGAACACCTCCAAGGCCAATATCTAACAATGACCCTTTTAATTGCGTCTTCATAAATGGTGTCCCTCCAAGGTGAAATCTCGCCACTTCTTCATACATTGCAGTCCCTCCATCCTCAATCATGATTGGGTAGCAGATTTTCTACGCTAGACGAGTCACCAAACTTGACAATACCCATGTTGATAAGTCTTTCCACTTACTTCTTGAAGGCAGTGCAATTCTCAATCGAGTGTCCCGTAATTCCCGCATGGTATTCACATTGTACGTTTGCATCATACCATTTGGGATACAGAGGTTGTAGAGGCTTCACATGAGAAGGGGAAACAACATGTGCATCAAACAAATTTTGATACAGTTCCTTATACGGTACTGGAATTGGCTTGAATTAGGGCCTCTCTGTGTTTTGTCCTGTACCAGCTTCCTGTCTCGATGAACCTTGCTGGTTAGCAGCCACCTTTCTTGGCTGACTCACAGTAACTGATTTAGAGTAACCCATGTTGTTCACCTCATCTTCTCTTCTCCTTGAGACTGACCTCTTGTTACTCTCTCCAGCATCGATCTTTCCATTTCTTATGGCATTTTCGATCATCTCGCCATTCATGATTATGTCGGGAAAGCTTTTTGTGGCACTCCCCAACATATGTGTAATGAATGGTGCCTTCAGTGTGTTAATGAACAGCATGGTCATTTCTTTTTCCAAGAGAGGTGGCTGAACTTGGACTGCGACTTCCCTCCATCTTTGTGCATACTGCCTAAAGCTTTCGTTTGGCTCCTTCTCCATATTTTGAAGGGTAATTCTATCTTGCGCTAAATCCTTCCATGAACCAATCATGCTACGGCTCAGTTGATTGTACCATTTAGATGCTGCCCCTACAAGGCTATCTTGGAAACAATGTATCAATAGCTGGTCATTGTTAACATATCCAGCCATTCGCCTGCAGAACATGGTGATATGAGCCTCTGGGCAGCTTGTCCCATTGTACCTTTCGAACTCAGGCATCTTAAACTTATGAGGGAGTACTAAATCCGGAACTAAACTCAGCTCTTTAGCGTCAACGCCTCGATAACTTTCAGTGACCTCCATCGCCTTGAACTTCTCCTCGAGGCACTTGCACCTTTCCTCTAACTGTTTCGGTAACTCCTCCTTTATTCTTTCCTTCTCAGCCACTTCATCAAAGTCAGGAATGGCAGAGTTGACAGGGTTATTTTCGAGATTAGAACCCGGTCTAGCTTGGAAGTTTAAAACACCAGCCCGAAACTGCTGAGGCATGATGGTGACAGTAGATTTGCGTGGGTATTCAGCTTGAGTTCGCACATGTGGAGGGGTGAAACCTGGAGGATAGAGAGGTTCATCATCATTTCCTTCTTGGACATTTGCCACGGGGCCTTTTCCTTTATCACTTCCCCCAGTTATCAGTTGGGTTAGCTTCGCTATCATATCATCTTGGGATTCATGCATCTTCTCTGACATATCCCGTTGCATCTTGTCTAACCGCTCCTGCACTTGTAACTGGAGTTGGTCTTGCATTTCTTTCTGGTGTTATTCGAGCTTTTCCAATCTCTGATCCATGTCTTTAATCTTTGCTCGAGTGCCGTAACGGTGTTTAGTTGGTTGGTCGGTTTCCAGGTTAACTAAGCAATGATTTTAGTTAATTAGGATCCTTTAATGGTGTTTAATGCATATGATGTAATGTAATGCAAATGCATCAAATGAATGCAAAAAACAGACGTTGATTCTGGTTTAATTCTTTACTAGAAAACTTCTCTAGAAAATAAATCTCTTTACACAAAGCGGATATATATATACGGCTTTGCCCTCGTACTCCAAGCAAAGACATCGACCATTCAGATATTAAGATGTATCTCGCGAATTTGAGCTCCTTTTTGTTTGATCTAGGTCATAACTCCTTGCTCACTCACGTTCATTAGCTTTTTTAAGAGGTTGGGGCCTTTGATAACTTTTGAATAATCTTTGCCAATTTGAATCCACAGGTCACGCAGCAAAGTCGTATACTCCTCTTGTTAGGCTTTTCATGTCATGTTTTCTTAGACTATACTCGGACAACCGTATTATCTTCCACCTTATCAAGAAATCTGTTTTCCGTGGCAAGTTCTCTATTTAACAACCAAACATGAATCAACATCTCTATAATGAAATGCCATGCAGTCAAAATGCCATGCAGTCAAAGTGAAACACAAAAGGTCAGTATTATGTACAAACAATCAAAACACCTACTCAGGTGTCTACCAGGGTTCAGTGATTCTACCTAGGGTGAGTTCCTAAGGTTCACTATATGTTGTTTGGTTTCTAAAGCAAAGGTACCTGAACCAGCAGATTCCTCGATCCTCAACCATTATAGGCTCATATGGATCGAGTTTAGATCAGGGGGATACATTTCCCTATGGCTGCACGGAGATGAAAATCTCACGAAGACATAAGTACAGATGTATCCCGGAAGCGGTCCACTACCCTGCACGGAGGTGAAAACCTCACGAAGGACTAGTTTTTCGCTCCCACTTAAAGGGGTAAAATGGACCATGTAATGCAAAATGCAAATATAGATCAACCAACTTGGTTCAACCATGGAAATGAACCACGATGAAAACCCAGAAATGAGAAAGGAAATCATGATTTAAAAAAACTTTTAATTTTTGACACAAAGAAAAATATAACCAAGTTATGGCTCGACTCTCTAACGTCCCCAGTGGAGTCGCCAAGCTGTCGAAACAAAAATTTAGTTGTCAATTTTAAAATAAAACTGGAGTTGCCACCGATCCTTTATTAAGGTGTGATCGGCTCACCTTAAAAATTATTTTGGTCCACGAATTTTGAGAAAACGAGTTCGGGAGTCAGTTACGTACGAGGAAGGGTTAGCACCATCGTAACGCCCAAACTCGATACCAAATTGATTATTTAATGTCTTAGTGTCGAGGGCTAAAAAAAATAGCTCAAATGATGAAAACTGAAAAGGATGACCAATTGTTCAAGTCATGTAAAGAAATCGAGTCCCAATACGTTAGGGTACGATTTCTCAAAATCCCCAAACTTTGAATATCACTTTTTATTTTATGCGGAAATTTTCATTTTGAGAAAGCAATATGTCACGCCCAATACATTAGGACACAACAAATTAAGTTCCCGAAAATGATTTTTTATACTCATGTATTTTAAATAAAGAATATTCTCGGTTATTTGAGATTAACAAAAAAAATTAGAACCCAATACGTTAGGGCTCAATTTCCTCGAAAATCCCAAACTTCAAATATTGCTTTTATTCAAAATAAACCTTGAATCCAGAAAAAATGATTTTGATATATCAAAAAAAACCAAGATATATTTCCCAAAAGGCATGTTAAAAGTTAATGCATAATATGAAACAAGAACTCTAAAAAAATATTTACAAAATATATATATACAAGTACAATTTACAAGTAAATTTGCAAATATGTGTACACATATATTAAACCCACATATATTAGTATACATATAAAAAGGAATGAAACATGTAAAGCAAAAGACTTGTAATAATTTTTAAAAAATGTACGTACATATTACAGAAATATATATATGTACATGTAAGAATTATGAAAATAAAATAAAAAAATATAAAAAAGTATGTACATGAAAATAATAAATAATAATAATAATAATAAACAGGTAATAGTATACTAAAATAATAATAACGTAAAAGAAAAAATAAAATAGTTAAAAGAATGGATTAAATTGAACAAAAGACGAAAAACGGGGGCAAATTCGAAATAAAGAAAAGAAGGACCAACTTGACTGCGCAAGCAATAATGGAGGATCAAAAGGGAAATTATTCCCACCTTCCAAAACGCTGCGCAGCGATGGGCCAAATTAAAATAAAAATGAAATATGTGACTCAATTTAAAAAAAAACAAAACAGGTTTGATTGAAGCGTGTCACGAAAAGAAGGGATTAATTGCGCAAATTTCCCTTTTGGGGCCAGAATGCGCTGACCCTGCTTGCGGGTTGGGTCGACGCGCGGGTCTGGCCCCCTTAAACGGCACCGTTTTACCTGTTTTAAAGTTTAAGAAAAAAAGAAAAAATTAGGGAAATATTCTGCTTTTCCCTTGAAGCAGAAACTGCTTCTTTTAGGGTTTCTCTAACCCTTTGGAGCCGCCGTTCATGAACCTCCCACGGCTTCAATCGCCGTCCTGGCCTCCGATCGAGACGGAGAATAGAACGCGACCACCGGGTAAGTCTCTCTTTTCCCCTTTTATACTATTATTTCACAAAACAAATAAAAAGAAAAGAAAAAAAATAAGTAAAAATGAAAATAGAATAAACACGATTAACCTTCAATTTTCCTTGTATTTCAATCTTTTCTCTCTATTTTCGTCTGTCTTTTACACTGAAATTTCCCCCCATTACCGATTTCCCCATTCAATTTTTATAGCCGAATCCTAGAGAAATAACAATAAATAAAAAATAATAAAAAAATCCCTTGATTCTTGCTATTTGAGTTTCGTTGCAGGTACGTGCTTGGAGGAGAATGCGCGCGACATGTGCGGAGCGGCGGGCACGACGTGTGGGAGCGGTTGCGGCGCCAGTTTGCTGCTGCACTGAGGCAGAGAAGCTAGGGTTTCTTTTTTGGTTTTAGGCTGATATGGGCTTGGGTAAATTGGGTCTTAGATGGATATTAGGTTTAGTTTGGGCCCGGGCATATTTGGGCTTGTACAATTATGTTATGCGTCGAATATAATAATAAATTTGATGTAAAAATATGAAAAAGCACAAAAAAAATACACGAGTATTAAATGAAATAAATTTTAAAATTGCGTGTGAAATAAATCAATTAAAGAGAATATAAGTCATTCGAAATGCAATTTCATCCAACTTCATAGAAATATTAGCATATATATAAGTGAACTTGAGGCATACCTTATATATTAATTTACACAAAAATATGATAATGAATTTGAAGGGAAAATGGAGAGGGGTATAGAACTTTTAATTTGAAAATTATTAGGATAGAAAGTTTTCAATATAATTTGAAAATTATTAGATTTTTATATTTTTAATTTATAACATTACTAAATATTTAAAGATTAAGTAAGTAGATGCGATTTTTAAATGTAAAATTTTAAAATGTTGGTTTTGTTTTCTTTTCGAAATTTTTTAATTTTAAATGAATAAAAAGTATACATTTTTTTATCTTATGTTAGATAAATAGTCAATTAAATAAAAAATATTTTTAAATTAAAATTAAAATTTTATTTTAAGATAACTTTTTAATGAAACTTTTTTATTTTAAAATTAATTTTTAATATAAAATGTTCTTAATATAATTTAAAATTCAATATTTTTTATATTTTTAATTTAAAAATTCACTAAATATTTAAAAGATTAACTAACTAGATGGTAATTTCAACACTAAAATTTTTAAATAGTGGATGTTATTTTTTAAAAATAATTTTAAATAAATAAATTTACATTTTAGATGAATAGAATTTTAATTTTGAATTAACAATTTTTATCTTACAAGGATTAATATTTTTTGTAATTAAAAGTTTAAATTGAGTTCTTTTTCTTACAATTAGGGTTTAACTATCCAATATTAATTTTTTCATATATATCATGCTGGTATATTCTAAAATTTCAACCAACACTAAAATACTAAATATATTAAACTGATGTAAAAAAAAGTGCATTATCAAAAAAAGTTAGAAACTAAAATTAACATGGATACAAATTCTTTTTATTTTTATTTTTATAAATGTAATAATTATGCCTAGTTCAACTATTAAATAGATGATCATATGTGGTTGGGAGTTGGGAAGGTATCAAAATGGCAAAAATCTTTAATAGTCGTAAATTTTAGTATACTGTTTTCTATTGAAAGCCTTGCAAACATTATTACTCAACCAAAAATACGGTTGCAATTTCTTTTTCCCTTCAAATATAGTTTTTTAGTATTAATTGTTACATTAAAATATATAAAATCATCAAATAATTAATATATATTTGATTTCACAATTTACTTAGACCGATCCTAAATCATTAAATGAAGATCGTTTTTAGATAATAATAATAATAATAATAATAATAATAATAATAATAATAATAATAATAATAATATATTTGAAGAATAAATCTCAAAATTATATATGAATTTTGGTTTAATATATAATTTATTTTTAAACTTTGATTTTGTGTAATTTTATACATATTTGATTCGATCTAATTCTTACAAATTATTAACACAATTATTAATATATCATCATTTTATGTTTATATGTTGCATACATAAATAATTATATTTATTTAATATAAAAACAAGTTAATGTATTTATTTCTTCAAATGTGTATGATTAAATCACAATTAGAGTTTCATGTATACATTTGAACCACAATCAAAGTTCATGTGTATAATTGCACCAAATTAAAGTTTGTGTATCAAATTGCACATTAAATAAAAATTCATGTATAATTTTGAGATTTGCCCCTATTTGTTAATATATATATATATATATATATATATATATATATATATATATATATATATGAAAACATTAGTTTAGAGAAACTTTTGAATAAATGAGAATATCTTTTTTCTATCCATTTTTTCACTAATTTGACATTAAGAATGGAGTTGGCAAAATAAGTTTGAGCCCGAAAGCTTATCTATGTTGATATGAGTCCATAAAAATCTGAACTCGAAAAAATTGAACTCCTAATTTTTCAAGCTTGAAAAAATTTGAACCCAAATTAATTCAACCCGAAATAGCCTGAACATAAAATAATCTGTACCCAAGCCCAAGATATATTCAATCCAAAACTCAGAAAATTTAAAATTATAAGTAAACATACATTAATAATTAATATAGTTTTATTATACTACTTAAAGTAATAATATAATACAATTCAATAAATGATAAACATTTAATTTAAGAAAATAAAGGTAATTAACAAAAAAACGTTTATGTTAAATTTCCAATGTTTTGAAGTTCTCTCACGAATTAAAATAACTTTAGTGGCTCAACTTTTCAAACCAAACTTTTATTTTGTCAAAGGTAATGCCGGCCTTCAAAATTTTTCTATACATTTTTCTTTTTAATTTTAGTCCACATTATTATAATTTTTGTTCATACTTTTATAGCTTTTTTGTCCTCTATATTCTTTTTGAAAGCAATGGTGATTTTAGTTGTAAATTTAGTTTTTAGATTCTAATAATGATCTAGCATATATATAATATTTACCAAGGTAAGGGGGCTGCCAGATCTATTGAGAACCATTCTTTAAGGGCTTTATCAAGATAAAGTACAGTGATGGTACTTGTAAAATTAGAATCCTAGAAGATGAGAAGGAGGATAGGCCATCTGAGAATTGGACTTTTGTGTGTCCTAATGCAATAGGCTTCTTGGGGATTGGGTAGTGGTTTATTGGTTGACCAAAGTTCATTGTCAGGTTGCTCTAATGATGGCAAGGCTAGGATAAGATTTTTAGTGGTTTAATTAAGGTGATGCATCTCTGGTTTGTTTTTGAATTCTTCTAGTGTTATAGTTACTATCATTTTTTCTTTCTCTTCTTTTAAGATTATTCTACAGACATGACATTTTAGTGCATCAATTTTAAATGTCTTATTCATCATTTTTACTATGTGCCATGTGTTTGTGTTCTTATTGTAATACCCCAAACCCGGCCTAGACGTTATGACCAAATCTGTAGAGATTACGTAAAATGGTTTGAAATCTAGCATTCGTTTATTTAAAAAAACACACATTGTGAACTTTTGTTACTTAAAAGCCCGTTTTATTTGAAATGTGCTTGACATAATCATTCAGTTAAAAACGTTGTTTATTTACATTTTCTAAATAAACCGAATAATTTGCAGCGGAAATTCTTAAAACATTATATTTTGGAAACCAAGTTTGTTTTCTTCAAATCGATTATTTGCAGGAAAAAAGACATTTTCGATAAAATCGTTTTATTAGTATCACGCGAAAATTGAAAATAAAATCCAAACAAAAAATAATCTCAAATGTCCAGAGAGACCAAAATTTACAAAACTCTCAAACTGGAATTTTAAATAAGTCAAGTTTAAAATAAACTGAGTTTACAGAAATGTGGATGTAACCGAGCTCCAGTCGCACTGACCCGCCTAAGTCTGAGGATTACATGAACGTAACAAACAAACAGAAAGTGAGTTTTCATAACTCAGTGTGTAACTTAAAAGAAAATAGAATTACAGATTTATTACTAGATTTACTACATAGCAGAGCAAATACTAATGTATAACTCATACAGAATGAGAATCATATGCAAATTTACAATCCTACCCCCATTCGCTACACACCATCTCCGACCATCCTACACACCATGTAGCGTCTTAAAGACCTATCCAGCCCTACACACCACTTAGTGTCGATATGACACTTTTTAGAATATTCACAGCAGTGCTGCCAGAATAATGGGCGAGATATCGCCTCTCACAGAACACTTCCTCCACATAATATATGTCCCACTCCATAATCAAATATGAATAGAACAGAAATCATGCATAACATTTCAGTCACAAATCATGTATTTAACATTAGTCTCGGTTTAAACTATCATATGACAGCTCAGACACACTTGCAGATTTTAGCATTTGTACTAACAGATAACCGAATACAATGTTTTGTTGCATATATAATCACATATTCACCTCAAAGAAGGCCCACAGTCGATCAGGACGACGTGTACGGCCCTAGGGAAAAATTCTAAATTTTGGGCCTACACACCTAGATAGCCCAACCAGTGTGGCCCACATGGCTTGGCACACGGCCCACACACACCCGTGTGGCCCACGTAGCCCAAAATAACCTAGTCCGTGTGTGACATCGATGGTGCCCAATTTTGGCTTTCACCGTTCACTATTTTTTGGGTTTCTTGTTACACACCTGGCTCGATTTTGATCTGAATGCAACCACGTGATTCCCAGTACCTAAAAACAATACTCCAACGATTAATTTGGTAATTGATTTACAAATTCAAACAAGAATTGACCGTGAACTTAGCCTCTCAATTCTGAACAATGCATACGTACACTTACTGTCAACGAACAACCACCACAAACACTTAAATCATTGGAAGAGCACTGGTCGTCCCTTGATTTCCCCCTAAAACTGTACCAAAATTATTACAAACCCCAAAACGCAACTTCATAACCCCATCGTCTAGAAATATTTGCAAACCATATCCTTATAAGAACGAACAAAAAGAAAACTTACCCACCACAAATTGCAGTCAACAGATCAAGAACTACAATTCCAAGCAAATTTATTGAACACGAAAAGGAAAGAAAATAGAGTATCAATGCAAAGGAACTAAACAAGAAGGGTAAAACAAAATTAAAGAAAAACATGGAGTTTGGAAAGGATGAAAGATGGGTAGCAGACTTGAAAGAAAGAAAAGAATTAATTAAAATAAAATAAAATAAAATAAAATAAAATAAAAAGTTGAGTGAAACATGGAAGGAGAGGGAAACATGTCTAACCACCCCAATTTTTTGAATTTCAAACAAAATTAAACAAATAAATTAAGATAAAAATAATAAAAGATAACAACCACCCACCCAACCTTATTTTAAAATCTTATCAGACTTCTTACTTAATTAAAACACACTAAAATTATACCATCCAACGATTCTACCAATAAAAGCAAAAAATATTAACACTTCACTCACACTGAGATTCAATCACAAAATCTCAGGGCAAGCTAACACCATACCATTTGAATCAGAAAGATCATTCTAATATGAGTTGACCGAAAATATTATTTAAGCCTAACAAACAAGGACAAGGCCAGGAATAAAAATAATTGAATTTTCCCAAAATTAGATTTGAACCCATGACCTCAAACTCACACACAAATCACTTAACCATTGAAGCAGATACTTATTTATAAAACAAATTAACAAATCAAAATTTAATACTTTTGGGATGTTACACTTATTCTTCATGGTTCCTATTAATGACAGTATTTTCTTCAAAAAAATATGTGTTGAGGTAGTTTTTAAGGACTGCCAAGAAATAATACCCACTAGTGGCTAACATTACTCAACTCAGAAACTTGCCAAATTTAAGTTGGCAAATTTTGTAACCAAAATCTTTGGGCTGTGATTCTAGTTGATACTTTAACTTTTTGCTTGTCCTTAAGCAAACCAAGTTTAAACACCTAGCATGCAAAAGAAGTCCCTTGGATTGTATTAGCTACTATGAACATAGTTGGCAAATATTAAAGTTGTGTCAATTCTTATCTCACATGCAACTTAATCTTGATAACTCGATAATTTAAAATTTTTAAAATAAATTATGATTAGTTTATAGAGTTATCTTATTAACAATGTAACAACCTGTTTTTCAATGGTGTCGAAAGCAGTGGTTTTGGGACCACAATTCTAACGAGTGAGTCCGTAGATGTTATTAATTAATATTTACGAGTCTAATAGAGTGTCATAATAAAGTTTGGTCCAATGATTTTGATGTTTGATTGGTCAATCAAGGAAAAAAGACTAAATCAGAAAAATCGTAAAAGTAATCACTATCAGTTCTTTTAGTTGAAATGATTAATTAATATATGTTGGAGGATTTAAGTGATAATTAGGCCAATTATAAATGAAATGGACAGTTAGTGCCTCAATTCTTTAAGGTTTTATGTGTTAAAATTTTATTAAACTAATATTATTATATGTTAAAATAAACAAAATCAACATATCAACTTTCACCATTTTCTTCCTCACCCAAAAATCACCATTTTTGAGTAAGGAGGTTTTGACCAAGCTTCTTTTCATTGTATGATATTAAATTCAATCCCTTTTTTTTTTTTCTAAATTCTATGTTTTTGAGATCGTTATAGCTTAATCTAGCTAATCTAAGGATTATTTTGTAAAATTGTTAAATATTTTAAAAATTATCATTATTTTTTTAAGCTTATTTGGATGTTAAATGGTAGAGTTTGGAACCTTGTTAAGAAATAAGACTAATTTGTAAAGTAAATTTGGATACTTGTGAGTTTGGGGACTAAAATGTTAATATATTGAAATTGGCATGAATTTCCTATAAATTTAGTTGGTTAAGAACTATTAAGGGATGATATTATAATTGATTTAAAATTATTGGGCTTAATTGAGAAAATTTTGTAACTTTTGGTTTTAGGGAATAAATTGAATAAAATGTAAAAGTTTAGGAAAATATTGTAAAATGTTAAATAAATATTCATATGCATATAATTATATTTTTTAAGAATTTGAAATTGATAATTGATTTAAAATTATATTATAGATTAAGAGACGGATCAACCGGTAGATAAACGTAGAAAATGAAAAATTACAAAGTAGTCCTTAGTGCCGTGTTTGCTAGTGTTTTTGAATAGGTAAGTTCATATAATTGTGAACTTTGAATTATAATTGTATTGTGAATTGGTATATATATGTGTGTAATTTGTAGTGAATAGATATTTAATAGCAATTTTGAATGTTAGAGGGACTAAAAGTGTGAATTATAACATAAATGATGTATGAGATTGATGATGGGCATGTATACAGTTGAATACATGTGTACGTGATAAGGTTTAAAGAACTGATTGATATGGATATATATATTGTAATACCCCTTAACCCGTCAAGAAACGTGGTGTATAATGCCCAGCAAGACCGCCCGTCCAATGGACTAGGGTATTACTGTAAGGCCCCAAAATTTAAGTTTTTAATTTTTGCAATGTTTTGTCACTGATTGCTTGTTTGCTATAATGGCTAAGTGATTTGGGTGTGTATGGGAGTGTTTGAGAAGCCTGGGTTCAAGTCTTGGCTTTTGCAGAATTTTTAGTTTTGCTCTTAATTGAATCTGGACACTGGCACGTAGGCCTTATAAATATTAGTGTTGGTTTTATATAACAAAAAAAAGGTTTGTGGTCTAGTGGCAAGATGGCGTGTTGAGTAACTGTGAGGTTTGAGGTTCAAGTCTTGGGTTGTGCAATGGAATATTTATTTTGTTGCTTGAGCTGGGTAGGTGGTGGAGTTGGACTAGAATACTGCTGAATGGAGTTTGAATTGGTCATGAGAGAGTTGAAGAGGATTTGATGGAGAAAATCAAGGAGGGATAAGGGGAGAGATTTTAGGAGAAAATTTAGGAGTGGGTTGAAAGGAGGGTTGTGCCGTTTGGGGAGTTTTCACCTTGGGAATTTCGGCTAGGGGTATGGGTGTGTCGAATTTGGTCATTGGCATTTTGGGTAATCGGTGTCTTGTGTTGTTTTCTCTACTTGTCTCGATTTTGGTCAATTTCGTATTGCAGCTTTTGGTTTTTGGCAAGTTTCTTCTCGGGTTTGTACACTTTCCTATTTCGTTTTCTTTTTCCTCTCATTTTTGCTGCCAAACTCTCCTTTATTTTCTCCCTTTCCATCTCTCTTTTGGCCGAATCCCTTTCCTCTCCTCCTCTTTTTCTTTGACTGAATGTTCTCCTCTCTCTTTCTATTTTGATTCTTACCTAGTATTATTTTATTTTTCTTTTGAACTGAGAACTATCTCATTTCTTTGTGTAGGGTTTAGCCAATAGTTATTCCTCTGTACAATCACTCCCTGCGCTGATCTTCTTTTTGCCGTGGTTGCTGTTCAAGCGCTGCAAGTATTGCAGATTATCGGTAAGTCGCGATACTCCTCGCTTTTTGTTTTAATCGGTTACTTTCCATTCTTTATCTTTAAGCCGAATACCCTCTTGGCCACTATTATGGCCTAATTTAGTTTATGAAGGTCATTGTGTGGTGCAGATTATCGTTGCAGCGTGTGATTGCTTTTGGGTTAGCAGTTTGGAATACTAGGGTTGCCTTCATACAAGCAAGGTAAAGATGGTGATTTTTTTGGGTTGTGTCTTGTAAAAAAAGAGAAGGTGTCTTACCCTAACGGTTAAAGGACTGACGTTGGATTATGTTGAATCTAGGTTGGTGTGCGTGGAGGTTGCGCTCTTCTCGTAATCAGGTGTATGATCACACCCTCTCATCTGCAAATCGGCAAAAGCCGAAAAGTGATCACACCCTCTCATCTGCAAGTTGGCAAAAGCCGAAAAGTCAAAAAAGACGGCATTGAGACCATATGAGTGTGCGAATGCTCGTGTGGTAAATCGAACCCACGAAACATGGTGTTGGACTGTAAAGGCTTCTATGAGCGTTTTCATGGGCTTAGGTCGAAATGGGCCACAAATTATCGAAATACCCCTATAGGGTAAAATTACCGAAATACCCTTGAAGTGTAAAATTACCAAAATACCCCTATAAGGTAAAATTACCAAAATACCCTCAAGGGGTAAAAGTAACAAAATACCCTTGAAGGGTAAAATTATTGAAATACCCTTGAAGGGTAAAATTATCGAAATACCCTTGAAGGGTAAAATTACTAAAATACCCCTAAAGGGTAAAAGTACCGAATACCCTCGAAGGGTAAAATTATCGAAATACCCTTGAAGGGTAAAATTACCAAAATACCCCATAGGGTAAAACTAATGAAATACCCTCAAAGGGTAAAATTATTGAAATACCCCTGAAGGGTAAAATTACTGAAATACCCCCGAAGGGTAAAAGGACCAAAATACCCCCGAAGGATAAAATGACCGACATACCTCTGAAGGGTAAAATTACCGTTATACCCCTAGGAGATGGAATGATTGTTATGGCCTTATGTTATGTATGATCAATTTGATTTACGATATATATAACTACTACTGAGTATGACATACTATATACACGTATGATTTATGACATGACATACCGCATGGGGTTGGGATTCTGATGTAGGGGAAGTATACTGCCCTGGTGGCTATACCACATATACTGTTACTGGCAGCTTTGCTATGTTACTATTACTGACAGCTTTGCTGCGATATTTGTGTGTTGGCTGGGTGGGTCGATTTTATCCCCACATGGTGTGTTGGTGGTACGGAGTGGTGTGTTGGTTGGATTGGGGTGGGTTGCATTACTGTATTTTACTATTTACTGTAATGGGCTAAGGCCCACACTATTTCTATATTGGGCTAAGGCCCACATTTTTACTGTAATGGGCTAAGGCCCACACTATTTCTGTATTGGGCTAAGGCCCACACTGTTACTGTAATGGGCTAAGGCCACACTGTACTGATACTGTATAGGGCTCAAGCCCAGATTGACTCTGCATTTTGCATAGTGATTTTTTAGAAGGGATTCCACAGTGAGTTTCGTAAACTCACCCTCTCCTTGAACTGTGCAGGTAATCCTCAGCCATAGGCGATTCGGAGCTGCGAGGGACTCAAAGATGGCCACACAGCCACTGCTTTTCATATCTTCATTTATTATGAGTTAAATTGTAAGTTGGGTTTTTTTTTGTAATAAGGCCTTTAATTTGGTTTTTACTTACATATTTTTTTACTGCTAGTTAGTTTTGAAAATAGATTTTCAAAATAATTACTGTTTTCAAAGACATGGGCTTTAAACGTTAGAGTTTTCAAAATGCTTCCACGATTTAAATCAACTTAATATAACAAAAAGCAGTTAACAAGGCAAACATATGATTAAGTGTTTCGTTAGATATTAATAAGAGGTTTCCAAAATTAAGATACAAGTTTGTCAACAAGCCAAATTTTTGAGAAACACTTCAATGTGACACACCAGATATGACCATGACATCTAGGCCGGGTGTGGGGTGTTACGATTACCAACGGATTCAAACTTAACATTTACAAAAAATCAGTTTGAATATCCCTTTTAGTTAAAACTATTATTTTTCTTTCATTTTGTAACACATTTATTTAGGGAAATATCTAGGAATTATAAAAGACAATCTATTATCTATCCACTACTCATTTATGGTGAATATATATAAATGATAAAAATTCTTAATCAACAAAACACCGAAGTTAGGTGTATACTTTCACAGTACTAGGGCAATTCTTTTTAGAAACACAACAGTGCAAATGATGAAGTTAATTATATAAGTTGAATACAAAATGTATATATACGCCATCCGCCAAATAACCATGTATGATACAAAAACAAACAAATGGCTCACTTGCAATGCAACTCAGACGTAGTCCCCCTTCGGCTGATCCTTCTTTTACTATCAAAATGCCTAAGAATGAATAGTAATGAGGTAAGTTCAATTGAACTTAGTGAGTTCCAAAAATAGACACAATTAATTTACAAGAATTATGGCTATCAATATGTAACACCTTTTACCCAAATCGAATCATCGGGTTCGGATATCGGATGTTACAACATATAAACACTTAGCAAGAATTTTACAACCAACGTAAAAGTGTTCTAAAACATAGTTCTTATTTCATTTTGTTTTGTTCTTAAAAATAAAAGAGGATGTTTAATAATACATTAGATTTTCAAAATCAGTATATAATGTTACAATTAAAACTTTGATAAATACAGGCTTCTCATGATGTAGTGTACTAAATGCCAAATTCCTAAGGTGCCCTCTGTATGCATAACATCGCAACTAGAACTACCACCTTGGCGCATTCTTGGTCTGGTCCCTCCCAACGTACCAACGCTTTAATCGAAACCTTCACCATAAACATACACATGTAAGCTCAACTAAACTTAGTGAATATTATCTAAACTACCTTGGCATATTTATTGTTGAATTCCACAACTTGGAGATTCTTAATTACTTTTCAATTTTTAACAGGTTCTTTTCTAATATCGACACATACATATCTGCCAATTTCCATACTTGACCACTACATACACAATCCACTCATTAGACAAATACCTGATTTTTCACTCAATATGGATATTATTCCCCTTTTCTTCATAATGGATACATTCCTTAGAAAGATATTCGTATGGAATCTACCCTCGACGGATTCTCACTCAAACAGATGTTGAACATTTCACCTAAGATGGTGTTCCCACTGATCTTATTCTGGTGGATACTTATACTAATTGATATCTTATGATGTACTTCATATAGATCATACCTTTGGCAGATTCTCATACTAAGTTTGACAACTATCAGGTTACCAGTCAGGTCATACCTTAAATCAACCAAGACCACAACTTATTCTGATGGATGATACATTCTAAGTCATCCCAAACAACCTTATTTCATATCACGAGAACGCTCTTGTAACAACCTATTTTTCAGTGGTGACAAAATAGTGGTTTCAGGACCACAAATTTTCGTTGTGTTATTTATAGAATATTCATGAGGCCATTAGAAGCATACTAATTTTTTGTTAAGAAATTTTATCGTTTGGATAGCTAATTAAAGAAAAAAGACTAAATTGTAAAAGGTGCAAAACTTTGTAATTATTGCATTCAAGTGATTAAATTTTTTAATTACTAAATAAGGATGGACCTATGTAGCAAATAGCCCCTTGTCATTAAGTTGGACGGCATTAAGAAGGAAATTGAAAAAAAATAATGTTTAATTAATGGCAAAATTATAAATAAAGTAAAATTCAGTAAAAACAAATTGAAAAAAAATGAGATTTCTTTTTTATCTTCTTACCGAATAGACACCATTGAAGAACCTAGGAGAGCTTCGATCATCTCTTTGCTTGCATGGTATGGAAATTGACTCATTTTCTTGTAATTTTTATGTTTTTAAGATCTTTGCAACTAGGTCCAGCTAGCTCGTACCTTCATTTTTGAAATTTTTAAAAATTTTAGAAGTTGCCATTGATGAATCTTGAATATTCTTGGTGATTAATATGTGTTTGAAACTTTGATTGGGATATTTAGTTTTTTTTTTGTGAAGTGATTTTTGTTAGACTTTGATTTAATGATTAAATTATTTAAATTCAAAATTTAAAGATTTAGTAGCAAATTTGGTGCATAATAGGGACTTTTTAAGAGCTTAGAAAATTCAGTTGTAAATTGGTTCTTAGAAAATGGTCAAATTTGATGAATATCGGGTTAGATGACTAAATTACAAAAGTTGTAAAATTTTAGGGAAAATGTGTAATTAATGAAAAGTTAAGGGTCATATGCATTGAATGGAATGTGGAATATGTATGAAATTAATGTGTTGTATTTAACTATTATATAGATCAAAATTTGGATAAAAAAAGACAATAACTGAGAAAAAGGGAAAATAATGGACTAGCCTTTGCGTGTGGTTTAGAGTTGAATATTTGGTAAGTTCATAGTGTTTTAATAAGTAAATGAACTTCTATTTGTAATTTTATGTTACAGTTCCTTAGATAAAGGTTAGTAATTAATTATTGAATGTTTGCACATATGTTTCCCTATTTGTACTTTGGTACCCCTGAACGTATTTACACGTGTTATTTATACTTTAGTAACCCTGAAATCTAATAATGTATGGATTGTATCTAATTGTGTTAGATTGAATGTAATACTATGATCTTACTAAGTTATGTAAACTTATCGATTCTTGTGGATTGTTTTGTAGTGTTTTGTTGCTAACACTTTGGAAGGATCAATCAATCGACTCACACTATCCATCGAAGTTAGTAGTTCTTGTGTCTCTTAGGTTAGTGGCATATATATGTGGCTAAATAGGTTGTTTTGGTACAATTTGATACTTTACTAAACTATGTCAGTAGGTATTCTGTCATGCTTGTAAATAGTTTTCTTTTGTTATAATTAGAATGGTATGAAAATGAACACTTGTGGTGTGTTTTGATATATGATTGAATTGAGTTACTATGCAAGAAATGGATCAATGTTGATATGGTTTAGTTGTTGATGTTTTGATATAATTGTGGTGTCTATGAATGACACATTGGTTGGTTAATTTTAGAACATGAAAATTGTAGGTTTGTGTAGTAGTGAATGATGTTTATGTTCATTGGATGCCTGTGTAAATGGTTAGATTGGTTAGGCGTGAATTGCTTGTGGAATGACAATTATATGTATGTTTAGGTATGGTTTGACGCCTTGCTAGTGTCCACAAGTTGTTCAAATGGTTTTGCATGAATTGGTGTTGGGAATGACTTGTTTTAGGTAAATTTTAGGTCCACACGACCTGAGACAGGGGTGTGTGACTCAACCGTGTATGATACACGACCTGGCGACATGACACTGTGTCTTCTAAAGGTTACTTTGTATGCGAATCAGTAAGTTAAATGACCTAGCACACGGCTTGGCACACGGGCGTGTGACCCTACTTAGAGAGTTACACTAGCAAGGACACGATCATGTGTCCCTAGTTCGATGGTTACACGGCCTGAGACACGGGCGTGTGTCTCAGCCGTGTGAGTCACATGGCCTGGCCACACGGTCGTGTGACCCCTGTTTCCAAATGTTTTGTAAACTTTTCTTAGACTTTTCAAATGTTTTTAATTTAGTCTCGAATCATTTCTAAGTTATTTTTAGGACCTCGAGGGCTCAATTTAGGGACGGAGTGTGCATGTATGATTGATGTACGATATGTTTATATTAGTAAGTGAAATATTATTTAAATTATTCTGATTGTATAGTAATGTTTTGTAACCCTAATCTGATGATAGATACGAGTTAGGGTTATTACGTTTAGTGGTATCAGAGCTACGATTTAGTCAATCCTAGGACTAACGTAGTAGAATAGAGTTAGTATATATATGTCACATATACCCTGTGCTAGTGTAATGCTTTTGATCCATTCTAATATTGTATTTTCTTATTGATTCAAGATGTCAGCTGAATCGAACAGGGCTGTAGTGAACGAAGTTAAAAGTAATGTTCAAGCTTCGAATCCTGAAGCAAGTAATAGTGCGTCAATTCCACAGTCTTTTGGTGATGAAATGAAAAATGTATTCCTCAGACTGATAAATTAGTGGTTCACTGAATTCAAGCAAGCAAATCTTGCAACTTCGCCACCTTTACCTCCTAATGTGCCTCCTCGGGACCCCTGGGTCCTCAAAATCTTGTACCGATGATGATTATCGCGTATCAGTTGATAAAGTTTAGAAATGTGGAACGGAGGAATTCAGAGGCAAGGTGAATGATGATCCTACAAAAGTCGAGTATTGGATAATGAATACAAAGAGAGTCTTCGCGGAGTTAATGTGCACTTCTAAAGATTGTTTGAGATGCGCTGTGTCGCTATTAAAAGATGAAGCATATTTATGGTGGGACACTTTGAGCATGATGACATTGAGTGATTGTATAAATTGAGATTTCTTTCAGACTGAATTCAAGAAGAAGTATGTTAGCCGATTATTTATTGACAAGAAAAAGAAAGAATTTCTCGAGTTAAAGTAAGGAAATCAGACTGTAGCTGAGTATGAACGTGAATTTGTGTAGTTAAGTGTAAACTAAAAATTATATAGGACTTTTCTTATATAATTCATCACCTTTTAGTTTTCATGCATAAAATGGCTTATTTTATATTAATTTGAGCATATTATATTTTTAAGCTATAAAGTGGGCCATGCATGATTAAATTAAATAATAAAATATAAAGTTATATTTAATAATTCATTTTAAATATGTCATTAATAAATTAGGTTTTCTTTTAATTGCAAAACTGTCCAAATTGAGGACCAAGTCAACCCAATTTTCGGTTGCACATGGCTGAACATAAATCAATTTTTGGTTTAATTATATAAGGTCCTTGAAGAGTTAAAGAAATTAGAGATTTTCCCCAAGATTTGTTGGTGACCGAGTCTTAGTCCTGAGTTGTGGTGGCACTCAAATTGACCAAGAATCAAGCACAATCAGCCACATTTCCTCAATTCATGGCCGGCCACCCTTGGAAGAAGTTTCAAAAGATGGACACTCCTATTTTTAGCAAACTAGCTCCCTTGCCTCACCTATAAATAAGAGCTCATTTCTCACTTTTTCAATCATCCCTCATCCCTCACTCATTCATCATTCTCTCTTCTCTCAACTCTCTTAGTTATCTTTCCCCCTCACGCCTATCATCATCCTTGCATAAGGATTTTTAGCAAATTAGCCTCTTAAAGAATCCTTGGTCAGCCACCTTGGAGAGCCATCAGCAAATGAGCAAAGTGAAGGAACGAAGGAGCCTCGTCAGTCAGAGTCTTGGGTGACAACCACTCTGAATTGGGTTTAATTTTCCTTTTCTTTAATTTAATATAAAGATATTTGCTATGTGTTCTTTGTTCTTGTTTACAACAATGATAGCTTAATTTTATTTAAGCTAGGATGATTATTTTGATTAAATAATATTTATTTGATTCATGCTTATAATGTTTGTGCCTCAATCGATCATGTTTTCAATTAAAATCAAGTTTGTATTTTGTTCATACGTAATTGAAATACACCTGAATTAGCTGAGTGATCCTGACCAGACGACGGCTAATGGACACATAATAGAAATGTGCATGCTCAATTTAGATCCTGACCCGATTAAATTGTAGGTTGCATAACAACTCTGACCAAGCTTTGTTATCTGCATAGTTTTTAGGTTTGTGTGATTAAATTGTTTCAAACCTGACACGTCCCTGTTACTTCACACGAATGCTAAGAAACCCTTAGTAAATAAGGATCAGTAAAATGCGTATTTACTAAGTAAAGGATTTCAAAAGGACCTAATGTGGTTTCCAAACTCATGAAAGATCGAGTTGCCATGGAATGTTTTTCCGAGTGTTATTAAGCATGTTGATAATAAATTGAGTTTAATTAAAGTAATTGTCCTAGTTTATTTATGTTATAATTGTTGCAAATTGTGTTTAATTTTACTAAAATCTATTTCATCCATATAGTTTGCATACTTAGGATAATTTGCATTAGGGATCATTGCATTTAGTTCAATATATTTTAATCACCACTTCTCAACATATTGTGTTTTTATTTACCAAATTGTTAATATAATTTTACAAATTAAGTGACTTAGCACAAGTACAATCCCTATGGAGACGATAACTCGATACTTACTTATTACTTGATAACGACTGTGTACACTTGCACAAACCTACGCATTACATTAAGCAAGTATGCTCGTAATATCATATTAAATGAGGTGGAAATGTGTATTAGATTTGAAGACAGGTTGAATGATGATATCTGTATGTTTGTAGTAACATTAAAGTTACGGGAATTTGTAGAGCCTTCAAAACGGGCCTAGAAAGTTAAAGAAATTTGGAAAGGTAAATGACAGTGAGATTCAAATTTTTGAGACTTTAACAAAAGATGATCGTTCAAGTTTGCTCAAATGACTCCATCAAAGAAATTTAGAATCGACACAGGTCGATCAATTGCCCTTTCAGCGTTCATTGATATAGAGAAATTGAGGCAAAGCAATTTCTAGTCTGTTAATTCTCTAGCAGCTAGTGTTGGAAGTGTGAGAAATATTGAGAGAATCATTCCTGTTTGTGATAAATGCAATAAAAGACATTTTGGTGAGTGTCGGTCAAATTCGAGAGCTTGTTTCCGTTATGGGTCTACTGACCATTTCCTTCGTGATTGTTCGAAGAAGCAAAATGATTTCAAAAATTAATCAAACAAGCCTGAAGCAACTTTTCAGAGAGGTAGATGATCAGGAAACACCAGTAACACTACTCCTGGATGAGGGAAGAATATCGAGATGATGAATGGTGTGAAGCGAGAACACCAGCTAGAGCCTATGTAATTAAAGCTCACAAGGAAGCTATTGCCTCAGACGTTATTGCGGGTACTTTTTCTCTCTTTGATATTAATGTATATGCATTGATTGATCCTAGATCAACTCACTCGTATATATGCAATGCATTAGTAGACAAAAGAAATTACCTGTTCAAAGTAACGAATCCCCTGGGTCAGTGTGTTTTTGTTAATCAAATGTGTAGATTGTGTCCACTAAAAATTAGGGGTTATGATTTTCTCTCTAGTTTGATGTTGTTACCTTTTTATGATTTTGATATCATTTTGGGGATGGACTAGTTGTCTAAGCATGATGCAATAGTGACTTGCCGAAGGAAGCAAGTTAGTTTGAAGCATCCAGATGGTGTATTTGTTTGTGTTAAGGTAGAGGGGGTCGATTTTATTACAAATGTAATTTCAACATTGACAACTTAGAAATTGATTAAAAGGGTTGTGAAGCTTATTTAGCCTATGTTCTTGATTCAAAAATGAATGACACGAAAATCTAACAAGTGCCAGTAGTCAAGGAGTATGCTGATGGTTTTCCTAAAAAACTACCTGGGTTGCCACCAACACGAGAAGTAGAATTTGTGATCGAACTTGTGCCTAGAATAGCTCCAATTTTGATAACGTCGTACAGGATGGCCCTTACAGAGTTGAAAGAGTTGAAAGTGGAGTTGTAAGAGTTGTTAGATTGTAGATTTATTCGACTGAGCGTATCACCTTGGGGCACTCCAGTTTTGTTTGTGAAGAAGAAAGATGGATCACTGAGACTATGTATAGATTATCGACAGCTGAATAGAGCTACCATCAAGAATAAATACCCGTTACCTCGTATTGATGATTTGTTCGATCAATTAAAATGATTTACAGCGTTTCTAAAGATCGACTTGAGATCCGAATATTATCAGCTACGAGTAAAAAGCAAGACGTACTGAAAACTGCATTTAGAACTAGATATGGTCAATAAGAATTTCTGGTAATTCCATTTGGTTTAACCAATGCTCATGCAGCATTCATGGATTTGATGAATCGGGTGTTGCAGCCATATTTAGGTCGATTAGTTGTGGTATTTATTGACGATATTCTGATGTATTCATTGAGCGAGTCGGATCATGCTAACATTTAAGAGTTGTAATGCAAACTTTGTGGGAGAAACAACTATATACGAAATTTGGTAAATCTGAATTGTGGCTGCGAGAAATAGATTTCCTGGGACATATTATTTCTGCAGATGGAATCAGGGTTGATCTGAATATAAAATCTGCGATTGTCAAATTGAAATCCCAAAGAACATTTCTGAAGTTCGAAGTTTCTTGGGATTAGCTAGATACTATCAGCGATTCGTTAAAAATTTCTCGATCATTGCTTCAGCTATGACCAGGTTATTACAGAAAAATGTCGAATTTGCTTGGTTTGATAAATGTCAACAAAGTTTTTGATCAATTGAAAAGCATGTTAACAGAAGCTCCAGTATTAACTTAGACTAAATCTAGAACGACATATGTTGTTTATAGTGATGCCTCTCTCAATGCTCTAGGTTATGTGTTAATGTAATCAGGGAAACTAGTAGCTTATGCTTCTCGATAGTTAAAGTCGCATGAAATAAATTATCCCACCCATAATCTTGAGCTTGTTGCGATGTCTTTGCTTTGAAGATATGGATGCATTATTTATACGATGAGAAATGTCACGTGTATACTGATCACAAAAGCTTAAATACTTAATGACCTAGAAAGAGTTGAATTTGAGGCAGTGACGTTGGTTAGAACTACTAAACGATTATGATTTGGTAATTAATTACCATCCAGGAAGGGTAATGTGGTTGCAGATGCACTTAGTAGAAAGTCGTCATTGTTTGTAGTTCCAGCATTGAATACTCATTTAGGTTAAATACCGAGTGGTACTATACTGATGCACGAATTAAAGACTAGTAACCCTTATTTATTTAAAGAATTCGATTGTATAGTAATGTTTTGTAACCCTAATCTGATGATAGATACGAGTTAGGGTTATTACGTTTAGTGGTATCAGAGCTACGATTTAGTCAATCCTAGGACTAACGTAGTAGAATAGAGTTAGTATATATATGTCACATATACCCTGTGCTAGTGTAATGCTTTTGATCCATTCTAATATTGTATTTTCTTATTGATTCAAGATGTCAGCTGAATCGAACAGGGCTGTAGTGAACGAAGTTAAAAGTAATGTTCAAGCTTCGAATCCTGAAGCAAGTAATAGTGCGTCAATTCCACAGTCTTTTGGTGATGAAATGAAAAATGTATTCCTCAGACTGATAAATTAGTGGTTCACTGAATTCAAGCAAGCAAATCTTGCAACTTCGCCACCTTTACCTCCTAATGTGCCTCCTCGGGACCCCTGGGTCCTCAAAATCTTGTACCGATGATGATTATCGCGTATCAGTTGATAAAGTTTAGAAATGTGGAACGGAGGAATTCAGAGGCAAGGTGAATGATGATCCTACAAAAGTCGAGTATTGGATAATGAATACAAAGAGAGTCTTCGCGGAGTTAATGTGCACTTCTAAAGATTGTTTGAGATGCGCTGTGTCGCTATTAAAAGATGAAGCATATTTATGGTGGGACACTTTGAGCATGATGACATTGAGTGATTGTATAAATTGAGATTTCTTTCAGACTGAATTCAAGAAGAAGTATGTTAGCCGATTATTTATTGACAAGAAAAAGAAAGAATTTCTCGAGTTAAAGTAAGGAAATCAGACTGTAGCTGAGTATGAACGTGAATTTGTGTAGTTAAGTGTAAACTAAAAATTATATAGGACTTTTCTTATATAATTCATCACCTTTTAGTTTTCATGCATAAAATGGCTTATTTTATATTAATTTGAGCATATTATATTTTTAAGCTATAAAGTGGGCCATGCATGATTAAATTAAATAATAAAATATAAAGTTATATTTAATAATTCATTTTAAATATGTCATTAATAAATTAGGTTTTCTTTTAATTGCAAAACTGTCCAAATTGAGGACCAAGTCAACCCAATTTTCGGTTGCACATGGCTGAACATAAATCAATTTTTGGTTTAATTATATAAGGTCCTTGAAGAGTTAAAGAAATTAGAGATTTTCCCCAAGATTTGTTGGTGACCGAGTCTTAGTCCTGAGTTGTGGTGGCACTCAAATTGACCAAGAATCAAGCACAATCAGCCACATTTCCTCAATTCATGGCCGGCCACCCTTGGAAGAAGTTTCAAAAGATGGACACTCCTATTTTTAGCAAACTAGCTCCCTTGCCTCACCTATAAATAAGAGCTCATTTCTCACTTTTTCAATCATCCCTCATCCCTCACTCATTCATCATTCTCTCTTCTCTCAACTCTCTTAGTTATCTTTCCCCCTCACGCCTATCATCATCCTTGCATAAGGATTTTTAGCAAATTAGCCTCTTAAAGAATCCTTGGTCAGCCACCTTGGAGAGCCATCAGCAAATGAGCAAAGTGAAGGAACGAAGGAGCCTCGTCAGTCAGAGTCTTGGGTGACAACCACTCTGAATTGGGTTTAATTTTCCTTTTCTTTAATTTAATATAAAGATATTTGCTATGTGTTCTTTGTTCTTGTTTACAACAATGATAGCTTAATTTTATTTAAGCTAGGATGATTATTTTGATTAAATAATATTTATTTGATTCATGCTTATAATGTTTGTGCCTCAATCGATCATGTTTTCAATTAAAATCAAGTTTGTATTTTGTTCATACGTAATTGAAATACACCTGAATTAGCTGAGTGATCCTGACCAGACGACGGCTAATGGACACATAATAGAAATGTGCATGCTCAATTTAGATCCTGACCCGATTAAATTGTAGGTTGCATAACAACTCTGACCAAGCTTTGTTATCTGCATAGTTTTTAGGTTTGTGTGATTAAATTGTTTCAAACCTGACACGTCCCTGTTACTTCACACGAATGCTAAGAAACCCTTAGTAAATAAGGATCAGTAAAATGCGTATTTACTAAGTAAAGGATTTCAAAAGGACCTAATGTGGTTTCCAAACTCATGAAAGATCGAGTTGCCATGGAATGTTTTTCCGAGTGTTATTAAGCATGTTGATAATAATTGAGTTTAATTAAAGTAATTGTCCTAGTTTATTTATGTTATAATTGTTGCAAATTGTGTTTAATTTTACTAAAATCTATTTCATCCATATAGTTTGCATACTTAGGATAATTTGCATTAGGGATCATTGCATTTAGTTCAATATATTTTAATCACCACTTCTCAACATATTGTGTTTTTATTTACCAAATTGTTAATATAATTTTACAAATTAAGTGACTTAGCACAAG
The DNA here is from genome assembly GCA_008044935.1 of Gossypium turneri. NCBI lineage: Eukaryota > Viridiplantae > Streptophyta > Magnoliopsida > Malvales > Malvaceae > Gossypium > Gossypium turneri. The sequence continues at coordinate 23,494,544 of CP032580.1, forward strand.
TACAATCCCTATGGAGATGATAACTCGATACTTACTTATTACTTGATAACGACTGTGTACACTTGCACAAACCTACGCATTACATTAAGCAAGTATGCTCGTAATATCATATTAAATGAGGTGGAAATGTGTATTAGATTTGAAGACAGGTTGAATGATGATATCTGTATGTTTGTAGTAACATTAAAGTTACGGGAATTTGTAGAGCCTTCAAAACGGGCCTAGAAAGTTAAAGAAATTTGGAAAGGTAAATGACAGTGAGATTCAAATTTTTGAGACTTTAACAAAAGATGATCGTTCAAGTTTGCTCAAATGACTCCATCAAAGAAATTTAGAATCGACACAGGTCGATCAATTGCCCTTTCAGCGTTCATTGATATAGAGAAATCGAGGCAAAGCAATTTCTAGTCTGTTAATTCTCTAGCAGCTAGTGTTGGAAGTGTGAGAAATATTGAGAGAATCATTCCTGTTTGTGATAAATGCAATAAAAGACATTTTGGTGAGTGTCGGTCAAATTCGAGAGCTTGTTTCCGTTATGGGTCTACTGACCATTTCCTTCGTGATTGTTCGAAGAAGCAAAATGATTTCAAAAATTAATCAAACAAGCCTGAAGCAACTTTTCAGAGAGGTAGATGATCAGGAAACACCAGTAACACTACTCCTGGATGAGGGAAGAATATCGAGATGATGAATGGTGTGAAGCGAGAACACCAGCTAGAGCCTATGTAATTAAAGCTCACAAGGAAGCTATTGCCTCAGACGTTATTGCGGGTACTTTTTCTCTCTTTGATATTAATGTATATGCATTGATTGATCCTAGATCAACTCACTCGTATATATGCAATGCATTAGTAGACAAAAAGAAATTACCTGTTCAAAGTAACGAATCCCCTGGGTCAGTGTGTTTTTGTTAATCAAATGTGTAGATTGTGTCCACTAAAAATTAGGGGTTATGATTTTCTCTCTAGTTTGATGTTGTTACCTTTTTATGATTTTGATATCATTTTGGGGATGGACTAGTTGTCTAAGCATGATGCAATAGTGACTTGCCGAAGGAAGCAAGTTAGTTTGAAGCATCCAGATGGTGTATTTGTTTGTGTTAAGGTAGAGGGGGTCGATTTTATTACAAATGTAATTTCAACATTGACAACTTAGAAATTGATTAAAAGGGTTGTGAAGCTTATTTAGCCTATGTTCTTGATTCAAAAATGAATGACACGAAAATCTAACAAGTGCCAGTAGTCAAGGAGTATGCTGATGGTTTTCCTAAAAAACTACCTGGGTTGCCACCAACACGAGAAGTAGAATTTGTGATCGAACTTGTGCCTAGAATAGCTCCAATTTTGATAACGTCGTACAGGATGGCCCTTACAGAGTTGAAAGAGTTGAAAGTGGAGTTGTAAGAGTTGTTAGATTGTAGATTTATTCGACTGAGCGTATCACCTTGGGGCACTCCAGTTTTGTTTGTGAAGAAGAAAGATGGATCACTGAGACTATGTATAGATTATCGACAGCTGAATAGAGCTACCATCAAGAATAAATACCCGTTACCTCGTATTGATGATTTGTTCGATCAATTAAAATGATTTACAGCGTTTCTAAAGATCGACTTGAGATCCGAATATTATCAGCTACGAGTTAAAAAGCAAGACGTACTGAAAACTGCATTTAGAACTAGATATGGTCAATAAGAATTTCTGGTAATTCCATTTGGTTTAACCAATGCTCATGCAGCATTCATGGATTTGATGAATCGGGTGTTGCAGCCATATTTAGGTCGATTAGTTGTGGTATTTATTGACGATATTCTGATGTATTCATTGAGCGAGTCGGATCATGCTAACATTTAAGAGTTGTAATGCAAACTTTGTGGGAGAAACAACTATATACGAAATTTGGTAAATCTGAATTGTGGCTGCGAGAAATAGATTTCCTGGGACATATTATTTCTGCAGATGGAATCAGGGTTGATCTGAATATAATATCTGCGATTGTCAAATTGAAATCCCAAAGAACATTTCTGAAGTTCGAAGTTTCTTGGGATTAGCTAGATACTATCAGCGATTCGTTAAAAATTTCTCGATCATTGCTTCAGCTATGACCAGGTTATTACAGAAAAATGTCGAATTTGCTTGGTTTGATAAATGTCAACAAAGTTTTTGATCAATTGAAAAGCATGTTAACAGAAGCTCCAGTATTAACTTAGACTAAATCTAGAACGACATATGTTGTTTATAGTGATGCCTCTCTCAATGCTCTAGGTTATGTGTTAATGTAATCAGGGAAACTAGTAGCTTATGCTTCTCGATAGTTAAAGTCGCATGAAATAAATTATCCCACCCATAATCTTGAGCTTGTTGCGATGTCTTTGCTTTGAAGATATGGATGCATTATTTATACGATGAGAAATGTCACGTGTATACTGATCACAAAAGCTTAAATACTTAATGACCTAGAAAGAGTTGAATTTGAGGCAGTGACGTTGGTTAGAACTACTAAAAGATTATGATTTGGTAATTAATTACCATCCAGGAAAGGGTAATGTGGTTGCAGATGCACTTAGTAGAAAGTCGTCATTGTTTGTAGTTCCAGCATTGAATACTCATTTAGGTTTAAATACCGATGGTACTATACTGGCAGAATTAAAGACTAAACCCTTATTTCTATAAAGAATTCGAGAATTACAAAATGATGATCTAAAGTTGATAATGGAATGAAGCTTGGTTTGGGATAATTTGACTATCGGATACAATATTGATGATGATGGTATATTGTGTTACCGTAATAGAATTTATGTACCGAATAGTTCAAATTTGAAACATGATATTCTATCCAATGCTCACAGTAGTATATATTCCATTCATTTGGGTAGCACGAAGATTTATTGCGATTTGAAACAGATGTATTGGTGGCAGGGTATGAAATGTGAGATTTGTGAGTTCGTAGCCAAATGTTTTATTTGTAAGAAGGTAAAATTGGAGCATCAAGTGCCGTCGAAATTGCTACAACCTGTTATTATTCTTGAGTGGAAGTGGAAACGAATCACGATGGATTTCGTATCTAGTTTGCCCGTAACTCCAAAAAAGAAAGACTCAACCTAGATGATTGTAGACAGATTGACTAAGCCAACCCATTTTATTCCAATTATAACGGATTACTCATTTGAGAGGTTAGGGGAATTGTATGTGTCAGAGATTGTAAGGTTACACAGAATTTCGACATCTATTATTTCTGATCATGATCCATGGTTTACATCAAGATTTTGGAGTAAACTTCACGAGGCTTTGGCCACTAAGCACAACTTCAATACTGTGTTTCATCCTCAGACGGATGGACAATTAGAACGAGTAATACAAATTTTGGAAGATATGTTACGATGCTGTACACTTGAATTTGGGGGTAACTGGGAAAAATATTTACCGTTAGCTGAGTTAGGTTATAATAATAGTTATCAGTCGCGTATAAAAATGGCACCGTTTGAAGCTTTATATGGAAGAAACTGTAAAACACCGTTGTACTGGTCCGAGCTGTGTGAAACCAAAATGGTAGGGGTTAATTTGATTCAAGAAACTGAAGAAAAGGTTCGAATTATTCAAAATAGTTTGAAAGCTGCATTTGATCGTTAGAAATCATATGCTGATTTGAAAAGAAAAGATATTGAGTTTACTATTGGCGATTGAGTGTTTTTAAAAGTTTCACCGTGGAAAAAGTGCTACGTTTTGGTAGGAAGGGAAAGCTGAGCCCAAGATTTATCGGATCGTATGAGATTAATTAAAGAGTCAACCTTGTAGCTTATAGACTAGAATTGCCTCCTGAATTAGAGAAAATTCATAAAGTGTTTCACTTCTTAATGCTAAGATGGTACAGATCTGACCCATCACACATGATTTCTCATAGTGAAGTTCAATTATAGCCAGACTTGACGTATTCTGAAGATTCGGTGAAAATTTTAGCTCAAGAAGTCAAAGAACTTCAGAATAAATGACTACCACTGGTGAAAATTTCGTGGCATCTGCACGGTGCTGAAGAGGCTACCTGGGAAACTGAGGAATCAATGAAATTACAATATCCGAATCTATTTTAAGCTAACAATTTCGAGGAAAGAATTTCCTAAGGGGGGAGAGTTGTAACAACTCGTTTTTTAGTGGTGACAGAATAGTGGTTTTGGGACAACAAATTTCCATTGTGTTGGCTCGAAAATTTTATTTATAGAATATTTATGAGGCCATTAGAATTGTATTAATTTTTGGTTAAAAAATTTTATCGTTTGGATAGCTAATTAAAGAAAAAGGACTAATTGTAAAAGGTTCAAAACTTAGTAATTATTGCATTTAGGTGATTAAATTGTTTAATTACTAAATGAGTAAGGACCAATGTAGAAAATAGCCCCTAGTCATTAAGTTTGACGACATTAAGAAGGAAAGTGATAAAAAAATAATGTTTAATTAATGGGAAAGTTGTAAATAAAGTAAGACTAAGTGAAAACAAATTGAAAAGATGAGACTTCTTCTTTATTTTCTTGCCAAAAAACACCATTAGCGAAACTAGGAGAGCTTCAGTCATCTCTTTGCTTGCATGCTATGGAAATTGACCTGTTTTCTTGTAATTTTTATGTTTTTGAGATCGTTGAAACTAGGTCCAACTAGCCCATACCTCCATTTTTGAAATTGTTAAAATTTTCAAAATTTGCTATTGATGAATCTTGAATGTTCTTGGTGATTAATATGTTTTTGGAGCTTTGATTGGGATATTTAGTTGTTTTGTGAAGTGATTTTTGTTAGATTTTGATTTAAGGATTAAATTGTTCAAATGTCAAATTTTCAAGATTTAGTAGCGAATTTGGTATATAATAGGGACTTTTTAAGAGCTTAGAAAATTCAATTGTAAATTGGTTCTTAGAAAATGGTCAAATTTGATGAATATCAGGTTAGAGGACTAAATTGCAAAAGTTATAAAAGTTTAGGGAAAATGTGTAATTAATAAAAAGTTAAGGGTCGTATGCATTGAATGGAATGTGGAATATGTATGAAATTAATGTGTTGTATTTAACTATTATATAGATCAAAATTTGGATAAAAAAGATAATAACCAAGGAAAAGGGAAAACATCAGACAAGCCCCTACGTGTAGTTCAGAGTTGAATATTAGGTAAGTTCATAGTGTTTTTAATACGTAAATGAATTTCTATTTGTAATTTTATGTTATAGTTCCTTAGTTAAAGGTCGATAATTAATTATTGAATGTTTGTACATACGTGCCCCTATTTGTACTTGGATACCTCTGAACGCATTTACTCGTGTTATTTATACTCTAGTAACCTTGAAATTTAATAATGTATGAATTGTATCTAATTGTGTTAGATTGAATGTAATACTATGATCTTACTAAGTTATGTAAACTTTCCAATTCTTGTGGATAGTTTTGTAGAGTTCTATTGCTAACACTTTGGAAGGATCAATCAACCGGCTCACACTATCCATAGAAGGTGGTAGTTATTATGTCTCTTAGGGTAGTGGCATGTATATGTGGCTAAATAGGTTGTTTGGTACAATTTGATGCTTTACTAAACTATGTTAGTAGGTATTTTTTCATGCTTGTAAATAGGTTTCTTTTGGTATAATTAGAATGGTATGAAAGTGAAGACTTGTGGTATGTTTTGGTATATGATTGAATTAAGTTACTATGCAAGCAAAGGATCAATGTTGATATGGTTTAGTTGTTGATGTTTTTATATAATTGTGGTGTCTATGAATGAAGCATTGAATGGTTGATTTTAGGACATTAAAATGGTTGGTTTGTGTAGTAGTGAATGATGTTTACTGTAACACCTATAACCCGTATTTGTCGCTAGAATAGGGTTACAGAGCATTACCATACAAACTGAACATTTAAAACATACATTTCATAGATTGACGTAAACATCATATAAATCATTCATTCACATACGAATTGTCCTTAAATTGAGCCCTTGTGGCCCAAGAAATTGGACTATAGAGGTCACACGGTCGTGTGCCTTACACTGCTGAAGGACACGCCCTTGTCTCAGGCTATGTAATAATCAAAATAAGGACACACGGCCATGTCCCAACTCGTGTCCTGACCCATGTAGCTCTTTGGGTAGGTCACACGCCCGTGTGCCAGGCTGTGTAACTCTCGAAATAGTCCCACACCCCATGTGTCAGGCCTTGTGTTAGGCCGTGTAACAACCTAACTTGTATGCAATAAAACCTACAAGGACACAAAATCATTTCATCACACCGTGTGCCACACACGGCTGAGTCACACACTCTTGTCTCAGGGCGTGTGGACATGATTTTGGCCAAAATCAAGCCACTTCCAACATCAACTCATGCAACCACCTAAAGGCCTTTAATACACATAATCAAAGAATCAAAACATGACCAAAACCTACATGAATTAACTAATTCAATAGTTCAAAATTAATCAACCAATATGCCATACAAGGCACCTCAACTGCATTTAACCATAACTTACCTAAACATGCATATTATACCACTTTTCATTCATCAACTACAACAACCAATGCCTTTCAAAACATACCATAATCTTACTATATCCAAACATGCAACATGAAATAGCACAATGACACAAACCATTAATGTTACTACTAAACCATTCTCATCCAAAAGTGACCATAGGTACCTTCTAAAACAAGCATTATAGCCTATTATGCATATATGTTACCAAAACACAAAAACATTTAGTTATTTTATACATATTCATCAAACACTACTTTCAAACATCCTAAATACATTTCAAACATAAATTCAACTACCTATGTTTATACATGCCACTACCCTAGGAGATACAAAAATTACCAATACCAATGGATAGTGTGAGCTGAAGATTTGATCCGTCCAAAATGTTAGCAACAATGATCTACAAAACAATTCCCAAGAACAAATAAGTTTATAAAACTTAATAAGAATGTATCATATCATTTAATCTAAGAATAAATTGAATACGATTCATATATTATTCAGTTCAGAATTACCGAAGTCTAAACAGGGTACAAAAGTACATCCAGGGGTACTAAAGTACAAACAGGGGCACGCATGTACAATTTAGGGGTATCAAAGTACAAATAGGGGCACATATGTGCAACTCAACAATATTCTTCCAAATACAAAATAATTAAAGCATCATAATATAAATACACAAATAGAAATTTGTTTACATATTAAAAGACTACAAACTTATCTCAATGACTAAGGCATAAAACGAAGTCGAACTAGTCCGAGGCTTTAGCTTTTCCCCGATCTAAATCCGTACGCGGTCTATCTTAATCTAAATAGACAGATTCAATCAATTTAATAACTCTATTATTCAATTCAGTCAATATTTCATATTTTACGAAATTGCTATTTTGTTCCAAACATTTTAACTTTTTACAATTTAGTCCTTAAATTCATAAATTGAAATTTAAACACTTTAATCCTCTTCTCATGCTAGCCAAATTCTCTAAGGACCTAAATCCATCCATGTAAATCATCAATTCACAAATTTACCATGAAATTTTACCATTTTTACAAATAAGTCCCTAAATACAATTTCCATAAAAAATCACTTTACAAAACTTGTTTATTTATCAACAAGGACTCATAATCTACCATTAAACCTAAATAATCACATAAGAGCATTCATGGAATAACCCTAATTCTTTAACAATTTTACAAATAAATCCCCGGGCTAGCTAGATTAAGCTACAACAACTGCAAAAACATAGAAATAATTAAAAACGGAGTTAAAATTCATACCATGCAATCACAAGAGCTCAACTGAATTTTCAAGCTTCAAATATGGGGCTTTCTAAACCTATTTTCAGTGGCGAAACATGGGCGATGGACTGTAGTGTTAGAGTATGCCCAAAGATCAATCATGAGATGGTTGTAATAACATACTTGATTTATCATGTTTATTAATATAAGGCGTTACCATTATTATTTCAGTTTCTTTTCTGTGTGTATAAATAAATTGTTTTATAATAATGTCCTGAGAATAATATGATTATTCTTAAAAGGTCTTTAGTCAAGTATTAATGTTGGATAGGATGCCAATAATGCATTAAGACTAACATGTAGCTGATTGATGATAAAGAGATGTCATTGATATGGAATGTCAAAATCGATGCATGAATATGTGTGTTAGAGAACAACATATTGGACTGACCCGTTATGAGTATGGTTATTGGATTATTATGTAATTGTCACAACATTACTCATAGTGATTAATATGTATATGATCCTCAAACTTGAGATCATCATAATCCCAACATCGTGAGTTGTATATTTTGATACAGTCAAACGTACATTGTAACTGGTTGTTCTATAAAGGCTGATGTTGGATATACCACGATCTATGTAGAGGGATATGGTTGATCGAGATAGGATAAGCCCCTCCTACATAATGGGAGTAATATCTTAGGCCACTTGATTGAGTGAGACTAGAAATGCATGGCCATGCTCAAATAAGTTGATATGAGATGTCATACTTATTTGTATATCATAGTCTGCTTAAGATATCAAGGAACATGGGATGGACTATGCAAGTGTGACTATTCCATGACTTGTGTCCAATCCAGAGATAAAGGACTTAAGGATTATTGCAAAAAGGTTAATCATAAAAAAGGTTATGTCGAATCATGATTTCTTGTGACTTAGGTAGCAATGATGCATTGCTAGATGCCACTCATTGTTTGTAACATTGGAATCATTCTAGTATTACTGCTAACATTACAAGAACCTACAGGGTCACACCCTATAGTTGAAATGAACAGAATAAAACATAGTTGGTATTGTGTTTGGTTGTCGCTTGAATTAAATTAATTATAGAATTAATTTAATAGGGTAATCAAATATTGAACACATTATGTACAAGGTTGTTGTACGCATAATGAGAACATGAATTTGGTTAGTATATAAATTTAAATAAATATATGGTTTACTGAAGTTATATTATAATTAATGTAATTATAATTTTCGGTTTAAAATATTATTATATTTATTTAATTTCTAGAAACCCTAAAAAAAAGATATATAAGAATCCCGTTTTTTCTTTGCTTAGGGTCTAACAGCCGTCAAAGAAAATTCTTTTCAAAACTATTTTGGGGATTTCTTTCGTTCATAATTAACTGGGTGGATTACGTAGAGGCTGGGGTCACGATAGATTGTGGCTTGGTTCGATAGTAGATCAGACTACTCGTTGCTGAGGTGCTGCTGTCTACTCAGAATAAACATTCGGTAATTTCGTAACCTTTATCACCCCGATTCGTTCCTCACACATGGATCCATGGTTAGGATTGTCAAATTTTTAATTTTTCTCGCTGCGCCGTAGGGGTGCCGGCGATCCAACATGTAGAGGCCTCCATGAGCTTTTTTATGGGCTTAAGCCGTAATAGGCTACGTTGGGCCGAAATGGGCCATGTGGACTCAAAGGGCTTGTGGGCCCCACACAAATGAAATCCATGAATTGTGGGAAATACTGGACTGGGCAATATAGATCCCATAGCCGTGGTAAATTTTGGGCTGAACGGGCCGCACGAACATGTGGGCCCACTTGGGCTGAGTAATGGGCCTTAGGCCTGTTTACATTATTTGACCATTTAGCTTACCTAAGTCACTCGAGGCGACTACGACCTTTTGTGAGGTCAATAAATGACTGAAATACCCCCATAGGATAAAATAACTGTTATACCCTTAGGAGATGAAATGACCGATATGGCCATATGTATAACTAATTTGCTCTATGATATGTATGACTGATTGAGTATGACATTCTGCATCACGTATAATTTATGACATGACATACCGCATGGAGTTGGGATACTGTTATGGAGTAAGTATACTATTACTGGCAGCTTTGCTGTGATACTGTTACTAGTAGCTTTACTGTGATACTATTACTGGCAGCTTTGCTGCGATATTGGTGTGTTGGCTGGGTGGCTCGATTTTATCCTCACATGGTGTATAGGTGGTACGGAGAGGTGTATTGCCTAGATTGGGATGGGTTGCATTATTGCACTGTACTGATATTGTACTGGGCTAAGGCCCACACTGTACTGTTACTAAATAGGGCTCAGGCCCAGACTGTCACTGCTTGTTGTATACTGATTGACTGATAGGGGATTATACACTGAGTTTTGTAAACTCACTCTTTTATTTTAACAGTGCAAGTAATCCTCAGTCTTACGTGATTTGGTGCTGCGAGGGACTCAGAGGTGGCCACACAACTACAGCTGTTCTACACTTGCTTTAATTTAAATTTAATGTTTATGTTGGGTTTTGTTTTTGTAATAAGGCCTTTAAGTTTGGTGAATTTTTTTATTGGCTTTTTCTTACTTATTTTAATCTGCTAGTTTAGGAGAAGACAGATTTTCAAAATAATTACTGTTTTCCAAGACACGAGACCTAAACAATAGGGTTTCAAATGCTTCCGCGATTTTAGATCAACTTACTATAACAAAAGCAAGACAGCAAGGTAAATGTTTTGGCTAGATGATTTGTTAAATAATAATTAAGAGGTTTTTAAACTTAGAAATGAATATTTTCCAACAAGACCAATTTTCGAAAGACACTTTAATGTGACACGTCAGATTCGACCATAACGTCTAGGCCAGGTTTAGGGTGTTACATAATCAGATTATAGTAGCGTAAGAAGATTAACACAAAACAACATTCCCATGCCCATACGGTACATTTGCTTTTAGATGCATGCCATTTGATTTATGTAATGCACCTGCTACATTTCAAAGATGTATGATGTCTATTTTTACTAACATGGTTGAGAAGTATTTGGAAGTGTTTATAGATGATTTATCAATTTTTGGAGACACTTATGATGATTGCTTATCCAATCTAGCTAGGGTACTAAGGTAGTGTGAAGAAACAAACCTCGTACTTAACTAGGAAAAGTGTCATTTCATGGTACAAGAAGGTATTGTTCTAAGGCATCGAATAACAAGACATGAAATTGAGGTAGAGAAAGCAAATGTAGATGTTATTGAGAAACTCCCACCTCCAACATCTGTAAAAGGGTACTAAGAGCTTTTTGGGTCATTACAATTTCTATCGGAGATTTATCAAGGACTTCTCCAAAATTGCTAAACCCTTATGCAAATTATTGGAGAAGGCACGATATTCAAATTTGATGAGGAGTATTTAATATTTTAATGATTTGAAGAGTCGGTTAGTTTTGGCACCAATCATCATCACACCAGACTGGGCTTTGCCATTTGAATTGATGTGTGACGGAAGTGACTTCACAATAGGAGCCATGATGGGCCAGGGAAGGAACAAAGTTTTTCATCTCATCTATTATGCAAGTCGAACTCTGATGGGAGCTCAATTGAATTATACGATAACATAGAAAGAGTTACTTGCTGTTGTGTTTGCTTTTGACAAGTTTCGATCTTATCTTATAGGTACCAAAGTGACGGTCTATACAGATCATTCAGCAATTAAGTATTTACTTTCCAAGAAATAAACTAAACTGTGGTTGATCTGATGGGTACTTCTACTCCAAGAATTTGATCTAGAAATTCAAGATCGAAAGGGAGTAGAAAACCAAGTAACAGACCACATGTCTAGATTGGATCCGCGAGAAGGGACTTCTCCAATTATACCCATTCAAGAGACATTCCCAGATGAACACATACTTAAGGTAAATCATATCCATAATACCCCTTAGTTTGCTAATTTTGCTAACTATCTAGATTGTGGTTTGATGCCTTTTGATAAATCATATCAAAAAAAGAAAAAGTTTCTTCAGATGTGAAGTACTATTTCTAGGAAGAACCATACTTGCTCAGAAAGTGTGCACATCAAATTATTAGGAGATGCGTGGTAGAAGATGAAGTACATGAGATTTTATATCATTATCACACAACTCTGAGTGGGGGACGCTTCGGAGGTACACGTACTACGGCCAAAGTATTGCAAGTTGGATTCTTTTGGCTAATGTTATTCAAAGACACATATGCTTACGTAAAGAGTTGTGATCGATGCCAAAGGGTTGGAAACGTCACCAACAGAAATAAGATGCCCTGAATAAACATCATTGAGGTAGACTTATTCAATGTTTGGGGTATTGACTTCCTTGGTCCTTTCCCTCTGTCTTTTTGTCACAAGTATATAATTGTAGCAGTAGACTACGTGTCTAAGTGGGTTGGGCCGAGACATATCCGACGAACGATGCCAAGGTTGTGATAAAGTTTTTGTAGAAACATGTGTTCACAAGGTTTGGAACTCCTAGGGCTATAATTAGTGGTGAGGGGTCCCATTTTGTGAACAAATGGTTGAAATGGTTACTTGATAGGCATGAAGTGAAGCACAAGGTTCTCACAGCTTACCATCCGTAGAAGAACGAACTAGCTGAATTGGTGAACAAAGATATAAAAGGCATACTCGAGAAGGTAGTTTGTCCAAACCGATGAGATTGGTCCGAAAGACTGGATGATGCTTTATGGGCATATAGGACAGAATACAAAACAACTTTAGGGATTTCACCCTATATGTTGTTTTTTGGGAAAGCTTGTCATTTGCCATTGGAGTTAGAACACAAAGCTTACTGGGCTCTCCAACAACTTAACTTGGATCTTAATCTTGCTAAAGAGAAATGGATGCTTCAACTCAATGAGTTAGAAGAGTTCTGAATGTTATCATACGAGAATGCCAAACTATTCAAGAAAAGACTGAAAAGATGGCATGACAAGCACATTTGAATTCAAGAATTTGAAGTAAGTCAGCAAGCCTTGTTATTCAATTCCAGATTAAGGTTCTTTCAGGGTAAATTAAAATCACGTTGGTCTGATCCATTTATGATTCACCAGGTTTTCCCATATTGAGTTGTTGAACTTCAAGGTAAAGGAGGTAATTTTCGAGTTAATGCTCAGAGCTTAAAACATTATTGAAGGGATAAAATTGAGCGAGATAAAGTCTCGTTCATTTTATCGGATACTTTTTCTCGTTTTCTTTAAAATAAATGATTTAAAGTATGTTTTTGGGATTAGTATGTTAAAACAAATTTTGTCTAGGAGATTGGAACTTAAGCGGGACCACTTGTGACCCCTCCAACTTTTCCTAGGAATTGACTTTAACATAATCTTTCGAGAAATTATTCCCTAAATTGGCAAAATAAATTTTTAGTTTTTCAAATAAAAGGGTAAATTTTGATCCTGGTTTTAATTGCAGCTCAATTTTCAAATTTTCTTTAAGTTTAGGTACTTAATTGAATTATTTGAAAAATGTGGTTGTTCTTTTTGTAAATATTGAAATTAGCTGCCTCTTTCTACAAATATTTTTAAAATAGATAAAATAAATGTTTAATCTTTATTTTTAATAAATAAGGATGATAATAACTAATATATAATTATAATTATTATAATATATATTAATTATTATCAACTTGGTATAGAATTAGAATTGGTTTAAATTTTATCATATTTTAGTTAAGAGTTTTTATTTCAATAAATAAAGTAATAGCAAATAATATTTTAATATACATTATATTAATTATTAATTGTTATGAACTTTATATGACATTAGGACTTAGAATATTTTATTGTTAATTTCTTCTAAGAATTATAATTGAATTCCTTCCTCACTTCACTATAAATTCTACCAACCTTCTCTACCATTCACATCACCTTAACCAATCATACCAACACCCACCATCGGCATACCAACACATGCCCAGTAGCCACAACGCGCATGCCTTTGCTATTTCCAGCTCCAGCTCACGCGCACCTGCCACTCACACCAGGCCTAACATGTTGCTCCCATGCACACGCTGTCACCACATCTACACTTTGCGCACCCTGCTGCTCGCTCACGCCTGCCCCTACTCTCGTCCTGCTTGCGCACAAGCCCTGCTCGCACCGTTGCTACCCCCGCACATTGTTGTAGTTCCTTTCTTCAAGTTGCACGCACCGTTGCAGAAATCAGACATCCCTTGTCACTATGCACCACACTTCCATCACATTTTAGCCATAATTCGACCACCCTTTTTCCATACACATTGCACCTCCTAGATTCACCAACCGGTCATCTTCTAACCATACCTCATTCGAAATGTTTTTTCTCCCAATTTGATTTTTATTATTAGATTCTTATTTTTCTTTACACAAAGCTGGCAAGAAATTTATTTCTATTAAATTTAAATTTAATTATTTATCCTTTCAAATTTCATGAATTGTTATATTTTTATGTTAATTAAAATTTCGAGAAAATATTTGTTTCCATCTTATGTTCAGGTTAATCATGCCTCGCAAAAGAACTCTTGCCTCTGTCCATGTTGAAGAACCATAAAATAAATTTCACTATGAAGAAGCTAAAGTGAGATACGACAACATCTTCAAAAATTAGCAAATGCTTCCAGAAAAGGCTTTACACTGAAAGAAAGAAACTATATCGATTTCATGGCGTGCAGTTGACAAATTGCTGAAGCTCGCAATTGGGAGATGTTTTGTGAGAAAAGAGCTAGTGTAGATGAAGAGTTAGTTTGTGAATTTTATGCAAATTTGTCCTCAAGCGAATTAACAAAAGTTTCTGTCCGAAGAATCAAGGTACCTGGAACCATAAAAATTTATGTGTTTTTACATGCTCTTTTTAACTTAAAATCATGCTATTTCGATTAATTTCTTGTCGAAAAATAAGTAAATATTAATAAATAATTAAATTATGTTAAAAATATGAACATGATAAATTTTAATTAATTTTATAGTTAATTTTGATTAATTTTGACTATTTTCGACAGATTCGCACAAAGGGCGAAAATTGGCTCGGCAGACAATACTTGAAGAATAAAATCGAGAAGTAATTTGAAGCGTCAAGGAAAATTTATTTCCAGCCTAAGATGGTCAAAAAATGTGTGTTAATTCATAATATAATTAATTTTAATTTATTCCCAATTTAATTTGGGCTAAAAATTATTATTAATTAATTATGGAAAAAAAAGGTCCAGTTGAACCGCATTGGTTGAACCATATCTAGTGAACCGAACCAGCCACCAATTGGGCTGCCCAGAACTGTCCATATGCTGACGCAAATCAGCATTTTAGCTGACTAAATAAGCTTGCAAAGAAGCCCTTGAAGAACTTTCAACCTTGCATTCAAACCCCTCCAAAAAATGTGGCTTTATGGATTTTCCCCAAGCTATTTTTAGCAAAGTTGAATCTCTCAACTTTGCCATGTGTGTGGCCAGCCAAGGGGGGTTTCTTTTGCTGATGGAATTTGCTATTTTTAGCAGCCACAATCAGCTATAAAAGCCACCCCTTGCTGATCATTCAACTCATCCCTCGCGCTCTCATTCTCTCTTCTCCTCTCTCACTTTCTCTCAACTTTTCCTTCCCATTTTCCCTTTTGTTCAAGTGCTGATTTCTTCTCTTGCGAAGGAGGTCCTCATCAGCCATTGTTGAGAAGTAATTAAATTATTCATAAGCCACCTTGATAGTTGAGGACAACAAAGAACGAAGAACGAAGAACAGAGAAATCAGTCAAGCCACGGAGAAACACTGGATTTGCTTCTTGTTCCCTATCTCTTTAAAATTCGTTGTTGTTTTGAAAAACATATTTATGAATATTTATGCTATTGAAATGATTATTTTAATCAATCTAGCTTGAATTTAATCCGTGTTGGGTTGATTATATTTTGCCTGCTTGAATTATTGAAATTGTGTTTGTGCTGTTATTGGCCTCGATAAGATGCTTGATTAAGTAAAATCATGCCTAAGTTATTATTGCAATATTAATTGTTAGATAAATAATGAATTAATTATTAAATCTTATTGAAATTGTAATTAATTGAAACAATACTTAATCAGTGCATGTTTGTTCTTCTAAGGTAGCTGAAGTGAATTTAGCATTGTATTTGGTGATACATATGCCTTGCATAACTTGCAAGATTATTGTGATTAAACTGCTTCAAGGTAGAAATACTCTGTTACCTCACTTGATCTTTTATATGCTTGTGAAGATTGATTAATCGCTTGGATTGACATTGAAAAATGTTCAAGAGATTGATTAATTTAATAAGTATGTGTAAGCAGTAGTTAGCAAATTACCGAGTTGCCGTGAATTTGTTCGTAGCAGTATAAACATAAGTTTAATAATTCTAAGTTAAAGGAATGTAATAAATCCAACACAATTATATCATCTTGATTAAACCTTATTTGAAATCGTGCATTAGAACCTTTTTATTTTAAAATTTTTTTACTTAGTTTTTAACGCTTAGTTTTTAATCATCTTTAAACCAAAATATTTTCCATCACCAAAGTGTTTTAAAATTAATTTCATAAATATTCCTTTTTACAGTCCCTGCGGGTACGATAACTCGAAATTTACTTGTCACTTTATTACTTGTTGCGATTGTGTACACTTGCACATTTTCGTCGCTCGAAGTTTTTGGCGCCGTTGTCGGGGACTGTTTTTTAAAACAACCATTATTTGTGAATCTGTTTTTAGATTTTGGTTTATTTATTTTCCTGTTTAAATCTTTACTTACTTAATCTTTCTGTGATTATTTCAGGTGTTTATGAGTATTGACCAGATTATCGACTTACTCCTTGTGGACCTTGAAATAGAACGAACCTTTTGACAGTGAAGAAGACAAACGAACCAAAGGACTGAAGAGATAAACTTTGAGAATATGAATCAAGGAAACAGAGCAAACCTTGCTCAGAATCCTATCCTTATTACTGATGATAGGGATAGAGCTTTACGACAGTATGCCGTGACAGTATTTAACGATCTTAATTCGGGTATTAGGAGACCCAAAATTAAGGCACAACAATTCAAGCTGAAGCCAGTCATGTTCCAGATGCTTCAGACTGTGGGCCAATTCAGTGGAATGCCTACTGAAGATCCTCATCTTCACTTAAGACTATTTATGGAGGTGAGCGATTCTTTCAAGTTAGCTGAAGTACCCGAAGATGCATTACAACTGAAGCTGTTCCCATATTCGCTAAGGGACAGAGCTTGTGCCTGGTTGAACTCATTGCCACCAAACTCTATTTCTACATGGCAAGAGCTAGCCGAGAGATTCCTCATGAAGTATTTCCCGCCGAGCAAGAATGCCAAGTTGAGGAATGAGATCACTGCCTTCCAACAAATGGATGATGAGTCCCTGTATGAGGCATGGGAAAGGTACAAAGAGTTATTATGAAAGTACCCTCATCATGGAATCCCACATTGTATTCAACTTGATACATTCTATAATGGTCTCAACGCTCACACGAGGATGGTAGTGAACGCCTCTGCTAATGGTGTTCTCCGTTCTAAGTCTTATAATGAGGCTTACGAAATTATTGAGAGGATTGCCAGCAACAATTATCAATGGCCAACCAATCGAGCAGCGTCAGAAAGACGAGTCGTTAGAATACATGAAGTGGACGCTCTCACTTCACTTGCATCTCAGGTATCTTCAATATCCTCAATGCTTAAGAATCTTACCACTAATGGGTCTAACAGTTTTGCAGCCCAACTACCTAGCCAATTTGAGAATATAGCCTGTGTGTATTGTGGGGAAGGACATTTGTTTGAAGAATGTCCATCAAACCCCGAATCTGTATATTACATGGGTAACCAAAACCAAAATCGAGGGACGTAAGGACTGCAATCCAACTTTTATAACTCATCGTGGCGAAATCACCTGAATTTTTCTTGGAGTAACCAAGGGGCTAGAACCAGTAACACTTACGCCTAACCTAGACCAACTCAGTTGCCTAGTTTCCCAAACAAGTTTAGAAACCAACCCAAGCAGAACCATCCAATAGCTTAGAGAATCTATTGAAGGCATACATGGCAAAAAATGCACCACTATAAGGAAGTTGGAGAATCAAGTGGGCCAGCTTGCTACTGAACTCAGGAACTGACCACAAGGTGCTCTACCTAGTGACACAAAGAATCTGAGAAATCTGGGAAAAGAACATTGTAAAGTGTTGACATTGAGGAGCGGACAGTAGAGCCCAATACTGTCGAAGTTGAAAAGGAGCCAGCTGAAGCTCAAGATTTAGTAGAAGTTCAACCAAGTGTTGAAATTCTAGTTTCACCAGAACCAAAATCTACAAAACCTGACAAAGTAACCTCAGGACCAACTAATTCTGATCAACTAACAATGTCGTTAGATGCAGAATTACTGCCAAAGATGAATCAACCAGAATCAATCCCAATAATGAAACCACCACCACCCTACCCTCAAAGACTTTAGAAACAGAAGTAGGAGATTCAATTCAAGAAGTTCCTTGACGTACTCAAGCAACTTCACATCAATATCTCGTTGGTTGAAGCAATTGAGAAAATGCCGAACTACGTCAAGTTCATAAAAGATATCTTGTCTAAGAAACGAAGTCTTAGATAATTTGAAACAGTAGCTCTGGCGAAGGAATGCAATGCATATCTTCAAGACAAACTACCCCTAAAATTGAAGGACCTGGTTGTTTTACCATACCATGCAACATTGGAGCAACATATTGTGGTAAGGCATTATGTGACTTAGGTGCAAGTATCAACTTGATACCTATGTCAATATTTAGGAAGTTGGGGATAGGAGAAGTTAAACCAACTACAGTTACGCTTCAACTAGCAGATCGATCCTTAGCACATCCAGAAGGAAAAATCGAGGACGTATTGCTACGTGTAGATAAGTTTATCTTTCCTGCTGACTTTGTAATTTTAGATTTTGAAGCAGACAAAGAAGTACCAATCATCCTAGGAAGGCCGTTCCTAGCAATTGGAAGGACCCTTATTGATGTGCAGAAGGGCGAGCTCACTATGCGTGTTCAGGATGATCAGGTAACATTTAACGTCTTTAAGTCTATGCGTTTTCCTGACACAATGGATGATTGCTCTGCAGTGTCTGACACAATAAATAAATTTACATTTTAGATGAATAGAATTTTAATTTTGAATTAAAATTTTTATCTTACAAGGATTATATTTTTGTAATTAAAAGTTTAAATTGAGTTCTTTTTCTTACAATTAGGGTTTAACTATCCAATATTAATTTTTTCATATATATCATGCTGGTATATTCTAAAATTTCAACCAACACTAAATACTAAATATATTAAACTGATGTAAAAAAAAGTGCATTATCAAAAAAAGTTAGAAACTAAAATTAACATGGATACAAATTCTTTTTATTTTTATTTTTATAAATGTAATAATTATGCCTAGTTCAACTATTAAAGATGATCATATGTGGTTGGGAGTTGGGAAGGTATCAAAATGGCAAAAATCTTTAATAGTCGTAAATTTTAGTATACTGTTTTCTATTGAAAGCCTTGCAAACATTATTACTCAACCAAAAATACGGTTGCAATTTCTTTTTCCCTTCAAATATAGTTTTTTAGTATTAATTGTTACATTAAAATATATAAATCATCAAATAATTAATATATATTTGATTTCACAATTTACTTAGACCGATCCTAAATCATTAAATGAAGATCGTTTTTAGATAATAATAATAATAATAATAATAATAATAATAATAATAATAATATATTTGAAGAATAAATCTCAAAATTATATATGAATTTTGGTTTAATATATAATTTATTTTAAACTTTGATTTGTGTATTTTATACATATTTGATTCGATCTAATTCTTACAAATTATTAACACAATTATTAATATATCATCATTTTATGTTTATATGTTGCATACATAAATAATTATATTTATTTAATATAAAAACAAGTTAATGTATTTATTTCTTCAAATGTGTATGATTAAATCACAATTAGAGTTTCATGTATACATTTGAACCACAATCAAAGTTCATGTGTATAATTGCACCAAATTAAAGTTTGTGTATCAAATTGCACATTAAATAAATCTTCATGTATAATTTTGAGATTTGCCCCTATTTGTTAATATAATATATATATATATATATATATATATATATATATATATATATATGAAAACATTAGTTTAGAGAAACTTTTGAATAAATGAGAATATCTTTTTTCTATCCATTTTTTCACTAATTTGACATTAAGAATGGAGTTGGCAAAATAAGTTTGAGCCCGAAAGCTTATCTATGTTGATATGAGTCCATAAAAATCTGAACTCGAAAAAATTGAACTCCTAATTTTTCAAGCTTGAAAAAATTTGAACCCAAATTAATTCAACCCGAAATAGCCTGAACATAAAATAATCTGTACCCAAGCCCAAGATATATTCAATCCAAAACTCAGAAAATTTAAAATTATAAGTAAACATACATTAATAATTAATATAGTTTTATTATACTACTTAAAGTAATAATATAATACAATTCAATAAATGATAAACATTTAATTTAAGAAAATAAAGGTAATTAACAAAAAAACGTTTATGTTAAATTTCCAATGTTTTGAAGTTCTCTCACGAATTAAAATAACTTTAGTGGCTCAACTTTTCAAACCAAACTTTTATTTTGTCAAAGGTAATGCCGGCCTTCAAAATTTTTCTATACATTTTTCTTTTTAATTTTAGTCCACATTATTATAATTTTTGTTCATACTTTTATAGCTTTTTTGTCCTCTATATTCTTTTTGAAAGCAATGGTGATTTTAGTTGTAAATTTAGTTTTTAGATTCTAATAATGATCTAGCATATATATAATATTTACCAAGGTAAGGGGGCTGCCAGATCTATTGAGAACCATTCTTTAAGGGCTTTATCAAGATAAAGTACAGTGATGGTACTTGTAAAATTAGAATCCTAGAAGATGAGAAGGAGGATAGGCCATCTGAGAATTGGACTTTTGTGTGTCCTAATGCAATAGGCTTCTTGGGGATTGGGTAGTGGTTTATTGGTTGACCAAAGTTCATTGTCAGGTTGCTCTAATGATGGCAAGGCTAGGATAAGATTTTTAGTGGTTTAATTAAGGTGATGCATCTCTGGTTTGTTTTTGAATTCTTCTAGTGTTATAGTTACTATCATTTTTTCTTTCTCTTCTTTTAAGATTATTCTACAGACATGACATTTTAGTGCATCAATTTTAAATGTCTTATTCATCATTTTTACTATGTGCCATGTGTTTGTGTTCTTATTGTAATACCCCAAACCCGGCCTAGACGTTATGACCAAATCTGTAGATTACGTAAAATGGTTTGAAATCTAGCATTCGTTTATTTAAAAAACACACATTGTGAACTTTTGTTACTTAAAAGCCCGTTTTTTTGAATGTGCTTGACATAATCATTCAGTTAAAAACGTTGTTTATTTACATTTTCTAAATAAACCGAATAATTTGCAGCGGAAATTCTTAAACATTATATTTTGGAAACCAAGTTTGTTTTCTTCAAATCGATTATTTGCAGGAAAAAAGACATTTTCGATAAAATCGTTTTATTAGTATCACGCGAAAATTGAAAATAAAATCCAAACAAAAATAATCTCAAATGTCCAGAGAGACCAAAATTTACAAAACTCTCAAACTGGAATTTTAAATAAGTCAAGTTTAAATAAACTGAGTTTACAGAAATGTGGATGTAACCGAGCTCCAGTCGCACTGACCCGCCTAAGTCTGAGGATTACATGAACGTAACAAACAAACAGAAAGTGAGTTTTCATAACTCAGTGTGTAACTTAAAAGAAAATAGAATTACAGATTATATTACTAGATTTACTACATAGCAGAGCAAATACTAATGTATAACTCATACAGAATGAGAATCATATGCAAATTTACAATCCTACCCCCATTCGCTACACACCATCTCCGACCATCCTACACACCATGTAGCGTCTTAAAGACCTATCCAGCCCTACACACCACTTAGTGTCGATATGACACTTTTTAGAATATTCACAGCAGTGCTGCCAGAATAATGGGCGAGATATCGCCTCTCACAGAACACTTCCTCCACATAATATATGTCCCACTCCATAATCAAATATGAATAGAACAGAAATCATGCATAACATTTCAGTCACAAATCATGTATTTAACATTAGTCTCGGTTTAAACTATCATATGACAGCTCAGACACACTTGCAGATTTTAGCATTTGTACTAACAGATACCGAATACAATGTTTGTTGCATATATAATCACATATTCACCTCAAAGAAGGCCCACAGTCGATCAGGACGACGTGTACGGCCCTAGGGAAAAATTCTAAATTTTGGGCCTACACACCTAGATAGCCCAACCAGTGTGGCCCACATGGCTGGGCACACGGCCCACACACACCCGTGTGGCCCACGTAGCCCAAATAACCTAGTCCGTGTGTGACATCGATGGTGCCCATTTTGGCTTTCACCGTTCACTATTTTTTGGGTTTCTTGTTACACACCTGGCTCGATTTTGATCTGAATGCAACCACGTGATTCCCAGTACCTAAAAACAATACTCCAACGATTAATTGGTAATTGATTTACAAATTCAAACAGAATTGACCGTGAACTTAGCCTCTCAATTCTGAACAATGCATACGTACACTTACTGTCAACGAACAACCACCACAAACACTTAATCATTGGAAGAGCACTGGTCGTCCCTTGATTTCCCCCTAAAACTGTACAAAATTATTACAAACCCCAAAACGCAACTTCATAACCCCTCGTCTAGAAATATTTGCAAACCATATCCTTATAAGAACGAACAAAAAGAAAACTTACCCACCACAAATTGCAGTCAACAGATCAAGAACTACAATTCCAAGCAAATTTATTGAACACGAAAAGGAAAGATTGAACCGCATTGGTTGAACCATATCTAGTGAACCGAACCAGCCACAATTGGGCTGCCCCAGAACTGTCCATATGCTGACGCAAATCAGCATTTTAGCTGACTAAATAAGCTTGCAAAGAAGCCCTTGAAGAACTTTCAACCTTGCATTCAAAACCCCTCAAAAAATGTGGCTTTATGGATTTTCCCCAGCTATTTTTAGCAAAGTTGATCTCTCAACTTTGCCATGTGTGTGGCCAGCCAAGGGGGGTTTCTTTTGCTGATGGAATTTGCTATTTTTAGCAGCCACAATCAGCTATAAAGCCACCCCTTGCTGATCATTCAACTCATCCTCGCGCTCTCATCTCTCTCTTCTCTCTCTCACTTTCTCTCAACTTTTCCTTCCCATTTTCCCTTTTGTTCAAGTGCTGATTTCTTCTCTCTGCGAAGGAGGTCCTCATCAGCCATGTGTGAGAAGTAATTAAATTATTCATAAGCCACCTTGATAGTCGAGGACAACAAAGAACGAAGAACGAAGAACAGAGAAATCAGTCAAGCCACGGAAAAAACACTGGATTTGCTTCTTGTTCCCCTATCTCTTTAAAATTCGTTGTTGTTTTGAAAAACATATTTATGAATATTTATGCTATTTGAAATGATTATTTTAATCAATCTAGCTTGAATTTAATCCGTGTTGGGTTGATTATATTTGCCTGCTTGAATTATTGAAATTGTGTTTTGTGCTGTTATTGGCCTCGATAAGATGCTGATTAAGTAAAATCATGCCTAAGTTATTATTGCAATATAATTGTTAGATAAATAATGAATTAATTATTAAATCGTATTGAAATTGTAATTATTGAAACAATACTTAATCAGTGCATGTTTGTTCTCTCTAAGGTAGCTGAAGTGAATTTAGCATTGTATTTGGTGATACATATGCTTGCATAACTTGCAAGATTATTGTGATTAAACTGCTTCAGGTAGAAATACTCTGTTACCTCACTTGATCTTTTATATGCTTGTGAAGATTGATTAATCGCTTGGATTGACATTGAAAATGTTCAAGAGATTGATTAATTTAATAAGTATGTGTAAGCAGTAGTTAGCAAATTACCGAGTTGCCGTGAATTTGTTCGTAGCAGTATAAACATAAGTTTAATAATTCTAAGTTAAAGGAATGTAATAAATCCAACACAATTATATCATCTTGATTAAACCTTATTTGAAATCGTGCATTAGAACCTTTTATTTTAAAATTTTTTTACTTAGTTTTTAACGCTTAGTTTTTAATCATCTTTAAACCAAAATATTTTCCATCACCAAAGTGTTTTAAATTAATTTCATAAATATTCCTTTTTACAGTCCCTGCGGGTACGATAACTCGAAATTTACTTGTCACTTTATTACTGTTGCGATTGTGTACACTGCACATTTTCGTCGCTCGAAGTTTTTGGCGCCGTTGTCGGGGACTGTTTTTAAAACAACCATTATTTGTGAATCTGTTTTTAGATTTTGGTTTATTTATTTTCCTGTTTAAATCTTTACTTACTTAATCTTTCTGTGATTATTTCAGGTGTTTATGAGTATTGACCAGATTATCGACTTACTCCTTGTGGACCTTGAAATAGAACGAACCTTTTGACAGTGAAGAAGACAAACGAACCAAAGGACTGAAGAGATAAACTTTGAGAATATGAATCAAGGAAACAGAGCAAACCTTGCTCAGAATCCTATCCTTATTACTGATGATAGGGATAGAGCTTTACGACAGTATGCCGTGACAGTATTTAACGATCTTAATTCGGGTATTAGGAGACCCAAAATTAAGGCACAACAATTCAAGCTGAAGCCAGTCATGTTCCAGATGCTTCAGACTGTGGGCCAATTCAGTGGAATGCCTACTGAAGATCCTCATCTTCACTTAAGACTATTTATGGAGGTGAGCGATTCTTTCAAGTTAGCTGAAGTACCCGAAGATGCATTACAACTGAAGCTGTTCCCATATTCGCTAAGGGACAGAGCTTGTGCCCTGGTTGAACTCATTGCCACCAAACTCTATTTCTACATGGCAAAGCTAGCCGAGAGATTCCTCATGAAGTATTTCCCGCCGAGCAAGAATGCCAAGTTGAGGAATGAGATCACTGCCTTCCAACAAATGGATGATGAGTCCCTGTATGAGGCATGGGAAAGGTACAAAGAGTTATTATGAAAGTACCCTCATCATGGAATCCCACATTGTATTCAACTTGATACATTCTATAATGGTCTCAACGCTCACACGAGGATGGTAGTGAACGCCTCTGCTAATGGTGTTCTCCGTTCTAAGTCTTATAATGAGGCTTACGAAATTATTGAGAGGATTGCCAGCAACAATTATCAATGGCCAACCAATCGAGCAGCGTCAGAAAGACGAGTCGTTAGAATACATGAAGTGGACGCTCTCACTTCACTTGCATCTCAGGTATCTTCAATATCCTCAATGCTTAAGAATCTTACCACTAATGGGTCTAACAGTTTTGCAGCCCAACTACCTAGCCAATTTGAGAATATAGCCTGTGTGTATTGTGGGGAAGGACATTTGTTTGAAGAATGTCCATCAAACCCCGAATCTGTATATTACATGGGTAACCAAAACCAAAATCGAGGGACGTAAGGACTGCAATCCAACTTTTATAACTCATCGTGGCGAAATCACCTGAATTTTTCTTGGAGTAACCAAGGGGCTAGAACCAGTAACACTTACGCCTAACCTAGACCAACTCAGTTGCCTAGTTTCCCAAACAAGTTTAGAAACCAACCCAAGCAGAACCATCCAATAGCTTAGAGAATCTATTGAAGGCATACATGGCAAAAAATGCACCACTATAAGGAAGTTGGAGAATCAAGTGGGCCAGCTTGCTACTGAACTCAGGAACTGACCACAAGGTGCTCTACCTAGTGACACAAAGAATCTGAGAAATCTGGGAAAAGAACATTGTAAAGTGTTGACATTGAGGAGCGGACAGTAGAGCCCAATACTGTCGAAGTTGAAAAGGAGCCAGCTGAAGCTCAAGATTTAGTAGAAGTTCAACCAAGTGTTGAAATTCTAGTTTCACCAGAACCAAAATCTGCAAAACCTGACAAAGTAACCTCAGGACCAACTAATTCTGATCAACTAACAATGTCGTTAGATGCAGAATTACTGCCAAAGATGAATCAACCAGAATCAATCCCAATAATGAAACCACCACCACCCTACCCTCAAAGACTTTAGAAACAGAAGTAGGAGATTCAATTCAAGAAGTTCCTTGACGTACTCAAGCAACTTCACATCAATATCTCGTTGGTTGAAGCAATTGAGAAAATGCCGAACTACGTCAAGTTCATAAAAGATATCTTGTCTAAGAAACGAAGTCTTAGATAATTTGAAACAGTAGCTCTGGCGAAGGAATGCAATGCATATCTTCAAGACAAACTACCCCTAAAATTGAAGGACCTGGTTGTTTTACCATACCATGCAACATTGGAGCAACATATTGTGGTAAGGCATTATGTGACTTAGGTGCAAGTATCAACTTGATACCTATGTCAATATTTAGGAAGTTGGGGATAGGAGAAGTTAACCAACTACAGTTACGCTTCAACTAGCAGATCGATCCTTAGCACATCCAGAAGGAAAAATCGATGACGTATTGCTACGTGTAGATAGTTTATCTTTCCTGCTGACTTTGTAATTTTAGATTTTGAAGCAGACAAAGAAGTACCAATCATCCTAGGAAGGCCGTTCCTAGCAATTGGAAGGACCCTTATTGATGTGCAGAAGGGCGAGCTCACTATGCGTGTTCAGGATGATCAGGTAACATTTAACGTCTTTAAGTCTATGCGTTTTCCTGACACAATGGATGATTGCTCTGCAGTGTCCGATTTAGAGGATTTAATAGTGGAGAAGGAACTCAACTGTGTTGAGGACCCACTGGAAAGGATTTTGACATTGGATCCTCCAAATGATGAAGAGAAGGATGAATACTTAGCTTTGCTAGAAGCTAATCAAAGGGGATTTAATTTGCAATCCCATTTTGAATCTTTGGAGTTAGAAAAGAGGGACTATTTCCAACCAAAAGCATCGATCGAGGAGCCACCTAAATTAGAACTCAAGGTATGACCTTCTCATTTAAAATACGTTTATTTAGGTAACGCTTCTACTCTGCCTGTGATTGCTTCAGCAGAATTGACCGCTAATCAAGAAGAGAAACTTATCTTAGTTCTGGAACAATTCAAGAAGGACATTGGATGGACCATAGCCGACATTCGCGGTATTAGTCCATCTGTATGCATGCACAAGATTATCCTAGAAGATGGCAAAAAAGGGACGATCGATGGACAGCAGAGACTGAACCCCATCATGAAGGACGTAGTAAAAAAGAGATCATCTAGTGGTTAGATGTGGGCATCATCTATCCCATCTCAGACAGTTCATGGGTAAGTCCAGTCTAGTGCATCCCAAAAAAAGGAGGTATCACGGTCGTAGATAATGAGAACAACGAGTTGATACTGACTAGAATGGTTACGGGATGGAGAATCTACATCGATTACCAGAAGCTAAACAAGGCGACTAGGAAAGATCACTTTCCTTTACCGTTCTTGGACCAGATGCTAGATAGACTCGCAGGACGAGATTACTACTATTTTCTTGATGATACTCAGGGTATAATCAGATTATAGTAGCACCGAAAGATTAACACAAAACGACATTCACCTGCCCGTATGGTACACTTGCATTTAGACGCATGCCATTTGGTTTATGTAATGCACCAGCTACATTTCAAAGATGTATGATGTATATTTTTATTAACATGGTTGAGAAATATTTGGAAGTTTTTATGGATGATTTTTCAGTATTCGGAGATACTTACGATGATTTCTTAGCCAATCTAACTAAGGTACTAAGGCGATGCGAAGAAACGAATCTCGTACTCAACTGGGAAAAGTGCCATTTTATGGTACGAGAAGGATTTGTTCTAGGGCATTGGATAATGAGACATGGGATCGTGGTAGACAAAGCAAAGGTAGACGTTATTGAGAGACTCCCACCTCCAACATCTGTAAAGTGTATTAGGAGCTTTTTGGGCCACGCCGGTTTTAATCGAAGATTTATCAAGGACTTCTCCAAAGTTACTAAACCCTTATGCAAATTATTGGAGAAGGACTCTATATTCAAGTTTGATGCAGAATGCTTAAAAGCTTTCAATGATCTGAAGAGTCGATTAGTCACGGCACCCATAATCGTCACACCAGACTGGGATTTGCCATTCGAATTGATGTGTGATGCAAATGACTTTGCAATTGGAGCTGTCTTGGGCCAGCGAAGGAACAAAGTTTTTCATCCCATCTACTATGCAAGTCAAACCTTAACAGGAGCTCAATTGAATTATACGGTAACAGAAAAAGAGTTACTTGCTATTGTGTTTGTTTTCGACAAGTTTTAATCTTATCTGGTAGGTACCAAAGTGACTGTCTATACGGACCACTCAGCAAATAAGTATTTACTTGTGAAGAAAGACGCTAAGCCGAGGCTGATCCGATGGGTACTTCTACTTCAAAAGTTCGATCTAGAAATTCAAGATCGAAAGGGAGTCGAAAATCAAGTAGCAGATCACTTGTCCAGATTAGAGCCACAAGAAGGGAATTCTCCTCTTATACCAATTCAGGAGACGTTTCCAGACGAACATATCCTGAAGGTAAATCATGTCCATAATACCCCTTGGTTCACTAATATTGCTAACTATTTAGCTTGTGGTTTGATGCCAGTTGATAAGACGTATCAACAAAGGAAAACGTTTCTTCACGATGTGAAGTACTATTTCTAGGAAGAGCCATATGTGTTTAAAAAGTGTG
This sequence comes from Gossypium turneri, assembly GCA_008044935.1. Taxonomy (NCBI): domain Eukaryota; kingdom Viridiplantae; phylum Streptophyta; class Magnoliopsida; order Malvales; family Malvaceae; genus Gossypium; species Gossypium turneri. The sequence goes on from CP032580.1 coordinate 23,523,101, forward strand.
CAGATCAGATGATTAGGAGATGCATGGCAGAAGATGAAATACCGAAGATTTTATACCACTGTCACTCAGCTCCAAGTGGGGGACACTTTGGAGGTACACGTACAGTGGCCAAAGTATTGCAAGCTGGATTCTTTTGGTCAACACTATTCAAGGATGCATATGCTTACGTGAAGAGCTATGATCGATGTCAAAGGGTTGGAAATGTCACCAACAGAAATGAGATGCCTCGAACAAACATCATTGAGGTAGAGTTGTTCAATGTATAGGGTATTGACTTTTTTGGTCCTTTTCCTCCGTCTTGTTGTCACAAGTACATACTAGTAGCAGTAGACTATGTGTCTAAGTGGGTCGAGGCTGAGGCATATCCGACAAAAGATTCTAAGGTTGTGATGAAGTTTCTGCAGAAGCATGTGTTCACAAGGTTTGGAACCTCAAGAGCTATCATCAATGATGAAGGATCCCACTTTGTGAACAAGTGGTTAAAATGGCTATTAGACAAGCACAGAGTGAAACACAAGGTTGCAACAGCTTACCATCCGCAGACAAATGGGCAAGCTGAACTGGCAAATAAGGAGATCAAAGGCATACTTGAGAAGGTAGTCTGCCCGAACCGACGACATTGGTCCACAAGATTAAATGATGCTTTATGAGCTTACAGAACAGCATACAAGACACCGTTAGGGATGTCACCCTATAGGTTGGTCTTTGGGAAAGCCTGCCATCGACCATTGGAGTTAGAGAACAAAGCTTACTTGGCTCTTCAACAGCTTAATTTGGATCCTAAGCTCACGAAAGAGAAATGGATGTTCCAACTCAATGAGTTAGAAGAGTTCCGAATGTTCTCATATGAAAATACCAAATTACTTAAAGAAAGACTCAAGAAATGGCATGACAACAACATTCGAGTTCGTGGATTTTAAGTAGGTTAGCAAGTCTTGTTGTTCAATTACGGATTGAAGTTCTTTCTAGGTAAGCTAAAATCACGTTGGTTCGGTCCATTTGCGATTCACCAAGTCTATCCATACGGAATTGTTGAACTCCAAGGTAAGGGAGGTAATTTTTGAGTTAATGCTTAGCGCCTAAAGCATTATTGGGGAGATAAAATTGAACGGGGTACAATCTCGTTCATTTTATCGGATACTTAATTTTTCATTTTTCTTTTGAATAAATGATTTAGGGTATATTTTCGGGTAAAGTATGTTTAAATAAATTCTGCCTAGGAGATTAAAACTTAAGTGGGACCGTTTGTAACCCCTCCAATATTTCCTGGGAATTTATTGACATAATTTTCCAAGAAATTATCCCCTAAATGGAAAAATAAATTTTTAGTTTCAAATAAAAGGATTAATTTTGATCCAAGTTTTAATTTGCAACTCAATTTTAAATTTTAATTAAGTCTAGGGACTTAATTATATTATTTTTAAAATTTAGTCGCTCTTTTCGTAAATAATAAAAAAACTAGGTGCCTTTCTTTGTGAATATTTTCAAAATCTAGGATAAATATCTTTAATATTATTAATAATTTGATAAACTTTAATATATAATTATATTATTTATAATTTATATATTATTTTTTATCAACTTAGCTTAGAATTAGGATTAATTAGGAATTTTTTATTTCTACACAATAAAATAAGAGATGGGAATCAAAAGTAAATATGGACAAGTAGTAAAGTCTAAAGTGTGGCAATAGGTATATACATGTCTAGGATTGGATCTAGGAAGAGCTTGGTACTTAAGTGGTCAAATTGACTCACCTCCTCTTTTTGGAATCCTACCTGGTGTATAGTATCTATTCACTTTAAACAATGAGGACATTGTTCATTTTAAGTTGGGGGGACCGAAAATTGAAATTATTTCCACTCAGAATAAAATTTTTCTTTTAATTATGAATATGATATATTCTTGTTCAATAAATTTGAATTTTGTTAAGTATGCTAAATTTAAGTATGAATAAAGTTTGATTATTTCAATAAATTGTTATGTTAGCTTAATAATGACATGAAAGGTATTTCTAATAAAGCATGCAAATCATACCATAAAATTTTAGTTCTTTAGGAAAGTTAGGCATGCATGAAAGTTTAAGTCTTTAGAATTGACTTAGTAGTTTCTTGAGGCGAAATCCTAGGAAGCATGAAACGTTGAAAATGATTTAGGCAACTGTTGTTTGGACTGTTTGAGCCTTTCAAGCCAACCATGATGAAATTTTTATACTTTGAAACCCAAATTTGAGACTTTATGGCCTAAATTTATTTGAACTGTTACAAAATTAGCCATCATTTTTCTTAATTATCTTAAAAATGTCCCAAACACTAGACTCAGTACTATTCAGAGTATTCTTTGAAAATAAGTTTGGGGGAATTGTAAAGAAGTATGAAATGCTCTAAAAATTGTAGTACATGCAGTAAAATACAAAAAAAAAAGCATGTGTACTTGAAGTAAATTGCACTAAAGAGCATGTGAAAAGGAAAGAAAAGTTGATGTATTGAAGGTAATTATTTTGAAAGGTCCAATACAAGCTGAGTCTAGGGTTTTTTTCAAACCTAAAATTATCTATCTTTTACCTACCCCTAAGCCCATCCACGTTACAACCTTGTTAAAGACCTATTGATTCAAAGTTCCAATGTTACCTACATTAATGGAGAGAAATTGCTCTGTTCAACATATGAAGACATTAGTTAAGCTTAATGATTGCAGTTTAATTTTGAATAAGGGATTAAAATCAAATTGGTAGGGACTAAAATTTCTTTATTAAGAAATATTTAGTCTAATTTTGCTATTGTAGTAATTGTTGAGATTAATTTGAACGATATATATACTTGAGTAGCATAATTATCAAATTTCTTGTTTTTGAACATAAGTATATTGATTTCATGATTTTGGGAAGACTGTTATTCTGAAGGAGTTTTTCAAAAAGTGTTTTCAATAAAATTCTTTTTAAATTTGTGCATTACTCGGGACGAGCAATGAATTAAGTTTGGGGGTGTGGAAACACGAAAATTTATGTGTTTTTACATTCCCTTTTTAACTTAAAATCATGCTATTTTGGTTAAATTCTTGCTGAAAAGTAATTAAATATTATAAAATAATTAAATTATGTTAAAAATATGAACATGATGAATTTTAATTAATTTTATAGTTAATTTTGATTAATTTTGACTATTATCGACAGATTCGCACAAAAGGCGAAAATTGGCTCGGTAGACAATGCTCGAAGAATAAAACCGAGAAGCAATTTGAAGCATCGAGGAAAATTTATTACCAGCCTAAGATGGTGAAGAAATGTGTGTTAATTCATAATATAATTAATTTTAATTTATTCCCAATTTAATTCGGGCTAAATAAATTACTATTAATTAAATATGGAAAAAAAAGGGTCCAGATGAACCGCATTGGTTGAACTGAATCTAGTGAACCGAACCAGCCACAAATTGGGCTGCCCAGATCCGTCCATATGCTGACCCAAATCAGCATTTTAGCTGACTAAATAAGGTTGCAAAGAAGCCCTTGAAGAACTTTCCACCTTGCATTCAAACCCCTCCAAAAAATGTGGCTTTATGGATTTGCCCCAGTCTATTTTTAGCAAAGTTGAATCTCTCAACTTTGCTATGTGTGTGGCCAGCCAAGGGGGGCCTCTATCGCTGATGGAATTTGAAATTTTTAGCAGCCACAATCAGCTATAAAATCCACCCCTTGCTGATCATTCAACTCATCCCTCACACTCTCATTCTCTCTTCTCCTCTCTTACTTTCTCTCAACTTTTCCTTCCCATTTTCCCTTTTGTTCAAGTGCCGATTTCTTCTCTTGGGAAAGAGGTCCTCATCAGCCATTGTTGAGCAGCAATTAAAGTATTCATAAGCCACCTTGATAGCCGAGGACAACAGAGAATGAAGAACTGAAAAATCAGTCATGCCACGGAGAAACACCGGATTTGCTTCTTGTTCCCTACCTCTTTAAATTTTGTTGTTTTTTTGAAAAACATGTTTATGAATATTTATGCTATTGAAATTTTTATTTTAATTAGTCTAGCTTGAATTTAATACATGTTTGGTTGATTATATTTTGCCTGCTTGAATTATTGAAATTGTGTTTGTGCTGTTATAGGCCTCGGTAAGATGCTTGATTAAGTAAAATCATGCATAAGTTATTCTTGCAATATTAATTGTTAGATAAATAAATAATTAATTATTAAATTGTATTAAAATTGTAATTAATCGACATAATACTTAATCAGTGCATGTTTATTCTTCTAAGGTAGCTGAAGTTAATTTAGCATTGTATTTGGCGATACATATGCCTTGCATAACTTGCAAGATTATTGTGATTAACTGTTTCAAGGTAGAAATACTTTGTTACCTCACTTGATCTTTTATATGCTTGTGAAGATTGATTAATCGCTTGGATTGACATTGAAAAATGTTCAAGAGATTGATTAATTTAATAAGTATGTATGAGCAGTTGTTAGCAAATTACCGAGTTGCCGTGAATTTGTTCGTAGCAGTATGAACATAAGTTTAATAATTGTAAGTTAAAGGAATGTAATTAATCCAACACAATTATATCATCTTGATTAAACCTTATTTGAAATCGTGCATTAGAACCTTTTTATTTTAAATTTTTTTACTTAGTTTTTAACCCTTAGTTTTTAATCATCTTTAAACCAAAATATTTTCCATCACCAAAGTGTTTTAACATTAATTTCATAAATATTCCTTTTTACAATCACTGTGGGTATGATAACTCAACATTTACTTGTCACTTTAGTACTTGTTGCAATTGTGTACACTTGCACATTTTCGTCGTTCCAGTACCAATAAGTTCAAACTCTATTAATGAATTCTTTTAATTACCTGATTTTGGAGACGACGAATATTCTTTCTCAATGAGAAATATTGAGGCTGAAAAATTACAAGAAATTATCAAGGAACTTACAGTTTCAGGTTCTAAGTGGACGGTGTCAAAGCATGGAACTCACACTTGTCATGGAGAATATTTGGCACCACTAATGAAGATAGGTTATAGCCAGGGCACAATCACAGATTAGGACCTCCACCAAATAGTCAGAGATTTTGTTCTGCAGGAACGAATTGAATTGAGCGAGGATCCCAAAGAAGAAGAAGAAGATCCTACAAAGATCGAACTAATGCAGTCAGCCGAAATCTCTAATAAGGCAGAATCAATTGAACCAATAACCGAACTTGATATGACAACCTCAACATTCAGAACTCAATCACCTCGCCCAGATTTTCGTGATGAAATGTCAAAGTTGATGGACATAATGCAACATATGCATTGGCAACAACAAGCTTACTGGAGATATTCGAAAATACGGGATGACTCAATGAAAAGTGCTTTTACAAAAATATTCAATGACTCATTTATTTTTATGCCTGAGTTTCCAGTCTTTTTTATTTGAACCATGGAGTCCAATATCGAAGAGAGAATGGAGTGATTCATGCAAAAACAAAGACAATGAAGAAAGAGATGAGTCAGATTCTGAGGGATCAGCAAATAAATAAAAAGGGGGTGAATCTTTACACTACACCAAAACAGGCTTTTAGCGGCGTTTTTTTAGGCCTTTAGTGGCGCTTTAAGCACCGTTAAAAGTATTTGCGGCGCTTATGAAAGCGCCGCAAAAAATGCCGCTATTGATAACGTCGCTAACTTTTGCAGCGATTATGTGAAAAAACGCCGCTAAAGAACATGAGCTTTAGCGGCGCTTTACCGATAAACGCCGCTAAAGAACATGAGCTTTAGCGGCGCTTTACCCACAAACGCCGCTAAAGAACATGACCTTTAGCGGCGCTTTACCCGCAAACGCCACTAAAGAACATGACCTTTAGCGGCGCTTTTATCACAAACGCTGCTAAAAGTACGTTCTTTAGCGGCATTTATGACAAAACGCCACTAATTGTGGCAAATTTGTAACATCCGATTTTCATCCATATACAAATCCTTTTAACATAAAATCCAACCAAAAAGGGCAAATTTAAATGATACTTCAAATTCAATGAAAGATATATGATATAAATTGATAACTGAATTATAATTCAAAATATTCTTACAATAATATTAAAATTAACAATGTTAAAAATATTCTTACAGTAACTAAAGCACACTAAAATGTTTACACAATCAACTCCCAGAAACAGGTGCAGCAGTAACCACAAGAAAAAAAAGGAGGAGGAAAATACACAAATCCAGAAACAACAGTTTTTGGCAATCGGTTTTTCAGGAGTAATACCGAAAAAATAACCCCCTGGTTTAAACAAAAATGACACATTACTTAGAAGTCTCCTTGCTTTGTCTTCAGAGTCAAATTTTAACTGCAAATAGAAGAATAGAAATGCATTTCAGATTCATCATATTTGTTCACATGACAAATCAAAACCCAATGTTCACAACTTAAACTACACAAAATACCTGCAAATGCTGCAACAGACTAGATCAGCCTGAATGTCCTCTTGCAACAGGGTTTCCAAATTATCCTGTCAAATGAATGTGCTGTCAATCAAAATCTTGTTAGATGAAACATATTTCGGCAGATCTTTATGGGAGAAATGAAGGCAGTTTGTAACTAATCATTTTGCAGCAAGCCAGGCAGTTTGCCTTCAATAATGAATTTTTTTATGTAAAGTCTAATTGAAGGTTGTGCAGTGGACACCTAGCTAATTTCCATTTGTGCAGCAATTTATAGTAGACTAATGCATGCTTCAGCCCTAACAAACTTTTAAGAAGACATTTATATAATGTATTAAACAAGTTTTTAAAAAGGCATAACCTTTATTTTCAGATAAGGTATATATCCCACATAGGTATGCTCAACTTTTTTAAGGATTTTAATATATTTGGAGGATCATGTTCATGAATCCAAGTCCAAATATGCATCAAACACAAGTGTCAAACATGAGCACTTCAGAAAAAATGATGAGTTAAGAGTAACATAGATATAGTAGCATAGATCCCCCATGTCAACACTCAATAATGATTAATGGCTAAGAAGGAAAAAAAAGAATTAGGTACCGTAATTTCAGATATTGTGCCTTTTGTCAGATTCAACTGTTCTAGAATGAATTCTTCAACAACCTCCATTGAGACCTTATCAGTCACAACTGAGTATCTGGCCATAGATGAAAAGCTAGAAGCAGAGAAGCTCAAAAAATCCGGTAGCTGCAAAATTAAGTTTACCAAGATAAACAGAACTTTTAAGATAATAAGAGATATTAAAGAAGTTTCAGAATTGAAGAAAATATCTTTATAAAATTAATGTTACTATAGGTGAAAATATATATATATATATATATATATATATATATATATATATATAAACAGATGATCATAATCATCAAAACTCGTAGTTGACAGCAAGCACTCTTCATTTTATTTAAAGCACCCGTGTCCAGCACATATGCAAACAAAGGTACCGGGATATGATCCTCCAAGGACACATATGCAAACAAAGGTACCGGGATATGATCCTCCAAGGACATATCCAAGTCTGAATAACATAGCATATTATAAAAAAATATATAGATTTTAAACAACTGAACCGAGGACCAATATAAAGTCCTCAGTTAATCATGGATTTCTAAAGCTTAATCCTGGCATATTCATTATATCATCCAAAAAAAAGCATTTTAGGAAGGAAAAACAAAAATAACCTTAAAAAATCCAAATCAATAGGAAAAATATTTTCTGAAAACTTAAGATGATCAATGTAAAAAACCCCACTGTTTTAACTTGAAGTAGAACCACTTTGAAGTTTAACTATAAATCTAAAATGGAAAAACTGAAAAGAAAAGACAACATAGACTCCATATCCAATGAGGTTAAAGAGACAAATAAAGAGGATTGAGGCAACAAAAACAAGATAATTTTTTCTTTTTAAGAAAATGAAATCTGTCCCACATTAGAAAGGAATATGAAAAATGCTCAAATAACTCAATGTGAAAGTGAAAACTAAGACCTAAAGCTAACCTTATAAAACATATATATAATATAAAAAGTTATGAAAGAGAGTAATTTTGTACAAAAGAAAAGTTTGGATCAAAAAAAGGGAAATAAACTTTGAGTAATTTAATTATATAAAATAATTAAAAACAAAGACTAAATTGGAAAAAAGATTTGTTTTTCCATAATGAAAAGGAGCAAAACAATGTTCAAACTTCAAAGAAAATTATGTGAAAAAGACTTAACAAAGACAATATTAATAACATATTTTTTATTCCGTAGAAAATGGTAAGAAACACATACAAACTTTGAATCCAAAACTGGAATTTGGCAAATACATAACACAGGCAGAATCAATCTTATGTTCAAAAGCAAATGTGCTTACCCGCCCCCCCCAACACCTCCCCCAAAAAAACTTTGAATGTGATGGGAAAAAGAAACAAAAGCAAATATCTTTACAAAGGGGGAAAAACAAAAATGTGAAATGAATATTAATGCAGACATTATAAGCAAAACCCAGAAAACATAACAAATTACAAATAAAAAAACACAGAAAAGTTAACCAAGAAAAACGGATCAAATTGAAATAAAATTACCTTTGATCTTTTGTGTTCTTCTTTGTCTCCAGAATGGGATCTCCCTACTGAGAAAGCAGAAAAAGAACACAAGGAACAATCCAGGTCAGGTCGGATCCAGGTACAAGGGGTAGAAGATCAATAAATAAAATCAGCAAGCATTGATTTTAAATGTCAAAGGCTAGATTTGTTAGATTGTACTAAGACTACAAATGTCAAAGGAACGAATACCAGTGGGTTCAGCATTTTATATGGTAAAGGGTCGATTTAAAACTTCAGCTACAAACTCTCCATGCTTGATATCTTCATCAGCTACAATGCCCTCTCCACATTTCTCGGTCTACAAATATTATCCCATTTAACTTCACATTTCAAAGTGTATAAATAGCAAACTACAATTGAGAGTGACCGGTTTCCAGCAAAATGCACAAATTCTCTCTAGGCACATGGACACAAGAACTTTTATTAACAGTGTCATGCCAACAAATCCATGTTATATTCTTCCCCCAAAAATCGATTAAATACGCAAGGTTAGCTGTTATTTTGGAAGACATTGGCTCCTTCCAGTATACAGATCTTAAAAGGTTTCAGCATTAAAGAAAAGAATATTTATTCCCTTTAGACATTATTCTGATAAAAGCTTCAGCAAAATCAATCAAGACAACATAAAAAAAAAATCAAACTATACCTTAATCAATTTCAGTTTTTTGGCAGGTCTGTGTTGGAATGGTTTATTGAGGCATGAACTCCCACAGCTGCAGCCAGAAGGCAACTAGACAGTAGCATCCTGCGAAGCAACAAAGTTACATACACAACTCCATACTATTTCCAGAAAAATGTAATACGTTCATGCTTTAAAATCCAAAAACTATCATTTATAATGTAGTTCAATCATGAATTCTGATAAACTGAGACAAATCTTACCCACAGTGGCAATCTCTGCCACACACAGAAGAACCAGGTGATGATGATGTGCAAGAACAGAAAATTCCATCATCCTCCAGGCGCCTTTTAATCCTCTTTGTGAGATATATGTCTTAAGTTGTTAAACCAACAAAATAAAAAACAAACTGACATTTAAGCTCAAAGTAAAGTCATATCTCTTAGAAAAACAAGATGAAAAGTACAAGATAAAGGTCGTAGTGCATGAAATGGGCCGTTTAATGATAAACATAAATTGTGGAGGAAGAACAATTACAAACTTATGTGAAAAGGATACTGTGCCTTATAACGGTGTATGGCGTGTCTTTCCACTTATTAAAGCAATCTGGCAGTTCAAACTCAACCGGATGTCCAATTTGCTTCATCAACTTGTTGAATGCATAGCCAATGTGACTGCAATCAGAACTCTGGTAAAGGGGAAAATCCAATAAGAAAATTCACCATATCTTGAAAAAATTCTACACAATAGAATAACCGAAAACCAGAACACAAGCTTTCTTGACATTTTACCAAAAAACTATATAAGAAACAGGAAAGTCAACGAGAAAGTCTAAAGGTTAATAAACATATCCATGGTTATATAAAAGATTAAAAACCTTAATACAAGTTAGTACAACTAAAGGTTTTAATAAACAATCAATTTAATTGCATAAAAATCCAACAGAAAATTAGATATCACGGTAGAAAATGTACTGACTAAGATTAATACAGGTAAACGTTGTAACTCTTACACAGCCAGGTAAGTTCTTCTTAACAATGACAAGGAAAAACAACAAAAGTATCTAATCGAAGCACTTTCGATATCACAAATCCCAAGAAAAACTGTAAAAAGTAAATCCACTGAAGTTTAAAACAAAAGTTCAGAACCATTAGAGCAGGAAAGGAAGAGAGATTTTTTAATAACATACAACTCAGACACCATAGGAATCACATTCAAACTATTCTATTGCATTATAAAAACACTGACTAGTATATATTCAAGAAGAGAAATATTCTTCTAAAGAAACAAAATTATTCAATGTAGACAATATTTCATAGCACACACCTCAAAAATTTTAACAAACAAAAGAAAAACAATTAAAAAAAAGAAAAAGAAAACCCTGAACTACTAGAACTAAAGAAACCTATAGTAGGCAGAAAAATGTAAAGCAACCTTCTTTGTAGCAGGCATGGCCTCAAGTATTATAACCACAAAGAATATCTGACAACAACTGCCTACACCAAACCAACATGGAAATCAGTATTTACAATTCCCACAAGAAGTTGGGTTAATTTTATATGAAATAGTTTCCCCGCAACAATCTAGCTTTTTGGACTTGTAAAACAACAAATCCAAGCGAAATGACTTTAGTTTAAAATTTAAATTACGGCACTCTCCGCCATTCGGCCAATAGTGCTTTTTAAACATATACAAGTAAAGAAAAACAAACTGAATGAACAAGATAGGGAATGACAAGGCCCATGAGCAAAATAATGCAAAAAATAAAAATTCAGATAATAGTTGAAACAGAACTAACGGTTCTAGGAGAAACTTGGACAAGCCCAGATACAGATTTATACACTTAAGGTAGCCAAATTTTTCAATGGCAGCAAAAATGAAAAAAAAAATGTATATATATACAGAAAAAGGAACTGAAATCTTGTAGAAAGAGAAGAGGTGGCTCACTTCTCGGACGTGGATAAGCAGACGGAGAAACAACGAAAATGAAGCACAGATTCAAAAGAGACGATTTAGGAGCAAAAGTTTTACATTTATTTATTCATTTGCCTTACTAATAATATCAAATTCCAAGCAGGAAAGAAAGGTTGAATTCCAAGCATTGATTTTAAATGTCAAAGGAACGATGACGCCTTCGCCGAAGATCTCCGGTGTGTCAACATCGTCGACTTCCATGGCTGAACCTTGGTCGTCTGGGTCGGTCACAAATTCCATCGGCTTCTAGGCTTCTAGGGATTTCTTCCCCCCCTTTTCTTTAGACTTCTAGGGATTTCTTTCGTTGTTTTAATTTTAATTATTCTTGTTGAAATATCTTTCCCCTCTTTTCTTTACAATTGATTATGGATTTTGCGGGGTTTTTAAAAAACGCCACTAAAAAAATAAATTTCTGCAGTGAAACGACAAGTTTTGAAAAAATTCAATACATATTTGCGGCATTTTTTGTCCAAATGCCGCTATTGCTTACCTTTTGCGGCGTTTTTCTAATGATTGACTTTTTTTTATAATTTTATATTTAATTATTATATAATTCATATCAATTTTAAATAAATAAATTTTAAAATTTTCAGTAATATTTAAAAGAATTAGATAATTTTAAAATTTTTTATATAATTTTTTATGTACAAAAATAAAAAATTTAAAATATGAAAAAAAAATTTAAAAAACTATATTAATGATAATTTTAATAAATTAAAATTCATATTATCTCTTTTACAATCATATAATAAATAATTTAATATATAAATTAAAAAAACTTAATCAGTCATATACCTAAAACACTTTAAAATACTAATTAATCTAAACCCCTAACCCCAAACCCCTAACCCCTAACCCTTAAACCTTAAACCCCAACCCTTAAATTATAAACCATAATCCATAATCCCTAATAATACATATTAATGTATTACTATAATATGTAGCTCAAATTATGTATTGTAGTTAATATTCATAGTATTGTAGCTCAAATTGTCAATCCGTCTATACTATTGTACTAATAATATATATTAATATAATATTGAAGAGTTAATTGATTAAAAAAATAAATGCAACAAGTACAAAAAAGATTCAAAATTATTACCAACAAGATTTGAACCAAGGTACTAAGGGAAAAGAGCAAGCATCTTAACCAACTAAGCTAAACTAATTAATTGACATATTATAAAAATATTGTTATTATCTTAATTATATTACTTAAGTTCTAATGATTTATCGGACCTATTCCATACACGTGTTGAAACCCTAAACCCCAAATCTCTAAATCCTAACCCCTAAATCTCCTAACCCATAAATCCCCCAACCCCTAAAGCATAACACTTAACCCCTAAACCTTAATTCACAAACCCTAAATCCATACCCCGACCTACTCCTTAAACTCTAAACCATATGCTATAGTGATAATTAATTCAATATTTTAAAATTAATACTATCTCTTTTACGATTATATAAGAAATTATTTAATATATAAGCTAAAAAAATCAGTAATGTATCCAAAAAACTTTAAAATTATTTTAAATAATAGTATTTTAATTTTTCCATTTTTAACAAATATTTTAAATTATTTTAAATCCCTGAGCATTAGCGGCGCTTTCTTAAAAACGCCGCTAAATCCCCGAAAGCTCAGAAAACGGCGCCGTTGGGCTTAGTTTTTTTTGCGGCGCTTTTGTAAAAACGCCGCTAAATCCCCAAAAGCTCAGAAAACGGCACCGTTGGGTTTAGTTTTTTTTTGCGGCGCTTTCCCAAAAATGCCGCTAAAGCCCTGAGCATTTGCGGCGCTTTCGTAAAAACACCGCTAAATCCCCGAAAGCTCAGAAAATGGCGCCGTTGGGTTCAGTTTTTTTTGCGGCGCTTTCCCAAAAATACCGCTAAAGCCCTGAGCATTAGCGGCGCTTTCTTAAAAACGCCACTAAATCCCCGAAAGCTCAGAAAACGGCGCCGTTGGGCTTAGTTTTTTTTTTTGCGGCGCTTTCCCAAAAATGCCGCTAAAGCCCTGAGCATTAGCTGTGCTTTCGTAAAAACGCCGCTAAATCCCCGAAAGCTTAGAAAACGGCACCGTTGGGTTTAGTTTTTTTTGCGGCGCTTTCGCAAAAATGCCACTAAAGCCCTGAGCATCAGCGGCGCTTCCTAGAAAACGCCGCTAAATCCCCGAAAGCTCAGAAAACGGCGTCGTTTGGCTTAGGTTTTTTTGCGGCGCTTCACCAAAAATGCCGCTAAATTCCTGAGCATTAGCGGCGCTTTATAAAAACCATCGCTAAATCCCCGAAAGCTCTGAAAACGGCGTCATTTGGCTTAGGTTTTTTTGCAGCGCTTTCTCAAAAACACCGCTAAATCCCCGAAAGCTCAAAAAACGGCGTCATTTGGCTTAGGTTTTTTGCGGCGCTTTATAAAAAACGCAGCTAAATCCCTGAGCTTTAGCGGCGCTTTCTTAAAAGCGCCGCTAAATCTCTGAAAGCTCAGTAAACGGCGTCGTTGGGCTTAGGTTTTTTGCGGCGCTTTCTGGAAAACACCGCTAATTCTTATTTTCAGCGGCGTTTTCCATAAAGCGCCGCTAATGATCGATCTTTAGCGGCGTTTTTTATCCAAACGCCGCTAAAAACGCCGCTAAAAGCCTGTTTTGGTGTAGTGTTACCTCATTTTCTTTCTTAGGATATTTAATATTTTTAGGATTAGGTTGTATTAGGATTTTTGTTTCTTGCATAATAAAATAAGAGGTGGAAATCATAAATAAAAATGTACAAGTTGCAAAATAAGAAGTGTGTTAATAGATATGTACATGTCTAGGATTGGATCTAAAGAGAGCTTGGTACTTAAGTAGCCAAATTGACTTACCTCCTCTTTTTTAGAATCCTACTTAGTGTATAGTATGTATTCACTTCTAACAATGAGGACATTGTTCATCTTAAATAGGGGTCAGAATAAAATTTTCCTTTAATTATGGTTAGGTTATATTTTGTTCAAAATTTTGAAATTTTGTTAAGTATGTTAAACTTCAGTATGGATAAAGTTCTATCATCTGTATGTAAATCATACCATAATTTTTTTTAGTTCCTTAGGAAAGCTAAGCATGCATGAAGCTTTAAGTCTCTAGAATTGACTTAGTAATTTCCTAAGGTGAAATCCTAGGAAGCATGAAATATTGAAAATGATTTAGGCAGCTTTTGTTTGGACTATTGAGCCTTTCAAGCCAACCTTGATGAATATTTATCCCTTGAAACCCAACTTTGAGACTATATGACCTAATTTTATTTGAACTTTTGCAATATTTAGCCACCACTTCTCTCATAATTATCTTTAAATTGTCCCAAAACACTAGACTCAGTACTATTCAAAATATTCTTTGAAAATAAGTTTGGGAGAGTTAAAAGAAGTATCAAATGCTAAAAAAAAAAAGAGAAAAAGGAGCATATGTATTCGAAATAAAAAGGTGTAAAGAGCATGTAAAAGCAAAATGAGTTGGTGTATTGAAGGTACTTATTCCAAAGGTTCGATACAAGTTGAGTCTAGGGGTTTAGCCTAAATTTATCTATCTTTTACCTAACCCTAGCCTAGCTATGTTACAACCTATTGATTGAAGTTTCTATGCTACCAACATTAGTGGAGAGAAATTGCTATGTTCAACATATGAATGCATAAATTAAACTTAATGATTGCAACTTAATCTAAAATAAGGGAATAAAATCAAATTGGTAGGGATTTAACATGTCTTTATTGAGAAAGCATTTAGTTTATTTTTTCTACCATGATAATAATTGAGATCAATTTGAACAATATGTATACTTAAGTGGCATAAATCTCAAAATTTTCGTTCTTGCACATAAGTATACTAAATTCATAATTTTGGGAAGAGTGTTTTCTGAAGGAATTTTTCAAAAGTGTTTCCAATAAATTCTTTACAATTTTTGGATTACTCGAGACTAACAATAAATAAGTTTGGGGGTGTGGAAACACAAAAATATATAGACATTTCGTGCCCTTTTTAACTCAAATTCATGCAGCTTTGTAGTAATTCTTATTGAAAAATATAATATAATTATAAAATAATTAAATTGTACTTAAATTATTAACATATTAAATTTTAATTAATTTTATAACAAAATTTCATAAATTTTGATTTATTTTCAACAGATTTGCACAAAGGGTGAAAATTGGCTCGATAGACACTATTAGAAGCTCAAAATCGTGAAGCAATTTCTGAAGCATTGAGACGAATTATTTTTTAGCCTAAAATGGTTCAAATTATGAATATTAATACATAATATAATTAATTTTAATTTTTATTCAATTTATTTTGGGTTAAATAATTATTATTAATTATATTATGGAAAAGAGGCCCAGTTGTGCTAATACAAAAGATTGATCCAACCGAGCAATCGGGCTGCCCAAACCTGTCCAACATCCTGACCCAATCAGCTCAAATCAACTGATTTATTGGTTTGCAAATAAACCCTTGAAGTTTCCTTGAAATCGCATTCAAACCCCCTCCACTTATTATGCTTTGTAGATTTGCCCCTAACTAAATATAGCAAGTTGAAATTTTCAACAAATGCATCAGTGGTGGCCAACCAAAGGGAGTGTGTGGCTGCAAATTATTTTCTACTTTTAGCATCCACTCCCACCTATAAGTACCCTCTTTCACCTATTCATTCAACACACCTTTCATTCCACACATCTCTCTTTTTTACTCACTTTCTCCCTTCCAAAACCTCCCTTTGTTTCCCATTTTTCCCTTCTATTTCCATTGTTGATTTCCATCTTGGAAAAGAGCTTTCAACCACCTTTGGTAGCAGCATTCAAGTGCTTATAGAAGCCATGGAACAACAAGAACGAGCGGAGAAGGAGAGGAGCAAACTTGTCTGGCTTCAGAGAAACACGAGACTTGATTTTAGTTTCCTATCCTTTAACTTTCCTTGTTTTTGTTATGAACATGTTTATGAATACTTGTTATGTTTTTGTTCTCAATTTAATTAACCTGGCTTAAATTTAATTTTTGTTATGATGATTGCATTTCATCTACTTAAGTTATTAAAATCATGCATGTGTTGTTATAGGTCTTGGTAAATTGTTTGATTAAGTAAAACCATGATTATGACATACTTGCATTAAAATTGTAAGGTAACTAATGAATTAATTATTAATTGTATTGAAATTGTAATTAATTGACACAATACTTAATCAATGCATGTTTAATCTTCTAAGGTAGCTGAGAGTTAAATTATCGACGGCATTAAATGGTAGATTAGCCTTGCATAACTTGCAAGATTATTGTGATTGAACTGTTTCAATGTAGGAATATATTGTTACTTCACTTAATCTTTTACTTGCTTATTAAAATTGGTTAATTGTTTGAATTGGCATAGTAATATGTTCAAGAGATTAGTTAATTTTGTAAGTGCGTATGTGCTATAGTTAATAAATTACAAAGTTGTCGTGAATTTATTCATAACAACATGAACATTGTTTTAGTAATATTAAGTTAAAAAATGTAATTGATCTAACACAATTATGTCATATTGATTAAAACTTATATTTTTAAAATCGTGCTTTAGAATTTTTACTTTTATTTCTATTAATTAGTTAATTTTTAGTTTTTAAAATCACTTCTTCAAAACAAAATATTTTTCCCATCACCAAAGTGTTTGATTTACATTTCATAAATATATTTCTTTCACAGTCCCTCTGGATACGATAACTTGACATTTACTTGTCACTTTATTACTTGTTGCAACTGTGTACACTTGTACATTTCCATCGTTCAAGTAGGAAGTCGATGAGGGAGTTGAGAGCTATGTTTGTACTCTTGAGTTTAGCTATGATGGTGATTTGTGTGCTGAACTTCAAGTGAGGCCGACTTTGTCATAGCAGATTAAGGAAAACCAACCGTTAGATGGAGATTTGTTGAAAAGGATTTGACAAGTGGAGTAAGGTGTTAAGGGAGACTATAATATTGATGCTGAAGGTATCTTGAATTTCTGAGGTATATTGTGTGTTCCGCAATATGTGGATTTAAGGCAAGCGATCCTTACCGAGGCGCATAGTAGCCCTTATACTATGCATCTCGATAGTGGAAAGATGTATCATGATCTTCGTGGGATTTATTGGTGGCCTGGGTTGAAGTGTGACTTTACGGATTTTGTGGCTCGATGTTTGGTTTGTCAGAAGGTGAAAGCTGAACATCAATTTCCTTCGGGGTTGTTGCAACTTATTACGATTCTTGAATGGAAGTGGGAAAGGATTACTATGGATTTTGTTTCGGGTTTGCCACTGACTCTGTCAAAGAAAGATTCGGTTAAGGTTATAGTAGATCGATTTTCGAAGAGAGCACATTTCCTAGCAGTGCGTACCAATTATTCGTTGCAAAAGTTGGCAGAGTTGTATATTGCTGAGACTGTTCATCTTCATGGGGTTCCAATTTTGGTTCTGATAGGGATTCGAGGTTTATTTTAATGTTTCGGAAGAGTTTGCAAGAGGCTTTGGGATCGAAGCTGACTTTCAATACAACTTATCATCCCCAAACTGATGGTTAATCAGAGAGGGCAATTCAAGTGTTAGAAGATATGTTGCGAAGCTGTGTGATTGAGTTCAATGGTAGTTGGAATCGATATCTGACCTTAGTAGAGTTTGCTTACAATAACAATTTTTAATCAAGTATTCGCATGGCATCATTTGAGGCATTGTATTGTAGGAGGTGTAGAACTGCTTTGTGTTGGACGGAGTTGGATGAAAAGCATGTTGTTGGACCAGATCTAGTTCGTGAGATTGAAGAGAAAGTAAATTTGATATGTGAAAGGTTAAAAGCAACAAAACATAGGTAGAAATCTTAGGCGGCTTTAAAACGTTGAGATATAGAGTTTCAAGTTGGTGATAAGGTGTTCTTGAAAGTTTCCCCATGGAAAAAGGTTTTGAGATTTGGTAGGAAGGGTAAGTTGAGTACAAGGTATGTTGGACCATATAAGGTTGTCGAGAGGGTTGGACCGGTAGTGTATCGTCTTAAGTTATGGCCAAAACTTAAGCAAATCCATGATGTTTTCCATGTATCTATGCATCGGAGGTATCGTTCAGATCCGTCGCATATTGTGTCAGAAGAGGAGATTAAGGTCCAACCTAATCTCACTTTTGATAAGGAACCAATAGAGATTTTAGACCATAAAGTGAAAGTGTTGTGAAACAAGAGAGTTCTGTTAGTTAAAGTTTTGTGGCACAACCACAAAGTGGAAGAGGATACTTAAGAAACCGAGGAAGCAATGAGACGTCAATATCCTTATTTGTTTATCTTAGGTTAATTTTGAGGACGAAATTCTTTTTAGTGGGGGAGAGTTGTCATACCCCAAAATAGGGCCTAGGAGTTTTAGGGGTATTTTAGGATTTTTTTCCTATATGAGCTCAAATTTTCGTAAGGTCGGTACTTGATAATGTTTTCGGCAATGGTTTTCATAAAGTTAAGTCAATTTTTGGAAACAAGTTTTAAATGTCTTTCTCATTAGAAAAGGGATTGATCTATAAAAGGGTCAAACTTGTGAGTCTTTATGAATCAATTAAAACAAATTTTCAAAATCAACCTAATAAACCCCCAAGTTATTTTCATAAATGCTTCTTCTCATCTTCTTAGTGTTGTCACCCCTTTCTATTCCTCACTCTCTCAATTTATTTTTTACTTCCAAACAAAAGTACTTTGAATTTCTATTATTTCCAAGAATTAAACCTTTCTAAATATTTAAGAAATTACCCAAAAATATCACCAATTTCATCATCTTTTCCGCTTGTGGGTTTTTCAAATTTGCACCAGAACTCGTTATTCCTCTCATTAAAGGTAACCATTCACATTCTCATTAGTTTTTAATGTTATTAGGTCCTTGAAACTGAGTTTTTAGCTATTAAAACGCATGTTTTGATAAAAGCTTAAAATCGGGTCATTAATGGTGAATTTCAAGTTTGTGAATAAAAATTTAGTTTGAAAGTGTTTTTCAATTAGTTTTAAGCTAATCAAAAGCTTTCTAAAGTAACTTTGAAGTTTCATCAAGGATTTCTCAGGGTTTAATGAATTTTCATTGTAATGGCAAAAATTTGTCGAAAAATTTTGACACCTTAAAACACGTAGTTTTGTGAAGTTTAAAGGTTGGGAATTAGTTGTAGATGAATATGTCAATGAATGGAATTAGTTTCATCCGAAAAGAGTATGCGTAGACTAGTCATTTGAATTTTAAGTTTGTTGTGCTAAAGGTTTTGGTTAGAAAATAATGTAGCTTAGGCTTGTGTTTGTGGTTATTTAAGGTGAGTTATTGACCGATTATTGACTGAATATATATATGGTTTGTCTTGTTGAAGTGTCAAAGTCAATAAGACCTTCAACGACTAGAGATAAAGGTAAATGGAAACTTGTTTAAGCTTTCAGATTTTTGGAAAAAGTGAATATTTAGGTGAGTGTTTTAGAATGATTGCTCGTAATGATTCATTGTGTACTTTGGGAATTTAGAGGTCGCCTAAACCCCTCCTCTAAATTTCGAGTGTAAGTATTCTTTTACCTATGCTAAATATGTGATAAATATGTTTGTGAATTGTGATAAAGAGAATTATGATGTGATGAAATATGAACATGTTGTGATGACTGTTGTGACGATAAATATGAGGGTATGTTATTCATTCTATGTGGACAATGTGTATAATGTGATAATTATATGATTATGCGGTGAATACGTGTGGATAATCGGTAGGTAATATTTGATGACATTATGGATATTTTTGCTTTGTGACTTGATGAAACCATTGGATATAGTTGGCATGCCATAGGATTGTAAGTACTGACTTATTTATATTGTGATATATGGGCCGCTAAGGCCCAGGGACAGTTTTGGAGAGATAAGGGAATGTGAGCCAAGCTCCATTCACTGGGATATGTATGTGTGGTTTGTTGGAGAGCGTTAACTATTTGCTTCTCTTCTGGGATATGTTTAACTCCACGAGTCTATGTGTGGTGTGTTGGAGATCCTTGTATTCGACAAGTGGTGATAGAGTTCACTTTTATGTTTCATAAACTCAAGAGCCAAATTATCATACACTATGACTAAATGTGACTAAATGTGACTAAATGTGATTATATGTGCTTATATGTGGTTAATACTTGTCAAAATATATATATGCCTAAACATCAGTTTAAAGAATGAGTAAAAGTATGCACGGAATATGACTAATTGCGCAAATTATGATACTTGTTACTGACGATTTGGGAATATGTTGTATGTTGTTTGGTTGATGCATGACGATTTGTTTGTGTAGTCGTTGTTCTAGGCATTCACTGAGCTTGTTAAGCTCACCCACTCCATTTTACCCTTTGCAAAGTAGTTGCGTTCCCGGTGTGAGCGATGTGGCCATCGAGGGATTGATCCAAGCTATTCTTTACTCTTTGTAGTAGGTGTTTTGCTTATTCTAGTTCTAAGGAATAAAAAGGCAATGTGGTAGACATTTTTATTGGTTTTGTTAACGTATTTGGGATTATTTGTTTATTGCATATGTTTGGAAGCTTGTGAACTTGGACACAGTGTTTGGTTTATTGTTTAGACATTTTGATGCTTATGTGACTAGGTGAATGAAGCATGATGTTTAGGGACCAAGTTTAAATGATGTAAATGCTCTTATATATTGAATTTTTGTAACCTGATGTAGAGGTATTGATATTAAGGCTTTTAAAACAATACCTCTATATTTTCAAAAGTGCAGGGAGTCAGAATACCAGTTTGGTATTGATACCTTGGACCGAGTATAGATACTCGGGGTGTAATTATCAATACCTTGCGAAAGGTACTAATATTTTTCGATGATTTGAAATTTGGTGAGAAACAGAATGGTAGTTTGGTATCGATACCATACAGGCGGTATCGATACCTATTTAACATTTTTGGAAAAATTTGCTAAGTGGTCCCAATGCTCGAGATATGTACATTTTATGTTTGTTTGTTGTATGTTAGAATGAATAAATGCTAAACTAAGTTTACATGACTTAATATTCTAACAAATGCTAGAGTAATTAAAGTAAAATGAAACTGCATGTATTTCAATTCTGATAATTACAATGAAATCGATGTGAGACGGTGGTGTGGCATCTCGTTATTTGGCTTAGCGTCATGGCCGGGTATAGGGTGTTACATAAAGGAGAGTTAACATACTTAGTATGTGTGCAAGAGACCATTCAAAGGTCTAGGAACTGAAAGCTGGTCATTGTTGTAACACCCCTTACCCGAGACCGTTGCCGGAGTTGAGCATGAGGCGTTACTTGACTTAACTTATTAGTTTGGGGCATAAAAATTTGCTTTTAAATTTTATTTCACTGTTCACCATAATGCTGTGCACCTGCGCAGCAGTCACTAATTTAACTATAACTCGAGTTATGAAACTCGAAATTTAGATCCATAAATTTTCCCTGAAACTAGACTCATATATTATCTTACCATAAAATTTTGGTTTAGCCAATTAGTACAGTTTATTCATTAAAGTCTCCCCTATTTCACTTCCTGACAGTTCTGACCTTTATTCACTAAAAATCAATTTTCTCATATTATGATTTTCATATGGTGTTCTCACTTGTTTCTATAGAAAATAGACACACTAAGGAATCTAGAAATATAAATTATAACTCATAATTATTTTTGTACAATTTTTAATGATTTTATAAAGTCAGAACAGGGGACTTAAAAAACCATTTTGACCTTGTCTAACCAAAATTCACATATCTCAGAATATAAAATTCCTTTACCCACACCGCTATTTTTCTAGGCCTCTTGGATGTAGACCGAAATGATTTGCTCATTTGTCTTTTCTTCGTATCTTGCACTTCAATTTCAACTTTGCCCTTCTCTTTTTCTTTTAACAAATCTTCTGCCTTACAGGCTCTTTCAACTAGAACAACAAACTCTCTGATTTCTAAAACACCCACTGACAGTCGGATATCATCATTGAGTCCATCTTCAAATCTCTTACACATATTTGCTTCGGTGGACACAAATTCCCGAGCATATTCACCAAGTCTGACAAATTCACATTCATTCTCGATCACAGTCATCTTACCTTGTTTTAACTCAAGAAATTCTTTTCTTTTTTTGATCTATAAACCTCTGACTGATATACTTTTTACGGAACTCCTCTTGAAAGAAATCCCAAGTAATTCTCTCACTCGGTACCACTGACACAAGAGTCTTCCACCAATGATAGGCCGAATCTCTGAGAAGTGAGACAACACACTTCATGCATTCTTCAGGTGTACATGATAATTCATCAAAAACTCAAATAGTATTCTCGAGCCAAAATTCATCTTTCTCTGCATCATCATCTTTAGTGGCCCGAAAGTCCTTAGCCCCTTGTTTTCTGATCTTATCAACTGGTGGTCTTTCTCTTATAACTATACCTGTGGCTGGGGAAGCTACATGGGGAACCTGAGAATCATGAGGGGGTGGAGGTCTAACAGCCAGATTCCTACGAACGAACTTGGCAAACCAATCATTCATAACTTGGAAGAAGGCTTCTCGAGCCCCTCCTCCCTTACTAACTGATACGGGCCTTTCACTACTATCGGGTGGCACCATCCCTTTTGCAGGAGCGGGCACATTACTCTCTACATCATCTGCACCAACTCGTTTGGGATACATAACTATAAAAGAAAACATTTTAAAATCGTCAAGAGTCGCCACACTATCAAAATATAAGTATGACATGTATAGCTAGACTCTTATTCACACTGAATGTTCCTAAAACCGACTAAACCTGCTCTGATACCAACAAATGTAACAACCCTTACCCGAGACCGTTGCCGGAGTTGAGCATGGGGCGTTACTTGACTTAACTTATTAGTTCGAGGCATAAAAATTTGCTTTTAAAATTTATTTCACTGTTCACCATAATGCTGTGCACCTGCGCAGCAGTCACTAATTTAACTATAAATCAAGTTAAAAAACTCTAAATTTAGATCTGTAAATTTTCCTTGAAACTACACTCATATATTATCTTCGCACAAAATTTTAAGAATTTTTAGTTTAGTCAATTAGTACAGTTTATTCATTAAAGTCTCCCCTGTTTCACTGCCTGACGGTTCTGACCTTTATTCACTAAAAATCAATTTTCTCATTTTATGATTTTCATATGTTGTTCTCACTTGTTTTTATAGAAAATAAACTCACTAAGGAATCTAGACATATAAATTATAACTCATAATTATATTTTTACAATTTTTAATAATTTTCTAAAATCAAAACAGGGGACTCCAAAAACCATTCTGACCCTGTCTAACCAAAATTCAAATATATCAGAATATAAAATTCCTTTACCGACAACATTATTTTTCTATGAAAATAGACTCGATAATATTTAATTCTATATATCATTCACTCTCTAATTTATTTTATACTATCCTTGGTGATTTTTCAAAGTCACGTCACTGTTGTTGCCCCAAAACTGTTTCATTGCAAATTTTTACTCTTTCATAATTTCTAGGTATAAACTATCACCTAGGCATTCATAATGCCAAACATATTCTTACTTAGCCATTTTAATAGCTAAACATTATCACATATTTACACATCATCCTTTAGCAACATCATAAGGCAATACATTCAAAATGACTAAGTCCCTATACATGCCATGGCTCAAACATTGATCATCATAACATACCGAGTTGTTGTTGTTGATAGTGTGAGCGCTCTCTGACATCTTTAAGATCCCCGAATTAGCTTTGCAATACTATAAAAGAAGGAAAATAAAAGAAGTAAGCATAAAGCTTAGTAAGTTTACAAGCAAACAAATAACAACATTTAACACAAATAAATATACTCAAGTGTCATGATCTCTAATTTCCAATTTACTTAATCTCTTACTCATTCACTTACTTGTTTACTTAGATAACTCATGATTATAACTTACTCTTCTCTTGCTGAACTGTTGGTTCTCAATTCATAACATAATATGTTCCTAACTCTTATAACTCACCTAAATTTGCTATTTATGCTTTTACCTGAACTTTCATTGAACATAATTTGTTTACTAGCCAGTTGAGCCACATTGTAATAATAAGGATACTTGGGTCTCTTTTCTGATAATATGTAACAGCCCGACTTTAGGCCTAGTCGGAACAGTGGTTTCGGGACCACAAATTTGATAAGGAATAAATTCTTTTTATTATATTTTTATGGTCTAAAATTTCACGGAGTAATTTCGTAAAAATTTCGTTAAAAAATTTCGACGTTTGGGCACTCAATTTAGCCAAAAGGACTAAATTATAAAAAGTGTAAAAGTTGAGTTCTACATGTTAGAAGTGTCCAATTGTTATGAAATTTTATATTGGAGGTTCTTAAATGGAATTAGACCATTGGTTAACTTGTTGGACAAAAATGGGCAAGAGATAAGTGAAATAGGATATTTTTAAGTTGGGGGCATTTTGGTCATTTAGTAATTAAAAGAATTAAAAAGGCCAAAATAGCCAAAAATTTGTCCATCTTCTCCATGATGAACAAAAATAGCAAGGGGGAAACCATGGTTAGGGTTTTCAAGCTTCCAAGTTCCATAGTAAGTGATTTCAAGCCCCGTTTTTAATGTTCTTTACATTTTTGAAGTCCTAGTAGCTTAATTTAGCTTATTCTAGCAATAATTTATATTTGGAAAAATACCCATAGGTGAAATGTGTTTATTTTGATGTTTTATGGTAGAATATGAAGCTTAAAATTGTGTTAAACAATTTTTGCTAAGCGATTTTCAGTGAAAACAAGTGAAACGGCATAATCGGTAAAAATTATTATTGTTCATAAGTTCATATTAGAGCAAGAATTTGCTGCTGCTATAGAAGGGAAAAATGTTCAACATGTTATAAAACATAAGAAAAAGAGATAAAGTTTAATTTCCAAGCCTAGGGGTAAAATCGTAATTTTGTGAAACTTAAGGGGCAAAAATGTAATTTTGCCAAAAATGTATTTTTGGACTGGATTGAATAATGTGGATTTTATAAGCTAAATATGTTATTATAAATCGAGAAAGACGAGAAATTGACATTGATTGGTAAAAAAAGTGAGAAAAAGTGGAAATTCCCGGTTGAACCTTCGGAATGAAAGAGATACGAGTGAAGTTGCCGGGTCACGTGTGTAGTACTATGTGTAGGCTACTACGTCTACCGGAATGATAGGTCGCATGTGTAGTACTATGTGCAGGCTACTATGCGTATCGGATAGCTTCGATCACGTGTGTATCGGATCAAAATGGTCACATGTGTAGTACTATGTGCAGGCTACTATATGAACCGGGTATCATTTATTATAAGATGGTTGCTATGAGTTGATTCCACCGTGTATATGTTATTATTCCGAAGTGTTCATCGGGAAATTGACTAAGTGTAATTGAGTGATGAATATATATGCGGAATTGAATTGAAGATTGACTTGAAATTGGAAATGAGAAATTAGATTGCTTTGAATATAGTGATAAATTGAATGAATTGTATATGAATTGAAATGAACTATTGGAATGAGATGTGAAAAATTCAATGGAATTGAGATAGTGAAAAATTGAAATTATGAAAGAATACATTTTACAACAAAACAGTTTAGACAGCAACAGTTGTGTGACTTTTAAAAATCACCAAAAATGGTGAAAATTGAATTAGAGAGTTAAGAAGATATTAAATGGAAGCTTAATGAGTCTATTTTTACATAAAAGAAACAGAGCAGGTAAAAGAGTTATATATTTTGAGATATTTGAATTTTAGTGAGGAAGGGCCAGATTGATTTTAGAATCCCCTGTTCTGACTTTGGAAAATAATTAAAAATTGTAAAAAACTAATTATGAGTTATAATTTATATGCTTAAAATCCTTAATGAGTTTATTAGCAATGGAAAGAAACAGAAATATCAGTTGAATTTCGTACAATGAGATAATTCATTTTTAGTGAAGAGAGGTTAGAGATGTTGAGCAGTGAAATAGGGGTGATTTTAAAGAATAAACTGTACTAATTGGCCAAGTTAAAAATTCTAAAAATTTTAGGGTAAGAAGATATGTGAGTCTAGTTTTAGGGGAAATTAACGGATCTTAATTTGAAGCTCTGTAGTTCCAGATAAAAATGATTTAGTTACTCTGACTCAAATAGACAGGTTTGAATTGAAATATAAGTGAATAGTGAAATTATGTATAATGCTATTTGAGCATGTTATATACATAAAGGATGTGGGATGGAGAGGAGGAGGAGGACAATAAAGTATATGAATGAATTATGTATAGCTAGTTATGTGCCTAATTATAACCGATAAATGTTGAAATAGGAGTGATGTTTATATTGGTGCATTACTGGTCACGGTAAGCTCATGAGAGAAAATAAAGTTTCATAGCATATATGTGTGGTATATTTGGCATGAAGTGATGTCATGAGTGACTTATGAATTAACTCATGTTGGTAAGTTGATGCATAATTATAGTATTCAAATATATATATTTGTAATATTTTGCTATGTGATTCGGAAAAGGGTAATAAATAGCATAATGAAAATTCGGCCATGGTGCTAGTTTATGTTAAAGGAGTGTTTTATGGCATATCTTAAGCAATGGAATGTTATAAACTTTGAAGTTAATTTTCTAGTCAAATAAATAACAAATGAATTGATTCCGTATTCGTAATTTTGACATATGCTTGGTATATGTAACGTAATAATATATGCTTGAATAAACTTTAAGTATTCGAATGACATGGATTTGATGGTGATAAGAATCGAATATTGAATTCATGAAACACAGGTGATGTATTATTGTTGTGTGATAGCTTGGTTCAAGAAATTGATTAGGTAAATGGTAAGTGGAAGCAGTTATGGATTTAGAAGAAAATTTGGAATAAACTTGAAATTTAGCTCAATTAAATGATTTCATCAATTAAACATTGTGTATACCAGAATGTGTTAGTGAATTACATATTAGTAAATTAACATTCGAAGTTCAGTAAGTGATATATGAAATTAATATGAAAAGATTTATGATTGTTATTAATATTGATTCTGACATAAAGTGGATTCTTCAATATTGGATTGATTTAACGAATATATTGAGCATATAAATGGGTATGTATTGGGCCTCGTATACCCTAATTATTGACTCGAAGATAATAATATGAAAGTTTTTAATTTGGATGAAATTTTATAACTTGGTTTAATATGTCTATAAGTGTATTTATTCTGGTAATGCCTCGTACCCTATTCCAGCGTTGAATACGGGTAAGAGGTGTTACAATGTGACATCACCAGATTCGGTCCTAATGTTTAGGTCGGGTTTGGGGTGTTACATTTAGCGGTATCAGAGCTACAGTTTAGTTGGTTCTCGGACAAAACATAGCATATGTGAGCCTAGCTATACATGCCATGTTATTACTTGTGATGATGTGATATCTCTAGGCTCTAACGAAATTGTTTTGTTAAGACAAATATGATTTTCAATCGAGCTATTTTCGATAATGCTAAAAATGATATTGAGATAAATAAAATATGCTCACGTTATGTTGGAATTTGGAAAGGTAAGAATAAAAATTCGTGATATGTATGTGTTCACGTATGAAAAGAGATGATCATAAGTTAAAAAAAAAAGCTTATGTTGTGATAAGCTCATCCAAGTATGTTGGTAATTATATGATGCTCTGTGCTCAACATATTTGATTAAGTGAATATGATAAGCGAATTTACTTAAATAGATGGAATGTGTGTTTATGTACATCTGCTTGAATAAGTGAAATCAATATGTTCATATGATAGAATCTTATGTTTAAATTGTTAAATTAAAGATAATAAGATATTTTGTTTTATGTCTTTACTATTAAACCATGAATATTATAATAGTATGAAAATTGAATTGGAAGATTAAATTGAGTAGAACGCAGGAATGAGTACTTTCGTTCAGTGATATGTGATGAATTGACGAAAAAGACTATGGTTGAACCATGGCAACATGTGATATGTGATTTCTGTATAAGACCATATCTAGGATATGGCATTGGTGTGATATGTGCTACTATGTAAGACCATAGCTGGGCTATGGCATTAGTATGTAAATATGTGTAAGACCATAGTTGGACTATGGCATAAAGAAAACGAAGTACTCAATTCTGTAAGACGTTCTCTAATTGAATAAATGTCTGTAAGTAAAATGGAAGCTAAGTATTGGAATTTAATTAGATATTAATATTGAGCTCGAGTAAGTAAATTCATTGTGTGAAATTGTGGGTAACAGAAAATATTCATAATAAATAGATGTGTTAATTTGCTTGGAATGAATTACGTGGTTATGATGGTATTACATTGATGATGAATGCAAAGTCATATATATGTATCTATGAGAGAAAGTTAGAAGCTTTATGACTTCACCATCACCCCCTTATTAGTATTGTTTTATGACAAAAATTATCTTAATGAGACAGATATGTTTTTCAATTGAGTTAATTCTGATAGTATAAAAGTAAACACTTAAATGTTTGAGTGAAAATGTATTGATTATGAGTTGAAACTCATAAAGGTATGGATCAAAGAATATAACATTTTGTTATTGATAAATGTTATAATTATACGAGCATATGAGTTATGATATTTGGATTATGATGCTATATAGAAATTTCGATTGTGAATTAGTGATTTGAGTTGGCATATGAATTATGTGTTGAGAACAAAAGTGATTAAAAGTAAATGTTTATTAAATGCTTTAAGAATGTGAAATTAGTAATGAATTGGCTATTTGTGATAGTATGTGTTATGCGCATTTCTGTGTAAGATAAATTTGAGGCTTTACTACACTCACCCCCCATATCAGTAAAATGCTACAATGAAATTTGTAAGATTTTGGTTTAATAAGCTTACGAGTGTAGTGTTACAGAAGTTTGTGTACGGGGGATTAATAATGTGGTCGGAAAAGTGAAAGAATTAGCAAATGAAGACAATATAAAAAGAGAGAAATATTGAATAGTTCTGAAAACTACTCAGATTATGCAAAGTTACTGTCACAAAAGAAGTTAAATTCGATTAAATAATTTATTCACGTATGTTATTTCAAGAAAGAATTAACCAGAAGTTTTTCTGGATCGATTTCTGTTAGTAAAGAGATAATGTGAAAATTCTGATGACAGAATTAGACAATTGAGTAATGTTTGTATTATAATAGTAGCTGAGTACAGTAGCTATAATGGGTAATTACCATTAATCCTTTTAGACATTCTGTGTGTACAATTATCCTCAGAAGTATATGTGACTGTTTAGTTTCAAAAAGAATTCTTATCGTATGAGAACATTAGCTAAACTTATTAATAGATGAAAGAATTATTGGTTTGTTTGGGTTATATTCGACATCGCCATGTCTTTTTTTGGTATTTATTCCCTTGTGTGAATATGAAAATCGACGGTAAAGTCTGAGTGAGGCTAATATTTTATTTCTACTGATTATTGTTCTATTGAATATACGTGAAGATTATATTGCTTCTATTACTTTGGATTCCATTAATTATGAGTGGCATTGATCTTTCTAGACATTTTTTTTATCATCGAAATGGATATCATTTTATAGGGATTGTAATTTTTCGAACTTTGTGTACCTTCAGATGTTGAAATATCGCTATCCTGATTTTCTTATGAATCTATGTGATTATCTGTAAAAGATTTAAAAATTCAAAATCATGTGTGAATTTGAAATGTACTATGTGGAAGCAAATCATTAATCTACTATCTGGTTAGATTTTCGGGGACGAAAATCCCTAAAGGGGGCAGAGTTGTAACAGCCCAATTTTAGGCCTAGTCGAAACAGTGATTTCGGGACCACAAATTCGACGAGGAAAAAATTATTTTTTATTATATTTTTTTGGTCTAAAATTTCACGAAATAATTTCGTAAAAATTTCGTTAAAAAATTTCGACGTTTGGGCACTCAATTTAGCCAAAAGGACTAAATTGTAAAAAGTGCAAAAGTTGAGTTCTACATGTTAGAAGTGTCCAATTGTTATGAAATTTTAAATTGGAGGTCCTTAAATAGAATTAGACCATTGGTTAACTTGTTGGACAAAAATGGACAAGAGATAAGTGAAATAGGATATTTTTAAGTTGGGGGCATTTTGGTCATTTAGTAATTAAAAGAATTAAAAAGGCCAAAATAGCCAAAAATTTGTCCATCTTCTCCATGATGAACGAAAATAGCAAGGGGGAACCATGGTTAGGGTTTTCAAGCTTCCAAGCTCCATAGTAAGTGATTCCAGGCCCCGTTTTTAATGTTCTTTATGTTTTTGAAGCCCCGGTAACTTGATTTAGCTTATTCTAGCAATAATTTAACCTAGGGTTTATATTTGGGAAAACACCCATAGGTGAAATGTGTTTATTTTGATGTTTTATAGTAGAATATAAAGCTTGAAATTGTGTTAAACAATTTTTGCTAAGTGATTTTCAATGAAAACAAGTGAATCGACATAATCGGTAAATATTATTATTGTTCATAAGTGCAAGTTAGAGCAAGAATTTGATGTTGCTATAAAAGGGAAAAATGTTCAGCATGTTATAAAACATAAGAAAAAGGAATAAAGTTTAATTTCTGAGCCTAGGGGCAAAATCATAATTTTGTGAAACTTTAGGGGCAAAAATGTAAATTTGCCAAAATGTGATTTTTGGACTGGATTGAATAATGTGGATGTTATATAAGCTAAATATGTTATTATAAATCGAGAAAGATGAGAAATTGACATTGATTGGTAAAAAAAAAGTGAGAAAAAGTGAAATTTCCCGGTTGAACCTTCGGAATGAAAGAGATACGAGTGAAGTTGTTAGGTCACATGTGTAGTACTATGTGCAGGCTACTACCTGTACCGGAATGATAGGTCGCATGTGTAGTACTATGTGCGAGCTACTATGCTTACCGGATAGCTTCGATCACGTGTGTAGTACTATGTGCAGGCTACTACGTGTATCGGATGAAAATGGTCACATGTATAGTACTATGTGCAGGCTACTATGTTAACCGGGTATCATTTATTATAAGATGGTTGCTATGTGTTGATTCCACCATGTATCTGTTATTATTCCGAAGTATTCATCGAGAAATTGACTAAGTGTAATTGAGTGATGAATATATATGTGGAATTGAATTGAAGATTGACTTGAAATTGGAAATGAGAAATTGGATTGCTTTCAATATAGTGATAAATTGAATGAATTGTATATGAATTGAATTGAACTATTGGAATGAGATGTGAAAAATTCAATGGAATTGAGATAGTGAAAAAGTGAAATTATGAAAGAATACATTTTACAACAAAACAGTTTAGACAGCAATAGTTGTGTGACTTTTAAGAATCACCAAAAATGGTTAAAATTGAATTAGAGAGTGAATAAGATATGAAATGAAATCTTAATGAGTCTATTTTAACATAAAAGAAACAGAGCAAGCAAAAGAGTTTTATAATTTGAGATATTTGAATTTTAGTGAGGAAGGGTTGGATTGACTTCGGAATCCCCTGTTATGAATTTGGAAAATAATTAAAAATTGTAAAAAAAATTATGAGTTATAATTTATATGCTTAGAATTATTAGTGAGTTTATTTTCAAAGGAAAGAAATAGAAATATCATCTGAATTCTGTACAATGAGATAATTCTTTTTTAGTGAAGAGAGGTCAGAGATGTTGAGCAGTGAAATAGGGGTGATTTTAAAGAATAAACTGTACTAATTGGCCAAGTTAAAAATCTGAAAATTTTATGGTAAGAAGGTATGAGAGTCTAGTTTCGGGGAAAATTAGCGGATCTTAATTTGGAGCTCTGTAGCTCTAGATAAAAATGATTTAGTGACTCTAACTCAAATAGACAGCTTTGAATTTAAATATAAGTGAATAGTGAAATTATGTATAATGCTATTTGAGCATGTTATATACATAAAGGATGTGGGATGGAGAGGAGGAGGAGGACAATAAAGTATATGAACGAATTGTGTATAATTGGTTATATGCCTAATTATAATCGATAAATGTTGAAATAAGAGTGATGTTTATATTGGTGCATTACTGGTCATGGTAAGCTCATGAGAGAAAATAAAGTTTCATAGCATATGTGTGTGGTATATTTGACATGAAGTGATGTCATGAGTGACTCATGAATTAACTCATGTTGGTAAGTTGATGCATAATTATAGTATTCAAATATATACATATTTGTAATATTTTGCTGTGATTCGAAAAAAGGGTAATAAATAACATAATGAAAATTCGGCCATGGTGCTAGTTTATGTTAAAGGAGTGGTTTATGGCATATCTTAAGCAATGGAATGTTATAAATTTTGAGGTTAATTTTCTAGTCAAATAAATGACAAATGAATTGATTGCGTATTCGTAATTTTGACATATGCTTGGTATATGAAACATAATAATATATGCTTGAATAAACTTTAAGTATTCGAATGACATGGATTTGATGGTGATAAGAATCAAATATTGAATTCATGAAGCACAGGTGATGTATTATTATTGTGTGATAGCTTGGTTCGAGAAATTGATTTGGTAAATTGTAAGTGGAAGCATTTATGGATTTTGAAGAAAATTTGGAATGAACATGAAATTTAGCTAAATTAAATGATTTCATCAATTAAACATTGTGTATACCAGAATGTGTTAGTGAATGACATATTAGTAAATTAACATTCAAAGTTCGGTAAGTGATATATGAAATTAACATGAAAAGGTTTATGATTGTTAGTAACATTGATTCTGACATAAAGTGGATTCTTCAATATTGGATTGATTTAACGAATATATTGAGCATATAAATGGGTATGTATTGGGCCTCGTATACCCTAATTAGCGACTCGAAGATAATAATTTGAAAGTTTTTAATTTGGATGAAATTTTATAACTCGGTTTAATATGTCAATAAGTGTATTTATTCTGGTAATGCCTCGTACCCTATTCCAGCGTTGAATACGGGTAAGAGGTGTTACAATGTGACATCATTAGATTTGGCCCTAATGTTTAGGCCGGGTTTGGGGTGTTACATAATAACATACCAAAGCCATGTCCCAGACATGGTCTTACATGGGATGTTTCTTGTACTGCCAATGCCATATCCCAGATATGGTCTTACATGGGAGTTCTCATATCGGTGCCCATGCCATGTCCTAGACATGGTCTTACGGCGGACCTCTCATCTTGTTGCCAACGCCATGTCCCAGACATGGTCTTACATGGGACCTATCATAATCTCAATGATGCCAATGCCATGTCCCAGACATGGTCTTACATGGGATCTCTTTACCCAAATGTCATGACATTTGTATCCAATACATTCCTTATGTTTCAATGGGACTTTTTAACACTGGTTCTCTATCATCTCATACTTGAGTCAACATTAAATAATTTCATGAAATAAATACATAATTGCTTGAAAATAGCAGTATTAATAATAATTATTGAAATATTGTATTTACTTACCGTAAACTTACCTCAGTATAAAATATAGCCAAATCTATCAACTTAGCCTTCAACCTTTTTCTTTCCTCGGTCTAACCCCAGATTTCGTTCTTCTTGATCTATAATAGCAAATTTAGTTTATTTAATACTCACATTTATCAAAATAGCCCTCAACTCTAACTTTGGAAAAATTACAATTTTGCCCCTAAACTTTTACATATTTACACTTTTTTCCCCAAAGCTTGAAAATTAAATCTCATCCCACAGTCTTATGTTTTATAACATCCTGAACATTTTTCCCTTCTATGGTAACATCAAATTCCCATTCTAACACTTTCTTATGAACATTAGGTATTTTTACCGATTATGTCGTTTTACTCGTTTTCACTTAAAATCACTTAGCAAAAGTTGTTTAACATAATTTCAAGCTTCATACTCTACCATAAAACATCAAAATAGACACATTTCACCTATGGGTATTTTTCCAAACATGAACCCTAGGTTAAATTATTTCTAGAATAAGCTAAATCAAGTTACCAGGGCCTAAAAAACGTAAAGAACATTAAAAACGAGGCTTAGAATCACTTACTATGGAGCTTGGAAGCTTGAAAAACCTAACTATGGCTTACCCCCTTGCTAATTTCAGCCAAATGAAGAAGATGAGCACAATTTGTCATCTTTTTCCCTTTTATTTCATTTTAATTACCAAATTACCAAAATGCCCCTAACTTAAAAATTTCCTATTTCACTTATCTCAAGTCCATTTTTGTCCATAAATAAACCAATGGTCTAATTACCATATAAAGACCTCCAATTTAAAATTTCATAACAATTGGACACCTCTAACATGTAGAACTCAACTTTTGCACTTTTTACAATTTAGTCCTTTTGACTAAATTTAGTGCCCAAACGTCGAAATATTTGAATGAAATTTTCACGAAATCATTCCGTGAAATTGTAGGCCATAAAAATATAGTAAAAATAAGTTTTTCCTCATCGAATTTGTGGTCCTGAAACCACTGTTCTGACTAGGTCCAAAATCGGTATGTTACATTTCTCCCCCCTTTAGGGATTTTCGTCCCCGAAAATCTTACTTGTGAAGAGATTTGGGTACTATTTTCGCATAGCCTCTTTGGGCTCCCATGTAGACTCATCAACCCCATGCCTATTCCATAAAACTTTCACAAGTGCAATACTCTTGTTCCTTAGTTGCTTAATCTCTCTATTTAGAATTTTTATCGGTTCTTCAACATAAGTCATGGCTTGCTGAATCTCAACCTCTGTTGGTGAGATCACATGTGAGGGATCGGAATGGTAATGACGTAACATAGATACATGGAATACATTATGAATCTTCTGTAACTCAGTTGGCAAACCTAACCGATATGCTAAGGGCCCAATTCTTTCAGTCACCTCGAACGGTCCAATGAAACGTGGACTTAGTTTGCCTTTCTTGCCAAATCTAAAAATTTTCTTCCACGGGGATACTTTCAAAAATAGTTTGTCACCAACTTGATGCTCGATCTCTTTTCGTTTTAAATCTGCATAAGTCTTCTATCTGTGTGAAGCTGCTTTTAAATAATCTCTGATAACTTTTACTTTCTCTTCTGTTTCTTTGACTAAATCAATCCCGTATATTTGATTTTCTTTAAGCTCTGTCCAATACAAAGGCGTACGACACTTACGTCCATACAAAGCATCATAAGGAGCCATCTTTAAACTCGAGTGATAACTATTATTATAGGCAAACTCTACCAACGACAAATATTTCTCCCAACTGCCTTGAAATTCTAAAACACAACATCTGAGCATATCTTTAAGTAGCTGAATAACTCTCTCTGACTGACCATCAGTCTGGGGATGGAAAGCTGTACTGAAGTTCAACTTTGTACCCAAAGCTTCCTTCAATTTCATCCAAAACCGCAAAGTAAATCTCGGATCTCTGTCTGAGATAATCGAGAATGGTACCCCATGTAGTCTGACTATCTCTGAAACATACAATTCAGCCAACTTGTCCAGTGAATAATCCATACGAGCCAGGATAAAATGAGTTGACTTCGTTAACTTATCAATTACAACCCATACTGCATCTTTCTTTTTCGGTGTCAACGGCAACCCTGCTACAAAATCCATGGTAACTAGGTCCTATTTCCACTCAGGAACTAACACAGGCTGCAATAAACCTAAAGGTACTTGATGTTCGACCTTTACCTATTGACAGATCAAGCATCTAGAAACAAATTCTCAAATATCTCTTTTCATTCCTACGCACCAGTACATTTTTTTAAATCGTTATACATCTTTGTACTACCTGGATGAATAGACAGAGAACTACTATGTGCTTCTTGTCAGATCTTCTAAATAAGCTAATCATTCTTTGGTACACATACTCTGTCTCTGAACATCAAACAACCATCAGAATTGATCTGAAAATTAGACTCTATGGTTCTCTCGCTATGATTTCTATTATGTCTGCTCAAAAATGTTTGAGAAAAGGGTGTGAAGCTTATCTTGCTTTTGTATTGAACACTAGAGATCCAGAGTTGAAAATTGAATCAGTGCCAATGGTACGTGAGTATTTAAATGTGTTTCCGGAAGAATTGCCAGGTTTGCCTCCAATTAGAGAAGTTGAATTTAGTATTGAGTTGATTCCAGGTACAACTCCTATTTCTATTGCTCCTTATAAAATAGCCCCATTGGAATTGAAAGAATTGAAAGCTCATTTGTAGGAATTAACTGATACAGGTTTTGCAAGGCCTAGTTGTTCTCCGTGGGGTGCACCAGTGGTTTTTGTGAAAAAGAAAAACGGTTCGATGAGATTATGCATAGATTATCGGCAGCTTAACAAAGTAACTATAAAGAACAAATATCCATTGCCTAGAATTGATGATCTGTTTGACCAATTGAAGGGAGCTACTGTGTTTTCCAAGATAGATTTAAGATCTGGTTATTATCAGTTGAGGGTTAAAGAGTCAGATGTTCCGAAGATTGCTTTCCGGACTAGGTATGGTCACTATGAGTTTCTTGTGATGCCATTCGGCTTGACTAATGCTCCTGCTATTTTCATGGACTTAATGAACTGAATTTTCAGACCTTACTTGGATAAATTTGTAGTTGTGTTCATTGATGATATTCTGATTTATTCTCGTGATGAGATTGAACATACCAAGCATTTGAGAACCGTTTTACAGATTTTGAGAGATAATAAGCTTTATGCCAAGTTTAGTAAAAGTGAGTTCTGGCTTCGGGAAGTTGGATTCCTTGGACACATTGCCTCAGGTGATGGTATTAAAGTTGATCCAAGTAAAATTTTAGCAATTGTTAATTAGAAGCCTGCTAGAAATGTATCAGAGGTTAGAAGCTTTCTTGGATTAGCTGGTTACTACAGACGATTTGTAAAGGGATTTTCCATGATAGCTACCCCGTTGACAAGGTTGTTGCAGAAAGATGTCAAGTTTGAATGGACTGAAAAGTGTCAGCAGAGTTTTGACAAGTTAAAGGCATTGTTGACTGAAGCTCCTGTTTTAGTACAACCAGAACCGGGTAAACAATTTGTGATTTACAGTGATGCATCCTTGAACGGATTGGGTTGTGTACTTATGCAAGAAGATAAAGTCATCGCATATGCTTCCAAACAGTTAAAGCCACATGAGAAAAACTATCCAACGCACGACTTAGAGCTGGCTGCCATTGTATTTGCGTTGAAGATCTGGAGACATTACTTGTACGGTGAGAAGTGCCGAATATTTACTGACCATAGAAGCTTAAAGTACTTGATGACTCAGAAAGATTTGAACTTGAGGCAAAGAAGATGGCTAGAGTTGATTAAAGATTATGAGTTAGTGATCGATTACCACCCGGGTAAGGAAAATGTTGTTGATGATGCCTTGAGTAGAAAATCTTTATTTGCATTGAGAGCTTTGAATACCAGTTTGGCTTTATCTGATGATGGTTCCATTTTAGCTGAGTTGATGGCTAAACCGATGTTTGTCGAAGAAATCTATGAAGCTCAGAAAGATGACAGTGAGTTACCCGGATAGTATCACCATTTTCACATTTCAACTCAATGTATTTCTTTCCGGAATTCACTACCAGATCATGGGCAGTCAGCCAATCCATACCAAGAATCACATCAAACTCATCAAATGGAAATAGCATGAGATCGACCGAAAAACAGTGACCTATAATCATCAAAGGGCAACTATTACATACTTTGTCTACTAATACATACTGGCCTAACGGATTTGATACTTTAATTACAAATTTAGTAGATTCTATATGCATGTTCATACTAGGCATCAATCTCATACAATATATGCATGTTCATACTAGGCATCAATCTCATACAAACATAGGAATGGGTCGAACCCGGATCAATCAAAGCAATAACATTAGTATCATAAAGAGAAAATGTACCCGTAATCACATCAGGGGAGGATGCCTCTTCACGCGCACGGATAGCGTATGTCGTTGCGGGTGCTCTAACATCTAGTCTAGCAGCTAAGTCTCTGGACATACCCCTGTTACTTGCTCCAACTCCTAAATTCCTCTGTGGCCTGCCTCTAGTAGAAGCATTTCCCGGTCTCGCACTCAGTATTACTTCTCTTTTAGCTATTTCGGGACAATCCCGAATATAGTGATCTGGTGCACCACATCTAAAGCAAGTATTTTCATTTGCTCTACACTCTCCAGGATGACGTCTGCCTTTGTAGAATACATGGCTGAAAAATTTGATCCACTAGAGAACTCTCTAGGCCTCTTGGATGTAGACTAAAATGATATGCTCATTTGTCTTTTCTTCATATCTTACACTTCAATTTCAACTTTACCCTTCTCTTTTTCTTTTAACAAATCTTCTGCCTTACAGGCTCTTTAAACCAAAACAACAAACTCTCTAATTTCTAAAACACCCACTGACAGTCGAATATCATCATTGAGTCCATCTTCAAATCTCTTGGACATATTGGCTTCGGTGGACACAAATTGCCGAGTATATTTACTAAGTCTGACAAATTCATGTTCATACTCAGTCACAGTCATATTACCTTGTTTTAACTCAAGAAATTCTTTTCTTTTTTTGATCTATAAACCTCTACGAGAGCGGGTGCATTACTCTCTACATCATCTGCACCAGCTCGTTCGGGATCCATAACTATAAAAGAAAACATTTTAAAATCGTCAGGAGTCGTCACACTATCAAAATATAAGTATGTATGTATAGCTAGACTCTTATTCACACTAAATGTTCTGAAAACTGACTAAACCTACTCTGATACCAACAAATGTAACACCCCTTACCCGAGACCATTGTCAGAGTTGAGGATGGGGTGTTACTTGACTTAACTTATTAGTTCGGGGCATAAAAATTTGCTTTTAAAATTTATTTCACTGTTTACCATAATGTTGTGCACCTGCGTAGCAATCACTAATTTAACTATAACTAGAGTTATAAAACTCAAAATTTAGATCCGTAAATTTTCCCTAAAACTAGACTCATATATTATCTTACCATAAAATTTTTAGAATTTTTGGTTTAGCCAATTAGTACAGTTTATTCATTAAATTCTCCACTGTTTCACTGCCTGACGGTTCTGACCTTTATTCACTAAAAATCAATTTTCTCATATTATGATTTTCATATGGTGTTCTCACTTGTTTCTATAGAAAATAGACTCACTATGGAATCTATAAATATAAGTTATAACTCATAATTATTTTTGAACAATATTTAATGATTTTATAAAGTCAGAACAGGGGACTCCAAAAACCATTCTGTCCCTATCTAACCAAAATTCAAATATCTTAGAATATAAAATTCCTTTACCCACACCGTTATTTTTCTATGAAAATAGACTCGATAATATTTAATTCTATATGCCATTCAATCTCTAATTCATTTTATACTATCCTTGGTGATTTTTCAAAGTCACATCATTACTGCTACCCCAAAACTGGTTCATTGCAAATTTTTACTCTTTCATAATTTCTAGGTATAAACTATCACCTAGGCATTCATAATACCAAACATATTCTTACTTAGCCATTTTAATAGCTAAACATTATCACATATTTACACATCATCACATATTTACACATCATCCTTTAGCAATATCATGAGGACATACATTCAAAATGACTAAGTCCCTATACATGCCAAAGCTCAAACATTGATCATCATAAAATACCGAGTTGTTGTTGTTGATACTGTGAGCGCTCTCCGACGTCTTTAAGATCCTTGAATTAGCTTTGCAATACTATAAAAGAAGGAAAATAAAAGAAGTAAGCATAAAGCTTAGTAAGTTTACAAGCAAACAAATAACAAAATTTAACACAAATAAATATACTCAAGTGTCATGATCTTTAATTTCCTCTTTACTTAATCTCTTACTCGTTCACTTACTTGTTTACTTAGATAACTCATGATTATAACTTACTCTTCTCTTGCTGAAATGTTGGTTCTCAATTGATAACATAATATGTTCTTAACTCTTATAACTCACCTGAATTTGCTATTGATGCTTTTACCTGAACTTTCATGGAACATAATTTGTTTAC
Organism: Gossypium turneri; assembly: GCA_008044935.1. Lineage (NCBI taxonomy): Eukaryota > Viridiplantae > Streptophyta > Magnoliopsida > Malvales > Malvaceae > Gossypium > Gossypium turneri. The sequence goes on from CP032580.1 coordinate 23,563,251, forward strand.
TAGCCCGTTGAGCCACATTGGAATAATAAGGATACTTGGGTCTCTTATCTGATAATAACATGCCAAACCCATGTCCCAGACATGGTCTTACATCCCATGTTTCTTGTACTACCAATGCCATATCCCAGATATGGTCTTACATGGGAGTTCTCATACCGGTGCCCATGCCATGTCCCAGACATGGTCTTACGGGGGACCTCTCATCTCGGTGCCAATGCCATGTCCAAGACATGGTCTTACATGAGACCTCTCATCTCGGTGCCAACGCCATGTCCTAGACATGGTCTTACATAGGACCTATCATAATCTCAATGATGCCAATGCCATGTCCCAGACATGGTCTTACATGGGATCGCTTTACCCAAATGTCATGACATTTGTATCCAATACATTCCTTATGTTTCAACGGGACTTTTTAACACTGATTCTCTATCATCTCATACTTGAGTCAACATTAAATAATTTCATGAAATAAATACATAATTGTTGGAAAATAGCAGCATTAATAATAATTATTGAAATATTGTATTTATTTACTGTAAACTTACCTCAGCACAAAATATGGTCAAATCTATCAACTTAGTCTTCAACCTTTTTCTTTCCTCGGTCTAACCCCGAATTTCATTCTTCTTGATCTATAATAGCAAATTTAGTTTATTTAATACTCACATTTATCAAAACAGCCCTCGACTCTAACTTTAAAAAAATTATGATTTTGCCCCTAAACTTTTACATATTTACACTTTTACCCCAAAGCTCGAAAATTAAAATTCATCCCATATTCTTATGTTTTGTAACATGCTGAACATTTTTCCCTTCTATGGTAACATCAAATTCCCATTCTAACACTTACTTATGAACATTAGATATTTTTACCGATTATGTCGTTTTACTCGTTTTCACTTGAAATCGCTTAGCAAAAGTTATTTAACATAATTTTAAGCTTCATGTTCTACCATAAAACAACAAAATAAACGCATTTCAGCTATGGGTATTTTTCCAAATATGAACCCTAGGTTAAATTATTGCTAGAATAAGCTAAATCAAGTTACCGGGGCTTCAAAAACGTAAAGAACATTAAAAACGGGGCTTAGAATCACTTACTATGGAGCTTGTAAGCTTGAAAACCCTAACAATGGCTTCCCCCTTGCTAATTTCGGCCAAATGAAGAAGATGAGCACAATTTGCCATCTTTTTCCGTTTTAATTCATTTTAATTACCAAATTACCAAAATGCCCCTAACTTAAAAATTTCCTATTTCACTTATCTCATGTCCATTTTTGTCCATAACTTAACCAATGGTCTAATTACCATATAAAGACCTCCAATTTAAAATTTCATAACAATTGGACACCTCTAACATGTAGAACTCAACTTTTACACTTTTTACAATTCAGTCCTTTTGACTAAATTGAGTGCCCAAACGTCGAAATTTTTTAACGAAATTTTCACTGCTTCTTCTATTGAAGAATGTGCTATATGCTTAACACAGGACTCTAAAAATTACTTTTCAATGGCCTGGTTTATTAGTGCAAGCTGAATCCAAAATACCTGAAGTACTTTACTTTCCTAAAAGCAGGAAGCACCGTCTTATTATACGAATACAAGCTGCTTGCTTATCGGCTGTTATCACAATTAAATCAGAATTAGCTACGATCAATGAAAATATCGTAGTATAGTTACAGCTACTTTGTTGGCTGTATCGTGATTTAATTGTAGGGGCATGTTGGTTTGCACAATAGAAATTAAACATGAGAACATCAGCTGACCTAAGGTTAAGGACGACAACAACTCTAACTCTGTAAATAGGCTCTTAAAACACTTTTTTAATGAGAGCTTTACATACTTTAAGATTTCTTTGTAATTTTAGTTTTAATTTTCCTTTCTTGTAGGCTTTAGTTTTATTTCAGTTTTATTATATTTCATGTTCATCGGAGAACGTGAGTTGTAACTGTGATCAAACTACTATGGATTTTGCGCTTCAATCAATACAATTTAGGATCTCTTAAACATTTCTCTTGATTTATTAGCTATGTTTATCGTTATTATCAAGTTGATTGTGTTCATGAGATCCACAAGGAACTATTCCTTTTATAGGGTATTAGTTAGTGAAAGTGTGATTAATTAATTGCTATGTAGAGTTTTCTGAGTAGAACAGCTATTTGGGAGTGGAAGAACTTAAACCCTAGACTTGGTAACCCTAGGATATCATTTAGGTGGGAATTAACTCAAAGTTGGTGTGGCCTATCCATGAATACCTTAACCCCAAACCAGTCTGGACTATGACGTAGAGAGATAATTAGTTATTGTTGACTCATTAGTTTAGTGGAAGATTGAGAGATTCTGCTAGGGTAGCGTCTAGTTGATTGAGAAGAAACTTGAAATAGGAATTAGTTAGGATCACCAAAGCGAGCTAATCACCCATACTTAGATTTGATGAAGTTAGAATTGATATACCTGAAGTTCACTTTCCTTTTGTTATTTGTACTTTATTATTTATAAAAACCCCAAAATATTTCTTTTCATGTTTTATCGTACTATAATTTATTTAAACTAGTAATTACTTCTATTAGTGTTTAGGTTGACCTCCCTTGGGTATGATCCTAGGAGTACTTACCTACTTTGTTGTAACTATATTACAACCTGACCTGTATACTTACAAACACCAACTCAAATCTATATCTTTAGTTGCAGTATTCACACTCTGGATGTTGGTACGTCCGGAGGCGATCAAGTTGTTGGTGCCATTGTCGGGGAGGCAATGCTATTAAATAGATTTTAATTTTTCCATTCAATAGAATAATTAGGAAATATCTAAAATATAGATATGATTTTTTTATTTTTACTAACATTTTTATTCTAATTTGTGGTTTCAGTATATAACTCCTAATAAGGGAACACTTATAAAGCCAGCAACTGATCTAGAAAGACTAATACATATGAACCGTCGACAGCAACATCAGATGCAAAATAAGCCACTTGTTGCAGGAATCCACAACACAAGAACCCGTTATTCGACAAGATTAACGAAGAAAACCCACGAGATCTACCACCACCACCACAGCTACCCATAAACGTACCTATGGCGTACAACGAAAGAACCCTAAGAGACTATGTGCTACCAAATTTGGAGATGATTCAAGGAAGCATCACAAGGCCAATTATCATGGCTAACAGCTTTTGAGATAAAATCGTCTATGATCCAGATGATTTAGAACAACTTGCAGTTTAGAGGCATAATGACGGATGACCAAACTAGCATTTCAAATAGTTCCTTCAACTTTGTGATACATTAGCTTATATTGGGGTCACTGAAGATGCTATTCGTCTTCGGCTATTCCTTTTCTCCTTAATCAATAAAGCCTTTTCTTGGTTAGCAAGCACCGGGATCCATCACAACATGGAATGAACTTGCACGAAAATTTCTACGAAAGTTTTTCCCTATTAGAGAGGTCCCAATATTCAAATAGTTAGAAGGAGAAAGTTTTCACGAAGCCTGAGAGCATTTTAAAATGCTAATACAGATGCCCACATCATGGATTACCTGAGTGTTTGAGGTTCCAAATGTTCTACAATGGGTTGGATGTGCACGTACGGTTAGGACTAGAACATATGAAGCTGCGTATGAGTTGAAAGAAAACATGTCGATGAATTCCTTCCAGTGGCCAATTGAATGTTATACATATGGCTAGAAACCATCTACGGTAAAATTTGTCTAGGAAGATGATAGATTCCAACAAACTGTGGACAAACTCAACCACATAGAATCCTCACCTAATGCGTCATCTATATATGGAGGAGACAAACTGCTCTTTCATTAAATTAATAATCCAATTAAGGATGTCAAATATATCGAAAAAGGGGTGGAAACCCTTATTCAAGCACTTATAATCACAGTTGGAGAGATCACCCAAACTTGAGATGGAGTAGAAATCAAGGAGGAGGTAACTGCGCACAACCAAGCAGAAGCCTCAAGAAAGGAACAACCCAAATGACCATACTATATATGGTCAACACTTGGATCAAATAGAAGAGGACACGCAGTCAATGAAAATTGAGGTAAAACAGCTACAGTCTGAGTGCACTAACACTACGAAAACATATATTAAGATGGAAGATCAGATGAGCCAATTGATGAGTATGGTGAAAGATATCAAAAGAAAAATTTACAAAGAATCCCAAGCAACATAGAGAATAATTCTCGGAGAGAAAGGAAGAAGCATGTGAAAGCAATCGCATTTCATTCGAGCAAAATATTGAATAGCCCAAAAAACTAGCTCACGAGGAAAATAAAGAAGATTCTAAGGATCTTCATGAAAATCCCCGAGAAACTGAGATTGAACCAGAACCAGAGGAGGAAACTGAGCCGGTAGTTGAGCTAAAGAATGAGCTAATCGAGGAACCTACACTGACAAGGGTACAATTCCCTTCACGGTTATAAAAGAAACAAAGACGAGATGGGGCAGAATTTGTAAGTTGTATAAACTTATTTAAATCCTTGAATATAACTTGCCTCTGATTTATTTAATTTAAAAAGTTCTTAAATACGTCAAATATTTAAAAGAAATCATGTCTAGGTGATGGAAAATAAAAATAAGAAAGGAAGTTAATGTTAGCACCTCATGTAGCGCTATTATATCCAAACAGATGCCCCCAAAAGTAAAACACCCTGGGAGTTTTATAATACCTATATAGATAGGGGATATACATTTTAGCAAGGATCTATGTGATTTAGGAGCCAATATTAATTTAATGCCCTTATCTATATATGATAAACTCGGGTTAGTGGAGCTTAAAAAATACCCAGATCACACTATAGTTAGCTGATAGGTCTTCATTATGACCGAAAGGAGTACTTGAAGATGTGTTGGTCAGAGTGAGTAGCTTTATCATCCCAGTTGGTTTTATTATCTTAGATTTTGAAAAGGATCATGAGATACCCATTCTGTTGGGTAGACCATTTTTAGCAATATCCAGGTCCACCATTGACTTGGAAAATAATGAATAAACTATGAGGATCAATGGTGAGATAGAAATTTTTAAATGTGGTCACTAGCAGAAATAGATAAATAGGAAAAAATTAGGGAAGAATGTCTTAAAATATCTGTAAAAATCCCTAATTACCTTGAGCCGAGGGAAGTGTTCTCTGTAGTTAGTGCAGGTGAAGTGGCACGATGGATGCTGGACGAACACTGATAGAACCAAACCAGGAAGAACATCCACGGGCACGCTGATTGAGCTGACAGATGAATCCAACAGCAAAACTTGACATTCTTACTTGAAATTTAATGTTATGTATATTATTGAATTTTTACTTAATTGGTAGTTTAGACTTTAATTTTTATTAATTTTTTGTTTAAATAGAAATTGAGATGCTCTAAAAATAGGAAGCCTGGACAAAAATAGAGTCGGTGTTGCAGCACAGAGCCCCAGTGCCGCGACACCTTGACCATAATGGGTAGAATCGAGAAAATCATCTCTATGTCGCGACATAACACCCTTGTATTATGACACAGAGGATAGTTTACCCAAGTTTTCAAAATTTTAGAGTGTGTCGTCACATCGAACACCAATGTCGCGACATCAGCATCATGTAAATGGTATCGCAACATCGCTACAATTTTTCTATAGGGTCAACTCGATGCAATTGCGCAACCCACTGGTTTTACACTTTTTTAACCCATTTTTAACTATAAAATGCTTCTTATTTTAACCGTAAAACATATCGTAAACCTCTTCTAAACCATAAAACTTTCTCTAAACCTTTTTAAACCTTTAAAATTTTAAAACCCTTAAATTCCCTTCCTTCTATTGTAACCAATTCTTTTGCGATTCTCCTCAGTGCAGGGACTAAGACAAAGCATTTATGGGACTACTTCAAAGCAATTTTATGAGGAATTCGACGCATTACACTCGAGGTTAAGGGTTCTTAACATATATCTACCATTTTATTAGATAAAGTGCTTGATAGCTTGCTAGTATTTTGAATACGATTACATTAACTATGTTGCCTAAGAAATCTAGAAAAACAAGCACACAAGAACCACAGGTAGTTTTGAATACTTTAAAGTTTCCAAATTACAATGCTGAAAAATACTTCCTTGAACTTCAAGGCAAAACCTTTATTCAGGAAAGGGGATTCGAACCATCGATGGTTCTTTATAATGAAATTTGGTCTTTAGTACGGAATTGTAGATGGGAGCGTTTCTGCACTGTCCCAAAAGAAAATGTTTTTATTCCTCTTGTGCAAAAATTTTATGCTACTCTTAAGGATGAGGAAACCCGGAGACCACATGGTGTCATGTGGAAAATGATAACAGTGAGAGGTAAGGATGAGTCATTTTTCGTGAAAAAGATCTGTAAATATTACGATGCGTCATATTATGTCTAACTATTCAAAAAATAATAGTTTAATAGGATTTCAAGATGTCGATATGGAAAGCTTTGTTATATACTTAACTGAAATTCGAGGTAAATGTAACCTTCAGCCAGAAACTGGATTACCGACCAATTTCATTCAAGCTATAATGTTTCCAATAGCTAAAATGTGGATGCAATTTATTTGCACTAGAATTACACCTGTTCTTAATGTTTCTAATGTTAATATGTTCCGAGCTACTTTATTATATAGCATTTTACAAAAGAAACAAATATGCATAGGGCCATGGATCCATCAAAGTATGAAATGTTACATTAGTGGCCAGAAGGTCAGGATTTTCTTTCCCCATCTCGTGATGGCCCTTTGTAAGAATGTATAGATTCCAATGGAAGAGTATGAGCAGTTCATGCACCCAACCATGAGCTTAATAGGGGATTCTAAGTACACTTAGAATGTAGAACTCAACCGAAAGTAGATCATAAATTGGAACCAAAAGAGAAAAAAGATGGACATCTCGGCCTCGCTCAAAAGAAAAGTAAAATTGACATCTACAAGAACGGAGTGAGATCAGTAGTGCAAAAATTGACGGAATGGTAAGATGGATTCACGAAATAGGCCCTGTTCTTCAGGAATTTGCAAGGTGAAACAACATGAGAATACCTAATTATCCGCCAGATATGTTCGACCCCACACATCCAAAGTATGAGGAAGAGGAGCAAGAGAGTGAGGAGTAGGAAGAAAGTGAGGATAAAGAAAGAGAAGGGAATAAAGAGATAGCTTTTGAGGAAGAAGAGGATGATTGAACCAATTTTTTATTTTTAATTTTTCAATATTGTAATTTTGGGATAATTTTCATTATTTTAGGAGTAGGATTAATTGTAGACTTTTATACTTGCTTTTCATTTTTGTTTTAAAGTTTTTTGTGTAGGAACCCCACATGAAAGGGATACAACGATTACGGGCTTTCAACAAAAAATAGAAGGAAGCACCCACTAATAGAAGTACAGAACTACCACAATAAATTAGGTAACTTATTTCCTCATCCTTTTAGTGCTACACATTGGTTAGGGGCATGTAAATAGGTTGATTGTGTTTTCTTTAAACTTGGCATGATAGTAAGTAACTTTAAATTTTTTATTATTAGACTACTAGGGTCTATATATGACACTGTAAATAGGTATTGAGCAATTGAATATATCAAATGATATAAAGAATTCAAGGAAATGAGCATGCTAGTATGTATGATAAATAATTAAATTTGCGATTATTTGAGTGATTAAATTCATGAATATTGAGATAGATAGGGATGACTCAAGGAATTGTTTGGTATAAACCTAGGCAAAAAAGCTAACCATGTTTATTCATCCTTAGTACCTATTTTGAGCTAAAAAATACTTCTTGAGGAACTTTCATACAAAACCCGAGCCAAAAATGTTAATTTGTATTTACCCTTTTTCTTTGGTCCTAAACTGCATGACTATAGACGTCTGGCCATATGTATTAAGGGTTAAGTAGATACATCAAGGTAGATTTTGTAAAAATATAGTGAAATAGGAAAAATCAATGTGATATAGTGATTATCAGTTAGCCAATATGTGCAAGAAAAGAAAAAAATTCAAAAATAAAATCAAGATGAGTAGAAAAAGTATGTACAAAAAAAAACCAAAAGCATTATGAGTGAGATGTATGAAAAAGATCAATAAGTGAAAAAGTCACAAACATAGAAAAACTCAGTCATTGATGCACAAAAACTTGTGATCTAGCCGAAATTGCTATATTATGTTATAAATTCATGTGTGGATAAATAAGGAAGGTGAGAGAAGGAGAAGTAAGGCGGTGAGCGGACGAGGGTTACTAAGGTGGAGAATAGGGAACAATACGATGTGCCAATCTATTTTTGTACCTAAAACTATTTTGATGCTTCTTCTTCTTGAACACCATACCTATACTAAGCCTCAGAATATTACAATCCGAAAAGTTGTATGTGACCTAGGTAGACTTACTCATGAATTGACACCATATTAAATAGTTGCATTTTTTACTACTTATATTCTGCTAAGGTAATCAAATTACTTGTATGATTTGTTGATGGATGCATATGTTTGAAAACCTTAATGCATGTGCACTTTGTAATATACTGAACTTAAATGTTTGGTACCGAAGGTGGTAAGTTGTTTATATATCATGCAAGGATTATGTTTCAACATGAAAATGCCTAGTTATGTACTACAAAACCAAACTTTGTACTATACTTGTTCAATTGTCATCTTTTATGTTTTAGTGTTTGTCTTACTTTGGTTGAGGACAAGCAAAGGTACGTTTCATGACTCTATCTACTAAATAAATACAGATATATGAGTATCCTTGAAGAAATAAGGGTTAGTGATATGTCTGAGTTAAAGTAGTGGTAAAAGGGTTACCCGAATGAGTTTAAACAAAGTGTTTTTGTTTAACGAGGTGAGGAAGCCATAGTATCTGGTTGAATGAAAGACCTGGAACTCAAGTTGTTGTTATCACAAGGAAGAGTTAGATCTAAAGCCTAACAACCCTCTGGGTTATAAGGTGAGTCCCTAAGCCAACTCTTGCAAATGTATTATGCATGTTAGAATCTTCTGTAAAAATAAGTTGAAATACATGATGTGATGATTTTGTGAGAAATGTATGTTTGATGAACTTGCATGAATGATTCGTATGGAAAACATATATGATTTCTGAGGATATAGTGTCTGGATGAGTAAAGTTTCTATGTGTGTTTTGATGACATGAACAAGTATATTGTGAAAGAGTTTATCATGAGTAAGTCAAATGTGAATGAGTTTTTCATGTAATCAATCTACATGAAGAGTCTATGTATGTCTTTGGAGTCACTTAAAGGGGTCCGTCGGGATTAAAAACACAAACCTCTGAAAGGAAAAGTCCATGGCACTCTAAAGACCATATAGTGTAAGACCATGGCTGGGCCATGGCATCATATGGAATATGTATAGGACGGTTGTGTGAGTACCAACGGTGAAGGGAAAACCTCACGATGGTGAGCTTAGGTAAAACCCTATCGACAAAAACACCTATGTCTATATAAGTTAGCCTTTGTGGCTATATTTATTAAATGGAAGCCTTTGTGGTGATCTCTGTTAAAAGGAAGCCTTTGTGGCTATCTCTATTAACGGAAGCCTTTGTGACTATCTCTGTTAAAGGAAGCCTTTTTTAAAAGGGAGCCAAGGCTACACTAAGGAAGTGGCATACTATGCTGATATGCATACAGGGGAAACCAACTGGCGTGTCGAAGTCTGCGCTGAATTTCATTAAGAAATATCCCAAAGTATATCCAGTAGACTAAGGGATAAAGTAGGAAAGTCTAAAACTTTACTAAGTTGATATAATAACCACACCTTCTAGTAAGTTTGGTAGCTCTATATGTTATGATTTCAAAAGAGTAAGGATGTAAAAGACATAAATACAGTAGGGAGAGAATAAGAGGCCCTGCATGGTGGTTGTATGTAAAGGATATGTTAGTAAACTATTTGTACACAGGGTTTTAATGGTTATCCCATATCCATTTAAGTAGTTGTTGCTGCTGGTTTGGGAAAGACGGTTGGATTTAGAAATCTGAGCTACAATAAAGGTGAGTTTCATGTGTATATGAAGTATTGCAAAGTTTTCGACTGTTAACAAATGAGATATATGAATTACTGCATGGATAAGATGATGTGTGGTATGTCTACATGTGAAATCAGGTATGGAAGAGTATGAATTTTTAAATGTGTGAATGAATCTAGGTAAGTGTGTTCTGTGTTAAATGAGTAACGAACCAATTGTGATGCCTTCGGTAGGGCAAGTACATTGCTAACTAGACTGGTAGATCACGACATGTAAATATGTGTAAGACTATGTGGTAGAGACCCATGGCATCATATGATAATGAAAATACTCATGGCGTTTCCTCCAGTAAGATGTAAACCAGACTAGCAGATCATGACATGAAAATATGTACAAGACCATGTGGGAGAAACCCATGACATCCTCTGAGATCGTCCGCCAACACAGTAAACACGTGATGTTCTATAAAGCCTTTGTGTCGTAATTTGTAAATCCTTTGTGGCGTATTTTGTGATGCGTGTGTAGCATATTCTATAATGCCCTTATGGCAAAATCTGGTCAACTGCCTATGTGGTATAATATGGGTAAGTTTTGACACTCTTCGTTAGCTGATGCTATGATAAGATCTGGTAAGTTTGAAGGTATCTCTATTTGGATAGTCTTATGGCAAAATTGAATATGCCTTAGGGTCATTTCCTAAAAAGAGTTTCTAGAATTGTTCTTGAAGAGAGAATTCGCCATAGTAACTCGTCGGTACAAAGAAATTGGTGTAATCGTAGATATGAGTGGTTTAAGTGTTCGTCAAATCTGAGTTTGTATACGTTATGTAAGGAAATTATCTAAATTCTATAGTATCCGCCAAATTTAAATGTTTCATGCCATATGTATAAAAAGATTATTGGAAGTATAAGTTGTCCATCAAACTAGAGCTGTAACATCCCCAACCTGTATCCGTCGCCGAATTAGGGTTCTGGAGCATTACCGTACAATCAGAAACATTTAAATAATATTTCACTTGATAACATAAACATATCGTTTATCAATCATACATGCATACTTCGTCTCGAAATTGAGCCCTCGAGGCCCTAGAAATACCTTAGAAATGATTCAGGACTAAATTAAAAACATTTGAAAAGTCTAAGAAAAGTTTACAAAAAATTTTGAAGCAGGGGTCACACGGCCGTGTAGCCAGGCAGTGTGTCTCACACTACTGAGACACACGCTTGTGTCTCAAGCCATGTAACCTTCAAACTAGGGACACACGGCTGTGTCCCAGCCTGTGTCCTTGCCCGTGTAACTCACTGAGTAGGGTCACATGGTCGTGTCACACGCCTGTGTGCCAGGCCGTGTAACTCTCAAAATTGCCTCACACGCCAGTGTGCAAGCTGTGTACTAGGCCGTGTAACTTACCGAGTTGCATACAAAGAAACCTTCAAGAGACACACGGCTGTGTTGTCAGGCTGTATGTCACGTACGGCTGAGTCACACACTTGTGTCTCAAGCCGTGTGGACCTAAAATTTACCAAAAACAAGCCATTCCCAACACCAATTAATGCAAGAACATTTGAACAACTTGTGCACACTAACAAGGCATCAAACCATACCTAAACATACATATAGTTTCCATTCCACAAGCAATTCACACCTAACCAATCTAACAATTTACAAATGCATCCAATGAACAAAAATGTAACTGCCCATTTTCAGTCAAATTGAAACAGTTGTTTCAGAACCACAAATCTGATGATTAAATTATTATTTTATTATTATAAAGTCTATGGGTTGTTAGTAAGGTCAGATTAAAATTTCATTAAGAAATTTTGACGCTTGCATTCTTAATTAAGGAAAAAGGACTAAATCGAAAAAAGTGTAAAAGTAGAGTTCTACTAGTTAAAGGGGTCAAATGGATATGAAACTTTAAAGTGAATGGATTTAAATGGGCATGGTTTTGTTAATTTTTAAAGGTTAAAAACAAAGGTTAATATGGTAATAAAACAAATAAAAGAAAATTTTAATGCTCATCTTCATGAGTTTTCTTCTCTAACGAAAATAGGTTTAGAAAACCCCATATTTAAAGCTTAAAAATTTGGTTGAGCTCTTGTGATTGCATGGTATGAATTTTAACTCCATTTTTTATGATTTCTATGGTTTTAAATTTGTTGTAGCTTAATCTAGTTACCTCGGAGATTAATTTCTAAAACTGTTAAAGAATTAGAGTTCTGGAATGCTCTTGTGCAATTCTTTATGTTTAATGGTAGATTATGAGTCCTTGTTGATAAATAAACAAGTTTTGTAAAGTGATTTTTGATGGAAATTGTATTTATGGACTTTTTTGTATAAATGGTAAAAGTTCATGGTAAATTTGTGAAATGATGATTGATATGGATGGATTTAGGTCCCTAGTAAATCTGGCTAGCATGAGAAGAGGATTAAAATGTTTAAATTTCAATTTATGAGTTTAAGAACTAAATTGTGAAAAGTTAAAATATTAGGGACAAAATAGTAATTTTGAAAAAAATATGAAATATGGACATAATTGCATAATAGAGTTATTAAATGGAGTGAATTTTTCTATTTAGATCAAGATAGACCGCGTACAAATTTAGATTGGAGAAAACCTAAAGCCTCGGAGTAGTTCAACTTCGTTTTACACCCTAATCGTTGAGGTAAGTGCGTAGTGTTTTAATATGTAAACGAATTTCTATTTGTGTATTTATATTATGATGCTTTCATTATTTTGTATATGGAAGAATATTATTGAATTGCACATACGTGCCTCTGTTTCTGTTTCAGTACCCCTGTTTGTACTTTTGTACCCCTAAATTGCACATACGTGCCCTTTTTTGTACTTTAGTACCCCTGAATTACACATACGTACCCCTGTTTCTACTTCGGTACCCCTGAATTATACATACGTGCCCCTATTTGTACTTCGGTACCCTTGGATGTACTTTTGTACCCTGTTTAGGCTTCTGTAATTCTGAACTGAGTAATGTATGAATCATAATCAATTTATTGTTAAATTAAATGATATGTTACATTCTTATTAAGTTCTATAAATTTATTTGTTCTTGTGAATTGTTTTGTAGATCGTTGTCGCTGACATTTTGATCGGATCAAATCTTCAGCTCTCACTATCCATCGATATTGGTAGTTTATGTATCTCCTAAGGTAGTGGCATGTACAAACATAGGTAGTTGAATTTATGGTTGAAATGTATTTAGGATGTTTGATGAATATGTATAAAATAACTAAATGTGTTTGTGTTTTGGTAACATACATGAATATAGGCTATAATGCTTGTTTTAGAAGGTACCTTTGGTCACTTTTGGTAATGGATGAGAATGGTTTATCTGTAACATTGATGGTTTGTTTCATTGTGCTATTTCATGTGCATGTTTAAATATAGTAAGATTGTGGTATGTTTTGAAAGGCATTGGAATTTTTAGTTGATGAATGAAAAGTGGTATAATATGCATGTTTAGGTAAGTTGTGGTTGAATGGCATATTGGTTGATTGATTTTGAAAATTTTAATTGGTTATTTCATGTAGGTTTTGGTTATGTTTTGATGATTTGATTATGTGTATTAAAGGCCTTTAGGTGGTTGCATGAGTTGATGTTGGAAATGGCTTGATTTTGGCCAAGTTCATGTCCATACGGCTTGAGACAAGGGCGTGTGACTCAACCGTGCATGACACACAGCATGGCAACACGGTTGTGTGTCCCCTGTAGGTTTTATTGCATACAAGTCAGGCTATTACACGGCTTAATACACGACCTAGGACATGGGCATGTAGGGCTATTTCAAGAGTTACACGGCCGTGTGAACTACTTAGAGAGTTACATGGGTGAGGACACAGGCTGGGATATGGCCGTGTGTCCCTATTTCGATTGTTACACGGCCTGAGACACGGGCATGTGTCTCATCCGTTTGTGGCACATGGCTTAGACACATGGCCGTGTGACCCCTAGAGTCTAATTTTTCTAACTTTTTTTGGAACTTTTCAATTGTTTCCAATTTGGTCCCGAATTGTTTCTATTGTATTTCTTATGCTACAGGGGCTCGATTTAGGGACAATACATATGTGAATGAATGATTTATATCATGTTTATGTTAATGCATAGAACGTATGTTTTAAATATTTTGTTTGTATGGTAATGCTCCGTAATTCTATTCTGGCGACGGATACGGGTTAGGGGTGATACATTTAGTAGTATCAAAGCTACGATTTAGTCGATTCTAGGATTAACATAACAGATTAAAGTTTACCATATACATGCCACATATACCTTGTGATAATGTGATGCTTTTGATCTATTCTAATATTGTATTTTCTTATAGAATCAAGATGTTAGCTGAATCGAACCGAGCTATAGCTAATGAAGCTAAAAGTAATGTTCAAACTTCGAATCCTAAATCCAGTAATAGTGCGTCTATTCCACAATCCATTGGTGATGATATAAAAAATGTATTCCTTGAATGATGAATCAATGGTTCAATGAGTTCAAGCAAGCAAATCTTGCAACTCCGCCACTGCTCTCACTGTTGTGCCTCCTCCGGCACCCCTGGATACTCCAAACCTTGTACCTGTGACGGTTACCAGAGTATCAGTTGATAAAATTTAAAAATATGGAGTGGAAGAATTTAGAGGCAAGGTAGATTATGATCCTTCAAAAGCTGAGTATTGGCTAATGAATACAGAGAGAGTTTTTGCGGAATTGTTGTGCACTCTTAAAGATTGTTTGAGGTGTGAGGTAACCTTATTGAAAGATGAGGCGTATTTATGGTGGGATACTTTAAGCACGATGACATTGAATGATCATGTTAACTAGGAATTCTTTTAGGATAAATTTAAGAAGAAGTATGTTAGTCGGTTGTTCATTGACAGGAAAAAGAAAGAATTTCTCGAGTTAAAACAAGGAAATCAGACTGTAGCTGAGTATGAACATGACTTTGTGTAGTTAAGCAAGTATGCTTGTAATATCGTATCAAATGAGGAGGAAATGTGTATTAGATTTGAAGACAGGTTGAATGATGATATCCATATGTCTATAGCAGCATTAAAGTTACGGGAATTTGAAGAACTTTCAGAGCGAGCTCAAAAAGATGAAGAAATTTGTAAAAGAAAACGACATCCACATCCAAAATTTCGAGAATATAACAAAAGGGTATCATTCAAGTTTTCTCAACCAACTCCATCGAAGAAATTTAGAAATGACACAAGTTGATCAGTTGTCCCTTCAGAGTTCATTGGTAGAGAGAAACTGAGGCAAACCAATTTCCAGTCAGTTACTTCTCCAGCAGCTAGTGTTGGAAGTGTAAGAAATGTTGAGAGAACCGTTCCTATATCCGATGAATGCAACAAAAGGCATTTTGGTGAGTGTCGATCAAAGTTGGGAGCTTGTTTTCGTTGTGGGTCTACTGACCATTTTCTGTAACTTTTCGAAGAAGAAAAATGATTTCGGTAACCAATCAGTCAAGCCTGAAACAACTCTTCAGAGAGGTAGACGATCTAGAAACACTAGAAATGCTACTCTCAGTTGGGGAAAGAATAGCGAGATGAATGAACAGTCTGAAGCAAGAACACTAGCTAGGGCCTACGCAATTCGAGCTCGAGAGGAAACTACTACTCCAAATGTTATTGCGGGTACTTTTTCCCTCTTTGATATTAATGTATATGCATTGATTGATCCTGGATCAGCTTACTCGTATATATGCACTACATTAGTAGACAAAAATAAATTACCTGTTCAATTCACTGAATATACTATCAAAGTTACAAATCCCCTGGGTCATTGTGTTCTAGTTAATCAGTTATGTAGATCATGTCCATTTAAAATTAGGGGTTACAATTTCCCAGCTAGTTTGATGTTGTTGTAACGCGTAGGTTTGTGCAAGTGTACATAGTCGTTATCAAGTAATAAGTAAGTATCGAGTTATCGTCTCCACAGGGATTGTACTTGTGCTAAGTCACTTAATTTGTAAAATTATATTAACAATTTGGTAAATAAAAACACAATATAGTTGAGAAGTGGTGATTAAATAAAAACACAATATAATTGAGCATGCACATTTCAATTATGTGTCCATTAGCAGTTATCTGGTTAGGATCGCTTAGCTAATTCAGGTGCATTTCAATCACGTATGAACGAAATATAGACTTGATTTTAATTGAAAACATGATCGATTGAGGTACAAACATTATAAGCATCAATGAAATAAATATTATTTAATCAAAGAAATGATCCTAGCTTAAATCACAATAATCTTGCAATTAATACAAGGCTAATGTACCATTTAATACCGTCGCTAATTTAACTTTCAGCTACCTTAGAAGATTAAACATGCATTGATTAACTATTGTGTCAATTAATTACAATTTCAATATGAATAATAATTAATTCATTACTTACCTTACAATTTTAATGCAAGTATAACATAATCATCGTTTTACTTAATCAAACAATTTACCCAGACCTATAATAACACAAACATGATTTTAATAACTTAAGTAGACGAAATGCAGAAAACGGCCATCCAGAACCACCAGTTGAACCACCAGTGTTAGTCACAACATTACTCTACTGTTTAGACTGACTCAGTCGAGACCCACATCTTACACCCTTACCAAAGCTGTAATTAACACGCCTTGTAACACCCCTAACCCGTATCGGTTGCCAGAATAGGGTTAGGGAGCATTACCGGAGTTTACATTTCAAAACTAACAAAATTTTAAACATTTTAATTCACAACATCACTCATAGTAAAACCAATCAATGACATACATATTGTCCCTTATACGAGCCCTCGAGGCCTTAAAAACACATTAGAAACAAGTCAGGACTAAATAGGAAACATAAATAATTTTTAGAAAAAATATGAAAATTTTCAAACTGCAAGGGTCACACGGTATAGACACACGCCCGTGTCTCAGGCTGTCTGGGTATTCGAAGTAGGGACACAAAGTCGTGTTCCAGCTCGTGTCTGTACCCGTGTAATTCTTTGATTTGGGTCACACAGCCAAGCCACACGCTCGTGTGCCAGGCCGTGTACCCTATGAAGTGGCCTCACACGCTAGTGTGCCAGGCCGTGTAACTGCTTGACTTGCAACCCTTTGAAAGCTACAGGGGACACACGGTTGTGTCGCATGGCTGTGTGTCACACACGATTGAGACACATGCCAGTGTCCCGGGCCATGTGGACGAAAAATAGCCTATTTTCAAGCCATTTTTCTCACCCAATCATGCATACACCTAACACAAATTTTCCACATGTAACAAGCATTCAAAATACACCAAATAATGCGTCCACAAGCTAAACAAATAAGGTATATGTGCATACAACCAATATGCTCAAAAGAAACCTCAATCAAACAAATTAAATATGTATAACCATATGCATAGTTTAGCTAAAACTTAAATCAAATTATAACTAAGTTTATGCCAAAACTTACCACTTTATTTACCTATCAAATTCACACCAAAAAAACCAAATTGGCCATTTGACATTTAGCACCATTACCCATATATGTCCACTACATTCCAAATACCAAAATGACCATATTCAACCATGTCAAAGAGCATTCCATTAAACACGTTTTAAAAACAATTTCAACTTCCATCATTTAAGCATCATAAAGACTATAAAATCAACCATCAGAAGGTCACATATATATACCATAATTACAAGCCAAAACATAATGGCTATAACATCAACCAAAACACCTATATATGTGCATATTTAACCAATTATCACTTAACTTGTTTTCATGCCAAAACATAACATAATTTACACATATTAACTAGAACCAACAAGCTATCAATAGTACCTTAAGTACCTCAAATTCAAGACAACATTTCATGCCACGATCAACCACATAAATGACATATATATATACCAAACTCATCGATTAAACATTAAACATAGTCCACCTATACATGCCATTATAATCACGACCAAAACACAGAAGTCTACCGATAGAATCAATGGATAGTATGATGGATCTCCGACTAGCTTCCAACTCAATTGAGCTTCCGATAATCTGTAAGGTAAAGGAAAAATAACTACGTAACCAATGAATGCTTAGTAAGCTCGTATAAAATTTAAGTGTAATATTCCATTTCAATAATAAACTTTATAGAATAAACATAAATTTATAAGATTCATAAATTGATATGATCATCAACTCACAAATGAGTAAGTTTATAAATGTCACATGTTTATTGACCATTCAAAACATTATAGGATTTCATGAGACATAATATATAATCATCAACCTTTTATAAGATTATAAATCTTTCTATTTACTTACTTTCCATTCTGTCCCCAATGCTTATCATAAGCCTAAACAACATTATTAACTCTCAATTCAGTGTATTTATCCATGACATAGGTGTTTTCATTCATAGCATAAGCAATTACGTACTTATTATTTCAGTCCCTTTTCTTACCCGTTTAGTATGCATAGTATAAGCATAATCATAAATATCAATCATCCACATGCTTAGGATAAGCCATAGCACATCAACAACACATGTTAGTTCATTTAAACATGATTCATATGAATTTGACATGGATAACCATTATACTTGAGTATGAGTCAATTGGATTTATCATCCATCACAACATATCATGTTTTTCCATGTATTACCATTCCATTGAGTTTCATATAAACTTGTCTTAGTTCTTACACTTATCATTTCATTTGCATACACATTGACATAAACAAAACATTAACCATAGGCACAAGCTAGTGATTAAACACATAACTTAACAAAATAATCACATGGTAAGATATGGTACATAACATAGCATCACTTATATCATACCTCTTATAAACATGAATATCCATACTTTGATCATTGGTACATGATACCTTTCCAAATTTTTCGAAGTAAATTCAATCGGAACCCTTACCGAAGCTCACACAAAATGTGCTAAACGATGGTCGTAACCATCCCTTTTCATATTTGATGATCGGAACCATCCGTTTTCATATTTGATGGTCGAAACCATCCCTTTTCATTAATCGATGGTTGTCACCACCCCTTTTCATAATTTATGGTCATTACCATTCCTTTACATTATCGATAGCCGAAGCTATCTCTTTTCATATTCGATGGTTGTCACCATCCCTTTTCATAGTTGATGGTTGTCGCCATCTCTTTTCATAATCGATAGCGGAAGCTATCCTTTTTCATATTCGATAGCCGAAGCTATCC
Source organism: Gossypium turneri (assembly GCA_008044935.1). Classification (NCBI taxonomy): domain Eukaryota; kingdom Viridiplantae; phylum Streptophyta; class Magnoliopsida; order Malvales; family Malvaceae; genus Gossypium; species Gossypium turneri. The sequence goes on from CP032580.1 coordinate 23,582,450, forward strand.
CTTTTCATTGGTCGATAATCGCCAATACGCCGTTGGATTTTTTCACCGAGACATAATTTGATATTATAAAATGATAGCATTTAAAACATAATTTAAAATTCTATTTAAACATACGAACTTACTTAGCTAAATTACAGAAATGTCAAAGTACATGGGCATTTTCGTAATTTTCCATTATCCTCAATTTTCCACTCGATCTTGATCTAAATTAATAATTTCATTCAATCTATTAATTTAGACAGTAAAACAATGTATTTTCTGCAATTTATTCACTTTTCCATTTTACAAAATTGCCCCTAAAATTTTACTTTTATTCAATTTAGTCATTAGGGGTAAAACATGCAAATTAACCATTTTTTTCCAAATTTAACCTTAGCCAAATGTTCATGGCACCCAAAACATCCCACATTTGTATTAATTTCACATCAAATCCTTGTACTTTTACAATTTTAACAATTTAGTCCCTGATCGAAAAATTCATCAAAAATCACTTAATAAAATACTTTTAAATAACAACTAATATCTCAAATTCATCATTTAACATCTAAAATCATAAGGTTAATCAATGAAAACATTCAAAATTTTTAATAGTTTCAAAATCGAAGGTACGGACTAGCTGGACCTAGTTGCAATGATCTCAAAAACATAAATATTTCAAGAAACGGGGCTAAAATCACTTACCAATTTAGCTTGTGAATTAGCCGAAACCTCCAAGCAAAAAAAAAAAGGCTTCTTCCCCTATTTAAAATCAGTGATGAAGCTTTGAAAAAGATGATAAAACTTTTGTTTTATTTATTTTAATATAATTATCAAATTACCATATTAAGCTTAGTTAATAATGAAATAAAACATCAAATTCATTTTCATTATTGTTCACTAACACCTTGAATGGTCTAATTACCATTTAAGTCATTTTTCCTTTATTCAATTAATAATTTAATCACTCAAATCAAATAGTGATCAAATTTTACATATTTTACGATTTAGTCCTTTTTAATTAATTAACAATCGAAACGTTAAAATTTTTCATGAAACTTTAACACAACCTTAAGGTCACTTAGTAAATATTTATAAAAATATTTACAACTCAGTTTATAGAAATGAGGTCCCGATACCTCATTTTCTAAAACCACTTGACCTTAGGGTCATACCACTTGAACTTAATAACTCGCTTATATAACATAAATTATCAAATCAAAAACTTTTTTAAAACCATATTTGACTTGTAAATATTAAATAATAATATTTACGAACTAAGTCATCGAATTTGGTGGCCTACTGAAAAGCAGGCTGTTACAACTCTCCCTCTTAACAAAAATTTCGCTCTCAAAATTTTTCACCTGATAAAAGTCATCACATTAGAACTTGCATCTCGATTCAGATCTTGCATCAGAACTCATATTAAAACTTGATACTATATCTGAACTTAACTTAGTAGCTATGATGTTCTCCTGTCATCACTTTATCATTAGTAGTATAACTACCGAGAAACTCGGATTATCAAACTCTAACTAATGCTTCTGACATGTTTGCATTAGTAATTTTCAACTGATATTTGTTCTCATTTCACGGAAAGCGTCAGGCAAAATCATCTAACACAAGCGCAATAGCTTCAACTATCTAGACGACTTTAACCCATAATGACATTTCCTGATTAGACTAATCTGATAGATATATTTTTTTATCATGTCTTCTAGAATATGAATCCCTCATTCTGACTGTTTATCAATTTACCCATGAATGCACAAAATTTATTTTCGAACCTAAGGATAAACTCAAATGCATATAACACAAATTACTTTTCAACTAAATAACCCGCTTTGATTAAAACAATTGAGTTGATTTTATCCATCAGATAATAACATTTTAGAATAATCCCTTCTTTTTATTGTCAAGACAACGCAGACATACAATCTATCATAATTCACTCAGAATAGCAATTAAAGATTTCTGGAAATTGCATTAACTCAAATGAAACATAACATCATGTTTTAACTCATAGACATAAATCGAGATTACCTGAAGAATGAGAACCAATATACAAGTTTGAGCTCGATCTTCCACCGTCTACACTTTTGGCGATGCCTCCCCTTCACGAAAACTAGAAAGGGAATATAATAAAGCTACTTCACTTACTAACATCGAAGCTTTGAACCATACCGGAGCCACAACCATCAGATAGATTAAAACCATAGTGCTATAATAAAACTGACGTTTCAAAGTATAGATAGAATAATACCTCAACATCAATAGTGCACTCCTAAATAGAAGAGTAAAACCGAAGGTAGTCCTAATAACAACCAATACAGTAACACAACCACTATAATCTGAGATCTATATCACTGAGCTCCCATGATCGTACCGGGATTTATAACCGTAATAAATGTAATTATCTCCAGTAATGAATATCCCTTACAGATGAACCATGTTTAATAGATTAAACAATAAGAACGAGAAGAAAACTGAGATAATGAAATCCAAGATGTGGAGCTATATTGAATCTTCGAGAATACACCCCAGAGAAATTCCAAAAGAAGAATATCACTCATACGCACTAGAACCAGTTGTGACAGAGACAACATAAATTACATATATATAAAGCAGAGAAATAACCATTAGAAATAGAAAAATAGCATCATATGAGTCTTATCGTCAAGTCTTCTACCGGACATAATATAATAGAATACCAAAAAAATAGGGTAACGCCGATCATAATCTACCAGACTAATAATACCTCTGCCTAACGTTATGATTAGCCAGTATTTCTATATCATAAGAATCACATCTGAAAATGAACAGTTGCATATATCTCTAAAAATAACAGAACATATAGAATACCTAAAGGAAAACACTGTAAGATACTCGACCATAATAGCTATACTCAAATATCTTTGCAATTCAAACATTATTCCTCTGACTACTACAGTCATCAATAATCCCACATTATCACATTCACTAAAGAAATCAATTTAGAAGAAATTCTGGTTAATTCGTTCTTTAGATGCCATTCCTGAATAAGTTTATTACCCGTGATTACCCTCCTCTTTTACAGCAACGTTGTGTATCTTGAATGATCTTCAGAAAAATCAAATATTTCTTTTAGAACTCTTTTTACTTGCTGACCCATTCTTGGCTCTAACCGCATTATTATTCATTCAGCCACTGAACTCTTCGATTTCATACTTGTGGGCTTAATCAACATAAATCTTTTGAATTCCGTTGTATAAGATTTAGAGGGTGAGGGGGTGGAGATCGTAAAGCCTCAAAATTTGACTCTTATACATATACACATAACATAACATTCATCATTATCATAACATTCTAAACATTTATTCATACCTTCCTGAGTTTCTACTCATCCTTAGCAACTTTACTTGTACACGTGAGTATTGCTTTCAACATTATCGAAATTAGCTCGGTTGGAAAACATCTCTGTCTAATATTGAAACAAATTTCATTAGAGTCAGGAGACATCACACTATCACAGGTTATATAATGACATGTATTTATAGACTTCATACAAGCTACGTTAAGTCCAAGAACTGACTAAATCGTAGCTCTAATACCACTAAATGTAACACCCCTAACTCGTATCTATTACCGGAATAAGGTTATGGAGCATTACCGGTGTTTGCATTTCAAAACTAACAAAATTTTAAACGTTTAAATTCACAACACTATTCATAGTAAAACCAATCGATGACATACATTTTGTCCCTTATACAAGCCCTTGAGGCCCTGAAAACACATTAGAATCAAGTCGGGAATAAATTAGAAACATATAAAATTTTTAGGAAAAAGATGAAAATTTTCAAACTGCAGGGGTCACACAGCCGTGTGGCCAGGCTGTGTGACTCACACGGCTGAGACACATGCTTGTGTCTTAGGCCATGTGGGCATTCGAAGTAGGGACACACGGTCGTGTCCCAGCTCGTGTTCGTGCCTGCATAACTCTGTAACTTGGATCACACGGCCAAGCCACATGCCCGTGTGTCAAGCCATGTACCCTACGAAGTGGCCTTAGATGCCCGTGTGCCAGGCCATGTAATAGCCTGACTTGTAGCCCTTTGAAAGCTATAAGGGACACATGGCCGTGTGTCACACATGGCTGAGACACACACCCGTGTCCCTGGCCGTGTGGACAAAAAATAGGCTATTTCCAAGCCATTTTTTCCACCTAATCATACACACACATACAACCAATTTTCCACATGTAATAAGCATTCAAAATGCACCAAATAATGCATCCACAAGCTAAACCAATAAGGTATATGTGCATACAACCAATATGCCCAAAAGGCACCTCAATCAAATCAATTAAACATGTATAACCATATGCATAGTTTAGCCAAAAGTTAAATCAAATTATAACTAAGTTTATGCCAAAACTTACCACTTTATTTACCTATCAAATTCACACCAAAAATACCAAATTGGCCATTTGACATTTAGCACCATTACCCATATATGTCCACTAAATTCCAAATACCAAAATGACCATATTCAACCATGTCAAAGAACATTCCATTACACACGTTTTAAATACAATTTCAAGTTTCATCATTTAAGCATCATAAAGACTATAAAATCAACCATTATAAGGTCACATATATATACCATAATTAAAAGCCAAAACATAATGACTACAACATTAACCAAAACACCTAAACATATGCATATTTAACCAATTATCACTTAACTTGTTTTCATGCTAAAACATAACATAATTGATACATATTAACCACAATCAACAAGCTATCAATAGTACCTTAAGTACCTCAAATCCAAGACAACATTTCAAGCCATAATCAATAATAAAAATGACATATATATATACCAAACACATGATTAAACATTAAACATAGTCCACTTATACATGCCATTATAATCGTGACCAAAACACAGAAGTCCACAGATGGAACCGATGGATAGTGTGATGGATCTCTGACTAGCTTCCAACCCGATCGAGCTTCCGATAATTTGTAAGGTAAAGGAAAAATAACTACATAAGCAATGAATGCTTAGTAAGCTAGTATAAACTTTAAGCATAATATTCCATTTCAATAATAAACTTTATAGAATAAACATAAATCTATGCAAATACTATAAGATACATAAATCGATATGATCATCAACTCACAAATGAGTAAGTTTATTAATGTCGTATGTTTATTGACCATTCAGAACATGACAGGATTTCATGAGAAATAATATATAATCATCAGCCTTTTATAAGATTATAAATCTTTCTATTTACTTACTTTCCATTCCATCCTCAGTGCTTATCATTAGCCTAAACAACATTATTAACTCTTAATTTAGTGTATTTATTCCTGACGTAGGTGTGGTCATTCATAGCATAAGCAATCTCCTCACATATAATACATCATTTATCACATTAAACCTTTTATAACATCATAATACATCCTAATTACATACTCACTGCTTCATTCCCTTTTCTTACCCGTTTAGTATGCATAGTACAAGCATAATCATAAACATCAATAATATCCACACGCTTGGGATAAGCCTTTGCACATCAACAAAACATGTTAGTTCATTTAAACATGATTCATATGAATTTGACATGGATAACCATTATACAACATATCATGTTTTTCCATGTATTACCATTCCATTGAGTTTCATATAAACTTGTCTTAGTTCTTATTGAACACTTATCATTTCATTTTCATACACATAAGACATAAACATAACATTAACCATAGGCACAACCTAGTGATTAAACACATAACTTAACAATATAATCACATGGTAAGATATGGTACATAACATAGCATCACTTATATCATACCTCTCATAAACATGAATATTCATACTTTGATCATTGGTATATCATACCTTTCCATAACTGTCCCTTTTCATATTCGATGGCCAAAACCATCTGTTTTCATATTCGATGCTTGAAACCATCCCTTTTTATTAATCGATGGTTGTCACCATCCCTTTTCATAGTTGATGGTCATCAACATCCCTTTTCATTATTGATAGCCAAAGCTATCCCTTTTCATTATCGATAGCTGAAGCTATCCCTTTTCATTATTGATAGCCGAAGCTATCCTTTTTCATATTCTTTAGCCGAAGCTATCCCTTTTCATATTCGATAGCCGAAGCTATCCCTTTTCATTGGTCGATGATCGACGATACGCCGTTGGATTTTTACGCCGAGACATAATTTGATATTATAAAATGATAGCATTTAAAACATAATTTAAAATGCTATTTTAACGTACGAACTTACCTGCCTAAATTGCAAAAATGTCAAAGTACTAGGGCATTTTGATAATTTTACATTCTCAGCGATTTTCCACCCGATCTTGATCTAAATTAATAATTTCATTCAATCTATTAATTTAGAAAGTAAAAAAAGTTTCTTTTTATGCAATTTAGTCACTTTTGACATTTTTACAAAATTGCCATTAAAATTATACTTTTATTCAATTTAGTCCATGGGCCTAAAACATGCAAATTAACCATTTTTCCAAATTTAAGCTTAGTCAAATGTTCATGGCACCCAAAACAGCCCACATTTGTATTAATTTCACATTAAATCCTTTTACTTTTACTATTTTAACAATTTAGTCCCTAATCGTAAAATTCATCAAAAATCACTTAATAAAATACTTTTAAATAACAACTAATATCTCAAATTCATCATTTAACATCTAAAATCACAAGGTTCATCAATGGCAGCAATCAAAATCTTTTATATTTTCAAAATCGAAGGTACGAGCTAGTTAGACCTAGTTGCAACGATCTCAAAAACATAAAAATTGCAAGAAATGGGGCTAAAATCACATACCAATTTAGCTTGTGAAGTTGTCGAAACCTCCACGCAAAAAAAATGGATTCTTCCCCCATTTACAATTGGTGATGATTCTTTGAAAAAGATGATAAAATGTTTATTTTATTTATTTTAATATAATTATCAAATTACCATATTAACCTTAGTTAATAATGAAATAAAACATCAAATTCATGTCCATTATTGTCCACTAACACCTTGAATGGTCTAATTACCATTTAATTTCCTTTCCTTTATTCAATTAACCACTTAATCACTCAAATCAAATAGCGATCCAATTCTACATATTTTACGATTTAGTCCTTTTTATTAATTAACTATTGAAACGTTAAAATTTTTCAACGAAACTTTAATACCACCTTAATGACACTCTGTAAATATTTTTGTAAATATTTACGACTCAGATTATAGAAAGGAGGTCTCGATACATCATTTTCTAAAACCACTTGACCTTAGGGTCATGCCACTTGAACTTAATAACTCGCTTATATAACATAAATTATCAAATCAAAAACCATTTTTAAACCATATTTGACTCATAAATATTAAATAATAGTAATTACAAACTTACTTGTCTAATTTGGTGGCCCCAAAATCACTGTTTCTAACACCACTGAAAAATAGGCTGTTACACGGCCCTTCTTAGGCGGACATCTAGAAGCACCATCGAAAGCCCTCTTACTAGTCTCTGGCACTACAGAACGAGTTGGATCAGCCAAAGTCTCCTCTATAACCTTTCCAGGATTGATTAATGCAATCTCTTAATCTGTTACAGCCCGAACATCTCATGGAGTATAAGTAAAAGTCTCCTCCACAACCTTGGCTTTTTCGACAAGCTCATCAAACAAATTTGTATTGTGGGCCACTAAATAAACCTGAATCTCTCGATTATGCCCGAAACGAAACCTCTTACAACAATCCTTCTAGGTTAATTCCATCTCAGGAACATACTGACTGAGGTGCACAAACTCTGCCTCATAGTCAGCCACAGATAACCCACTTTGCACAAGATTTAGAAATTTCCACTTACGAGCTTCTATATACTGCTCACCTATAAACTTCCACCTAAACACCTCTAAGAAATAATCCCAAGTTAAATGACTAGTGGTTGTACCTCTCTTAACCGTATTCCACCAACGATGCGCCTCCCCATCAAGTAGGGACACAGTACAACCCAACTTTTCCTTGTCAGAACAAGACATCTGCTGAATGATCCTTTCCACTCCTTCTAACCAGTACTCAGCTACAGTTGGATAAGTCCCTTTAACCACAGAAAACTCTTTACCACCTAGCACTCGATGACGTTCAAGTGGTAATTCACAGTTTTCATGTGAGGGATTGGCAGGTACAGGAGTAGGGTTAGCATCAACGATCCACTGAAACACTCCAATTATTGCTTCCATCAGAGGGCCTACGCTCTCATTAAGTATATTTACCCCACGCCGTGGCACAGGAGGTGCAGAGGACATACCATCCCCCTAAGCACTAGCTCTCACATCCACACGTCTAAGAGGCATGTCTAATCATCTAGCATACACATACAAACAAATAAATGGTGTGGGTGGCGAGGAGATGATCCAAGTCTTTTTCCTGCAAGCAAGTTTTGAAATTAAAGGCAATTTGTTCCCATTCCTACCCCACATACATTACAATCGAGATTTATAACATGCATTTCAAATAGAGTCATATTAGCCACTTCATGAAATTTAGGAAATTTAAACTCATGAGTTTCAAAACTCCAAACACACAACAATCACCTAGGTCTGTGAATTATTCAACCTAGGCTCTGATACCACCAAACGTAACACCCCATATCTGGCCTAGACGCCAAATCAAATATCGAGATGCCACACTACCGTCTCACATTGATTTCATTGTAATTATTAGAATTGAAATACATGCAATTTCATTTTACTTTAATTACTCTAGCATTTGTGAGAATATCAAGTCATGCAAGCTTAGTTTAGCATTTAAGCATATTAACATACGACAAATAAACATAAAATGTACATATCTCGAGCATTGGGACCACTTAGCAAAATTTTTCAAAAATGTTACATAGGTATCGATATCGCCTCTATGGTATCGATATTTCCTTTAAATGGTATTGATACTACCTAGTAAATCGATATCAAACTAGCATATGGTTTCTCGCCAAATTTCAAAACATTAAAAAATATCAATACCTTTCATAAGGTATTGATAATTACACCCCGAGTATCGATACTTGGTCCAAGGTATCAATACCAAATTGGTATTTTGACTCCCTGCACTTTCAAAAATACAGAGGTAACATTTTAAAAGCCTTAATATCGATACCCCTACGTCAAGTTACAAAAATTCAGCATATAAAAGCATTTAAATTATTCAAACTTGGTCCCTAAACATCATGCTTCATTCACCTAGTCACATAAGCATCAAAATTTCTGAACAATAAACCAAACACCGTGTCCAAGACCCTAATTTTTTCTTGGATCCTTTTGAGTCATAACCTTCATACAAATGGGTCTTTAGAACCCCCCCAAACTTATTTTGAACTCATGCTCAACCTTTATTTTTCAAAATTTGAGAAAACTTTTCTTTGCTCTTTATTCTTTTGAAAAAAACTTTCCTTTGTTCTTTCATCTTTCTTTTTTTTTTGGAACATGTGAAGAGCATGTACATTTTTTTTATTTTTCCTCAAACTTTGATCACCAAGACAAATTTAGTTAAGATAGGTGCACAAAAAATAGGATAAAATTTTTTAAAAAAATGATAATATGGCTTATGGTTTAGGTAATGTGCAATAAAGTGACCATTAAGCTCAAAAGTAAATTTTCAAGTGTTAATTTAATAAGGTCTGCTTGAAAGGCTCAAACGATAAAAAAGAGTGCCTATATCATCTTTAGATTCTTATACCTCCTTGGGTTTCGCCTCAAGAAAGTTACCAAGTCAATTTAAAGACTTAAACCTTCATGCAAGTCTACTCCCAAAGAAATTAAATTTTTATGGCAAATACTACATTAGAATAAAGAACATACAAGCATTCCATCACTCAACATAACATAAAAATAACTTGGATAAAATCAGAAATCATGCTTGCATTTGAACAAACTTATGAACAAAAATTCTCTCTTAACATTCATTTATTCCATCATACTTAGGTGAAAAGATTGGAACATACTTGCAAAATTTAAAAATTCATGCAAAATATTGTCTTACCCCCTTTAAAAAAAAGCAATGTCCTCATTACAAAAACAAAGTAATGAATGAAAACTAAAAACTAGGTAGGGTTGTAAGAAAAGAGAGGTGAGTCATAAAGACTACTTAAGTACCAAGTCTTTCTTAACAATCCAATCCTAGACATGTTCATTCTCATTACCACATCACTTTGTTATTTCTAATAAAGAGGCATAGAGCTTATTTTATTCACGCTTGCAATATCCTATTTATTATGCGAAAGCAAAATACTAGCTAGGAAATAACAATAAAGACCTAAAAAGAAATAAATACTAAAGACAAGAAATTCCCCCTTTTATTTATTTGACTTATCCCCCACGTCTTCCACCTTTGATGCTTCATCCTTGCTTTCATCCTCATCCTCTTCCTTCCATGACTCAAAGATATAATTCGGGAACTCAGGAACAAAACTATTAGAGGTATTTTTGAAAGTATTTCTTATAAAATCATCTCTAATCTTTGCATATTCCCAATAAGCCTGTTGTTGGTCATGCATAAATTTCATCATATCCATCATATTTGAAAATTCTGATTTCTTTGTAGTATTTTAAGAAGTAGGCATAGGAATGGTCAACTCAGGATCAACACTTGGTTCAACAGGCTCATTTGCATTAAGCTCCTCTTTTGGTTCAGAAACTTTTGGTTCCTTTATCAGTTCTGAATTTTTTGGTTCTTCTTCAAATTCTGTTTCTTCTATCTCATTAACTGAGTCAACTTTTGTTCATATTTGTTCACTGACTCGTCAGTTTCTGGTTCAGTTGGTTCACTTGGTTCAATTGGGTTTAGCTCATGGACATTCTCCCCTAACCTTTCAAGATCATGGGTTGTGATGCAACCTTGAACATACGAGCCCTTCAGGTTTGCTTTTGTTTTAACTTGGGCCCTTAAGCAAAGTGAAGTTATCAATGATGGAAAGTAGGCACTTCCTATCTTCTTTCTAGCATTATCGTAGATCTCCTTGAGAATAATCTTCCCAACATTGATAGAGCTTTCTGTCATAATTGCATACAACAAAAGTATTCACTCCATCAAGATGGTGGAACTATGTGAGATAGGCATGAAACTATATTAAACAAAGTAGAACCGCACCTTAGGCACTAGTTTTAGATCTTGCCTTCGGTAAGAATGACTACCATACCTTCTTATAATCTATTGAAATCTTGGATTTGTCACAACATTAAGCACTTGTTTGAGAAAAGAAAAATTTATATTTGTCATCATGGAAAAGTACTTATCTTCTTCAACATCAGGTAGGTTAAACAAATCATTAATAGACTTAGAAGTTAAGGTTACCTTCTTCTTGCGAATAAGAACTTCGGTAGCATCTGGCATAGTTAAATCGACATAGAACTCTCAAACTAACTCCTCTTCGAGCAATGATCATGCATCGCAAAAATAGTTCCAATTGAAGGCATCAATTATCTTTTATATTGGCCAAGGCACAACCATCTTGTCATTGCTCTCCAATTGAAACCTCTTTTTGGCATCATGGGTTGATTTTTGAAGATGGAATTAAATATTTCTTTCGCTTCCTCATCTTGAATCACAATTAGATTTTCGGCAGAGGTCTTGGAGGATCTAGTTCTTTTGCGAGACATGGTGATTTTTCTCGAAAAATAAGTAGAGTTTTAGCAAAAGGAAGGAAAAGAACTAGCAATGGATGGGAGCAAAAAGTTTGCGATGGTGATAAGCTTGCGACAACAATAGGATTGCAGTGGCTGTAAGCTTGCAATGGTAATGGATTTGCAATGACAAAAGAATAGCAAGCGGTAATAATGAGGGTTTTACGACAAGGGAAAGATATTGGAGAGATTCTTCGAGATTTAAGCCGATGTCTAAGAGGAAAAAGAATAAGTGGCTAGGGTTTAAGCTAATGGCTTGAATGGTTGTGAAAAATATGATGGTAGAGAGGGGTTTATATGATGGTGAATTAGGGCAAAGTTGTAGCAAAAATTTAGCTAGAAAGGTGACTTGGGCGGTAAGGTAAAGATGGAAGCATAAGTTGGTGGAAAAATTAGGGTTTTTGGGAACCCTTTGGACGACAATGTGGGGAAATTTTTTTCCTCCTTGCTATTTCAAGCCTTTAGTCCAAACTGTATTTACAAACTAGACTATTTAAAATAAAATAAAGTGATTAGTACTTAGGCCAATTTGACCCCCTTATTAAACATAAACAAATAAAATTAACATTAAAAATAGAAATTAAAATGAAAATAAAAATTTTGAAGTTAATTAGAAAATTTCTTCTCAAAAGATTACATTAAATTAATTCCTGGGAAATGTTGGAGGGGTCATAAGTGGCCCCACTTAAGTTCCAATCTCCTTAAACAAAATTAATGAAATGTATTAATTTAAGAAAAATAATTTCTAACTATTTATTAAAAAGTAAGATTCTGAAAAATTAAGGGTCTACTAATTTGAACGAGGTTCAACTTCACCATCCTAATAGTGTCTGAAACATTGACCATTAACTTTAAACTTACCTCCATAGTTGTCGTACAATTCTACAGCTTCATATGGACAAACTCTGCAGATGGTATAATAACCTCTTCATCGGGATTTGAGCTTCCTAAGGAATAATCGTAGCCTCAAATTAAACAACACCACTTTCTAACCTTCTTTGAATTTGTGACGTTGTATACGATTGTCATGCCATCTCTTAACTTTTTCTTTACACATCTTGGCATTCTCGTATGAAAATAACCCCAACTCTTCCAACTCATCAAGCTATAGCAGCCTTCTCTCACCGGCTAGCTTAAGATCCAAATTTAATTGTTTCAAGGCCCAGTGAGCTTTATTTTTCAATTCAAGCAGAAAAAGACATGCCTTTCCAAAAATTAACTGAGAGGGAATCATTCCTAATGGTATCTTAAAAGTAGTTCGATTGGCCCATAGAGCATTATCGAGCCTTCGAGACCAATCTTTTCTATTAAGGCGCACTACCCTTTCAAGAATACCTTTGATTTCACGATTTACCCTTTCAACTTGTCCATTTGTTTGTGGATGATAAGCAGTAGCAATTTTATGTTTCACATTGTACTTGTCAAGCAACCACTTAAGCCATTTATTTACAAAGTGAGATCCTTAGCATCATTTGTTGGGTATGCCTCGGCTTCAACCCACTTGGATATGTAATCCACAACTACCAAAATATACTTGTTCCCATAAGAAGAAAGAAACGGGCCTAGAAAATCAATACCCCATACGTAAAATAGTTCTACCTTTGAAATATTTGTCAAGGGCATCTTGTTCCTCCTTGATATGCTTCCAGTTTTTTGGCATCTATCATAGTTATTCACATATACATACGCATCCTTAAACAGTGTAGGCCAAAAGAATCTTGCTTGCAAAATCTTTGCTGTAGTGCGAGAACTACCAAAGTGTCCCCTACTCAGAGATGAATGACAGTGGTACAAAATCTCATCAATCTCACTTCTAGCTACGTACTTCCTGATTATGTTATCTGCACATTATTTTAACAAAAACAGATCCTCCTAGAAATAATACCTACTATCATAAAGGAATTTCTTCTTTTGTTGGTATGTCATTTCTCAAGGAATTATTCCACATGCTAAACAATTGGCTAAATCAGCAAACCAAGGCATTTCATGAATTTGACTTACCTCGAAGATATACTTGTTAGTAAAATTCTGATTAATTGGAACAAGTGAAGAAGTTACCTCATTTTGTTCCAGCCTCGACAGATGATCAACTACTTGATTTTCAACACCCTTTCTATCTTGGATCTCAAAGTCAAATTCTTAGAATAAAAAGTATTAAAAAATAAGCCTCGGTTTAGCATCTTTCTTCATGAGTAAATACTTCATGGCTAGCATGATCGGTAAACACAATAACTTTAGTACCTATAAGATATAAACAAAACTTGTCAAAAGCAAAAACTACAACAAAGAGTTCTTTTTCAGTTATCGTATAATTGAGCTGGCCTTCTGTCAAAGTTTCGCTTGCATAGTACATAGGATGAAACATTTTGTTTCTTCTTTGACCCATCACAATTCTAACAATAAAATCACTTGCATCACATGCCAACTCAAAAGGTAATTTCCAACCAGGTGTAACAATTATTAGGGCTGAGGTTAACTGGCTTTTTAATTCTTCAAAAGCTTCTAAACATGCTTTGTTAAAATAAAAAGAACAATATCTTTTTGTAAAAGCATGCATAAAGGTTTAGAAATTTTTGAAAAATCTTTGATAAACCTACGATAAACACCAACATGGCCTAAGAAACTTCTAACTCCTTTCACACTAACTAGAGGTGGTAATCTTTTAATTACGTCCACCTTTGCTGTATCCATTTCTCCCAATTAAAGACAAGATTCGTCTCCTCGTATCTTTCTAGCACCTTAGCCAAATTACTCAAACAAACATCATAAGTGTTACCAAAAGCAAAAAAAATCATCCATGGAAACCTCAACAAAATTTTCAACCATATCAGTGAAAATTACCATCATACATCGTTGAAATGTGGCAGGTGCATTACATAAGCCAAAAGACATTCGCCTAGAAGTAAATGGACCGTACAGGCAAGTAAAAGTAGTTTTATGCTGGTCCTCAGGGGCTACAACTATCTGGTTGTATCTTGAATATCCATCTAAAAAGCAATAATATTTTGTTTCTTGCCAGTCTATCTAACATTTGATTCATAAAATGTAACGAAAAATGATTCTTACGAGTTGTTTTATTCAATTTTTTGTAGTCAATATAGATTCTCCAACCCGTGATAGTTCTCTTCAGAATTAACTTGTTACATTCATTCTTGAAAACCGTGATTCCACCTTTCTTTGGCATACATTATACTGGACTTACCCAAGAGCTATCTGAGATGGGGTAGATAATTCCTGCATCTAACCATTTGATCACTTCTTTTCGTACTATCTCTTTCATGATAAGGTTAAGTCTCCTTTGTCAATCAATTCTACCTCGCTCACCTTCCTCTAAAATAATCTTATGCATACAGAAGGAAGGGCTTATACCTTGTATGTCGGCTATGGTCCAACCAATTACGTTTTTAAATTTCTTTAGAACATCAATCAATTGCTCCTCTTAGTGTTCTATCAGTTCTACTGAAACAATCACAGGAAAAGTAGAACTATTACCTAAATAAATGTATTTTAAATGGGACAGAAGTACCTTTAGTTCAAGCTCAGGCGGTTCCTCAATTGACAACTTGGATTGTGTAAATTCACGAACTTCCAACTCTAGCTATTTGAACTGCAGTGGTTGAACATAAGTCATCGGAACTTTCTTATCTACTTCAAAATCTAATACAATGAAATCAGCGGGAAAAATAAACTTATCTACTCTTACCAAAACATCCTTAATCTTTCCTTCGAGATATGTTAAAGATCGATCCGCAAGTTGAAGTGTCACAGTAGTGGGTCTTACTTCACCTATTCCCAACAACTTGAAAATAGATTTGGGCATCAAGTTGATGCTTGCTCCTAAGTCGCACAAAGCTTTACCATAGTAAGATTCTCTGATGTTACAGGGTATCGTAAAGCTTCCAAGGTCTTTCAATTTTGGAGGTAACTTATTTTGTAAGAATGTATTGCACTCCTTTGTTAAAGCAACAATCTCATACTTACCAAGTCTTTTCTTCTTGGACAAAATATCCTTCATAAACTTTACATAGTTGGGCATTTTCTCTAAAGTCTCCACCAACGGGATGTTAATGTGTAGTTGCTTTAGGAAATCCAAGAACTTCTTGAATTGTACCTCCTGTTTCTACTTATTCTACTGAAATCTTTAAGGATATAGAACTTTAGGTTGAAATGGACAACTCTTTTGATAAGGTAAATTTGTAAAAGAAGGTGTTAGCTTTTCAGAATTCACCAGTTTAGGACTTACCTCATCAAAATTTTCAACATCTGACTTTTCTGGTTCAGGAACTTAAACTATTGGTTAGCTTTCCTCCTTTTCAATGGCTCATTTTCAACCATATCCTTCTTGGGTTCAAAAGTATTACCACTTTGTAATGCAACCACCTTGCAATGTTCCTGACAAAAATTCATTGGATTTTTTACGTCGCTTGGCAAGGATCCTTGCGGTATACTATGAAGTTTTGTAGGTAACTGACCTATTTGGTTCTCCAGATTTTTTAGTGTTGCTGCTAGACTTTGGATCAGGGTGTCATTTTTCGCCATGTACGGGTTCAACAAGTTCTCCAAATTATTTGATAATTCAACATGAGGTGGTTTTGGGGCTTCTTTACTAAACCCTTGAGATTGGTTTGGTTTATGTTACATATGAGTGTTCAGTCCATTTCCTACCCAAGAAAAGTTTGGGTGTTTATGCCACAAAGGATATGGAAGTTGGACTATGGTCCTTGTCCACTTCTATTTTGATACTGATTCCTTACATAATACACAGATTCAGGGTTTGAAGGGCAATTCTCAAAAGAATGACCATTTCCACAGTATACGCAGGAAACTATAGATACTGACTAAGTGGTTGAGCTGCAAAATTATTAGAACTATTAGTGGTAAACAATTTTAGCATAGAGGATATAGAAGATACCTAAGCAAAGAGTGAAGCTACTCATCTTCTTGAAGCTGCTCGATTTGTTGGCCATTAGTAATTGTTGCTAGCGGTCCTCTCGATAATCTCGTAAGCTCTGTAACATCCCAAAAATTGGGGGTTAGTAGAATCAGGTTTGGGAATTGAGAGAGAGTGGTCATGCCTTAATTTTTGAGATTATCTATGCATTTTTAGGAAATAAAAGAGGTATTGGTTTTTTGGTTAAGTGTTAGTGAAACGTTCCTTGAAACCCAAGTTCAAATCCCTTCTCTCTCACCATTTTATTATTTCGTAAATTTTGCCTTAAACCCTATTATGTGACATACCTTGTTTTTAATATAAATATTGAAAAATTATTTCAAGAATGAGAACAAAGCATAATGGTTAAAAGAAATTTGAGAAAGCATGAAAATTAAATGAAGTCCCGAGTTTGAATCCTTGCCCTTGCAAAATAATTAAATTTTGCAAAATCCCTTATTTTTTAATGTGTGTGCCATCCATACCCTTGTACCCTATGTATAAATACAAATTTTTATTATATTTTAAAGCCTTTAATTTAATTTTTCAATACCCTAGGCATTCATCCTCTTCCTCTCCTATTTTCTCTTCAATTTTCTTTCTTTCTCCTATTGTTATTGCCGCCTACACCTCCCATTTTACCATCTCTTCTTATTTTTGCATCAATATTTTTCACCATCTCCTTTAATCTATTACTTTCATTTATCCTCATCTAAATCAGCCCCAAATCTAAAATATTGAACCCCAAGATCGATCCCAAGCATTGCCAAGTAAGTCTCATTGTTGTTTCTCTCAATTAGCTTGGGTAAGATCTTTTTTCTCTTCAATATCTTGATTAATCTTGTCAATTAAAAACAAAAATTTTTGAATATGGAATTTTTGGTAATTTTAAATTATTCGAAAGGTATTTTTTAGATTTTAATGAGATCTCAAACCGTTTTATAATTTAGCCCCAATTTTGGCCATCATGATGGTGGTGCGTGCACCTATGTGAAAGAAAAGGGGCTGTTTTGTTTCTTGGGTCTTGAACATATTTTTCCAGCATTAAATTATGTTCTTGAACCCTCCTAATTATCTTTTAATCATATGTTAATTATGGGGAGACGTTCTTGATTAATTAGCCAATTGAATCCCACAAATCGTGAAGCGTAAGTGCAATTAAGGATAACTAGTTTGTTATTTTAACATAGTTATTAGGTAAAGGTTTTGAATTGATTAAGTGAAGGAATTTAATCATTCACTAGCTATTTATTTTCCAGTATATTATTGAATTAGGTGCTGACCCACATGGCCCAAATCATCCGTAAAAGCAAAGAACGATTGTATGTACGGTTCGCATCGATACAGTGTAAGGAATCTAACTAGTTTGGATTCATAAAATAGTTATAATTTCAATGGTTTGTTTGAACTCATAAGTGGGTATTTGGGGGCTGGTTTAATGGTAAATTGATTTCATTTATATTGAATTCCTGTTTAGGTTCGTTTAAGGAATTATTGCAAAAAATTGGAATATTATCTAGTGTGCTGCGAGGAAGCAAAAAATAAGGTGTGGGTCCTAAACTTGTAAAATCCATTTGATAATGATAAATGTCATTTTATATTTGATAAATGAGCTTGCTAATTAGTTTGGCATAGTAGCCAAAATATTGGTTTTGTGAGTGGCTGAACTGGAAACATGAAAATATACACACTTTTTCATGCCCTTTTTAACTCAAATTCATGCAGTTTCGGTAACATTCTTGTCGAAAAATATATAATTATTATAAAATAATTAAATTACACTAAAAATATATAATTATTATATAATTATTATATAATTATGAACATGTTTAATTTTAATTAATTTTATATCAAATTTTGATTATTTTCAACAGATTTGCACAAAACACGAAAAACAGCTCGACAGACACTACTAGAAGCGCAAAACCAAGAAGCAATTTTAAAGCATCAAGGCGAATCAATTTTTTAGCCTAATATGGTCCAAATTATGTGTATTAATTCATAATATAATTAATTTTAATTTTAATCCAATTTAATT
Source organism: Gossypium turneri (assembly GCA_008044935.1). Classification (NCBI taxonomy): domain Eukaryota; kingdom Viridiplantae; phylum Streptophyta; class Magnoliopsida; order Malvales; family Malvaceae; genus Gossypium; species Gossypium turneri. The sequence goes on from CP032580.1 coordinate 23,601,085, forward strand.
TGGGTTAAATAAATTATTATTAATTAATTATGAAAAGTGGCCCAATTGAGCTGAACTGAGTGAACTGATCCAAGCGAGCACTGGGCAACCCAAAACTGTCCTACATGCTGACTCAATAAGCTTGTTTTGCTGATTATTTGGATTGCAAAATAGCCCTTGAAGACTCCTTCAAATTGCTTTCAAACCTCTCCAATTATTTCTGCCTTTCTAAATTTGCCCCTACCTTAAAATAGCAAGTTTGAAACATTCAAACTTGCCACATTTGTGGCCGGCCATGGGGGGACTCTATGGCTGCTGATTTTTGCTACTTTTAGCATCCATCCAAACATATAAATACCCCCCTTTTCTGCTCACTTCAAACACATCTCAAACCAATTCATTTCTTCACTTCTCTCTCACTTTTCTCTCTTTATTCCCTTCCATTGTTCTTTATTTTCTTCCCCTATTCCTTTTCCAATTTCACCTCTTGAAATAGAGTCCTTCAACCACCATTTGGAGCAGCATTCAAGTGTTCATGGAAGTCTTGGTTCAACAAGAACTAGCAGAAAAGGAGGAATAGAACAAACTAGTCAAGCCTTAGAGAAACACCAGATTTGTAACACCCCATACTCGGCCTAGACGTTATGGTCGTATCTGGTGTGTCACATTGAAGTGTTTCTCAAAAATTTGGCTTGTTGACAAACTTGTTTCTTAATTTTAGAAACCTCTTATTAATATCTAATGAAACACTTAATCATATGTTTATCTTGTTAACTGCTTTTTGTTATATTAAGTTGATTTAAAATGCGGAAGCATTTTGAAAACTCTAACGTTTAAAGCCCGTGTCTTTAAAAATAGTAATTATTTTGAAAATCCATTTTCAAAACTAACTAGCAGTTAAAAAAATATGTAAGTAAAAACCCAATTCAAATTTAAAACCAAAATAAAGTCCTTATTATAAAAACAAAACCCAAATTATAATTTAAATCAGAATAAATGTAGATATGAAAAGTAGTGGTTGTGTGGCCATCTCCAAGTCCCTGGTAGCTCTGAATCGCCTATGGCTGAGGATTACCTGCACAGTTAAAGAGAGGGTGAGTTTACAAAACTCAGTGTGTAATCCCCTTCTAAACAATCACTATGCAAAATGCAGAATCAATTTGGGCCTGAGCCCTATACAGTATCAGTACAGTGTGGCCTTAGCCCATTACAGAAATAGTGTGGGCCTTAGCCCATTACAATAACAGTGTGGGCCTTAGCCCAATACAAAAATAGTATGGGCCTTAGCCCATTACAGTAAACAGTACAATGCAGTAATGCAACCCACCTCAATCCAACCAACACACCATTCCGTACCACTAGCACACCTTGTGGGGATAAAATCGACCCACCCAGCCAACACACTAATATCGCAGCAAAGCTGCCAGTAACAGTAATGCAGCAAAGCTGCCAGTAACAGTAACGCAGCAAAGCTGCCAGTAACAGTATAAGTGGCATAGCCACCAGAATAGTATACTTCCCCTATAACAGAATCCCAGCCCCATGCGGTATGTCATGTCTTAAATCATACGTGCATGCAGTATGTCATACTCAGTAGCAGTCATATATATCATAAATCAAATTGGTCATACATAACATAAGGCCATAATAGTCATTCCATCTCCTAAGGGTATAACGATCATTTTACCATTCGGGGGTATTTTGGTCTTTTTACCCTTCAGGGGTATTTTGGTAATTTTACCCTTCGAGGGTAGTTTAGTAATTCTACCCTTCAGGGGTATTTCGGTAATTTTATCCTTTGAGGGTATTTCAGTAATTTTACCCTATAGGGGTATTTCAATAATTTTACCTTTCGAAGGTATTTCGATAATTTTACCCTTCAAGGGTGTTTTGGTAATTTTACCCAACGGGGGTATTTCGATAATTTTACCCTTCGAGGGTATTTCGATAATTTTACTCTTCGAGGGAATTTCGGTAATTTTACACTATGGGGGTATTTTGGTAATTTTACCCTTCAGGGGTATTTCGATAATTTGACCCTTTGAGGGTATTTCGGTAATTTTACCCAATGGGGGTATTTCGATAATTTGTGGCCCATTTCGGCCTAAGCCCATGAAAACGCTCATGGAAGCCTCTACAGCCCAACACCATGTTTTGTGGGTTCGGTTTACCATACGAGCGTTTGCATGCTCATATGGTCTCAACATCGTCTTTTTTGGCTTTTCGGCTTTTGCCGATTTGCAGTTGAGAGGGTGTGATCACACACCTGATTACGAGAAGAGCGCAACCTCCACGTACACCAACCTAGATTCAACATAATCCAACGTCAGTCCTTTAACCGTTAGGGTAGGACACCCTCTCCTTTTTTACAAGACACAACCCAAAAAAATCACCATCTTTACCTTGCTTGTATGAGGGCAAACCTACTGTTCCAAACCGCTAACCCAAAAGCAATCACACGTTACAACGATAATCTAAACCACACAATGACCTTCATAGACTAAATTAGGCCATAATAGTGGCCAACAAGGTATTCGGCTTAAAGATAAAAAATGGAAAGGAACCGATTAAAACAAAAAGCGAGTATCGCGACTTACCGATAATCTGCAATACTTACAGCACTTGAATAGCAAACATGAAAAGAAGATCAGCGCAGGGAGTGCTCAAACAGAGGAATAATAATTGGCTAAACCCCAAACAAAGAAATGAAATAGTTCTCAGTTCAAAAGAAAAGTAAAATAATACTAGGTAAGAGTCAAACTAGAAAGAGAGAGGAGAACATTCAGTCAAAGAAAAAGAGGGGGAGAGGAAAGGGATTCGGCTAAGAGAGAGATGGAAAGGGAGAAGAGAAAGGAGAGTTTGGCAGCAAAAAGAGAGGGAAGAAGGAAGGGATATTCAGCCAGCAGAGTGAATAGGAAAAAGAAAAAGAAATAGGAAAGTGTATAAACCCGAGAAGAAACTTGCCAAAAACCAAAAGCTGCAATACGAAATTGACCAAAACCAAGACAAGCAGAGAAAACAATGCAAGACACCGATTACCCAAAATGCCAAAGACCAAATTTGGGACACCCATACCCCTCGCTGAAATTCCCAAGGTGAAAACTCTCCAAACGACAAAACTCTCCTCTCAACCCACTCCTAAATTTTGTCCTCAAATCTCTCCCCTTATCCCTCCTTGATTTTCTCCATCAAATCCTCTTCAACTCTTTCCATGACCAATTCAAAATCCACTCAACAGTATTCTAGTCCAACTCCACCACCTACCCAGCTCAAGCAACAAAATAAATATTACATTGCACAACCCAGGACTTGAACCTCAAACCTCACAATTACTCAACACACCATCTTGCCACCAAACCACAAGTCCTTTTTGTGTTATAAAATCAACACTAATATTTATAAGGCCTAAGTGCTAGTGTCCAGATTCAATTAAGAGCAAAACTAAAAATTCTGCAAAAGCCAAGACTTGAACCCAGACTTCTCAAACACTCCCATACACACCCAAATCACTCAGCCATTATAGCAAACAAGCAATCAGTGACAAAACATTGCAAAAATTAAAAACTTAAATTTTGGGGTGTTACAACTCTACCCTTTTAACGAAATTTTGGCCTCGAAATTTACCTGATCAAAATAGGTGACGGTATTGTTGTCATATCGCCTCTTCGAGTTCCCACGTGGATTCTTCTGAACTGTGATTACGCCATAGCACTTTGACTGAAGGAATAGATTTCTTCCTTAATACTTTAACCTCATGATCGAAAATCTACACTGGTTCCTCCTCGAAGGTCAGATCTAGCTTAACCTCGATTTCCTCAACTTGAACAATATGTGTGGGACCAGAGCAGTAATGCCTTAACATGGAGACGTGGAACACATCATGAATTCGGTCTAATTCTGGAGGCAACTCAAGTTGATAAGCAACCAGTCCCACACACTTCAATATACGGTAAGGCCCAATGAACCTAGGACTAAGCTTACCCTTCTGTCCTAACATTAGTATCTTTTTCCATGGGAAAACCTTGAGAAATACATAGTCCCCTACATAAAACTCAATCTCTCGACATTTAAGATCTACGTAAGACTTCTGCCTATCAGATGCTTCCTTCAACTGGTCTCGAATCAATTTTACCTTCTCTTCGGTATCAGAAACTAACTCTGGCCCCAGAACTCGCCGCTCGCCTAGTTCAGTCCAATAGGTAGGAGTACGACACATACGACCATATAATGCCTTATACGGTGCCATTTGAATACTGGACTAGAAGCTATTATTGTAAGCAAACTCAGCTAGCAGCAAATAGTCTTCCCAGCTGCCTCGAAAATCCATCACACAACACATTAACATATCCTTCAAAATTTGAATCACCCTCTCAGATTGACCACCTGTCTGGGGATGAAACGCAGTACTAAAGTCCAGTCTTGTACCCAAATCCTCGTGTAACTTCTTCCAAAACTGAGATGTAAAACGAGGATCTCTATTTGATATAATAGAAACGGTACCCAATGCAATCTTACAATATCAGCCACATACAGCCTAGCCAACTTCTGCAAGGAGTAATCAGTACGGACTAGTATGAAATGGGTAGATCTAGTCAATCGATCATGACCCATACTGAATCCTTCTTAGTAGGCATTAAGGGAAGCACTCACAAAATCCATGGTTACTCTCTCCCACTTCCAAAGTGGAATTTTAACCGGCTCAAGTAACCCTGAAGGTAACTGATGTTCAGCCTTCACTTGCTGACAAGTTAAACACTTAACCAAAAAATCTGTTACTTCATGTTTCAGTGCTGGCCAGCAGTACAGTACACGAAGATCTCGATACATTTTATTCCCGCCTGGATGCATAGCATAAGGACTACTATGCACCTCTCGTAGAATAGACTACCTCAAATCATTATCCCTCGGTACACAGACTCTCCCACGAAAACATAGTACTACTTCACTATTTAACCCAAAATTCAAAGTTTCCCCATTCTCAACTTGTCGGAAACGAGGAACTAGTGACTCATCCAACAACTGTTTACCCTTTATCTATAAATCCACGTCAGTCTAACTTGTAACTCAGCCAACAAACTACCATCATCAAACAAGATGAGACGAGCAAACATCATTCTCAACTCAGATACAGCCCTACAGCTCAATGCGTCAGCTACCACGTTAGCCTTACCAGGATGGTATTCAATCGAGCAATCATAGTCTTTAAGCAGCTCTAACCATCTTCGCTGTCTAAGATTCAACTCCTTCTGAGTGAGGAGGTACTTAAGACTTTTATGATCTGTGTAGATAGTACATTTCTCACCGTAGAGATAGTGCCTCCAATTTTTAATGCGAATACCACCGTAGCTAACTCCAAGTCATGAGTAGGGTAATTCACCTCGTGAGGCTTGAGCTATTGAGACGCATAAGCAACCACCTTACCCTCTTGCATCAGCACACAACCCAAACCAACGTGTGATGCATCACTGTAGACAGTGAATTCCTTTCCAGACTTTCGCTGTATTAAGACAGGGGCCTCAGTCAGAACTTTCTTCAATTTCTCAAAACTTTCTTGCTGCTTATCAGTCCAGTTAAACGGTACCCCTTTACGCAACAACTTAGTCAAGGTTGTAGCAATTAAGGAAAACCCTCAACAAAACATCTGTAATACCCTGTTAGACCCAAAAAACTTCAAATCTTAGATACGGTCTTAGGTGGTTTCCATTCCAGTACAGTTTCAATTTTCCGAAGATCAACCTTAATCCCCTCGACAGACACCACGTGACCAAGAAATGTCACTTCACGCAGCCAGAACTTACACTTGCTGAACTTAGCATACAGTTGTTTCTCCCTTAAGATCTGCAGAACAATTCAGAGATGTGCATCATGCTCATCCTCGGTTCTCGAGTACACCAAGATATCGTCTATGAATACCACTATGAACCGATCCAAGTAGGGCTAGAATACTCAGTTTATTAGGTCTATGAAGATAGCTGGTGCATTCGTCAGCCCAAACGGCATTACTAGGAACTCGGAATGACCATATCGAGTCCTAAACGTAATCTTATACACATCAGCCTCCTTAACTTTCAACTGATGGTTCCCAGAAAGAAGATCTATTTTGGAGAAAACTGAAGCTCCTTGCAACTGATCAGATAAATCATCTATCTTTGGCAAAGGATACTTATTCTTGATAGTCAGTTTATTCAATTACTGATAGTCGATACACATGCGCATGGTCCCATCCTTTTTCTTCACGAACAACACTGGTGCTCCCCACGGAGACACACTAGGTCAAATGAATCCTCGATCCAACAGTTCTTGGATTTGAGCTTTTAATTCCACCAACTCCTTCGGTGCCATCCTATAAGGGGCGATAGAAACTAGAGTCGTTCCTGGCAGAAGCTCAATTCCAAATTCAACTTTGCAGTTCGGAGGCAACCCTAGGAGCTCATCAGGAAAAACATCGAAAAAATCCTTAACAGTTCTCACATCCCCAACAGAAAGACCCTCAGATTCAGATACATTAACAAAGGCTAGAAACGCCTCACAACCCTTGCGAACCAGTTTTTCGGCCCTTAAAGCAGATATCACATTGGACAGAAAGTCTTTTCGCTCCCTAATCACAGCCACCTCCTCATCCTCAATAGTCTTTAATACCATATTCTTAGCAGCACAATCCAAATTAACACGGTGTTTTACCAACCAATCCATCCCCAAAATTAGGTCGAATTCACCAAACGGTAGCTCTAGCAAATCCGCTAGAAATATAACTCATTGAACCTCTCGGGGCACATCTCTGAATAACTTGTCTACCTTTACTGATTGTCCCAGTGGACTTAACACAGTCATCTTATTAACAGTACTCTCACACATAATACCCAAGGTGCCAGCCACAGTACATGCAATGTATGAATACGTAGACCCTATGTCAATTAAAGTAGTGTAAGATTCATTATGAATTAGAACGTACCAGTTATAACACTTGGAGCGTCACCATCCTCTCGGTGACGAGCAGCATAAACCAGTGTTGGCTGCCTCGCCTCAATGTTACCAACCCCTCTGTCATACGTTCCATGACCTCGTCCCACACCATTTCCACCTCTAACTTGCCCACGGCCACTCGGTGGCTGCTGACCACCTCTCACTGGCTGAACAAAACCTTGACCTGCAGCTTGCATCTGTATAGGCCTCTGAGGACAATCCTTAACTTGATGCTCCTTAGACCTACATCTGAAACATGCCCCAATCTTCTTCCAACACTCACCCAGATGATGTCTTCCGCAATCAGCACAAAGCTGTGGTCTTGCAACAGAAACCCCAGCTCAAACTGGCCCATCAAACCTGGCCTTTTTTTTAAGCCTTCCAGAAGGACTTGAGGGCTCTGAATCCTTCTTAAACCTACTCCTATCTTTCTCACGGTTCTGCTACTCAGAGCGCTTCACATCCTCGTTGATTTTTTCCTTTTCCACAAGGGCAGTAAAGTTTCGCTCCCTCTACGGAGCTATCAAAACTCGCAACTCATCCTGGAGGCCATCCTCAAATCGTACACAGCGTTCATATTCTATTACCACTATTCCATGAGCAGATTGACGCAATCGTAAAAACTCTGCCTCATATTTAGCCAAAATTTTATTCCCCTGAATCAAACTCAAGAATTCCTTTCTTCGGGCGTCTACATAACTTGCGCCCACATGCTTCTCTTGAAAAGCTAATTTAAAGAAATCCGGCATTAACTGGTCAACCTGAGTACCTTCTCTCACAGTAAGCCACCACTGATAGGCTTCATCTCACAGTAAAGACATTGCACGATTTTGCTTTTGCTCAGAGGTACAGTCAAGGTCATCCATTATTCTTTCTGTGGCTTCCAAACAGTATTCAGCCACATTAGGGGCTACTTCAGAAACACCCCTAAAAATTTCCACTCCATTAGACCGAAGTCATTCTGAAATCGACCCACGGCCCACAACACCTGTACTGGTCCCTGCGACCCTTTCTAGAATACTGAGCATAGCTTGGGATAGTGCATCATCCCCAGCCACTCAGTCGAATAATCCTTTCTCAGTCACCGGTGAAGCTGGTGCTTCCCTAGCCTCCACATTAGGCATGTGGCCCGATGCCGAAGACCCAGCCCTAGCATTCCCTCGGCCTCTACCACAGCCTTGAGTACCCCTTCCGCGAGTACCTCCAGTGCTCATATCTAGCAACATATTATCTGATTACAAAGTTTTATGTATTACTTAGTAATTCCAGTAATTATTAACAGATATTTTATGAGAATCAATAATCAGAGTTTGTTTTCGTAATTTAAGAGTCTACCTACTGTTTTTGTTTTCCTACAGTTTCAGTTTCCCTAATTAAAGAGTTTCAGTACAGTCCTACTATCTATGGTAATCTATCATAAATTTCAGTTTAAGCAGTCTGCAGTATATAGAAACATACAAATTCAGCTCTGGAGACTCGGTTTGCCACACTTGTAACCTTCAAAAATAATTCAAAAAAATTTTCCAAAAATTCTAGATATTTTCAGGTAATTTTACCCTTCGAGGGTATTTCAATAATTTTACCCTTTGAGGGTATTTCGGTAATTTTACCCTTCGAGAGTATTTCGATAATTTTACCCAATGGGGGTATTTTGATAATTTGTAGCCCCTTTCAGCTTAAGCCCATGAAAACGCTCATAGAAGCCTCTACAGCCCAACACCATGTTTCGTGGGTTCGGTTTACCACACGAGTGTTCAACGCTCATATGGTCTTAACGCTATCTTTTTCAGCTTTTGCTGATTTGCAGTTGAGAGGGTGTGATCACACACTTGATTACGAGAAGAGTGCAACCTCCACGTACACCAAACTAGATTCAACATAATCCAACGTCAGTCCTTTAACCGTTAGGGTAAGACACCCTCTCTTTTTGTACAAGACACAACCCAAAAAAAATCACCATCTTTACCTTGCTTGTATGAAGGCAACCCTACTGTTCCAAACCACTAACCCAAGCAATCACACGCTTCAACGATAACCTGCACCACACAATGACCTTCATAGACTAAATTAGGCCATAATAGTGGCCAACAGGGTATTCGGTTTAAAGATAGAGAATGGAAAGGAACCGATTAAAAAAAAGCGAGGAGTATCGCGACTTTCTAATAATCTGCAATACTTGCAGCACTTGAACAGCAATCGCAAAAAGAAGATCAGTGCAGGGAGTGCTCGAACAGAGGAATAACAATCGGCTAAACCCCACACATAGAAATGAGGTAGTTCTCAGTTCAAAAGAAAAATAAAATAATACTAGGTAAGAGTTAAAATAGAAAGAGAGGGGAGAGCATTCAGTCAAAGAAAAAAATGGGGAGAGGAAAGGGATTTGACCAAGAGAGATATGGAAATGGAGAAGAGAAAGGAGAGTTTGGCAGCAAAAATGAGAGGGAAGAAGGAAGGGATATTCGGCCAATAGAGAGAAGAGGAAAAAGAAAAAGAATTAGGAAACTGTACAAACCCGAAAAGAAACTTGCCAAAACCAAAGCTCCAATACGAAATTGACCAAAACTGAGACAAGTAGAGAAAACAACGCAAGACACTGATTACCCAAAATGCCAAAGACCAAATTTGGGAGACCCATACCCCTAGCCGAAATTCCCAAGGTGAAAACTCCCTAAACAGCAAAACTCTCTTCTCAACCCACTCCTAAATTTTCTCCTCAAATCTCTCCCCTTATCCCTCCTTGATTTTCTCCATCAAATCCTATTCAACTCTCTCCATGACCAATTCAAACTCCACTCAACAGTATTCTAGTCCAACTCCACCACCTACCCAGCTCAAGCAACAAAATAAATATTCCATTGCGCGACCCAGGACTTGAACCTTAGACCTCACAGTTACTCAACATGCCATCTTGCCACCAAACCACAAGCCCTTTTTGTGATATAAAACCAACACTAATATTTATAAGGCCTAAGTGCCAGTGTCCAGATTCAATTAAGAGCAAAACTAAAAATTCTGGAAAAGCCAAGACTTGAACCCAGGCTTCTCAAACACTCCCATACACACCCAAATCACTAAGCCATTATAGCAAACAAGCAATCAGTGACAAAACATTGTAAAAATTAAAAACTTAAATTTTGGGGCGTTACAGGATTTGATTCTTGTTCCTTATCCTTTATAATTTTATTATTGTTGTTATGAACATGTCCATGAACAATTTTGATGTTGATATGCTTAATTTAATTAATATGACTTAATTTAATTTGTGTTAGGTTGATTGCATTTCGTCTACTTAATTTATTAAAATTGTGTTTGTGTTGTTATAAGCCTCGGTAAGATGTTTGATTAGGTAAAACCATGACTAAGTTATTCTTGCATACAATTGTAAGGTAACTAATGAATTAATTATTTAAACGGATTGAAACTGTAATTAATTGACACAGTGCTTAATCAGTGCATGTTTAATCATCTACGGTAGTTGAGGATTAAATTAGCAACGGTATTTAACGATACATTAGCCTTGCATAACTTGCAAGATTATTGTGATTAAACTGTTTCAAGGTAGAAATACATTGTTACCTCACGTAATCTTTTACTTGCTTATGAAAATTGAATTAATTGTTTGAATTGGCATAGAGATATGTACAAGAGATTATTTTGATTTCATAAGTATGTATGTGCATTAACACATTTTCTTTTTAAAATTTGTTTAATTGGTTGAATTGACATAGAGATATAGTCAAGAGATAAATGGATTTTGGTATGTGAGTATGTTCATAAGTTAGCAAATTACCGAGTTGCCGTGAATTTATTCGTAATAACATGAACATGAGTTTAATAATTCTAAGTTAAGAAATGTAATTAATCTAACACAATTATGTCATCTTGATTAAAATCATCTTTTGAAATTGTGCATTTGAATTTTTATTTTATTTATATTTATTTTACTTTTATCTTTTGAAATTGTGCATTTGAATTTTTATTTTATTTATATTTATTTTACTTAGTTAAAAATCTTTGTTTTTAATCACCTCCTCAAATCAAAATATTTTTCTTCACCAAAGTGTTTTTCAAATTGCATTCATAAATAATTCTTTTCACAGTACTTGTGAGTACAATAACTCGACATTTACTTGTCATTTTATTACTTGTTGCAATTGTGTACACTTGTACATTTCTATCATTTGAAGTTTTTGGCGCCGTTGTCGAGGACTATTTTAAAAAGTCATTATTTGTGAATTTGTGAATTTTGCATTTTGGCTTTTTTTGTTTAATTTTAACTTAATTAATTCTTCTGTGTTTATTCCAGGTGTTTTCACAACTCCCTTCAAACAGCTCTAATCTCCCCTCCAATGTAGAACAACGGCAAGAAAAAGGCTGAAGATGGCTCCCACAATCAAAAAGATTGTTAAAACTACTTCTAAAGAAAACTCAAGAGAGAATTCTTGGAGAAAACTCAAAGAGAATTTTTCACTCAACAAAATCTGATTTCAATGTCATGTATCAAAAGGTGGCCGGCCAAGCCATATATATAGGGCTTCTAACTACTTTCCTAGTACTACTAGGAGAACTAAAAAAAAAAACCTAATTGTTGACTTTTAAAGGGAAATTCGGCCAAGGCCTTTAAATGGGCCTCTTGGACTGAATGTTTACATAAAAATTTATTCATAAAGTCTAAAAATTAGAAACTAATTATTTAAAGAATTAAAACTTAACAAATTGGGCCACTTTAACAATTTGGCCTGATTTTCAACTAAGTATAGTTTAAACTTCTTGGTTGGGCTTGGAACATCTTATTGGGCCGTATCTTCAAGAACTTGGGCTTGTAATATGTTCTCTCCCAAAATTGGTTCGTTGATGCTCGTAATTGAGATCCAATGCGCCTTAGCTGTAAGATTCAGTTTCTTGGACCAAGATTTCCAAGATTTGAAATCTTGATTTTCTTGATTCTTGAAATCGCTCAAAACAGCCAAATTGGACCAAGATTCAGTTTCTTGGTTTTCTTGAAAACAAGAAAGTGAATCTTGGTTTTCTTTTTCCTTTGTATACGCATCTAAGGCCTTGCTAATGAAGTCTTGAACGATTCCATTTAGTTTTGTACGTATTTGCCTGGCCTTTGACCTCGTTATTGGGCCCTCGTTATTAAGCTTGAATTGGGCCTTTGTGACTCGTATCATTATGAGTATTGATCGAATCATTGATTTACTCCCGTAGACCTTAAGATTGAAAGAACTTTCTACAGCAAAGAAGACAAGCAAGTCAGAGAAGGACTGAAGAGGTGAACTTCAAAAATCCAAACCAAGGAAATGGAGCAAACCCTGCTCAAAATCCTATCCGTATTGCTGATGATAGGGAGATGGATAGTATGTCGTGCCAGCGTTTCATGATCTTAATCTAGGTATTAGGAGACCAGAAATTGAGGCAAAATAGTTCGAGCTGAAGCTAGTCATGTTCTAGATGCTTCAGATAGTGGGCCAATTTAGTGGAATGCCTACCGAAGATCATCATCTTCACTTAAGATTGTTTGTGGAGGTGAGTGATTCTTGCAAGTTAGCTAGAGTACCCGAAGATGCACTATGATTGAAGCTGTTCCCATATTCACTAAGGGACAGAGCCCGAGCCTGGTTGAACTTATTGCCACCAAATTCAATTTCGACATGGCAAGAGTTAGCAGAAAGATTCCTCATGCAGTATTTCCTACCTAGCAAGAATGCTAAGTTGAGGAACGAGATCACTGCTTTCCAACAAATGGATGATGAGTCCTTCTATAAGGCATGGGAAAGGTACAAAGAATTATTACAGAAGTTCCCTCATCACGAAATACCATATTGTATCCAACTTGAGACATTTTATAATGATCTCAATGCTCACACGAGAATGGTAGTGGATGTTAGAGGATGCCCAAAGATCAATCATGAGATGGTTGTAATAACATACTTGATTTATCATGTTTATTAATATAAGGCGTTACCATTATTATTTCAGTTTCTTTTCTGTGTGTATAAATAAATTGTTTTATAATAATGTCCTGAGAATAATATGATTATTCTTAAAAGGTCCTTAGTCAAGTATTATTGTTGGATAGGACAACAATAATGCATTAAGACTAACATGTAGTTGATTGATGATAAAGAGTTTTCATTGATATGGAATGTCAAAATCGATGCATGAATATGTGTGTTAGATAACAACATATTGGACTAATCCGTTATGAGTGTGTTTCTTGGATTATTATGTAATTGTCCATTACTCATAATGATTAATATGTATATGATCCTCAAACTTGAGATCATCATAATCCCAACATCGTGAGTTGTAGATTTTGATACAGTCAAACGTACACCATAACTGGTTGTTCTATAAAGGCTGATGTTGGATATACCACGATTTATGTAGAGGGATATGGTTGATCGATATAGGATAAGTCCCTCATACATAATGGGAGTAATATCTTAGGCCACTTGATTGAGTGAGACTAGAAATGCATGGCCATGCTCAAATAAGCTGTCATACTTGTTTGTATATCATAGTCTACTTAAGATATTAAGGAACCTGGAATGGACTATGCAAGTATGACTACTCTATGACTTGTGTCCAATCCAGAGATAAAGGACTTAAGGATTCTTGCATGAAAGGTTAATCATAAAATGGTTATGTCGAATCATAATTTCTTGTGACTTAGGTAGCAATGATGCATTGCTAGGTGCCACTTATTGTTTGTAACATTGGAATCGTTCTAGTATTAATGCTAACGTTACAAGAACCTACAGGGTCACACCCTATAGTTGAAATGAACGGAATAAAATATAGTTGGTATTGTGTTTGGTTGTCACTTGAATTAAATTAATTATAGAATTAATTTAATTGGGTAATCAAATATCGAACACATTATGTACAAGGTTGTTGTATGCATAATGAGAACATGAATTTGGTTAGTATATAAATTCAAATAAATATATAGTTTACCGAATTCATTATTATAATTAATGTAATTATAATTTTTGGTTTAAAACATTGTTATATTTATTTAATTTCTAGAAACCCTAAAAATAGATATAAAAATCTCATTTTTTCTTTGCTTGGGGTCTAGTAGCTGTCAAAGCAAAGTCTTTTCCAAAATAGTTTTGGGGATTCCTTCCGTTCATTGTCAACTGGGTAGATTACGTAGAGGCTGGAGTCACGATAGATTGCGGCTTGGTTCGATAGTAGATCAGATTACTCGTTGCTGAGGCGTTACTATCTACTCAAAATAAAGATTTGGTAATTCTGAAACCTTTATTTCACCTCGATTCGTTCCTCACACATGGATCCATGGTTAGGATCGCCGAATGTTTTATTTTTTTCACTATGCCGTAGGGGTGCCGGCGTTCCAACAGTGGACACTTCTGCTAATGGTGCTCTCCTTTCTAAGTCTTATTATGAGGCTTATAAAATCATTCAGAGGATTGCCAGTAAAAATTATCAATGACCAACCAATTGAGCAGCGTCAGGAAGACGAGTCATTGAAATACATTAAGTAGACACTCTTACTTCACTCGCATCTCAGGTATCCTCAATATCCTTAATGCTTAAAAATTTTACCACTAATGGGTTTAATAGTTTTAGAGCATAGCAACCGGATCAATTTGAAAATGTAGCCTATGTTTATTACAGGGAAGGACATTTGTTTGAAGAATGTCCATCAAACCCAAAATTTGTGTATTACATGGGTAACCAGAACCAAGCCCGTGTAAGGTAAGGACTACAATCCAATTCCTATAACCCATCGTGGTGAAATAGCCCTAATTTCTCCTGGAGTAACCAAGGGGCTGGATCGAGTAACACATACACCCAACCTAGACCGACCCAGCCATCTATTTTTACCCAACAAGTTCAGAAACAACCTCAAGCTGAACAATCCAATGGCTTAATCCAAAGCCAGCAGCTAGATTGAAAAACCTAGGAAACCAAATGGGCCAGCTTGCAACTGAACATAGAAACCGACCACAAGGTGCTTTACCTAGTGATATTTAGAATCCGAGGAATCCAGGGAAGGAGCATTGTAAAGCATTGACATTGAGGAGTGGAAATACATTAGAGCCCAACACCGTCAAAGTTGAAGATGAGCCAGCTAATGCTCAAGGCTCAGAGAAAGTTCAATCGAGTGTTGAAATTTTAGTTTCACCAGAATCTGAATCTGCAAAATCCAATAAGGTAACTTCTAAGCTAGCTAATTCTGATAAATTAACAACTTCAATAGATACAAAATTGGCACAGAAGACAAATCAACTAGTTCCAGTAAAAAAACCTCTGCCACCATACCCTCAAAGACTTCAGAAGCAGGAAATTCAAATCAAGAAGTTCCTAGACATGCTCAAGAAACTTCATATCAACATCCCGTTGGTTGAAGAACTGGAACAAATGCTGAACTACATCAAATTCATGAAGTATATCCTATAAAAAAATAAAGACTTGGAGAATTTGAGGCCGTAGCCCTGACAAAGGAATGCAGTGCATATCTTCAAGACAAACTACCCCCAAAGTTGAAGGATCCTGGATGTTTTACCTTACCTTGCAACATTGGAACAACATATTGTGGTAAGACACTCTGTGATCTAGGTACGAGTATCAACCTGATGCCCATCTCAATATTTAAAAAGTTAAAGATAGTGAAGTTAGACTTACTACGGTTACACTTCAATTAGCAGATCGATCCTTATCACATCCAGAAGGAAAAATCAAGGACGTATTGGTACGTGTAGAAAACTTTATTTTTCTTGTTGACTTTGTTATTCTAGACTTTGAAGTAGACAAAGAAGTTACAATCATCCTAGGAAGGCATTTCCTAGCAACCGGAAGGACCCTTATTGATGTGCAGAAAGGTGATCTTGCTATGCGTGTTCAGGACGATCATGTAACATTTAATGTTTTTAAGTCTATGTGATTTTCTGACACAATTGATGATTGCTCTGTAGTTTCCAATTTAGAGGAAATAATCATGGGAAAGGAACTCAACTATGTTAAGGACTTAGTGGAACAAATTTTGACATCGGACCCTTCAAATGATGAAGAGGAGTATGAATACTTAGCCTTGCTAGAAGCCAATCAAAGGGGATTTAATTCGCAATCTCGTTTTGAATCTTTGGAGTTAGAGAATAGGGATTATGCCCAACCAAAAGCGTCAATCGAGAAGCCACCTAAATTAGAACTGAAGGTACTCCCCTTACATTTAAAATATGTTTATTTAGGTAATGCTTCTACTTTTCCCGTGATTGTTTCAGTGGAATTAGCCATTGAGCAAGAAGAGAAACTCATCCTAGTATTGAAACAATTCAAGAAGGCTATCAGATGGACCACATAGCTAATATTCGTGGCATTATTCCATCTGTATGCATGCACAAAATCATCCTAGAAAATGGCAAAAAAGGGATGATTGATGGACAACAAAGACTAAACCATATCATGAAGGATGTGGTAAAGAAAGAAATCATAAAGTGGTTAGATGTGGGTATAATTTACCCCATCTCAGTCCCTGGGTAAATCCGGTCCAGTGCATGCCAAAGAAAGGAGGTATTACCATCATTGAGAATGAGAATAACGAGTTGATACCAACTAGAACGGTTACAGGATGGAGAATTTGCATCAATTATCGAAAGCTAAACAAGGCAACTAGGAAAGATCACTTTCATTTGTCGTTTTTAGACCAGATACTGGATAGACTCGTAGGGCGAGATTATTACTATTTTCTCGATTGATACTCGGGGTCTAATTAGATTACAGTAGCAATAAAGGTCACACAAGACAACATTCACCTGTTCGTATGGTAGATTTGTATTTAGACGCATGCCATTTGGTTTAAGTAATGCACCTACTACATTTCAAAGATGTATGATGTCTATTTTTACTGATATGGTTGAGAAATACTTGAAAGTCTTTATGGATGATTTTTCAGTATTCGAAGATACATATGATGATTGCCTAGCCAATCTAGCCAAGGTATTAAGGCGATGTGAAGAAAGAAACCTTTTACTCAACTAGGAAAAGTGTCATTTCATGGTATGAGAAGGTATTGTTCTAGGGCATCAGATAGCAAGACATGGAATTGAGGTAGATAAAGTAAAGGTAGATGTTATTGAGAAACTCACACCTCCAACATTTGTAAAGAGTGTTAGGAGCTTTTTGGGCCACGTCGATTTCTATCAAAGATTTATCAAGGGCTTCTCCAAAATCACTAAACCCTTATGCAAATTATTGGAGAAGGACATGACGTTCAAATTTGATGAGGAGTATTTAAGAGCATTCAAATATTTGAAGAGTCGGATAGTTTTAGCACCCATAATCGTCACACCAGACTAGGATTTTCCATTTGAATTGATGTGTGATGCAAGTGACTTCACGATAAGAGCTGTCATGGGCCAACGAAGGAACAAAGTTTTTCATCCCATCTACTACGCAAGTCAAACACTGATAGGAGCTCAACTCAATTATACGGTAACATAGAAAGAGTTACTTGCTATAGTGTTTGCTTTTGACAAGTTTCAATCTTATCTTGTAGGTACTAAGGTGACTGTTTATACGGACCACTCGACAATTAAGTATTTACTTGCCAAGAAAGGTGCTAAGCCGAGACTGATTCGATGGGTACTTCTACTTCAAGAGTTCGATCTAGAAATTCAAGATCAAAAGGGAATAGAAAACCAAGTAGCAGACCACTTGTCCAGATTGGAGCTACAAGAAAGGAATTCTCCACTTATACCCATTTAGGAGATATTTCCAGATGAACACTTACTGAAGGTAAATCATGTCCATAATACCCATTGGTTTGCTGATATTGCTAACTATTTAGCTTGTGGTTTGATGCCGATTGATAAGACGTATCATCAAAAGAAAAAGTTTCTTCATGATGTGAAGTACTATTTCTGGGAAGAACCATAATTGTTTAAAATTTGTGCAGATCAAATGATCAGGAGATGCGTGGCAAAAGATGAAGTACATAAGATTCTATATCATTGCCACTCAGCTCTTAGTGGGGGACACTTCGGAGGTACACGTACTGCGGTCAAAGTATTGCAAGTCGGATTATTTTTGCCAACACTATTTAAAGACACGTCTGCTTACGAGCTGTGATTGATGTCAAAGGGTTGGAAACATCACCAACAGAAATGAGATGCCTCGAACAAACATCATTGATGTAGTATTATTTAATGTTTGGGGTATTGACTTTCTCGGTCCTTTCCCTCCTTATTTTGGTCACAAGTACATATTAGTAGCAGTATACTACGTGTCTAAGTGGGTTAAGGCTTAGGCATATTTGACGAACGATGTTAAGGTTGTGATGAAGTTTTTACAGAAGCATGTGTTCATGAGGTTTGGAACCCTAAGAGCCATTATCAGTGATGAAGGGTCCCATTTTGTGAACAAATGGTTGAAATGATTACTCGACAAACATGGAGAGAAGCACAAGGTTGCCATAGCTTACCACCCGCAGACAAATGGGCAAGTTGAACTGGCAAACAAAGAGATCAAAGGCATACTTGAAAAGGTAGTTTGCCCGAACTGAAGAGATTGGTCCAAAAGACTGGATGATGCTTTATGGGCCTACAGGATAGCATACAAGACACCTTTAAGGATGCCACCCTATAGGTTGGTTTTTGGGAAAACCTGTCATTTACTCTTGGAGTTAGAGCACAAAGCTTACTGGGCTCTCCAACAACTCAACTTCGATCTTAAACTTGCTAAAGAAAGACGGATGCTCCAACTCAACGAGTTAGAAGAATTCCAAATGTTCTTATACGAGAATGCCAAATTCCTTAAGGAAAAACTTAAGAGATGGCATGACAAGCACATTCAAGTTCGAGAATTTGAAGCAGGTCTGCAAGTCTTGTTATTCAATTCTAGATTAAGGTTCTTTCTAGGTAAGTTAAAATCACGTTGGTCCGGTCCATTTACGATTCACCAAGTTTATCCATATGGAGTTGTTGAACTTCAAAGTAAGGGAGATAATTTTCGAGTCAATGCTCAGTGCTTAAAACATTACTGAGGGGATAAAATTGAACGAGATCAAATCTTATTCATTTTATCTGATATTTAATTTTTCTTGTTTTTCTTTTTTTAATAAATAATTTAGGGTATATTTTTGGGATTAGTATGTTTAAATAAATTATGTTTAGGAGATTGGAACTTAAGCGGGACCGCTTGTGACCCCTCCAATCTTTCCTGGGAATTGATTTTAACATAATTTTTCGAGAAATTATTCCTAAATGGCAAAATAAATTTTTAGTTTTCAAATAAGAGGGACACTTTTTGCTGCTTACTTCAAACACATCTCAAACCCATTCATTTCTTCACTTCTCTCTCACTTTTCTCCCTTTATTCCCTTCCCTTCTTCTTCATTTTCTTCCCCTATTCCTTTGTCAATTTCACCTCTTGAAAAAGAGTCCTTCAACCATCATTTGGAGTAGCATTCAAGTGTTTGTGTAAGTCTCGGTTCAATAAGAATGAGCAGAGAAGGAGGAACAGAGCAAACTAGTCAAGCCTCGAAGAAACACCGGGTTTGATTCTTGTTCCCTATCATTTTTAATTTTATTGTTATTGTTATGAACATGTCCATGAATAATTTTAATGTTGATATGTTTAATTTAATTAATATGAGTTAATTTAATTCGTGTTAGGTTGATTGCATTTCGTCTACTTAATTTATTAAAATTGTGTTTGTGTTGTTATAGGCCTCGGTAAGATGTTTGATTAAGTAAAACCATGACTAAGTTATTCTTGCATTACAATCGTAAGGTAACTAATGAATTAATTATTTAAACGGACTGAAATTGTAATTAATTGATACAATGCTTAATCAGTGCATGTTTAATCATCTAAGGTAGCTGAGGGTTAAATTAGCAACGGTATCTAACGATACATTAGTTTTGCATAACTTGCAAGATTATTGTGATTAAACTATTTCAAGGTAGAAATACATTGTTACCTCATGTAATCTTTTACTTGCTTATGAAAATTGAATTAATTGTTTGAATTGGCATAGAGATATGTACAAGAGATTATTTTGATTTCATAAGTATGTATGTGCATTAACACATTTGCTTTTTAAAATTTGTTTAATCGGTTGAATTGACATAGAGATATAATCAAGAGACAAATGGATTTTGCTAGGTGAGTATGTTCATAAGTGAGCAAATTACCGAGTTGCCGTGAATTTATTCGTAACAACATGAACATGAGTTTAATAATTCTAAGTTAAGAAATGTAATTAATCTAACACAATTACGTCATCTTGATTAAAATCATCTTTTGAAATCGTGCATTGGAGCTTTTATTTTATTTTTATTCATTTTACTTAGTTAAAAATCTTAGTTTTAATCATATCTTCAAATCAAAATAATTTTCTTCACCAAAGTGTTTTTAAAATTGCATTCATAAAAAATTCTGTTCACAGTCCCTGTGGGTATGATAACTCGACATTTACTTGTCACTTTATTACTTGTTTCGATTGTATACACTTGCACATTTCCGTCGTTCCATGAACCAGGTATATTTCGAGCCTTAAAAGATTGACATTTGGGAAAATTGCTAGTTTGTTAGTATGAATTTTTTATTGAATTTGTAATTGCATATTTAAGGTATGAGATATGAGAATGTTTGATTGAATGATATAATGTGTTGAGATATTAAGCTTATGTATGATTTCAATGCATGATATAATGTTTGATTGAATGATATAATGTGTTGAGATATTAAGCTTATATATGATTTCAAAGTATGTGAAATTGAACGATATTGATTGATACCAACACAGTGGTAATTTGAAAGATTGGAACATTGTTTCCATTTACTGAAAGTATGTGATTATTGATGACATTTTGAGCATGTCAAATGAATGTGAAAAGTATTGAGATACGATTATTTATGAGATTGTGTGACATATTGCATATGCATTGGGTTGGGATTTTGTGGTTAACGGAAGAGCTCTGTGGAGTAATGGCAGCATATTAAGTTCGCATTATTCATAGTCAGTGCACTGCACTTGGAGTACCGAGGGGAATGACGATTTATCACATTTTTACTGGCAGAATTTTTTGCATATTTTTATCGGTGGTTTTAACCATAATGGTCTTAAGCCCATAATGTTTTAGAGTTTGGATGACAGGTTCTGGGGAACTCGTGGTGTGTAGCGGATCGTATGGGTAGGACCCTTTTTGCATTGCATCATGCTCATGACATATTCGAATGTTATTGATTTATGATATGTGTTGTATTGTGTTGTATTGAATGATATCAAAATTAATGATTTTTTACTCAAATGAATAATGTCCTATGATCATATACCATTTTACATCAATTTGATAAGGCTATGTAATGATATTAAATTCCTATGATGGTTCTGTTTTCTTTTGTTAAAGGTAATTTGTTTAATTGTATTTAATATTTATGTTTGTTTAAATAATTATTTGACTTACACTGAGCTTTTCATAAGCTCACCCCAATAGTGTTTAACATTTTAGGTAAACCTCAAAATTAGGATCGGACTTAGCATTTGGAGAGTCACCTTGGACCTCGGACTATTCTTCATAAGTATTATTAAGTCTTTATTGGTTTTGGCTTGTAATTTTTAATTATTGCTGGTCTGTGGCTTGGTAACTTTTCTTTTGGGGATTTTTGCATGCATGGATTACTCAAGCATAAGAACTGGATAATGCATGATATCGGGCTTAAGTGAAATTTGATAAGGCAACTTAGTTTCTAAAATAACTTGAAAAATGGTTTTTTCGCTGTATTAGTTTAACATCGAGTTTTTTTGAAAGAAGAGTGACAAGCAAATGGTTTTCCTAAAACAATACTATCAATAATAAAATGAATCCTAAGTATAAATGACCTAATGAATGAATGCTTTTAAGCTAATTCAAAGTACAACTACAATTTTCTCTAAAATGAATTTATTTAAGGTTTTCAAAAGTAACGTATGTTAGCTTAGCCATTTCGATGGCTAATGTAGCTTTCTCAATCTAGCCATAACATCTAGGCCGGGTTTGGGAGGTTACAGCCTCCTTATAAGATTTAGACAAAATTACAGCATTTGCAAAAGCATCAACCATCAATCTTGTGTATGCGCTGAGACCGTTGTAAAACATCTCCAACTGGATGCAATGAGGAATCCCATAATGTGGAAACTTACAAAGAAATTCTTTGAATCTTTCCCACGCCTCATACAAAGACTCGTCATCCAATTACTGGAAAGTGGTTATCTCATTTCTCAACTTTGCATTCTTGCCCGATGGAAAATACTTTACCAAAAACTTTTTTGCTAATTCTTGCCATGTAGAAATGGAACTTGGTGGAAAAGAATTTAGCATGCTCGTGCTTGATCCCACAATGAGTATTGAAATAACTTCAACCTTAACGCATCTTCAATCACACTAGGTATCTTAAACGAATCTCTTACCTCCATGAATAATCGAAGGTGAAGATGTGGACCTTCCGAGGGAATACCACAGAACTAGCTCACCTTTTGGAGCATTTGAAACATCACTGATTTCAATTCAAATTGGGGTGCCTCGATATCCGACCTCTTAATTCCCAAATATAACTCATTGAAGAGTAGCACAGTGTATTGTCTAATGGAACGATCCCTATCATTAGCAATAAGGATTGGATTGTGCACATGATTGACTCCATTACCTTGTCCATCATTTTGATTTCCAAGGTCTATCTCGGTTTGTCTTTGAGCAAATCTCTTGCGTATTCTCTATTTAAATGTCCGCTCAATTTCAAGGTCTACAGGTAATAGATTGATGATTCGATCTATGCTTATAAGCACCTGATAAATAAATCACAAATAAATAATAAAGAATAAGTTAGTAATGTTAGAAATTAAATAAAAACCAAACTACAAAATT
Source organism: Gossypium turneri (assembly GCA_008044935.1). Classification (NCBI taxonomy): domain Eukaryota; kingdom Viridiplantae; phylum Streptophyta; class Magnoliopsida; order Malvales; family Malvaceae; genus Gossypium; species Gossypium turneri. The sequence goes on from CP032580.1 coordinate 23,623,908, forward strand.
AATTTCACAAAAAATGATTAAGGCAACAGTCCCTAGAAATGGTTCCAAAAACTTGTAACGGATTTTTGTGCAAGTGTACATAGTTGTTCAAGTAATAAGTAAGTAAAATAATTTATCCTCTCCATAGGAACTGCTTATGTTAATCAATTATCTGCAAAATTATAAGTTAACAATTTGGTGATAAAAACACAATAATTTGAGTGATGATGGTTAAACTAGATTTATTTAACTAAATGTAAGATTGATCCCTAATGCAATTTTAAGCTAAGTATGCAAAATTATCTAAATCTATGAATGGATTTTAGCAACAGAAACATAATTTCAACAATCAATAACATGTATAGGCTAGGATAATTACATTAATCAAATCAAATCATTTCGATCATGCTTAATAGTGTTCAAAAAACATTCCATGACAACTCGATCTTTCATGAGTTTGGAAACCAAATTTAGTCCTTTCAGAATCTTTACTAAGTGAAATATGCATTTTATTGATCATATTAAACTAAAGGCTTCTTAGTATTTATGTAAGGTAATAGGGACATATTAAGTTTGAAATAATTTAATTACATAAACCTAAAAACTATTCAAGATAATAGAGCTAATTAAGGTTATTATGAATCTTAAATTTAGTCAGGTTTAATGATCTAAATTAAGCATGCACTTTTCAATTATTGTGTCTACTAGTCGTCGTCTGGTTAGGATTGCTCAGTTAAGCTGAATGCATCCAATCGCGTATGAATGAATTACATCTTAATTTTAATTGAAAATATGATCAACTGAGGCACAAACACTTTAAACATGATTCAAACAAATATTATTGAATTCACGCAATCATCCTAGGCAAATAGAATTAAGCTATCATTATTGATTAAAAAAATCATAAAACACGTCGTAAACATGATTAAATTAAACAAATAGTAAGGAAAGAGTAAACTCTATTTCAATTCAATAGCCTTTCGGATTTGGATTACTCTATTTCAATTCAATAGCCTTTCGAATTTGGATTGAAAGTGTTCCACTGATCCACCCGTTGCTCTTTTGCTAATGGTTCCTCAAGGTGGTTGGCCAATAGGTGATCTTTTCAAGGCTTTTGTTGGCTAAAATAGAAGTGAAAATGGAATGACTATGCATGGGGAGAAGAGAGCAAGAGAGGGAATGAGAGAATGAATGATGTTTGTGAAAATAAAGGATGAAGAATGTGAGGGATGCTTGATGATTGAAGGGATGATTTGAGAGGTGAGAGTAGTTTGGTATTTATAGGTGAAGTTGAAGGTGGATTTTATTAAAAATAGGGATTGGAATCCCTCCATCTTCTCCATTACTTGGCTGGCCACAATATGTGGAAAGGGAGGTGATTTGGTTGCTCATTTTGAGCACAAAAATCATGCTATAATTAGGCATAAAGTGGACAATTTCAAAGACAATCTTCCACGGCTCTTTTCTGATTAAATTACAACTGTAGATGCCTCTAATAAAATATCCCAAAGCTGATTTTTGTGAAGCCATATGCTTGCACCGAAATTGGGCTTGACTCCCCCTTATTGGATGGTTTTATAATCCAATAAATAACCAGACATGTCCACTTTGTAACAACACTTTAAGTGGGTAAAATTAACATCCTTATGACCCAATTTTGCATGGTTTTGTCGTCCAAGTAAGGTGGATTTATTCATGTCCATGCAACATTATGATAATTTCATCTTCCATGGACCCACTCTGCATAATACATATTAACATATTAATAATTAACATGAAAATGATATAATTTATGCACAAAAATCATGTAATAAAGCATAATTTCATATACTTTATAAATTCATGTGCAATAGTAACATTTAAACAAAATCCAGTTAATTTATTAACAATTACTCAAGATTAATATAATTATTAAGTCAGCAGGTGGTAAAAATTGCTAAAAAAATCCTATACAATTTCGAGTTTATAGTAATCTTGTCGTGCACCTATTCATTAGTCTTGGATTAACTGGTGAGGTTAGAAGATAAGCTGGACCTAATTCATCTAAATCGGTAAAATTGAGATCGAAAGATAAAATGGAGTCACTTAGTAATTTATGCAATTTATGTCCCGAGTCCAAAATTTGGTGAACCACATCAAAGTCAACCAACCCCCATTAGTTATTTGCTAGATAGTCCCTTAAGTTTCCATTTCTTGTAATTTAGTCCTGAGGGTAGAATATTTCATTTTCTTGCAAAAATTCATCTTTTATGGGTTGCAGTACTATAAAATCGTATTAGTAGCCACTTAGACTCTATTGTGTATGCTAGTTATTGCTCAATCGCTTCTTCCTTTGGGTTCGATCCTTGGAATACTTCGGTGTTTCATTATAATACTATAAATATTACAACTAAACTGTACACTTGCAAGTAAAATCGGGCTTTATAAATTATTATATAAATTCATTATTTTAATGTGCATGCGTGCAACCAGCCAATAGGTTATCACTTCTGAGGTTTCACATGCATATTTGGGGTCACAACATACATGGGTTGCATGAAATGGCACTTCGTAATCCAACTGACTTGCATGTAGGGTTAAGACATACTTGAAAAAATTCAAAAGAATGCAATATAGAGCGCATGAAAGGAAAAATAAGGAAACATCAAAGTTTATTTATACCGAGAAGAAGAAATTAGCAACAAGAGTTTATTCTCAAGGATTTATAGAATAAATAAAGTTAAACTTAAGAAAATTGTTTCAATAATAGTAGGAACTACAATAAAACTAAGCCCACACAATTACCTCTATCGCGTTATTTTTGGGTTCACAGATATTATTCGGGGATTAGGTTCGTCCAGGTCATCCATCTCGCCACTACCATCCGCGATCTACTTTCTTGTGAAGTAAGAGAGGAGTGGGTTAGTTTAATGAGAATTCAGTGAATATTTAGAAAACATTAGAGTATGCCTAAAATAAGGAGTTTAAAATAGAAGGGAACTTAGACTAAAAATCATTTTGCATGCTGGGTTTGCTGTGAAGGTGCGAGACCCAATTTGTAGAACCTGCTTGTTAGAAAACACTTAAGTTTGTAAAATAGATTCAGATGTGCTTGTTGAAAACCATCCTTAAAAACTTAGCTTTATCTTGTTTAGAAATTAGAAAAACATAAACACGAACTTGTCGTGTCCTCGCTTACAGTTGTTCTCATACAGATCATGTATAGCATAGAACATGCTCTTATACTTGTCTTATCAGAATATTTGAAGAATCATGAAACATGTTCTTTAACATTCATCGTAATTTGTCATAGTTATTCGTTGGATATACAAATCTCCTTAAAATGCCTCAGAATGACTCAATGAGTCCTTAACATGTCCTAAAAGTGTAGCATAAAGCTGAACATTCTCTTGTTCGCCAACATGTCCCAATGAATAGAGCATAGCTTGACATTCCCTTATCTTTCCACATGTCTTGGGGCCTTAATTCCAAAATCACAGAACTTATAGGTGAGTACTCACAATCCTTTGGCATACTAATATATCCAACATAAGGCTCACATAAAGATCTCACACAAAATACTTATAAAGCTCGCATAGGGAGCTTGCTTGAAAACACTTGTGCACGTATATCTCACATAAAAGCTCGTAAAACTAAGTTTATAGAAATTGTGCTTTAAAAACATATCTTAAAACATAAGCTCGCTTAGGAGCTCGCATAAAACCTACCTTTTAAAACGTAACTTGGAAACAAAGTCTTGAAACTTGAAAACAATGTTTTATAGAAAAGCTTACTCTTGGAACTTAGTTTTGGAAAGCCAAAGTTCTTGGAAAATATAGTAGTTCGCACACAATAACAACCCATGAGCACTCTTATAAAACCATAATTTTTTGAAGACATATTGGTTTACACATACGTGTGGTGATTCCATAACACTCACCGAAAAGCTGAGAATTTTAAATGAGTTTTGTTTTTCCTTTATCCTTGCTAGTAGATGGTTTGGCTGGTTCGCAACATACATACATGAATATGTGTAACGCGTAGGTTTGTGCAAATGTACACAGTCGTTATCAAGTAATAAGTAAGTATCGAGTTATCGTGTCCACAAGGATTGTATTTGTGCTAAGTCACTTAATTTATAAAATTATATCAACAATTTGGTAAATAAAAACACAATATAGTTGAGAAGTGGTGATTAAAATATATTAAATTAAATGCAATGATCCCTAATGCAAATTATCCCAAGTATGCAAACTATATGAATGAAATAGATTTTAGTAAAATTAAACACAATTTGCAACAATTATAACATAAATAAACTAGGACAATTACTTTAATTAAACTCAATTTATTATCAACATGCTTAATAACATTCGGAAAAACATTCCATGGCAACTCGATCTTTCATGAGTTTGGAAACCACATTAGGTCCTTTCGGAATCCTTTACTTAGTAAATATGCATTTTACTGATCCTTATTAACTAAGGGTTTCTTAGCATTCGTGTGAAGTAATAGGGACGTGTCAGGTTTGGAACAATTTAATCACACAAATCTAAAAACTATGCAGAAACTATCCAAACCAATTGGCGAACACAACTTGTAATGAATTTGGCGCACCCTCGTATTGCATCTTTTGGCGTACACTGATTCACGGTATCTCTGATGAACTCTTTGCTGATATTCTTTTGGGGAACCCCTAATTCACAAAACATTAGCGAACCCTCATTTATGGGGCAAAAACTTCCAGGCCCTATCTCGGGATGTTATAGTTTCTGTCTTTTGAGCCTTGGTTGTCATGACTGCTAGACTCTGAACCTCTGATATTGCCACTAGGGTGCGAATTTCATCCCTTAGGCCCCACTCAAACTTCCCGCACAAGGATTCCCTAGTTTGGAACATGTCTCCCACATAAAGACTAAGCCTGACAAATTCTCGTTCGTATTCCATTATTGACATTCGTCCCTTTCTAAGATATTGATGCTCTTTCTTCAGTTCCTCGACATATATCTGGTTAACATAATTTTCTCTAAATTTCATTAAAAAGAACTCCCAATCTATTGCTCTACATGAGGTCACACTTATCAATGTTTCCCACCATTGATACGCGTCCCATTCCAGGAAAGAAACAACGCATGAAAGGCTATCTGTCAATGTGTATTTCAGCTCTGCAATCACCGTACATACATGAAATAGCCATTGTTCGATTGTCGCGAGGTCAACTTTATCCCCTAGAAACTCTTTAGCACCTTATTTAGCTATCTCTCTCACAGGATCTCTTTTATACTGAGTTGCAGATAGAACTTGAGGTGCAGGAGGTACTGGTTGTACCCCTTCAAGCTGATATTGCTGTGGTGGTTGAGGTACTTGGGTTGTTCCCATGAATTGGTCAAACCATTAACCCATCATTGTGATGAAAACATTCAAAATTTATTTCCTTTGCTACCTAAATCAACTGTAGGACCCTCTCCTTATGCCAGAGGTACCTGACTCTCAATTTCCTCACCCGTCGCTTCTCTTAAGCTTCCAGACATTATTCTTAGCTACAACACAGCTTAAGTTAATCAAAACTATAGGAATTCAGCCACAGATATATCATGCATGATAGGGCGTTACTTAGCCTTCCTTTTTTTTGAGAATCGGCTCAACCTAGGATCTGATATCAACTCTTGTAACAACCCTTAGCTCGTCAGGAAACCTAGTCTATAACACCCAGTTAGACCAATCACCCAACGGACTACGGTGTTACCGGTGGATTCAAACTTAACATTTTAAAAATACAACTAGTTTGAATATTCCTTTTAGTTAAAACTATTATTTTTCTTTCATTTTGTAATACATTTATTTAGAGAAATATCTAGGATTTATAAAAGACATCTTATTATCCATCCACTGCTCATTTATAGCGAATATATATAAATGATAAAAATTTGTAATAAACAAAACACCAAAGTTAGGCGTATACTTTCATAGTACATGGACAATTCTTTTTACAAATGGAATAGTACAAATGACAAAGTTAATTACATAATTTGAATGAAAAATGTATTTATAAGCCATCCATCAAATAGCCATGCATTATACAAAAATAAACAAGTGGCTCACCAGCAGCGCAGCTCTGGTGTAGTTCCCCTTCAATTGATCCTTCTTTTACTATCAAAATGCCTGAGAATGGAAAGTAATGGGCTAAGTTCAATTGAACTTCGTGAGTTCCAAAAATAGACACAATTAATTTACAAGAAGTTCAACAATCAATAAGCACTAATACCTGTAAATAAAGAAAAATAGACTTTTCGTGAGACTCTACCATACAAACATAATATGTTAATTTGTCATCATGCAAACATAATACGTCAATTTGTCATCCATAGATCTTTGGTGGCCACACTTCACCAATTAAACACGACACACACACACACATTACCTAAGCGGACTCATTCCACCAACTTATACATATCTCTCACAAACATACATGTTCACCAATGACCCATGCTTCAAAAATCAGAACTACATATCAGCCATGTTCATTTTCATATTTATATCATTGATAAGTTAAACACGTGTTTTCTCGATAGGTCAGGCCATGATCTGTTAGTCCAGTTTGCAATATAGTTGCCCTACCGAAGGCATCACAAACAGATCTCTTTTCAAGATTTTCACATATCACAAATTGTCTAGTATTGGGCTCGTACAACAAGAAGAGTGTTTTTACCTTGATAATAGCCATACTCACACATACAACACTAGATTATTACATACACATCTAGTCACAACACATTCACTCATTTATAGTAAAGATAACTTACCGTACATAACCCACATATCATAGAAGTTTAATAACTCAAAAGAAGTAAGAAGGAACTCACTAGCAAACTCTAAAACAAAATCTACTCTACCGGTCCTTTGCCTCGATTGCTCGGACCTTCACAAGCTTCTTGAGCTAAATAAGAAACAATTATAACTATCGACCATTTATCTAATTTAATCATGTTGGATCACCGGCATGCCTCGTGGCAAAACGAAAAAAATATTTCGATGATAACCAACCAAAGATCCATGTACGACGAATGAATTGGGTCAAAAAGAAGTGATGATATACCTTTAAGGATCTGATTTCCTTTGAGGTGTCAATTCCAAGGCACAACATAATCATCTCGGCCTTTTAGAGAAAATTCAAAACTAGCTATTAGACCTTTTGAATTTTTCCTTAGTTTTTTACTTTAGGGATATTTTTCCTTTTATTAATCATGTATAATAAAATTGAATAATTACCTTATTCTTCAGAAGAAAATCATGGAAGGTATTAAAATTTTATGTTCTTTCCAAAAAAATATGAACTTTCATAAATCTTAACTACAGAAAGAAGTTGTGAATCACATCCGCTAGGTGATACTGTTTGCCAAGCAATACTATCCACTAGGTGACACTGTTCACCAGACGATACTGTCTACCATGTGATATAGTCCGCCAGGTGATACTATTTGCTAGATGGCATTATTTGCCAGGCGATACAATCTGCTAGAGATGTATGTAAGAGGGTATATGCCTATCGTATTTTGTATGTAGTATGTTGGCTTTAACTATAGGCTGTGACCCTATAGGTTCTTGTAACTTTATTAGTAATACTAGAACATTTCTAATGTTACAAGAAATGAGTGGCATCTAGTAATGCATATTGGTACCTAAATTACAAGAAGTCGTGATTCAACATAACCTTTATGTGGTAAACTTTTCATGTATTATATCTTTTTATCCTTTATATCTAGGTTGGACACAAATCATGGAATAGTCATACTTGTATAGTCCAATCTTATATTTCTTGATATTTTGAGCAGACTACAATAAACAAATAAGTGTAATATCTCATATCAACTTATTCGAGTATGGTCATGCATTTCTAGTCTCACTATATCAAGTGGCCCAAGTGTAACAGCTCATTTTTCAGTGGTGTCAAAAATAGTGGTTTCGAGACAACAAATTCGACGAGTAAGTCTATATTATTATTTACTGTTTATGATTTAATTACAATATTATATTAAATTCTGGCTTAATATTTTTTTATAAACTGAACGAATAAATAAGTATAAGTAGTCCAGTTCAAAAGTTAAGTGGTTTTTGAAAATGAGGTATTAGGACCTCGTTTCCATAATTTAAGGTCATAAATATTTTTATTTAAATATTTACAGAGTCGTATTATAGGTGAGTTGAAGTTTGGTCCGGTAATTTTGGGGATTGATTGCTTAATTAAGGTAAAAGGATTAAATTGTAAAATAGGTAAAAGTTAATCACTATAAGTTTAAAATAGTAAAGGGACCAAAATGGTGATTAAACCATGGTTAAAAAGCCAAAGCAGTGGTGCATATGATTAATCCACTAACTTTTGGGCTATTTGCTTATTAAGTCCTAACTAGTTTAGGGTTAAATTGAAATTAAGGTTGTTTAGTTAAAAATTTAAAATAATTGAAGGACCAATTGTGCAATTAAACCTTCCTTAGATGGTAATTATACCATATACTTATATTATGGACACTTATGGACATGATGTATTAATTTTATAAGTTATATTAAACAGTTAAATTTCTAAATAATTAAAAGGTAAGTTAAAAATTAAAGGATTAAAGAATACTATCATTAATTTCCTTTCTTCTTGTTGTTGAAAACCAGATACACCATGGGAGGACCTTGCTAGTTTTGGCCAAGCTAGGATTTCTTCTTTAGTAGATCAAGAAACAAATCGATCATGCTTGAATGGCAAAAAGGCTAAAGTAGCAGATTGATTATTGTCTTGACTTCGACATCATTTTTGATCAGGTAAGTTCGATCAGTTTAATTTAATATATTTTGTACAGTATTTTCAAGTAAGAAGTTATTCATGAATAGTTTATTATTTACATTTGATGATAAGTTGATGAGAATTGAGTTAATGATTTATATGTAATACTAGTTAAAGATGATATCCTCTGAGCGGGATGAACGTAGGATAGAGTACGATTGGCATGCCAATAGGTTATACTGTGCACGCAATACGAGTTTGATATGTGATGAGATAATGATTCATGATATTTCATGTTCACTGAATATACTGAAGTCTAGCACTTTTTGCGGACTATCGTGTTATATTTACACTATTTTTGATGTGTTACCAAGGGCGGATGTAAAGCCTTCAGGCTTGGCACTTTGTCCCAAGGTATGTTCAAGAGGGATGTCAGCCTTTGAGCTAGGCACTTAGTGTAACCTCTCAAACCAGGCCAGATGTTATGGCCCGATCTAAATGATTACATGGGACATAAAAATGGCGAAAACTTGAGTTGAAGTACGTTGGTTTAATCTTTGAAAAACACATGCTAGTATTTCTCTTAAATACGATGCATTTAATAAAATTTTGAAAGAAACCTTGCTTAATATTTTTAAAACAACGTGATGCTCGTTAAATTCAAATTCCATATATAGAGTTTACGATGCCATACCACAGTTTAATAATCTATCCCAAAATAAAATCCTACTAAGAAGTCATAAAGTCCATAAAATTCCAAAGCATATGAAAAATCCACAATTGTACAAGAAACATTTCTGAGAGCATCATTGACAATCGAATTTGAGTACCATCCACAAGGATTATCTGAAACACATAAGTGATGTGGGTGAGCTTTAAAAGGCCCAATGTGAAATCAACACAAAAATATTAACATACATATCAAGGTATTTCAAGCATGACATATCAAACATCATAATATTCATAAGTTATAACACTGATACTCATGCATGGTCATATCAAATATTTTTGAAAACAATGCACATTTTATAAAAGTTCCTACCCATCTCTGTTACACACCTTATATCAAGTTGTTAGAGTATGCCCAAAAACCAATCTTGAGCTGATTGTAATCACATATTCATTCTACCGTGTTTATTAATAAAAGGCATTGCCATTGTTATTTCAGTTTCACTTTCTGTGTGTGTAAAATAAACTAATTTATAATAATGTCCCGTGAATAATATGATTATTCCTAAAAGGTCCTTAGACAAGTATTATTGTGAGCTTGGAAAACAATAATGCATTAAGACTAATATCTAGTTGATTGATGAAAAAGTGTTGTTATTGACATAGGGATGTCAAAATCAATACATGAGTATATGTTAAAGAACGACATATTAGACTGACCCGCTATGAGTATGTTTCTTGGATTATTATATAATAGTCACAACATTACTCATACTGATAACTATGTATACAATTCTTAGACTTGAGATCATCATTGTCCTAACATAGTGAGTCGTATATTTTGCTACATTCAAATTTCTACTGTAACAGGTTGTACTATAGAGACTAGAAATGCTTGGTCATGCTCAAATAAGTTAATATGAGATATTATACTTATTTGTTTATTGTAGTTAATGTCAGGTATCAAGAAACATGAGATTGGACTTTGCAAGTGTGGCTATTCCATAACTTGTATCCAATTGAGATATAAAGGACAAAAGGATATAATACATAAAAATTTATCACAGAAAGGTTATGTCGAACCATGACTTCTTGTAACTTGGGTAGTGGTGATGCATTGCTAGATGTCACTCATTTCTTGTAACATTAGAAGTGTTCTAATATTACTACCAATGTTACAATAGCCTACAGGGTTACACCCTATGGTTGAAACGAAAAGAATATAAACACAATTGGTATTAAATTTAACTATCACGAGAATTATATTAATTATTGAATTAATTTAATTTGACACTTAAATAATAAACACAGTATATGTACAAATTTGTTGTACAAGAATAGTGGACATAATTAAAATAAATGGGTGAATTTGATTCATATAAAATATTATTTATGTATTATTTACTAAAATTATAAAATAAAGCACAGTAGGAATAGTTATTAGACAGAGATTTTATTCGGTTGAGTGTACCTTCCTAATGTACATCTATGTTATTTGTGAAAAAGAAAGACGAATCAATGAGATTATGCTTTGATTTCAGATAATTGAATAAATTAAGGATTAAGAACAAAAAAATCCATTACCTCATATAGACGATTTGTTTTCTAGAAGATAAATACAGATTTGGTTATTATCAGTTGTTAGTTAAAGATTGTGAGGTGATAGAAACTGCTTTTCAAATTCAATATGACCATTATGAGTTCTTGTAATGTTGTTTAGACTAATTTATGCCCTGTTAACTTATGAATTTGATGAATTGATTTTTTCAACCTGACCTAGATATATATATATAGTAACAGTTCTGTTCATTGGTGATATCCTAATCTATTTTAAATAGAATTCGTATATGCTCATGTTAGAGTATGCCCAAAAGCCAATCAAGAGCTAATTGTAATCACATATTCATTCTACCTTGTTTATTAATAAAAGGCATTGCCATTGTTATTTCAATTTCACTTTCTATGTGTGTAAAATAAGTTGATTTATAATAATTTCCCGTGAATAATATGATTATTTTTAAAAGGTCATTAGTCAAGTATTATTATGGGCTTGGACAACAATAATGCATTAAGACTAATATTTAGTTGATTGATGACAAATTGTTGTCATTGACATAGGGATGTCAAAATCAATACATGAATATATGTTAGAGAATGACATATTAGACTGACTTGCTATGAGTATGTTGCTTTGATTATAGTAGTCACAACATTACTTATAGTGATAACTATGTAAACGATCCTTAGACTTGAGATCATCATTGTACTATAAAGACATATTTTGGGTATGCCACAATGTAAGTAGTGGGATATGATTAATCAAGATAGGATTTGTCCCTCCTACGTAATGGGAGCAATATCTTAGGCTATTTGACGGAGAGAGACTAGAAATGGATGACCATGCTCAAATAAGTTAATATGAAATAATACACTTATTTGTTTATTGTAGTTTATTCCGGGTATTAAGAAACACGAGATTGGACTTTGCAAGTATGACTATTCCATGACTTGTGTCCAATCGAGATATAAAGGACAAAAGAATATCATACATGAAAAATTATCACAGAAAGGTTATGTCGAACCACGACTTCTTGTATCTTTGGTAGCGGTGATGCATTGCTAGATTTCAGTCATTGCTTGTAACATTAAAAGTGTTCTAGTATTACTACTAATGTTACAAGAGCCTACAGGGTCACACCCTATGGTTGAAATGAACAGAATCTAAACGCAGCTGGTATTAAATTTAACTGTCACGAGAATTATATTAATTATTGAATTAATTTAATTTGACAGTGAAATAATAAACCTAGTATATGTAAAAATTCGTTGTACAAGAATAGAGAACATAGTTAAAATAAATGTATGAGTTTGATTCATATAAAATATTAATTATGTATTATTTACTGAAATTATTAAAATAAAGTGTTATAATAATTGCGGTCAAACATAAAATATATCAAAATTAATATCTTTTTCGAAAGGATATTACATTATGATATTTTCCATATTTTCTGGCACAAAAAAAGGGGTGATTCCGATTTTAATATGGATATTAAATAAAAGGGAATAATAAAAACCCTAAGGTGAGAGAGTGTTACCAACATTAACCACGAAATAGAAAAGAAACCTATGTCTAGCAGCCACATTTTTTTTTGAAAAAAAAGATTCTCTGAAACGTTCAAAGAGAGTTTTTGTTCATTCGTTCGCAATTGGGTGGACAACGTAGAGGCCAAGACGATTCTGTTGCGACTTTAGATCGACAGCGTGCGAAGGGGATTAAACCAACTTCCTTCATATTTTTCATATTTCGAAAGGTATATTTTTCAAACCTTTACTTCTTGATTCATTCCTCGTGCATAGATTCCTAGTTTGGATCATCGAAATATTTTTTCGCTGCTGCAGGGGTGTCCCAGTGGCCCAACAGTGGTATCAAAACCACTTGTACGATACGAATTTGGGATTAAATTCAATGGTTGATGCAATTGTATCATATACATGTTGTTCATTTCAATTTTTTCAATCCATTATATATATTTGATGCATGTAATCTATTAAAAAAATGTGATTGATTAATACACTATTTATTAAGGGTTAACGAATATGCTTAGGAGCAGTGAGGTTTTAATTAAAGTTAACAGTTAACTTACTGGTATTTTCGAAAGGGAACAATGGTTGTTCCAGTAAGAAAGGTCATAAAAAAAATAATCCTATTCGGAATTTTACTTGTACGACAAGGTCCGTACCGCGGGGGCTCCGCCCTTGCACCTCCGTTCCAGATCTGTGGCCACTACAATCGAGGGCCTTCACAACACACACAATTCCCCAAATTTACCACTTTTCTAATTTTAACAATCAACTAAATTATAAAACATAACATATTTTTATTTTACAAGTATGTTGTATATTATGGTTGATTTGCACGATGTTTGGGGCTGCATGGTTATAATCCAATAACCCATTTATTTTATTATTTACAAAGGTTGGAATTTTATAATTAGGGCTTGCGTGTCGTGCCTTTTTATACTTTCTATTGTATTTCTTTTCTCATCTTACTCCCTCGTATGTAAAATGAGTTCCTATAAGTCGTAAAATTGTTCGAGCTGCTGTAAACTAAAAAAGTCGAAGGTAGAGCTACCTAATGCAGAGGAGAAGCTTGAGAAGCATCTGGAACCCTTAGGATTCCTTTCGATTCTCTTATTGGCTTGGGGGGGAACCACATTAGTTTTATGGGGTATAACCATTTCATTTTATTTACTACTTTATATTTTTTATGTATGTTATTAAAATTGATAAGATCAATTGAAATATTAATAAGCCAAATTGACTATTAATTGTGAGATAATTATTATTGAAAACCCTCAATAAAATATTAATTTAAGATAGCCTTCCAATATTTACCCTTGTTAAAGCCTCAATCGATACAATATGGATTATGCTAAAGTGAAGTACTTGTATTTATCTTGGTCAAACATGAAGAATAAGTAAATGATATTCGTCGGTTATAATATTGGTTAATAACTTATCTAGGTTACTCTAATAGGATTAGAAACCTAGAGGCAAGAGATTTGGATAATCATGAGATGGTTGGAACAAAAGTTGTCCACCAAATAGTAAGGAGTTACATATGAAGTACCGCATCACCTCAGGCAAGAACGTTAATTGAATGTCATTGAACTACGCGTTCCTAATGAACCAACAACTAATGCTTCCAGAACTGAAAAGGATACTTATAAGAAGCACATTGATGACATGGTAGACATAGGATGTCTAATGCTTGCTACTATGACTCCTGAGCTTCAAAAGTAATATGAGGATATGGTTTCTTATGATATGATCTAGCACCTCAAGAAATTATATGACGGGCAAGTACGTCAAGAGAGGTACGAGACCTCTAAGGTTCTGTTTTGATGTAAAATGGTGAAGGGAACTCCTATGAGAACTCAAGTTCTCAAAATGATAGGCTATATAGAAAGCCCTGAAAAACTTGGATTCCTTCTATGTGAGGAATTGGCCATTTATGTTATTCTGCAATCGTTGGAAGATAGTTTTAGCCAATTTGTCCTTAATTTTAATATGAATGAGATTAATAAGACTTTTTCGCAGCTACTCAGCATGTTGCGAATTGTTGAAAGTAACATGAAACAGGCTAGACCTAAGCCCATTTTGATGGTTCACAAGAACAAGGACAAAGGAAAGCCTAAGGCTAAGGCAAAGCCTAAGGACAACGGCAAGGCCAAACCTAAAGAAGGAAAGGCTGTATTGAAACCTAAAAGAGGAGTTGCTAAGGAAGGAAAATGTTTTCATTGTGGTAAGACCGGTCATTAGAAGAGGAACTGCCCTATTTATCTTGAAAAGGTCAAGAAGGCAAAGGAAAGTGGAGCATCCACTTCAAGTATTTATGTCATTGATATTAATTTATCAACTCCTACTTCTTGGGTGTTAGATACCGATTGTGGTTCTCATATTTGTACCTCTGTACAGATACTGTAAAGGAGTAGGAATTTAGCTAAAAGAGATACGGACCTTCAAGATAGAAATGGAGCAAGAGTTGTTGCATTAGCTATAAGAACACATATTTTATCCTTGCCTAGTGGACTTGATTTATGTCTGGAGGATTGTTATTTTGTGCCCAGTGTGACTAAAAACTTTATTTCAATTTCTTGTTTAGATAGAATTGGTTTTGGGATAATTATTAAGAATAATTATTGTTCATTTTATCTCGATAATATTTTCTATGGTTCAGCATATTTAGTTAATGGCCTCTACATTTTAGATCAAGATATGCCTATTTATAACGTAAACACTATAAGATCAAAAATAAATGACTCTAATCAAACTTATCTTTGGCATTCTCATTTGGGTCATATAAGTGAAAAGCGCATATCAAAGCTCCATAAAGATGGATTTTTATATTATTTTGTTTTTGAACAATTTGATATATGTGAGTCTTTCTTGTTGGGTAAAATGACTAAAGCTCATTTTAATAGTAAAAGTGAGTAAGCTAGTGATTTATTGGGCTTAATACATAGTGATGTGCGTGGGCCAATGAATACACAAGACAAAGGGGGTTTCAATACTTCATTACTTTCACTGATGTCTTTAGTAGATATGGGTATATTTATCTTATGCGCCATAAATCTAAAGCCCTTGAAAAGTTCAAGGAATTTAAGAATGAAGTACAAAACCAACTAGGCAAAAGTATTAAAGCAGTTCGATCAGATTGAGGAGGAGAATACCTAAGCTTAGAATTCGATGAGCTTTTGAAGGAATGTAGGATTGTCTTACAACTTACACCTCTCAGTATTCCACAATGGAATGGAGTTTCTGAAAGGAGAAATCGAACATTGTTAGACATGGTTCAATCAATGATGAGTCATGTTGATCTTCCTACTTATTTTTGGGGATATACACTTGAAACAGCTACCTTCACCCTAAATTGTGTTCTATCTAAATCGGTTCAAAAGACACCATATGAGATGTGGACTAGGAAGCATCCTAGTATGACTTTTATGAAGATTTGGGGTTGTGAAACTTATGTTAAATGTCAAACGTCTACAAAGCTTGAACACAAATATGAAAAATGTACCTGTGTGGGATATCCTAAGGAAACTAAAGGATATTATTTCTTCAATCCTATTGAGAACAAAGGGTTTGTTGCTCGGACAGGAGTCTTCCTGGAAAGAGAATTTGTCTCTAGGAAAGGAAGTGGTAGAAAGATTAAACTCGTAAAAATTCGAGAACAATAATAGATCGCCGAACCAGAGGTTGAACAACATTAGGTTCAACAAGTTGTTGCAGAACAATCAATTGTTGTGAAAACACAACCACGATGAAGATCTTTAAAAGAACATCATATACTTAAGAGATATGGATTTCTCATTCAAACACATGGTGATGCTCTACTTATGCATCAAGATGAGCCTAGGACTTATCAAGAAGTAGTGGCGAACCCATACATTGAGAAATGGTTAGAGGCTATAAGGTCTGAGATGGACTCCATGTCAAAAAACTAAGTATGGATATTGGTTGACCCACCTAAAGGGGTTAAACCCATAAGGTGTAAGTGGGTTTTCAAAAGGAAAACCGATATGCACAGTAATGTACAAACATACAAAGGGTGATTGGTTGCTAAAGGTTTTCGCCAAGTTCATGGTGTCGACTATGATGAAACCTTTTCTCCTATTGCTATGTTTAAATCCATCTGGATTTTGCTCGTGATAGCTGCATTTCATGATTATGAAGTCTGGAAGATGGACATCAAAACAACTTTCCTTAATGGGAAACTAGAAAAGGATGTGTACATGACACAACCTGAAAGTTTTGCCAATCCGAAAGATGTTGAAAAAATATGCAAGCTACAAAGATCCATTTATGGATTGAAGCAAGCTTCTTAAAGTTAGAATCTTTATTTTAATGATGCAATCAAAGGGTTTGGTTTTATAAAAAACAAAGATGAACCTTGTGTTTATAAGAAAGCTAGTGGGAGCACTATTATATCCTTGGTACTGTATGTAGATGACATACTTACCATAGGAAATGAAATACCTACCCTACAATCTGTTAAGACTTCCTTAGGACGTTGTTTTTCTATGAAGGACTTAGGTGAGGCCATGTGCATTTTAGGAGTCAAAATCTATAGAGATAGATCAATGCGACTTATAGGTCTAAGCCAAAGTACATACATAGATAAAGTATTGAAAAGGTTCAGTATGGAAGAATCTAAGAAAGGATTCTTACCTATGAGACATGGTATCTCACTTTCGAAAGAAATGTGTCCTTCAACTCCACAAGAGAGAGAGAGCATGACTAAGATTCCATAAGCTTCAACTATTGGGTCAATCATATATGCCATGCTATGCACTAATCCAGATGTATCGTATGCTTTAAGCATGACGAGTCGGTATCAAGTAGATCCCGGTAAAGGTCATTGGGTAACAATTAAAAATATCCTTAAGTACTTGAGAAGGACTAAGGATATTTCCTTATATATAGAGGTGAGGAAAAGCTAAGTGTAAAAGGTTACACTGATGCTAGCTTCCAAACCAAAAATGATGATTCACAATCAAAATGGGTTTTGTGTTTTACCTTAATGGTGGCGTTGTGAGCTGGAAAAGTTCAAAGCAAGGTACAATTGTGAATTATACAACCAAAGCTGAGTATATTGCAGCTAGTGAAGCTGCAAAAGAGGCTGTTTTGATCAAGAAGTTCATATCTGAGCTAGGGGTTGTGCCTTTCAGTTTCACTTTCTATAAGTGTAAAATAAACTTATTTATAATAATGTCCTGTGAATAATATCATTATTCTTAAAAGGTCCTTAGTCAAGTATTATTGTGGGCTAGGACAATAATAATGCTTTAAGACTAATATGTAGTTGATTGATGACAAAGTGTTATCATTGACATAGGGATGTCAAAATCAATACATGAGTATATGTTAGAGAATGACATATTGGACTGACCCACTATGAGTATGTTTCTTCAATTATTATATAATAGTCACAACATTACTCATAGTGATAACTATGTATACGATCCATAGACTTGAGATCATCATTGTCCCACATAGTGAGTCGTACATTTTGATACAGTCAAACCTCTACTGTAACAGGTTGTACTATAAAGACTGATTTTAGGTATGCCATAATCTATGTAGTGGGATATGATTGATCAAGATAGGATTTGTCCTTCCTACATAATTGGAGCAATATCTTAGGTCACTTGATAAAGTGAGACTACAAATGTATGGTCATGCTCAAATAAGTTAACATAAGATTTTACACTTATTTTTTTTATTGTAGTCTACTTCGAGTATCAAGAAACATAAGATTGGACTTTGCAAGTGTGACTATTCCATGACTTGTATCCAATCGAGATATAAAGGACAAAAGGATATAATACATGAAAATTTATCACAGAAAGGTTATGTCGAACCACGAATTCTTGTAACTTAGGTAGCGATGATGCATTGTTAGATGCCACTCATTGGTTGTAACATTAGAAGTGTTCTAGTGTTACTACCAATGTTACAAGAGCCTACAGGGTCACATCATATGGTTGAAATGAACAGAATCTAAACACAATTGGTATTAAATTTAACTATCACGAGAATTATATTAATTATTGAATTAATTTAATTTGACAGTTAAATAATAAACACAGTATAGGTACAAATTCATTGTACAAGAATAGAGAACATAGTTAAAATAAATATATGAATTTTATTCATATAAAATATGAATTATGTATAGTTTACCGAAATTATTAAAATAAAGTGTTATAATAATTCAGTCAAACATAAAATATATGAAAATTAATATCTTTTTGGAAAGGAAATTACATTATGATGTTTTCCATATATTTTCTGGCACCAAAAAAGGACATATACTTCACAATCACACCACTTTTCTCTACCATAGGCTTACTCAACTATATGCTAGTGATCATGTCGATACGATCTACGCCGGGCGGGATGTTACATATATTGAGCCCCGTATGAACTTAGTGAATCAATAGGATATAAATGACATGTCATTAGGGATGTTACTATTTCGAGTGTTAGTCTTTGATGTTTTATTGATGGCTAAGGTCCTACATTTGTTGCGAATTCTTCACAGCTTGTGTGGGCGTCCTCGTGTAATGTTATCAACCCGACCCACAGCCTGTGTGAGTAGGCCCATTTTCACAGCTCATGTGATCACTATATCTGTAGCTTGTGTGAGCATTTTATCCCGTGTATCCAATGTTATTTCTCTATAGTTCAACTGGTGAAAATAAAGTTTATAAAATGGAAATGATGGTACAAATGAATAGCAAAGAATTGGTGTTGTATGAGCCATGTATGTTAGCTTTGTATATGGTATAAAGGCATATATCATGTTTTATGTTCAATTTTGAAGAAAACTAACCTTGTTGGGTTTGTGATGTGCATAGCATATCAAAGAATGCCATGTTTTCTAATTATATAATTATGTGTTCAATGCTTAAGTTATATTAACATCGGTAAGTTATGTTAAATTCTGTACGAACTTACTGAGCATTGTGTATGCTTATCTTTGCTATGTTTGTTTTCTTATAAGTCATCAGAAATTACGCGGTCAGTTGGAAATCAAGCCGAAGCTCACACTATCTGTTAAATGACTCGTTATATTTTTGAACATATTGGGATAGGTTATAAGTGGCATATAAATAGGCATTTTTCTTACAAATGTGTATTTATAAGTTTGTGATTTGAAATGTTATGTAACGTTAAGTTTTAAGGTGTGTGTCATGTTTTGATATGAATTGGCAATTATGTTTTGGTCATTTCGTGAACTTTGCTTGATGTCATATTGGTATTTGGCGGTGATCATGTGAAAATGTTTAAGTATGAATAATGATGAATGCTTGATTGTAAATGTTTGAAATGAGGTGCGAATTGTGGCATATTGGTTAGACACTTAGAATGATTGATATAAGTTGTGGTTATAGTATATTTTTTTATGTTTTTGAACAGGTTGAATGATGTTTTATTGCTTGCTTGTCGCATAAGTGAATTTAGTGATATGTAACTTGTTTGGTAAGGTTCTTATAGGTTCACATGATCTAACATATAGTTGTGTGCTTTATACGGGCAAATGGCACGGCCGTGTGGACTGTTTGATTTAGGTGACAATTGGATCACACGTCATCAGTCTATTACACAGCTTGACAACATGGCCGTGTGACTCAGGATTACATAGCATTAGTTTGTTGCACGACTTGATGACACGACCATGTTACCTAGCTCAACTTGGCCTCAGCTTGTCACACGGCCTGGCCACACAGCCGTGTGACCCCTAATTACTAAAATATTCATACTTTTTGTAAAGTTTACAATTAAGTCCATAGATGTTCTCGAGTTAGTCTAAAGGCTTTTGTATGTCCATTTGAGACTCGGATTGAATACGAATGCTATGAAACATGATTGAATGAGGTGTTTACATGAAATCTTGTATGTTTAAGCATATATACGAATGTTATATGTTCTATTTCCTGTTGTAACATCTTCTAGCTTGAGTCTGATGATTAGACCAGGTTAGTGGTGTTACATTTAGTGGTATCAAAGCTACGGATTAGTCGATTCTCAGACTAAACGTAGCATGTATCAAGTCTAGAAATACATACCACCTTATAACCTATGATAGTGTGATGCCTCCTAACCCAATTTCATTTTTTTTTTCTTATACCTAAAAGATGTCGTTCAAACCGAACCGAGCTGTTTCTGATGAAGTAGAAAGTAATGTTCTGGCCTCGAAACAGTTAAACCAAATCGAGATTAAAATAAAACCCCTACTACAACTCATACTATGCTTGAATTAAAAGTTCTTACAAAATTGGTGCCTTATTAAGCCCTACATTTATTTACTGATTTAATCTATATTTTATTACAAAGATAACCAAATTTAACCCTGAGGCGTGGCCTCTAAATTGAAATTGGCGATGTCTGGCTTGGTCCTTCCACTAAATTTCTGAGACGTCACCTACCCTACGTAGAAGTAGAAAACATTATAAGTTCAGGAGAACTTAGCGATATCCTATACATTGGTTTTCATAGAAGATTTCTTGGAAATTAGGGAACACAAAATCTTAAGCATAGATAAGAAACTCCTTGGAAAGTAAATACATTTTGGAAGTGAAGGGGGGAGGGAAAGTAAAGACTTTTGGGGTAAAGAAGGGGGGATAAAAGTTTGAGGGGCATTTTGATTTTTGAGTGTAAAAAGGGGCAGGGAAAGTAAAAATTTTGAAGAGAAGAGGGGGTAAACCTTTGGTGCAGCAGAAGGAAGAAGGTTGAGGATAGTTTGGTATTCGGTTTTTTCGAATTATTCGAGTTATTCGAATTTAAAAACTAAACTTGACTTGAACTCGAAATTTGAAAAAAAAAATTTTGAGTTGACTTGATTAACTCAATCTGAATAATTTGAAATTCAAAATTTTTTTTCGATTTTTTTAGTCGAAACAATTTTTACCCAATTCTACTTACAAATCTAATTTTTGTTTAACAAATTCCATAAGTGAATTCTTTAAGCTTAATTTAACTTTCATATTATTAAATTATTATATTACGTCCTTACATGTTTTATATAATCATTAAAGTACTTTTTAAAATTCAAATAATTAATATTTATTATACATATATAATAATTGCATTAAAAAATAATTTATATTTATAATTAATGTTTTGAAATTTTATTTTTATTTATACTTTAATGTTTATAAATTTTTTATATAATTATATAAAATTTAAAATATATTTTCAAAAGTTTAATTTTTTCTAGAATTTAAATTGGATTTATCTCGGGTTTGAGGTCGGATCGATCTTAAACTCGGGCTTAGATCGGTCTCAACATTAAATTATTTCGAGTTCAGATTGTATTTTGGATTGGACTAAAAACTAATAAGAAGAAAAATGATTTCATATTGGTTAGATCAAACACTACACCAAAACAGGCTTTTAGCGGCATTTTTAGCGGCGTTTGAACAAAAAATGCCACTAAAAATCGAGCATTAGCGGCGCATTACGTAAAACGCCGCTAAAGATCGAGCATTAGTGGCGCTCCTAGGAAAGCGCCACTAAAAATGAGCATTAGCGGCGTTTTTTGGAAAAACGCCTAAAAAAACCTAAGCACAACGACATCGTTTTCTACCTTTCAGATCTTTAGCGGCATTTTTAAAAAAAGCGCCGCTAATGCTCAGATCTTTAGTGGCGTTTTTAAAAAAGCGCCGCTAATACTCAGATCTTTAGCGGCGTTTCTGAAAAAGCGCATCTAATGCTCAGATCTTTAGCAGCGTTTTCCAAGAAGCGCCGCTAATGCTCGGGGCTTTAGCGGCGTTTTTGAAAAAGCGCCGGAAAAACATTTTATCTGCTATTTACTATTTAATTTATTTTTAATAGAATATTTGTTAAAAATGGATAAATTTGAAATAATGACAGGTAAAAATAATTTGAAATAAAAAAACATAGAAAAATATTTGTTAAAAATGAAGAAATTAAAATACTATTATTTAAAATAATTTTAAAAATTTTTGTGTACATGATTGATTAATTTTTAATTTATATATTAAATAATTTAAAATATAATTGTAAAAGATACGATAGTATTAATTTAAAATATTTAATTTAATTATCATTATAGTTTAGGGTTTAATATATATGGTTTAGGGTAGATATATGGTTAATTTAGGATTTAGGGCTGGTTTAAGAGTTACAATTTTGAGGTTTATAGATTATGGAATTAGGGATTGTGGATTAGGGATTCTGATTTAAGGGTTGTGATTTAAGGTTTATGGGTTAGGGGTTAGGGGTTGAGGGTTAGAGGTTAAGAGTCAGGGATTTAGGGTTTAGATTAATTAGTGTATTTTAATTTATATTAAATAATGTTTAGGGGTTAGGGGTTAGGGATTTGGGGTCAGGTTAGGGTTTATGATTTAGATTAATTAGTGTTTTTTAATTTCTATATTAAATAAGGTTTAGAGGTTAGTAGTTTGGGGTTTGGGGTTAAGAGTTAGTGATTTAGGGTTTAAAGATTCAGGGTCGAGTTAGGGTTTAAGGTTTAGATTAATTACTATTTTTTAATTTATATATTAAATAAGTTCTTATATAATTGTAAAAGAGAAATAATAAATTGTAAAGATTATTAGTTTAAAATTGATATGCAATATAAAATAATTGAATATAAAAAATTGTAAAATATGCGAGCTTTTGCTGCGTTTATAGCCAAAATGCCGCTAATATGATTTAGAATTTTTCAAAACGGTGTCGTTTCATTACAAGAATTTAATTATTAGTGGCGTTTCTTCTGTAAACACCGGAAAAGGTAACATTAGCGGTATTTATGACTAAAAAATATTTAATTTTAAACCATTTGATATATTTAAATATTAGATTTAAAAATAATAATAAATAAAAAATGTAACAAATTGATACGGATAGGTAACTATCTATTTTGGATATATAGGACCAAATTATAACAAATAAAAATAAAATACAAAAACTAAAATCATTCCACATCGAACATCTAGCAAAATAATTATATTTTAGTTAGGAAGAAATATCTCTAATAAAATGGAGATTAGATCGGAAATGAACAATATAAAATCATAATTAACGTCTAAATCTTTAATAGAAATTTGATATGTGAGAGATTAATTGCTTACATTGGATAATTGTAACTTAATAATTAATTACAACCATTTAATCATTTTTTTCTTATTAAAATATACGATATTTATTTTGAGAGTACTTATTTTTTTATAAAAATTCAATTATAAAAAAAATATTTTATAAAATCACTTAACTAATAATTTTTAACAGACAAAATAAAAGATTTTTAGCATAGCAAAACAGTGTCGTTTTATTCCAAATGAAATAATTTTTTGCGGCATTTTAAAGAAAAACGCCACAAAAAATAATTTTACTTTAAAAAAATAGCGCCATATTATATAGCAAAACATTTAGCGGCGTTTTTATAAAAATGCCACAAAAAATAATTTTACTTTAAAAAATAGCCATTTCATATAGCAAAACATTTAGCGGCGTTTTTATAAAAAACGCCACAAAAAATAATTTTACTTTAAAAATAGCCATTTTATATAGCAAAACATTTAGCGGCGTTTTTATAAAAACGCCCCAAAAGGTAAGCAATAGCGGCGTTTTTATAAAAAATGCCACAAAAAAATAATTTTATAAAAAAAATAGCGCCATTTTATAAAATCCCCTCACCCCAAAATCCCAACTTTTCCTCCTAAAATCCCTAATTTCCCCCCTTGAAACCCCCCAACTTTACAAACATACTGTCCTTTAAAATTTTTAACTCCATGCCCATTGCTATCTTTCCTTCCTCAACCCCAATTCTTAAACGCCCAAATTTGAAAAGCTATTTTTTCTTTCTCTGTAGAACTTTTAAAAAAACCGATCGCGATTCATACACATATAACAATCAGAGTCCCGCTAGACTTTTAGCAAAATCCAGGGGCTTTGGGATGTAGAAAGCGACAATGATGGCCAACAATTAATGGTCTTTATCCTCATTTGTCTGAGGTAATTCTTCTTATTCTGTATTGATGAACAAAGTTCTGAGGCAGATTATGAGGTGAATAATAAATTGTGAATATATAATATGCATTTGTTTTACTTAAATCAAGTTATGCTCCATAGTTTATCGTTGTTTCTTTTGCTTTGCTCTTTCTTTATTTTTTTTTTCCATGCTGTTGAACTAATAGAAAAACATATTTATGTCTGCAGATTGGCATTTTTAAAACGTGGAGTTGGTATGTTTATGATTTCTTTAAAATCTTATGAATATGATTTTGTTTTAATTACTTGTATTTGCAACAGTAGATTTTTTACAATATGTTAGAATCTCTTCTCTTCTTTTCGTTTTCTTTAAAAAATTAATATATTTTCATGTGTCAAAAGAAATGTAATAGATGTGTATTAAATAAACTTTTTTCTCATGCTATTACACTAATAACCACACAAGGCATTCGTGTCAGTAGTTGCAAACCTGGCATTGGGGAATCTTGAATCGGAAGCCCTTAGATAAAATCAGAACACCAATAAAGATGGAAAGAAAGCAGTGGAAATCTTAGATGTATATTAAAAGAAGCTAGAAATCGACGATGACCACAAACTGTAAGTTTTCTTGCTTATCTCTTTATATATTATATGCTTATCTTTCAATTTTCTTTAGCTTTATTTTGGAACTTGAAGTTGGCATGCTTTAAGTGAAGGTATGTGTTGAACCAATAAAGATAATGAAGACCTTTTGTAACATGTTGATATGGTTTATACTAGTGTGTTAGACTATTTCTGTAACTGACACAAAGAACCCTCTTTTTTTTCCATTTGATTTAATTACTATATGAGGAGAACTAGTTTGAACAGTAGAACCAATTCGCCTAAGAAGCTCATTTGGGTTTCTTTATGCTTTCTAAAGTTCAATAGGTGGTGTAGCTAACAGTTGTAACTCGTGAATTGTTAATTACAATGTTTGAGTTTGAGCTGGGCAATGACATTTTGAATATATAAATATAAAAAACACATTAAAGTTAAATTATAAAATTATAAAAAATTTCAAGGTAATCCATTGAAAGGGGTGGAGTCCCTGTATTTCGTGAAATACAAATTGGGCATCCATGTATGTATTGGTGTTTATTACTTGAAAAGCAAGGAGTTTGGAAGGGTTGGTTTATTTATTAATACAAATTTATTCAATTACAGGATGGTACTGAAGGAATAAATCTCAGAATTTGTGCTGCTAATGCTATATATTTTCTTAATAATATTTCAGGAAATGGTACTTAGAATAATAGTGCATAATGGTCATGTTCTGTCTTTTGTAGGTTACTTGTGTTGAACAAGAAGCTGTGTTGTCCCAGGAAGCCTTTAGATTCATGGAAAAACTTGGAAAAATTGAATCTTTTCAAGCTGGAAAAGCCAAGGCTTAGCACTTTTTCAAGTAGAGTGTTATTTAATGTTGCATTCCATGGTCGTTTATCTTAGTCGGAACTTGAATTAGGTGTTATTGAAATAGGGTTTTGTAGCTACCTTGTGTACTAACTTATGATTGTTAATTATTACGTGTTTTGTAGCTTCTTTTATATTTGGCCGAGTTAATATAGATCAGATGAGCTGTGAGATAGATTGCTCATTTATTTAAACATAATATTTTATTTCTAAATTTAAATTAATTAATTTTTATATTTACCTTTAAAGTTAAAATTTTAATAGAAAATTTAATTTAATTATTTTTTTATCCTTAAAATTATATACTTTAAAGTTTAAATTTCAAAAATAAAATATAATAAAATATTTATTATAGAAATAGTCAATTATTTAATTAATTTTTTTAAAAGTTACGCTTTTAGTGGCATTTGTGAAAAAGCGTCGCTAAAACTTAATGTTATTGCGGCATTTTTAATAGAACTGCCGCTAAAAGTCATGATCTTTAGCG
The DNA here is from genome assembly GCA_008044935.1 of Gossypium turneri. Classification (NCBI taxonomy): domain Eukaryota; kingdom Viridiplantae; phylum Streptophyta; class Magnoliopsida; order Malvales; family Malvaceae; genus Gossypium; species Gossypium turneri. The sequence goes on from CP032580.1 coordinate 23,650,274, forward strand.
GCGTTTGTGGTAAAAGCGCCGCTAAAGGTCTTGTTCTTTAGCTGCGTTTGTGGGAGAAGCAACACTAAAGGTCTTGGTCTTTAGAGGCGTTTGTGGGATAAGCGCCGCTAAAGATCCTGGTCTTTAGCGGCGTTTGTGGCTAAAGCGCCGCTAAAGGTCCTGGTCTTTTGCGGCGTTTGTGGGAAAAGCGCCGCTAAAGGTCTTGGTCTTTAGCGGCGTTTTCTCCTTTTAGCGGCGATAAAAAGCGCCGCTAAAGGCCTAAAAAAGCGCCGCTAAAAACCCGTTTTGGTGTAGTGAAACAACTTATACAAATAGATTGGATCGATGTTTTTAAATATTTAAAATTTTAATAATATTTTTTAATCAATAAAAGAATCAACGAACCAATAATGACTAATCTAACCGATAGTCGGATGGATTTCAACACCGATGTGATCTAAAAAATATTGTATAAAACTAGTTCAGGAAAAAACTCAAAACAGGTGAACCTGAGCACGGTCGAGGCCCCAGCAGATGAAGAGCACGTTGCGGAGAGAAAGAAAATATGTGTAAACCACTGAGGCCATCCTCAGCCATGCGAGCACACGTCAAGACATATTCACATGCATGTAAACCCAAACACACTCACTCAACCCCTTCGCCACGTCCCCCATTTTTTTCTCTATAAATACCACCTCAAGTCACCTCCCTTCTTCACCAAATAAACTTTCTAATGGCTTACACTTCTTTGCTTTCTTTTAGCGTTTGCTTGCTTGTTCTCTTCCATGGCTGCTTTGCTCAGATAGATCTCGTCACTAACCATCACCAGGATCAACCTTGGGGGCAGCCTCAGCCACGTCACCAATCCCAATGCCAACTCCAGAACTTGAATGCTCTTCAGCCTAAGCACCGGTTTAGGTCAGAGGCTGGTGAAACTGAGTTCTGGGACCAAAATGAGGAACAATTCCAGTGTGCTGGTGTTGCTTTCCTACGTCATAAGATCCAGCGCAATGGACTTTTATTGCCTTCATTTACCAGTGCTCCTATGCTTTTCTATGTTGAACAAGGTCTACTAACACAATACAATTCTCTCTCTGCAGCTTCAATGTATGTAGGACCGTAGTATTGATATTGCTGCTGACATTGCTTTTGGTTTTCAAAATATACAGGGGAGGGTATTCATGGGGCGGTCTTCCCAGGTTGTCCCGAGACGTATCAATCACAGTCGCAACAAAATATACAAGATAGGCCACAAAGAGATCAGCACCAAAAGCTCAGACGGTTGAAGGAGGGTGATGTAGTTGCCTTGCCTGCTGGAGTGGCTCACTGGATTTTCAACAATGGGCGGTCTCAACTTGTGTTGGTCGCACTTGTTGATGTTGGCAATGATGCCAACCAGCTCGATGAGAACTTCAAGGTGAGAAAATCATATAATGGCACTACCATAAACATTTAACAGAAATTGTTTTTCCGGTTAACTGATTTTTTGGTGGGTTTAATAGAAATTCTTCCTTGCTGGTAATCCACAAGGAGGTGTGGTAAGAGGAGGTCAAAGCAGAGACCGAAACCAAAGGCAAAGCAGAACCCGGAGAGGGGAGCGGGAGGAGGAAGAGTCGCAAGAGAGCGGCGGAAACAATGTGCTCAGTGGCTTTGGCGACAATCTTCTGGCGCAGGCTTTCGGAATTGATACCAGGCTAGCAAGGAAGCTACAAAACGAAAGAGATAACAGGGGCGCCATTGTTAGAATGGAGCATGAATTTGAGTGGCCCGAGGAAGGGCAGAGGCGACAAGGACGTGAAGAGGAGGGAGAAGAAGAAAGAGAACCGAAATGGCAGAGGCGACAAGAAAGTCAAGAAGAGGGATCTGAGGAAGAAGAAAGAGAAGAACGAGGAAGAGGAAGGAGAAGGTCAGGAAACGGCTTAGAAGAAACATTCTGCTCAATGAGACTGAAACACAGGACCCCTGCTTCCTCTGCTGATGTTTTCAACCCACGAGGTGGTCGCATCACCACAGTTAACAGTTTCAATCTTCCCATTCTCCAATACCTCCAACTCAGCGCCGAGAGGGGAGTCCTTTACAATGTACGTTTTTTGCACTTTGCACTCACATTTTACGTTACTTGTATTATTTGATTCTATTAGACTCTCTTACAGTGGTATCTAATATATGTATATTATGATGCTTTAATTTGGGTGTAACAGAATGCTATCTACGCTCCTCACTGGAACATGAATGCCCACAGCATTGTTTACATCACAAGGGGCAATGGAAGGATTCAAATTGTGTCGGAAAATGGAGAGGCGATATTCGATGAGCAGGTTGAGAGGGGTCAGGTCATAACCGTACCCCAGAATCATGCAGTGGTGAAAAAAGCAGGAAGGCGAGGGTTTGAATGGATAGCATTCAAGACAAATGCCAATGCCAAGATTAGTCAGATTGCTGGACGTGTCTCCATTATGCGAGGATTGCCGGTGGACGTGCTGGCCAACTCCTTTGGTATATCCCGGGAGGAGGCCATGAGGTTGAAGCATAACAGACAGGAGGTGTCGGTTTTTAGCCCAAGGCAAGGCTCGCAACAGTAGATCCAACAACTAATCTAGGTGTACGTACGTACGTAATTGCATCAACAATAAAACCCAGATCCCAATATCTGGATGCGGAATAAATATATATATAAATAAAATAAAACATGGCCTTGACAGGCATGCAACTCTAGTTTCTACTCTACAACTTGCATGTATTTATATATGTGCGGGAGCAATGTTTTGTAATCCAGCTAAATTAAATAAAAGTAATAATAAACAAGGTTTTTCTTCTTTATTTTATTTTATTTTACTTTACTTTAACCTACATAAAACTAAACTATGAAACTACTTAATGGTGTCAATATTATCAACATAAAACTAAATTGTAATTTAAATGAGATTGCGTGGATCTAATTAAGTTTTCGTACACACAACATAATATTTTATTCAACATAATATTGAATTAAATTATGTTCAATATAATATTTAACCAAATTTTTATACCTACGACGTTATATTTTCTTTCAACTTAGTATTCTGTTATTTCTGTTATTCTGTTGAGAATGTGTAATATTTAAAACTTATTTGAAATAAGTTTAATACACATAACAACCAATAAAAAGAGACTACACCATTACTTTATATACAATTATTATAGAAAAATCAAACAAAGCTATAGCAATCAATTATGAATATTTCACAACCTATATCAAAATTAATTAATAGTTAAAAGATTATTGGAAAAGCTTTTGATTGGTATTTTAAAATAATTGTGTTTCATCTGTCAGATAGAATAGAAATGAATAGAAATGTTAGATACAAAGTAATGTGATGAGTAAAGTAAGGAGAGAATTAACACACGATACATGCTAGAATAGTTTGGACACAATGGTCTTATTTCTACGGAGCCTCATCTAGTGAATGATTTTATTCCACAATCCTCCAGATCACCTATTCGCTTAAGCTCAATCTACCCTTATACAAAGAAGTAATTGCAGCCCCATACCGACCCCAATTGTCATAAATCACTCACCAAAATATCTCACAATACAACCAATAAACCTCTCAAAATAATACTGATATGTCGTAATTTGATATGACAAATTAGGCCTTTCCAGTATACTTGAGGTGCTTGTTTTCAAGCATAGTAGCGTCTTTTCCATTTTTTTTGTGGTTTTTAGGTTTTGAGTTTTAAATGCCTCATCTTTACTTGTTTTGGAGACCCAAATTGGTTAATAGTGCCATTGGGGGCCCTAACATATGATTGGGTATTGTAGGAACGTGTTAGGTAAATTGAATAAAGCATCGATCACTGTTGATGTTGATGATAAAGACAACTCCTTTCCACACACATGGAATGTTGTCAACGTTGTCGAATTCAGATGGGCATAGAACTCTCGGACAATGTCTTCATCCGGAGGAGACCGAATATCACAAAATAATTTTCATCCTAGTTTCTTGATAATTTCCTGAATGAGTGTCGATACATCATACTCACTGGCAAGTTGGAAACCCTTATCCGGGAACATGGGTTTTTTTTTTCAATATTCTGATATATCTTGCCTTTATGCCCGGAGTTCAAAACTAGTGATGGATTTCATCAGCTTGAATACTCGAATTTTCCCTCTTTCGAAACATCTTTTTCCTCAAAGAGACAAACATAAAACCACTTTATTAGAAAAGATAATACCCAATTACCTTAGAGACGGACAAGGTGCAGCTACAAGGGATTGTTGAATGATTAAGGGAAACAATCGTGGATCGCCAAAGGACTGTCGTGGGTTGTCGATGCTTTGGAGGCCATTGTCGCTGTTGTCGAGTGCACGTAGGCTTGCTGTCTTGGTGGTGCATAAAGGAACGACGGGTTGCACAAGGGCCTACTTCCTTGTGGTCGCACAAGGGCATGTGATTGGTAAGTTGCAGGGTGCGATGGGCACGTGAGGGTTGCGGCTAGTAGTCGTTTGTGGCGTGAACGATGTGGGTAGCGTAGACGTGGGGTGATAGTAAGAAGAAGAAATTTAAGAATAACAGTATCCCGGCATAAAAATTTCACAGATCGATTAAAGTGAACGAGGTGTTTTTCGCTCAACTTCACCAGTCCAATAATGTTTCAACCATTGACCGCCTGAAACTTAGCTCCCTTATTGTCTTGTAGCTCGCCTGCTCTGTACGGGAAAACCTGATTTATAGCGAAAGGTCCTAACTGTCCATCGAGATTTGAGTTTACCTGGGAAGAGTTTTGACCACCTCTAGACGTACCAACGTACAGAGTAAGAATCTTGCACAAAATATATGAAATAAGTGGTGTTTGCAAGTATACGGGTCAGGTTATAATATAGTTACAACGAAGGAGGTAAGTACTCCAAGGATCGTACTTAAGGGAGGCTAACACTAAATTAATTTAACCTAAGAACAAATAGATCTAATTAGTAATTTAAATAAATGATTGTATGATAAAATATAAAAGAAAATATTTTAGATTTTTAAGAATAAAATATAAAGAATAAAAACTTAAATATAAAGAGCTTCGAAAAACTTAATTTATAGACTTCAATAAATTCTAGGCATGGGTGATTAGCTTGCTTTGGTGGTCATAATTAACTCCTATTGCGGGTTTCAACTTAATCAAGTAGGCATTACCCTAGTAGAATCTCTTGATCTTCCACTAAACTAATGAGTTGGCAAAAACTACTTATCTTTTGACCTTACAGTCCAGACCAATTTGGGGCTAAAGTGTTTACAGATAGGCCAACTAATTTTGGGTTAATTCCCACCTAAATGACTTTCTAGGGTTGTCAAGCCTAGCATTTAAGTTATTCCTCTCTCAAATAGTTGATCTACTAAGAAAACCTTACATAAGAATCAATTAATCACACCTCTACTCGCTAATCCCCCATAAGAGGATTAGTTCTGCATGGATCTCATGAACATAGTAAACTTGAATATAAAGATAAACATAAACAAAAAATAAAGAATAGAGTTTAGAGAATCCTATTTGTATTTGATAGATGAAGTAAAGAACATCCATTAGCATTTGATTGTGTTTACAAACCACGTTCTCTAAAGAACAGAAAGAGAAAAAGAACTAAAGCTAAACCTAAGCCTAAAACTAAGAACTGAAATTATAAGGAAAAACATAAAATTTGAAAAGTCATCCATAACAAGTACTAAATGAGCTTCTTTATAGAGTTAGGGTTGTCGTCATCCTCAACCCTAGGTCAGCTGATGCTCTCATGTTAAATATTTGATTGTGCAGACCAAAATTCCCCTGGCTCATAAATATCTCCCGTACAGGATTGATGTTGCGACACTCTAGTCCTTGTGTCGTGACATCAAAGGCAGTATGCTAAGGTTCAAGGTTTCTTCAAGGGTGTGTTGCGACATCCCATAGTTGTGTCGCGACACCGAAAGCAGTCTCGATATTCTTGTATTCTACTCCCTATGTTGGGATATCAAACTTCCCTTGTTGCAACTGATCTTCTGAAATTTGGTGTAGCAGATTAAACAAGTTTTCGTACTTAAGGAGCCTGAATACAAGCATTTTCATTATATTTTAGTTAAATTTCTTTAGTTTTACTCACATTCAATAAATGTGCAAATTGAGTCTTTTATTAACCCTAAGGGCTGAATGAAGCCTAAGGGAGAGCTAACGTACTTTGTGAGTGTGCAGGACACCATCATAAGGCCTTTTAGGACGATAGTAGATGCTATGCCACAACACGGGAAGATAGATGTCGTAACATAAGGAACAAAATGAAAAAAACTCAAGTCTACCTTTGATGTCTTGACACAGGCTGAGGGTGTCGCAACATACCCCTGAAGATGGCTACAGAGGAGCGTACTGGTTGCTATGTCGCAACACAGGTCCTAGTGTCTCCGACATCGACTCTGTAACGAAAACTAAATATGAAGCAAAGGCATTTTGGTCTGCACAATCAAACTTTTAAGCTCGAGAACGTCAGCTAACTAAGGGTTCAGGACGATGGCCACCTAAAGACTATAAATAGGTTTATTTGTCACTTGTTATGGACACCTTTTTCATTAACCTAGTTTCTTTTCTTGAGATTTAGTTTTGTTTTCTTAGAGTTCTTGTTTTTAGTTTATTTTGTTCGTTGTTTTATTTCAAGAGATTTGGATTGTGGAATCATTCAACTCTGTGGATTTGCACTTAATACCAATACAATCAGGCTCTTTCATTTACTCTATCTTGTCAATTTAATTAGCATGCTTTCTCTTTACATTGAGTATATATTGTTATAAACACCATGAGGATCTAATCCTTCTATAGGGGATTAGTGAGTGAAGGTATGATATGTTAACTATTTTGTAAGGTTACTCGGATTAGCTATTTGGGAAAGGAAGAACGTGAAACAAACCCTAGGCCTGACAACCTCCGAAAGTCATCAAGATGGAAATTAACCCAAAATTAGTATTGTCCATTTGTGAACACCTTAACCCCAAACTAGTCTGGACTGTGAGGTTGGAAGATAAGTAGTTCTTGTTGACTCGTTATATTAGTTGAAAATCGAAAGATCCTGGTAGGGTAGTGACTAGTTGATTGATGAGGAACTCGAAGTGATAGTTGATGGAAATTACCGAAGCGAGCTAAATACCCATAATCAGATTTGATTTATTCTTCATTTTTAATCTCTTGAATTCTATCTTTTTATGTTGTTTTATTTTAATTATCATGAAAACCCTAAAAATCTTTTATTTTATATTCTTCGTACTACAACTAAATTTAAAAGTACTAATTAGATCTTTAGTGTTCAGGTTAGAATTGATCTAGCACTTACCTCCTTTAGGTATGACACTCGGAGTACTCACCCACTCTGTTGTTAAACTATATTACAACTAGATCCGTATACTTGCAGATACCTGTAACCCCTAGACTCGGCCTAGACGTTATGGCCGAATCTCGAAGATCACATTGGCCATGACAATGGCATAGTAAAATATTTAGAAGATTTTCACTTTAAAATTTCCATGCAAAATCACTTTTAATTCTTGTTTTATGTAAAACCAAACTTAGTTGATATCTTATTTTTTGAAAAACTTAAGTATTGTGATTGTTCATTGAAAACGTCGTAATTTATCTAAGACATTGCAGTAGAAAATTTTCTAAATCAGAAATTCATTATTTATTTTGAAGATGTGAATTAATCATACAACTAGTAAAAATAGTAGTCTCGTAAATGATGTGTCAAATTTTGAAAACATAATATTGAGTTTTGGAAATCATCCTTATTAAGCTTAAGTTTCGTCATAAATATGAAAATCCATCATAAATTATTATTTTCTCAAACCATTTAAACGGTAGTTTTTAAATCCAAATCATGCACAAAAATTCCAAAATCAAATCCAAGTCTCAAAACATAAAAAAAAGACAAACCAGAGTTCCCAAAATTAAAGTTCATAGTGAATAAACACACCTCGACATATCAAATATCATTATTAATATTTTTTTTGAAAAACGACCGAGAGTGCCTCCGTAATCAAACCCATCCTAACCTCAATTATTTGAAAATCAGAATTTAAAGGGGTGAGCTTTAAAAGAACTTAGTGTCGATTTCTAATAATACTAATCACAGACTAACTCATACCGACATGATTTATTAAACATACCATAAAATATAAATTATTCATTCACAGAATCAGGTACGGTAAAAAGCATCACGACGATGTTAATGTAACGCTTTTCAGGAAAACAATATAGATTTTGAAAACAGATCCTACCCAACTCCACTACACACCAACGAGAGTTTTCCCAGAACTGATCCATCTAATATCACACCAATAACATGGTCTAGTAGTGCAATCGTACTGCTAGAAATAGAATAGTGTTGTTGAACCACCAGATATTTGCAAATTTACTACCAGATATACATTTTTCATGCTTTACATGTAGATCAGAATATCAAAATATGACATGCTCAGCATGCGAATCAGATCTCATATTTTTACACATATTTTCACTACGGCATGCTTAATCATGCAAATCAGAATATCATTGTAGGGTATACTCAATCATGCAAATCCATAGATCAGATTTAGTAACATATATTATTTTCATATGACTAGAATATCATATTTTTATGAGCCATAAATCACATGACATGAGTGATGGAAATCACATAATAACATATATCATAGAATCATCCAATAAACCAATCACATCATAGATCTCAGAGTTTCAGAATTTTACTTATTTGATATCCTCATTGGTTCTTACCGATCTCTATGTATACACTTGTATCCACACATACTTATATTTCAAGAATCATATAATGAAAAATAGTACATTTAAAATATCACTATTATTTATTATATAATCAATATTATTAATTATTATGAAGAATATGTCCCCACACCTTAGATCCGATTGAATAGATCTTGATTCCACTTTGAAAGGGATGAATCTGATTTCCTGAGTCACTATGTTTAATAAAATATATGTGTTAGTATTGATCTAATGAATAAATAACAACCCCTTAATAAAACCAACACTGATTCAGCACTACTTATGCAAAAAGGTTGTCAATTATCACCCTTTCTACAGTTGATGCGTGAATTTCGATATTTTTGAATACTCTTCAATAATGCATGAAATCGAATAGTTAGAACCTTGTTAAATTGAATAATATTACAAAAGTGTAAAGAGAACAATAGCCTTTCATACTTATGATTAAATGGAGAGTAAAAGGCTCGGCAACAAAATCCTGAAAAGTCAATTAAAGAGGGGGATTAGGCACTATAAACAAAAATTAGAAGAGTTTAGAGATAATAATAATACAAAAGATGACCTTTAATATTTAAAAATCAGATTCAAGAGTTTAACAAAGGATTTTCGAAAAGAGGAGAAGAAACTAAGAAAAATTGGCACTGGCCGACAGCGTCAGTGCAGTGATAACGATGGTGGAGGTAGGGAAGTGGTGTGGCAACCATGTATGGCAGAGGAGGGGAAGAGATTAGAAGAGAATTGGCTTCAAAAGTGTTGAAAAAGGAAGAAAAAATAGAAATCCAGTGGAGGAAAGATGGTGAATAGAAAAAGTGGAGAGGAGAGGAAGAAATGGGAGTACCAAAATAAAAAATAGGGTTATCGGAGTGCTAGGGCCGACCATGAGTAGTCAAAGGCTTACTTTGGGTAGGTTTAGTGACAAAGAGAGTGAAAAGTGGATCATGGGGAGAAAGGAAAGTAAAAAGGGGGTTTTGGAGGAAAGTTTGACTCAAATAAAAGGAAAGAGAATCTCCCCTTTTATGGAAAGACTTGGACGATAAGGGGGAGTATTGACCTTCTAGAATTGTCAAAAATTGTGGCTAGGATGAGAAAAATAAATCAATTAAAGTGTAGGGGGATTCAAACGTGGGACCTCTAGGATTTTATTAACACCTTTAACCACTTAACTACAAATTACCTTGTGATATAAACTTGCGCAATTGAATAAATATAATCTAGGGCCTGACAACTTTACCCCCTTAAAAAATTTCGTCCTCGAAATTTACCTGATCCATAAAAGTGATGGTATTGATGACACATCGTCTATTCGAGTTCCCAAGTGGCTTCACTCTCACTATGATTCTACCACAAGACTTTCACTAGAGGAATCTACTTCATCCACAGTTTTTTGACCTCGCGGTCCAAAATTTGTACAGGTGCTTTCTCAAGACAAATCGGGTCTCACCTCGACTACTTCAATCGGAATCACGTGTGAAGGATCAGAATGATATCTCCTCAACATAGAAACATGGAATGTAACACCCCTTACTCGAGACTGTTGCCGGAGTCAAGCACGAGGCGTTACCTGACTTAACTTACTAATTCGGAGCATAAAAATTTGCTTTTAAAATTAATTCACGCATGTTCAATCAATATGTCCCTAAAAAGAGCCCTCAATACCTTAAAACATGTAATGGAAATGGTTCGGGTCCAAACCGAGAACATTAAAAATTTTCCGAATACTTAAACAAATCAAAATAATTTATTTCACTACTCACGATAAAACTGTCCACCTGCATAACAGTCACTAATTAAATTATAACTCGAGTTACAAAACTTAAAATTTAGATCCATAAATTTTCCTGAAACAAGACTCATATATCTTCTTATCATAAAATTTCTAGAATTTTTGTATTAGCCAAATAGTACAGTGTATTCGTTAAAGTCTCCCCTATATCACTGTCCAATGGTTCTGACCTATATTCACTAAAAATCAATTATCTCATTGTACGAGATTTATATGGTGCTTTCGCTTGTTTCTATTGAAAGTAGACTCACTAAGGAATCTATACATATAAATTATGACTCATAATTCATTCTATAAAATTTTTAATGATTTTATAAATTTAGAATAGGGGACTTCAAAAACCATTTTGACCCTGTCTCACGTAAATACAAATATTACAAAATATAAAATTCCTTTACCTACATCGTTTCTTTCATGTAAAAATAGACTCGATAAGGTTTAATTCTATATCTCATTCACCCTCTAATTCCATTTCTACTATCCTTGGTGATTTTCAAAATCACGTCAATGCTGCTGTCAAAAAACTGTTCCATTACAAATTTTTTACTCTTTTATAATTTCTTTGTATTAACTATCATTTAGGCATACATAACACCAAAACATGTCCTTAAATAGCCATTTCAATAGCTAATCATTATCAAATATTTAAATGATATTCATTAGCCATATCATAAGGACATACACAAAATGACTAAGTCCCTATACATGCCATAACTTAAAACGTTTCGAACCATAAAATACCGAGATGGTCTGTTGATAGTGTGAAACGATCTTCGACGTTCTTACGATCTTTGATTTGGCTTGGCGATACTATAAAGAGAAGGAAAATAAAGGGAGTAAGCATAAAGCTTAGTAAGTTTACAAGAAAATAAATAACAACATTTATCATAAAAAATTATACTTATAAACCATCATCAAGTATCATGGTCTTTGCTTCTTCTTTACTTACTCTCTTACTTGTTTACTTACTTGCTTACTTAAATAACTCATGATTATAACTTCTCCTCCCTTGCCAAAATTTCTTTCTCAACTAAGAACTGAAATATTCTTAACCCTTATAACTCACCTGAATCTATTTATTATGCTTTTACCTGAACTTTCATGTAACATAGTCTATTTACTAGCTGGTTGAACCACTTGGAATACTAAAGATACTCGGGTCTTCTGTCTGATAATAACATGCCAAAGCCATGTCCCAGACATGGTATTACATGAGATGTTTCCTGTATTGCAAATTTCATATCCCAGATATGGTCTTACATGAGAGTTTTCATATTGGTACCCATGCCATGTCCTAGACATGGTTTTACAAGGGACCTCTCATCTCGGTGCCAACGCCGTGTCCCAGATATGGTCCTACGTGAGACCTCTCATCTCGGTGCCAACGCAATGTCCCAGGCATGGTCTTATGTAGGACCTCTCATAACCTCAATAATGCCAATGCCATGTCCCAGACATGGTCTTACATGGGATCTCATCCCCTTAATGTCATGACATTTGTATCCGATACATTCCTAATGTTTCAACGGGACTTTTTAACACTGATTCTCTATCATCTAATACTTGAGTCAACATTAAATAATTTCATAAAATAAGTACATAATTTTTGGAAAATAACAACATTAATAATAATTATTGAAATATTGCATTCATTTACAGTAAACTTACCTCGGTACAAAATACGATCAAATCTAGCAACTTAGTCCTCAACCTTTTTCTTTCCCTGGTCTAATTCTGGATTTCGTTCCTCTTGATCTATAATAGCAAATTTAGCTTATTTAATACTCACATTCATCAAAATAGTCCTTGACTCGAACTTTGGAAAAATTATGATTTTGCCCCTAAACTTTTACATATTTATACTTTTGCTCCAAAGCTCGGAAATTAAACTTCATCCCTTATTCTTTTGTTTTATGACATGCTGAACATCTTTCCCTTCTATGGCAACATCAAATTCCCACTCTAACATTTACTTATGAACATTAGGTACTTTTACCGATTATGTCGTTTTACTGGTTTTCACTCAAAATTGCCTAGCAAAAGTTGTTTAACATGATTTCAAGCTTCATATTATACCATAAAACATCCAAATAAATACATTTCACCTATGGGTATTTTTCCAAATATGAACCCTAACATGAATTAATGGTAGAATAAGCTAAACCGAGCTACGAGGACTTAAAAAACATAAAAAAAAATTAAAAACGGGCCTTAGATGCACTTACTAGGAGCTTGAGAAAGTGAAGAAACCCTAACTATGGTGTCCCTTGAAGTTTCGGCCCTATGGAAGAAGATGAGCACATTTTTCCATCTTTTTCCCTTTTAATTCTTTTTATTACCAAATGACTAAAATGCCCTTAATTAAAACTTTAGTTATTTTTATCTATGCATGCCCATTTTTGTCCATGAAAATCTAATGGTCTAATTACCATTTAAGGACCTCTACTTCAATTATGCACTTCAATTAAATCCTTTATCATCTGAAGCTCATATTTACCCACTTTTGCAATTAAACCCTTATATGCAATTCAAACATGCAATCGCTTAAATTTCTTATCGGTATTCTAACACATGCATCCAATCAATCGGTAAATCATAAAAATTAATCATAATAAAATTTTCTATCTCAGATTCGTGGTGTCGCAACCACTGTTCTGCTTAGGCCCTATTTCGGGATGTTACATTTCTCCCCCCTTTAGGGATTTTCGTCCTCAAAAAGCTTACCTGTGAAGAGATTTGGGTACTATTTTCGCATAGCCTCTTCGGGCTCCCATGTAGCCTCGTCTACCCCATGCTTATTCCATAATACTTTCACAAGTGCAATACTTTTGTTCCTTAGTTGCTTGGCCTCTCGAGCTAGAATCTTTACCGGTTCTTCACCGTAAGTCATGTCTGGCTGAATCTCAACATCTGTCTGAGAAATCACATGTGACGGATCTGAATGATAACGGCGTAACATAGACACATGGAATACATCATGAATCTTCTCTAACTCAGTCAGCAAAGCTAATTGATATGCTAAGGGCCCAATTCTTTCAGTCACCTTGAACGGTCCAATAAATCGTGGACTTAGTTTGCCTTTCTTGCCAAATCTGAGACGTTTCTTCCACGGGGATACTTTCAAAAATACCCTGTCACCAGCCTGAAACTCAATCTCTTTTCTTTTCAAATTTGCATAGGATTTCTATCTATCTGAAACAGCTTTCAAGTAATCTCTAATGACTTTTACTTTTTTTTTGTTTCTTTAACTAGATCAATCCTGTAAATCTGATTTTCCTTAAGCTCTGTCCAATACAAAGGCATACGACACTTACGTCCATACAAAGTTTCATAAGGTGCCATCTTCAAACTCGACTGATAACTATTATTATAGGCAAACTCTACCAACGAAAAAAATTTCTCCCAACTACCTTGAAATTCTAAAACACAACATCTGAGCATATCCTCAAGTATCTGAATAACTCTCTCTGACTGACCATCGGTCTGAGGATGGAAAGCTATACTAAAACTCAACTTTGTGCCCAAAGCTTCCTGTAAATTCTTCCAAAACTGCAAAGTAAATCTTAGATCTCTATTTGAGATAATCGATAACGGTACTCCATGTAGTCTGACTATCTCTGAAATTTACAACTTGGCCAACTTGTCAAGGGAATAATCTATACGAATTGGGATAAAATGAGCCGACTTCGTTAGCTTATCAATCACAACCAATACTGCATCTTTCTTTCTCGGTGTCAACGGTAACCCTGTCACAAAATCCATGGTAACTCGGTCTCATTTCCACTCAGGAACTAACACAGGCTGCAATAAACCTGAAGGTACCTGATGTTTTGCCTTTACCTACTGACAAATCAAGCATCTAGAAACAAATTTTGAAATATCTCTTTTCATTCCTGCCCACCAGTATGTTTTCTTAAAATCATTATACATCTTTGTACTACCTGGGTGAATAGACAAAGAACTGCTATGTGCTTCCTGTAAGATCTTTCAAATAAGCTCATCATTCTTCGGTACACATATCTAATTTCTAAACATCAAACAACCATCAGAACCGTTCTGAAAATTAGACTCAACATCTGACTCGTACAGAGCTCTTTTAGCTTGCAACTCACTGTCATCTTTTTGAGCTTTACAGATTTCTTCAAGAAACATCGGTTTAGATCTCAACTCAGCTAAAATAGAACAGTCATCTGATAAAGCCAAACTAGTATTCAAAGCTCTCAATGTAAATAAAGACTTTCTACTCAAGGCATCAGCAACAACGTTTGCCTTACCCGGGTGATAGTCGATCACTAACTCATAATCTTTAATTAACTCTAGCCATCTTCTTTGCCTCAAGTTCAAATCTTTTTGGGTCATCAAGTATTTCAAACTTTTATGGCCAGTGAATATTCGGCACTTCTCACCGTACAAGTAATGTCTCCAGATTTTCAATGCAAATACAATGGCAGCTAGCTCTAAATCGTGCGTCGGGTAGTTTTCTCATATGGCTTTAACTATCTGGAAGCATATGCTATTACTTTACCTTCCTGCATAAGTACACAACCCAATCCATTTAAGGATGCATTACTATAAATCACAAATTCTTTACCCAGTTCTGGCAGTACTAAAACAGGAGCTTCAGTCAACAATGCCTTTAACTTGTCAAAACTCTGCTGACACTTCTCGGTCCATTCAAACTTGACATCTTTCTGCAACAACCTTGTCAATGGGGTAGCTATCATGGAAAATCCCTTTACAAATTATCTGTAATAACCAACTAATCCAAGAAAATTTCTAACTTTTGACACATTTCTGGGTGGCTTCCACACAACAACTACTGAAATTTTACTTGGATCAACTTTAATACCATCACCTGAGACAATGTGTCCAAGGAATCCGATTTCTCGAAGCTAGAACTCACTTTTGTTAAACTTGGCATACAACTGATTATCTCTCAAAATCTATAAAACTGTTCTCAAATGTTCGATATGTTCAATTTCATCAGGAGAGTAAATCAGAATATCATCAATAAACACAACTACAAACTTTTCCAAGTACGGTCGAAAGATTCGATTCATTAAATCCATGAATATGGCAGGAGCATTAGTCAAGCCAAATGGCATCACAAGAAACTCATAGTGACCATACCTAGTCCGGAAAGCAGTCTTCAGAACATCTGACTCTTTAACCCGCAACTGATAGTAACCAGATCTCAACTCTATCTTGGAGAACACAGTGACTCCCTTCAATTGGTCAAATAGATCATCAATTCTAGGCAGTGGATATTTATTCTTTATTGTTACTTTGTTAAGCTGGCGATAATCTATACACAACCTCATCGAACCGTCTTTCTTTTTTACAAAAAGCACTGGTGTGCCCCACGGAGAACAACTAGGCGTTGCAAAACCTTTATCAGTTAATTCCTGCAACTGAGCCTTCAATTCTTTCAATTCCAACGGGTCCATTCTATAAGGAACAACAAAAATGGGAGTGGTATCTGGAACCAACTCAATACCAAACTCAACTTCTCTAATAGGAGGCAAACCTGGCAATTCTTCCGGAAACAGGTCAGAAAACTCACAAACTACTGGCACTAATTCAATTTTCAACTCTGGATCTTTAGTATTCAATACAAAAGCAAGATAAGCTTCATACCTTTTTCTCAAACATTTCTGAGCAGACATAACAGAAATCATGGCAAGAGAACTATCTGAATCATCTGAATTAACCCAGATAATATCACCATTTTTGCATTTCAACTCAATGTATTTCTTTTCGCAATTCACTATCACATCATGGGCAATCAACCAATCCATACCAAGAATCACATCAAACTCATCAAATGGCAATAGCATAAGATCGGCAGGAAAACATTGACCTTTAATCATCAAATGGAAATTTTTACATACTTTGTCTACTTACACATACTGGCCTAATGGATTCGATACTTTAAGTACAAATTCGGTAGATTCTATGGGCATGTTCATATTAGGCATCAATCTCATGCAAATATAGGAATGGGTCGAACCTGGATCAATCAAAGCAATACCACTAGTATCATAGAGAGAAAATGTACCTGGAATCACATTAGGGAAGGATGCCTCTTCGCGAGCGCAAATAGAATAAGTCCTTGCAGGTGCTCTAGCATCTAGTCTAGCTGCTGAGTCTCTGGACGTACCCTTGTTACTTGCTCCAAGTCCCAGATTCCTCTGTGGTCTACCTCTAGTGGGAGCATTTCCTGATCTTGCACTCGGCATTACTTCTCTTATAACTGTTTCGGGACAATCTCGAATAAAATGATCTAGTGCACCATAACTTAAACAAGCACTTTCATTTGCTCAGCACTCACCGAGATTACGTCTACCACATTGAGCACACTCTGGTCTAGGTGGTCGAGTACTACCCACACTTGCGACTGTAGTAGTCTGAGCTCTTGAACCTACAAATCTTCTACCTCTGTTTTGGCTAGGATACCCGTATGAAAAATTCGATCTAATAGAGAACTCTCTAGGCCTCTTGGATGTAGACTGAAATGATCTACTCATCTGCCTTTTCTTCGTGTCTTGAACCTCAATTTTAGCTTTGCCCTTTTCTTTTTCTTTTAACAACTCCTCTGCCTTATAGGCTCTTTCAACTAGAACAACAAACTCTTTTATCTCTAGAACGCCAACTAACAGTCAGATATCATCATTGAGCCCATCCTCAAATCTTTTTAACATGATAGCCTCTGTAGACACACACTCTCGAGCATACTTGCTGAGTCTGAAAAATTCACATTCATACTTGGTTACAGTCATCTTACCCTGCTTTAACTCAAGGAACTCTTTTCTTTTTTGGTCAATAAACCTCTGACTGATATACTTTTTATGGAACTCCTCCTCAAAGAAATCCCGAGGAACTCTCTCGCTCAGTACAACTAACACAAGAGTCTTCCACCAATGATCGGTCAAATCTCTAAGGAGTGAGACAACACACTTCATGAATTCCTCAGGTGTACAGGATAACTCATCAAATACCCTGATAGTATTCTCAAGCCCATATTATGTTCTCTCTACATCATCATCTTTAGTAGCTCGAAACTCTTTAGCCCCTTGTTTTTTGATCTTATCAACTTGTGGCCTTTCTCTTATAATTGTACCTGTGATTAGAGGAGCTACATAGGGGATCGGAGAATCATGAGGGGGTGGAGTCTAACAGCCGAATTCGTACGAACAAACTCGACAAACCATTTATTCATAGCTTGAAAGAAGGCTTCTCGAGCCCCTCCTCCCTGACTAACTGTAATGGGCCTTTCACTACTAACTGGTGGCACCGTCCCTTCTGCGGGAGCAGACGCATTACTTTCTACATCATCTGTCCCAGCTCATTCAGGATCCATAACTATAAAAGAAAAACATTTTAAAATCGTCAGCAGTCGTCACACTATCAAAATACAAGTATGGCATGTATAGCTAGACTTTTATTCATACTGAATATTTCAAGAATCAACTAAACCTCACTCTGATACCAATAAATGTAACACCCCTTACCAGAGACTGTTGCCAGAGTCAAGCACGAGGCGTTACCTGACTTAACTTACTAATTCAGAGCATAAAAAATTGCTTTTAAAATTAATTCACTGACGTTCAATCAATATGTCCCTAAAAAGAGCCCTCGAGACCCTAAAACATGTAACGAAAATGGTTCTAGTCCAACCGGGAACATTAAAAAATTTTTGAATACTTAAACAAATTAAAATAATTTATTTACTACTCACAATAAAACTGCCCACTTGCGTAATAGTCACTAATTTAATTATAACTCAAGTTATGAAACTCGAAATTTAAATTTGTATTTTTTTCCTGAAACTAGACTCATATATCTTCTTACAATAAAATTTCTAGAATTTTTGGGTTAGCCAAATAGTACAGTTTATTCATTATAGTCTCCCCTATTTCACTATCCGATGGTTCTGACCTCTATTAACTAAAAATAAATTATCTCATTGTACGGGCTTTATGTGCTTCTGCTTGTTTCTATTAAAATAGACTCACTAAGGAATCTATACATATAAATTATGACTCATAATTCTTTCTATAAAATTTTTAATGATTTTCTAAAGTCAGAGCAGGGGACTTCAAAAACCATTCTGACCCTGTCTCACTAAAATACAAATAGTACAAAATATAAAATTTCTTTGCCTACATCGTTTCTTTCAAGTTAAAATAGACTCGATAAGATTTAATTCTATATCTCATTCACCCTCTAATTCCATTTCTACTATCGTTGGTGATTTTTCAAAATCACGTCAATGTTGCTGTCCAAAATCTATTCCATTGCAAATTTTTTACTCTTTTATAATTTCTTTGTATTAATTATCATTTAGGCATACATAACACCAAAACATGTTCTTAAATAGTCATTTCAATAGCTAATCATTATCGAATATTTACATGCTATTCATTAGCCATATCATAAGGACACACACAAAATGACTAAGTCCCTATACATGCCAGAACTTAAAACGTTTCGAACCACAAAATACCAAGATAGTCTGTTGATAGTGTGGAACAATCTCTGACGTTCTTAAGATCCCCAAATTTGCTTGGCGATACAATAAAAAGAAAGAAAATAAAGGGAGTAAGTGTAAAGCTTAGTAAGTTTACAAGCAAATAAATAACAATATTTATCATAAATAATTATACTCATAAACCATCATCAAGTATCATGGTCTTTGCTTCTTCTTTACTTACTCTCTTACTTGTTTACTTACTTGCTTACTTAAATAACTCATGATTACAACTTCTCCTCCTTTGCCAAAATTTCTTTCTCAACTAAGAACTAAAATATTCTTAACCCCTATAACTCACCTGAATCTATTTATTATGTTTTTACCTGAACTTTCATGTAACATACTCTATTTACTAGCTGGTTGAACCACTTGGAATACTAAAGATACTCAGGTCTCCTGTCTGATAATAACATGCTAAAGCCTATCCCAGACACGGTCTTACATGGCATGTTTCCTGTACTACAAATGTTATATCCTAGATATGGACTTACCTGAGAGTTCTCATATCGGTGCCTATCCCATGTCCCATACATGGTCTTACGGGGGACCTCTCATATCGGTGCCAATTCCATGTCCCAGACATGGTCTTACGTGGGACCTTTCATCTCAGTGCCAACGCCATGTCCCAAACATGGTCTTACGTGGGATCACTCATAACCTCAATAATTCCAATGCCATGTTCCAGACATGGTCTTACATGGGATCTCATTCCCATAATGTCATGACATTTGTATTCGACACATTCCTAATGTTTCAACGGGACTTTTTAACACTGATTCTCTATCATCTCATACTTGAGTCAACATTAAATAGTTTCATAAAATAAGTACATATTGCTGGAAAATAAAAACATTAATAATAATTATTGAAATACTGCATTTATTTACCGTAAACTTACCTCAGTACAGAATACGATCAAATCTAGCAACTTAGTCCTCCACCTTTTTCTTTCCCCAGTCTAACTCTGGATTTCGTTCCACTTGATCTATAATAGCAAATTTAGCTTATTTCATAATCACATTCATCAAAACAGTCCTTGACTCGAACTTTGGCAAAATTACGATTTTTTCCTAAACTTTTACATATTTACATTTTTACCCCAAAGCTCAGAAATTAAAATTCATCCCTTATTCTCATGTTTTATGACATGCTGAACATCTTTCCCTTCTATGGCAACATCAAATTCCCACTCTAACATTTACTTATGAACATTAGGTACTTTTACCAATTATGTCGCTTTACTCGTTTTCACTTAAAATTGCCTAGCAAAAGTTGTTTAACATGATTTCAAGCTTCATATTCTACGATAAAACATCCAAATAAATACATTTACCCTATGGGTATTTGTCCAAATATGAACCCTAACATGAATTAATGGTAGAATAAGCTAAACCGAGCTACGAGGACTTCAAAAACGTAAAAAAAACATTAAAAACGGGGCTTAGAAGCACTTACTATGAGCTTGAGAAAGTGAAGAAACCCTAATTATGGTGTCCCTTGAAGTTTCGACCCTATGGAAGAAGATGAGCACATTTTGCCATCTTTTTCCCTTTTAATTCTTTTTATTACCAAATGACTAAAATGCCCTTAATTAAAACTTTAGTTATTTTTATCTATGCGTGCCCATTTTTGTCCATGAAAATCTAATGGTCTAATTACCATTTAAGGACCTCTACTTCAATATGTACTTCAATTAAATCTTTTATCATCTAAAGCTCATATTTAACCACTTTTGCAATTAAACCCTAATATGCAAATCAAACATGCAATCGCTGAAATTTCTTATCGGTATTCTAACACATGCATCCAATCAATCGGTAAATCATAAAAATTAATCACAATAAACTTTTCTATCTCAGATTCGTGGTTTTGCAACCACTGTTCCATTTAGGCCCTGTTTTGG
This sequence comes from Gossypium turneri, assembly GCA_008044935.1. Taxonomy (NCBI): domain Eukaryota; kingdom Viridiplantae; phylum Streptophyta; class Magnoliopsida; order Malvales; family Malvaceae; genus Gossypium; species Gossypium turneri. The sequence continues at coordinate 23,671,238 of CP032580.1, forward strand.
GATGTGACATGGAATACACCAAGTATGTGATCCACTTCCGGAAGAAACTCTAATTGATTAGCCACTGGTCCAACCCCCTTAAGAACTCTGTATGGCCTAATGAACCTCGGACTTAGCTTTCCCTTATGTCCAAATCTCAATACTTTCTTCCATGGTGAAACTTTTAGGAATACATGATCCCCTAGCACTGAACTCAATATCCCTCCGCCTTAGGTCGGCGTAAGACTTCTGTCGATTAGATGCTGCTCTCAATCGATCTTGAATTAGCTTCACCACATCCTTAGTTTCTTGTACCAAATCTGGACCGAACACCTTATTTTCCCCCAAATCAGTCCAACATAGAGATGTACGACATTTGCAACCATACAGTGCTTCATAAGGAGCCATCTGGATACTCGACTGAAAACTATTATTGTACGCAAACTCGACCAATGGCAAGTGTTCCACCCAACTACCATTGAAGTCTATCACACAATCCCTCAACATGTCCTCTAAAATCTATATAACCCGCTCAGATTTCCCATCAAGCTATGGATGGAAAGCTGTACTAAAATTCAATTGCGTGCCCAATGCCTCATGCAAGGTTTTCTAAAATTGATATGTGAATTGAGTGTCCCGATTAGAAATAATGGACAGTAGTACACCATGAAGCCTCACAACCTATGAGATATACAACCTTGCCAATCTATGCAGATAGTAGTCAGTACGAACAGGTAGAAAATGGACAGACTTGGTCAGACGATCCACTATGACCCAAACTGAATCTTTCTTAATAGGCATCTGTAACACCCTAAAATAGAGCCTAAGATTTTTAGGGGTACTTTCAGGATTTTAGCCTTAGAGTGTTCAGAATTTTACGACATGGTTTACCGGTAATGTTTTTTACTATGGTTTTTAGAAAATTAAGTCAATTTTTGAAAAAAGAGTTTTAAAGACCTTTAATTTTGAAAAAAAAGACAGATCCATAAAAGAGTCAAAACTTAGAGTTTTTAAAAGGCAATTAAACCAAATTTTAAAATTCAACCCAATACTTCCCCCACCTACATATATTTCACGTTAGTTTCTTCCCTCCCATTCTTGTTGTCGTCCCTTTGTTTTCCCTCACCTCTCCATTCGATTTTTTATTCCAAACTCTAGTATTTTGATTTCTATCACCCTTCAAGCTATAAACCTCTATTGAAACCAAGAAAAAACACCCAAGTTGTCATGATTTGAACAAAATTAGAATCGGGTTGAGAAATTCATTTAATTGAGAAAATTAATTAATTAAAATTAATTTAACAAATAATGTCTATTTTAAGAAAATAAAAAAAACATGTATTGGGTTGGATTAAATTATAAAATAGTGGGTTAAAAGTCTAGGAAGCTTATATAATTGGACTGAATATAGGTAAGGCCTGAATCCACATCATAATACATATGAGGGGAGACACACCCAATTAGCCGCCCCTCTCTCATAGTTCAACTAGGGGATTGATTTTTCTATTAAACACACATTAAATGCATTCTACTAATTTAACTAGGGTTTCACTTCCTCTCCCTATAAATAAAAGGCATTGGCAGGGCTAAAAATGCAATAAGTTATATAGATATTGTTATTTTGCTCGAAAATGGTGAGAATAACGATTTTTTCTATTTCAATTAAGAGATAAATTTACTTTCCCACTGAAAGTAAAAAAACTATTTTTTGGTTCTATGTTTGATTTGAAGTTGTTCAAGCCCACACTCGTAGCAATTCATGGTACAAGGATAGCGGATAAGATCATTTGGTTTAAAGTCAGGAACGACAAGGATCTGTATCACTCAAAGCTCAGGTTTATTTCAAAAAAATTATTGCTATAAATATAAAAAGCCAACTCGATTTTTAAAATTTTATTTTTCTGATTTGCAAGAAAACTGTTTTCAAACCGGATTTTTTCCAACAAATTCCTCAATTAATCAACAATTGCAACTTGCATATCATAAATTACAAGATGATACATCGGCTAGCTAAATAAAGCTCTTATGATCACAAATCTATAAAAATTCAATAATTAAAAATTTTAATAATTGAACAAATTGATACATGGGCTAGCTAAATCAAGCTCTTATGATAAAAAATATATAAAAATTACAAGAAAAAGCTTTGATTTCTTTACCTAATTGATGACCAAAATTTGAAATTCAAATGATGGCTTTTCTTTCATTCTTCCTATGGTGGAACGAGCAAGAATGAACAAGAATTCTATGAATTAAAAAAATAAAAGGTCTTACGTGAAGATAATAGTACACGGTCTATTTCCTAAGAACCACAACCTTGGAAGAAATAAAACAATTATATAACAAATATATAATATCACATCCGTTCTTATATATAACTCAAAACATGCACAAGATCTAAAGAATGTCACTTTTTATGTAATCAAATCATTCAAGAAGAAAAAAAAATATTTTGATTATCTGTTTATACTTATAGGTTGAGCATAACTTGCTTTGATACCAATTGTTGGAAAATTGAGTTTGGAAAATGTAGCGGAAAATAAATTTAAGGAAAAATTAGAGTTTAAAAAAAAATCCAAAACAAGAACTTGGTTGTGATATCTAAAGTAATAAACACTTAATCAAAATTGTACCTTTTAGATTCGTCCAGGATGAACGCTTTGACCGAGTAGTCTTCTCCACTATCCTTAAGCTCACGTCTGTCAAGTGTGGGCTCGCTTCGAATCAAAAAATAATTCACAAAAATTACCAGTCGGGTAACTTCACAATTTCTCTAAACTTTTGGGCTAAGTTGTAAATGAGAAAAATATCTCTAGAAATTTTCTGACATAAATTCTTTAGAGAATTTTCTCTCTACAACTTTCTCTTGAATTCAAGTGTGTGTAAAATAATAACCCAAGATTCTCTTTATATAGAGAGAGTTTAGAGAGTTCAACTATAATTAAACTTAATCACTTTAATATTAACTTAATATAATATTATTAAGAAAAGTATTAAATTTAATTTAATATTAAATCTAGTAAAATAATATTATTTTTGGAGTAGTTAATCTAAACTAAAATTCTCTAATAGAGTCCCAATAGAAGTGTAATTCTTCCACTACTCAACCAACGAAAACCCACCACTGCCGATCATTTTCGAGCCACCGGAATGCAGCCATCGTAGCCACTGGCACCCTGAGCAGGTTCGATTGTTGTTGGTTTGATCTGGGCCAGTAACGACCTGACCAATTCGATTCAGCCGTCGGTTAGACCATCAACCTAATTTTACATACCAGGCCTAGTTCGATTAGTTTTTGGGCTCTCGTGCCCAATTTACGATCTCAGGTCCAATTTTTAACTTTAATTACCCATTGCAATTGTCTGACTTGAAAATTAATTTCCAAAAATATCATATTAATTTTAATTAATTTGATTAATTTAATTTTACTTGATCAAAATTAATTTTCCCAAAAATCACTAAGATTTTCCAAATTAAGTTTTCAAGAAAATTCTTTAATCAAACTCTCTAGTTGAACAATTCTTACGACCATCCACTTTAATTACACATCGAATAAATTGACTAAATTAAATTATTTCCAAAGTCGCAGAAATTTCATCTGATTCAAATGCAGTCCGATCGAGCTTTTGTTGAGCTAGCGGAAGGACCAATCAGATATATACAATTAGGCTCTAGTAATTGCAATTATGTCCAAAAGCATCGTTCTAATAATTTGCAATTACTTAATAATTGAGTCAATCTACAATAAGTACCATGATTGAAAACTCCTTATTTATACTATTTACAAAAGTAATTCATCCAACTACTTTGTCCAATGACCTCATCATGTGTGTTTTACTTTCATATAATATCCTTACTTCCTTTTAGTTAAATTCGTTCACTCAATCCAGTCCTATTTTATCTCATTGTCACCATTGTGTCTTCTTAATAATTAATATGATCACTATCAACAAATGACTGTGATAAATATCTCATTCGAGAACAAGCAACCCGTGGTCACGTTCCATATTTATCAATTCACACAATGTCAATGAGAGGATATCGTGAACTCTTTAATTGAGATATGAATTCCAATTTTGCTGGTAAAGTCATGCCATACACAAGTCATGTACCCAACATATTGGCTATCAGCTCGATCATCTTTAGAGCATAAGCTTCCACTTATATCAAAGCACGTGAATTACATATGGATGGTCAGTGACTAACTTGGGATTTAGGTGAATCACACCATGAATACCACAAGTTAATTAATTCACAAATGAATTCAAAATTAATTCATCTTGGGTTCAGTCCAATGTATCATTCTGCCAATGAATACATCTATGTCTCTACCCGTGGAGTCAACTTCTTTGATAGCCAAGACTAGCCATCTCCTCAATTGGAATTCTAGACGACATAATAATGATTCTCAGTATTTGAATCAAATGCTCACTTTCATTCTTTTACGGGATTACGGAATCATTTAGATTATCTACTGCAGTAAGTTGTCTTTTTCGCAATGTAAACGTTCTTACAGTGGCACTTATCATTAGTTTGAACTTAGACAACAAATGAACTAATATTTGCTTTCCACAATTTCTCTATGCATACAAAATATGAAAGACAGAAACACAAAAGACATAACAGTGAAATGTGAAATTTATTTGTTCATCGTTCAAATACACAGAAAACAATTAGATGTTTACTACAATATGGACACATTTCCCAACATCCTAGATATGCACCTTCTTATTGCCACACTTCTCATAGTAATTGAATAACCTAAAGAAGTGAATGAAATAGTACAACACATTTATTTTCTCATTACCACACTTCTTATCTTTGATAGATCAACTGTGGATCATTTCATACAGAAATATCACAATTATATCATAAATAATTATTCAACAGATATATAAAGAGATGGGTAATAAAATAAATTGTCAGCTAAGGTTTCCAAAGTTCTATTTCTAGAAAATAAATGAAAAAAATTACATAGTTTTTCATCACAAAGCATTCATTGTGTCTTCAACTGCCATATCTCCATCTTCTCCTCGTTATGGTCTCCTTTTTGGAACAATTATGTTTATGTCCTATGTCCATTTCTGGCTCACATGAATTCTATAAATAAAAAATAATCCTACGTGGAGATGATATTCCATGGTTTATCTCCTAAGAACCACAACCTTGACAAAAAATAGTAATTATATAACAAATATATATAATATTGTAATGCCCCAAAATATAAGTTTTTAATTTTTGCATGCTATGACACAAATTGCTTGTTTGCTTTAATGGCTAAGTGATTTGGGTGTGTATGGGAGTGTTTGAGAAGCCTAGGTTCAAGCCTTGGCTTTTGCAGAATTTTTAATTTTTCTCTTAAATAAACCTGGACACTAGTATATAAGCTTTAAAACTAATAGTGTTTGTTTTATGACACAGCAAGAGCTTGTGGTCTAGTGTCAATGTGGTGTGTTGAGTAATTGTGAGGACTGAGGTTTAAGTCCTATGTTGCGCAGTGGAGTATTTATTTTGCTGCTTGAGCTGGGTAGGTGGTGGAGTTGGATTAGAATACTGCTTAAGGGAGTTTGAACTGGTCATGGAGGGAGTTGGGGAGGATTTGATGGAGAAAATCAAGGAGGGATAAGGGGAGGGATTTTAGGAGAAAATAAGGAAGTTTGTGGGAGAGGAGGAGAGTGTGCCGTTTGAGGGGTATTCCAACTTGGAAAATTGGCTGGGGAAGGGGTTTTGTGCCAAATTTGCTCTTTAGTACGAAGGGTAATCGGTTTGGGGGTCTTTCTTAACTCTGTTTGCTTCGGTTTTGTTTAATTTTTCTTTCTCTATTTTGTTTTCTTTGTGCTGATTTTTGCAAAGGACCTTGGGAACCTCTCGGGTTTGTTCATCTACCGTTTTCCTACCCTTCATTTCTTTTCCTTTTTGATTGGGGTGGCCGAATAGTTTTTGTATCCTCTCTACCAGATCCTTTTTCCTCTTTCTTCTTCTTTTTGTGTCGAATCTTCTCTTCTCATCTCTTCTTCTCCTCTCTATTTTTGTGTTGCAAGTATTGTCGATTACCGATAACTGTTGCTCTTCACTCTGCCCTCTTCTTTTCTCTTCCTAAAATCGAATAGCCTCCTTTATAATACTTTGATTTTTGACTGCTGATTTTTTCTCTCGGTATGCTGCTTGTTGCGATGTTAAGGATTTCCTCAAGGTGTGATGCAGTGTAAGCAATGTAAAGTTGTCAAAATCTCCCTCATTCCTCGATCAAGGTAGGTAGGCTAGCCTTCTTTTATGTGATGGCCGAGTATTCTATGGTTCTGCATATGATCATGTGTGGTTTCCAAGCACATGAATATGCAATACTGTTTAATCAGCAAGGTTGAAGTCGATCGTCATCAGTTGTAAAAGAGGGATGAGCCATTTTTGGTAGTCGAGGCAAGTGTTAGTTTAGTTTTGGGTCAAGGTTGTAAAATAAGGGAATTAGCCTTATTGTTTATCGATTAATGGAAAACGTGTTTGGATGCAGATTTTTGGGTATTCGCGAATCTTAGTGCGTTTTCACAAACAAGTGTGTAATCACACCCTCTCTTAACTACAAAGCGGCAAGAGCTGAAAGCCGTGAACATGGCGATTGAGACCATATGGGCGTGAGAACGCTCGAGTGGTAAGCCCAACTTTCGATTCGTGGGCAAATGACCGAAATACCCCCGAATGGTAAAATGACCAAAATATCCTCGAAAGGTAAAATTATCGAAATACCCTCGAAGGGTAACATTACCAAAATACCCCCGAAGGGTAAAATTACTGAAATACCCTTGAAGGGTAAAATTACCAAAATACTCGCCAAGGGTAAAATTACCAGAATACCCTCGAAGGTAAAATTACCAAAATACCCTTGATGGGTAAAATTACTAAAATACCCTTATTGTGTAAATTATCGATATACCCTCGAAGGGTAAAATTATTGAAATACTCTCAAAGGGTAAAATTACCAAAATACCCTTGAAGGGTAAAACTATCAAACTACCCCCGAAGGGTAAAATTATCGAAATGCCCCCAATGGGTAAAATGACCGTTATAACCCTAGGAGATGAAATGACTGTTAAGGCTTTTTGCTATGTATGACCGTTTTGCTTTATGATAATTATATGACTGTTATTGAGTATGACATATTACATACACGTATGATTTATTGCATGACATACTACATAGGGCTGGGATTCTGATATAGGGGAAGTGTACTGTTCTGGTGGCTTTGCCACAAAAACTGTTACTGGCAACTTTGCTGCAATACTGATACTGGCAGCTCTGCTGCGATACTATTACTGGCAGCTTTGCTGCGTTACTGATACTGGCAGCTTTGCTGCAATATTGGTTTGTTGGCTTGGTGGGTCGATTTTATCCCTACATGGTGTATTGGTGGTATGAAGTGGTGTGTTGGCTGGATTGGGATGGGTTGCATTACTGCATTTGTGCTGATTACTGTTTTGGGCTAAAGCCCACACTGTTACTGTATTGGGCTAAGGCCCACACTCTGTTATTGTATTGGGTTATGGCCCACACACTGCTACTGTATAGGGCTCAAGCCCAGACTGATTCTGCATGTTACATGCTGATTGTTTGGTAGAGGATTACACACTGAGTTTTCGTAAACTCAACCTCTCTTCTAACTGTGCAGGTAATCTTCAGCCATAGGTGGTTTGGTGCAGCGAGGGACTCGGAGGTGGCCGCATAATCACTATTGTACACCTTAGCTTCTATTTTTATTTTAATTAATAAGTTGGGTTTTGGTTTTTGAAATAAGGCCTTTTAATTTGGTTTTAAATTTTTAATTGGGTTTTACTTTTATATTTTATACTGTTAATTATTCAAAAACAAATTTTCAAAATAATTATTGTTTTCAAAGACATGAGCTTTAAATGTTAGAGTTTTTAAAAGGCTTCTGCGTTTTAAATCAACTTAATATAACAAGAAGTAGTTAACAAAGCAAGCATATGAATAAATGCTCTGTTGTTTATTAATAAGAGGTTTCCAAAAATAAGAAATGAGTTTGTCAACAAGCTAAATTTTTGAGAGACACTTTACGGTCATAACGTCTACGCCGGGTTTAAGGTGTTACAAATATTGCATTCATTCACACGCATTCCCATAAACATAAGAATAACTACAAGAATGTCACATCTTATTAAATATTAATCAAACAAGATTAAGAGAGAAATTTAGTCTCGGTTTACATCATAAACATATCACAACCTAACTCTTGGTTCCAATTGTTAGAAAAAATCCGGTTTGAAAACGGTTTTCTTGCAAAGTGAAAAATTGAAAAATTGAAAAATGACTCAATTTATGATATTTATAGCAATAAACCTTAACTAAATTCGTATCTGTATTTTTTGATAAGCAGAACCTTAATGTTTTTTAGATTTCAACCAAACGGTCTTCTATGCTATTCTCGTACCCCGAACTGCTTCAAATGTGGGCTCAAACCAATTAAATCAAAATACAGAACTAGAAAAAAATTTCCTTTTTGGGTGAAAATGGAAATTCTCTCTTCTTTAATAGAAATTGGTAAATTTGTTATTCTGAAAAATATGTTTATAATTTGAGAATAAATTCTCTCTATTTTTCGGTAAAATAACAATCTCTAAAAAGTTGTGTATATAGCTCTACAGGTGTCATCTATTTATTGGAAGAAAAGGTAGAACCCTTATAGAGTTGTAGAGGTTTATTTTAAATAAAAAAGCCAACATCCTACTTAGAGTAGGAGAGGGGTGAATGACTTACTCTTGTATTTCAACTAGGTTTGTCGCCCCTTTCATGTTATATGAGGAGTTTTAGGTCTCTCTCACATCGGGTCTAATTACGAGTACTTCCTAGGCCTTTTTCACCCAGTACTTTGTAATATGATCCAACCCGGTTCAAATTTTCTATTTCCTAAAATAAACTTTAAATCTACATATTAAATACTTTTCTCACCCCAATACCCTTGGTAAAATTTAGACGATTTTACCCTTGTAAAATTTAGACGATTTTACCTCTCGTAAAATTTAATCAAAATTCATTCAATATGTCACAACTCAACATGTTCACTTTGACCGAATGATTTATTTTCATTTTTGGGCTTCAAAACAGTCCAAAAACATAAACTCATTCTTCTATCATTTTTTAAGTAATCTTGTATAGGATTGCAAGTTTCCATTTTCATTTCCATTTTTAGAAACCTACATTCATTTCCAAATGATTTCATTTCTGTATTTTGGGGAAAACCATAATCAATCTTGAATTTTTCCCATTTTCTTTTTCTATTCATTCCGTTCATTTCTATTCAAACACGTAATTTATTTTTGGTTTCAATGAGCTAGCGGAGGGACCGATTGGACATATATAGTTGAGGCTCAAATAATTTATAATTAAGTTTTGGCTTTTTGCCTATTAATTATAAACTCATTTAGTCACGAAGTAATTTCACTATAGTATTGCAACTGAGATCTCCCTAGCGACATACTATTATGAAAGCAACTACTCAGTGCTCATCCAATGACCTTGTCATAAGTGTGTTACTCTCATAGGATATCCTTGTCTCTTTGAGATAATATCCATTCTCCTAATATGATCCTATTTTATCTCATGGTAACCATTACATCTTCCTTCATGAAAAGTCAATCACTATCAAATAGTGATCAAGTCATCCATAACGAAGACGGACATCCGGTGGCCACATTTACTTTTCATCAACCATGTAATACCAATGAGAGAATGTCAATTACCCATGTTTTGGGCTATGAATTCCACTACTGCGAATGGCGCTACATACTACAGAAGTCGTACACTCAACGCACCAGCTTTCGATTCCTTATTTATTTAAACTCAGACTTTTACTTGCATCAAAGTGTATAAGTTGTAAATACATAGTTCGCCATCCACTTAGGATTTAGGTATGCCACATTATGAGCGTCACAAGTGAATAAATCCATAAACAAATTCTGGATCTATTTTGCTTGGGTCCTGTCCTATGTACTGTCAGTCCAGTCAGTCATATCTATGTCTCTATCTTTTGGGAGTCATCCACTCTGATGCCCAAGACAAGGAATCTCCCCAATTAGATTTGATAGATGACATATTAGTCTTTCAATTGGTTTGCTAAGTTCTGATTAGACTAAGGACATGTGTAGGTTTGTTTAGTAATACAAGTTTTCTTTTCCTACTATGATCCGACCACGTAATACTGATTAGTATTAGTTAAACATTAGAAAACCAATGAGCAGCATTTGCTTCCATTTTGCTTTGCGTGCAAAAACCATGTGAGAAAAAATATACAAAGTATATTAATATAATCAATGAATTTGTTTTATTAACCAATTTTTTCAAAAGAATTACAAGTTTATATTGACAAAAATACTACACTTAAGGTATCATATCCAACAAGTCTGGCACGTCACGACATGACTCACTATTTTGCGGCCTCTTTGTGCTTGAAATTTCATCTTTCTCGATTCTTTAGTTCTTTCATTTGACGAACTCAACAATCTCTATAAAAAAATCATAAAAAAATACTTTAATTAAAAAGTTAAATAAAAGAATTAAAGACACTTAAATGATAATTAAAAATTTTAAACTAAAAAGAAATTTAAAATAGAAGCCTTTTTTCAGCATTAGGATGATTCGTATCTCCACTGAAGAAGAACTTGCAACTAGTTTTTGACACTTTGATCCGTTGTTTGTTCCACCGTCGATGTATTTCAACCAGCAACCTCGGCCAATTCCAATGATGTTGTCTTATTTTTTATCAGCGCGGTATTTGTAACACCCCAAATTTTGGGCCTAGAAGAAATAGGTTTTGAACAAGAGAACAGTTAGGAGACTACACATAAATATTTAGTTGTGCAAGGAGGTGACATAAATGAATGTCTACTTCAACGGTTAATTGATTTAGGAGTGTTTGGAAGTGACTGAGAAGTCAAGGGTTCAAGCCTTGGCTTTTGCAAAATTTTTATTTTAAGTGAATAAAATCCTTGGATCTAGATAGTAGGTTCTTAAATTATTGTGGTTAAAATATGATACAAAGGAGTTGTTGGTCTAGTGGTAAGGGGCGTGTGGAGTGTACATGGGGTCTAAGGTTCGAGTGATGGCACATCAAAAAGGGAGTATTTATTTTGCTGCCTAATTCGTGTGGGTGGTAGAGTTGGATTGAAATACTGCTAAATGGAGTTTGAATTGGTCATAGAGAGATTTGAGGAGGGATATTTGGAGAGATTTGAGGAGAGAATATTGAGATTTGGGGAGGTTGTTGTTGTGGAGAGATATATATCATCTCATTTGTTCCTTGTTCTCGATGGAAGATCGGCGAGGTTTTTAAGGTTTTCGTCGCTTTCTCCAACCTGCATTGCTTCCATTCGTAACTAGTGGTGGTCGACGTTGATTGGCACATTGCCTAGGAACCAAGGGTGCGATGATCATTGATTTTCAGATGGAACGAAAGGAATCTGCAAATCGCATCAGGTGTGTAACTACCCCACTGTAATTGTAGAACGGCAAAACCCAAAAAGCTGAAATACAGCGTTGAGACCACACGAGTGTGCGATCGCTCGTGTGGAAAGCCAAACCTGTGAATCATGGGCGATAAACTGTAGAGGCCTCTATGCGTATTTCCATGGGATTAGGCCGTAATGGGCCACCTTGGGCCGAAATGGGCTGTGTGGGCCTACTTGGGCCGAGTAATGGGCCTTGGGCCCATTTACACTGTTATGACCATTTAGGTTACCTGAGTCGCTCGAGGCAACTGCAGACCTTTCGAAAGGTCGATATCTGTATCGAGACCCAAAAATAGGGTAAAATAACTGAAATACCCCCATAGGGTAGAATGATCGAAATACCCTTATAGGGTAACATGACCAAAATACCCCCATAAGGTAAAATAACCGAAACACCCCCATAAGGTAAAATGACCAAAATACCCCCATAAGGTAAAATAACTGAAATACCCCATAGGGTAAAATAACCAAAATACCCCTATAGGGTAGAATGACCAAAATACCCCCATAAGGTAAAATAACCGAAATACCCCCATAGGGTAGAATGGTCGAAATATCCCCATAGGGTAAAATGATCGAAATACCCTCATAGGGTAAAATAACTGTTATACCCCTAGGAGATAAAATAACTGTTATGGCCTGATGTTATGTATGACTGATTTGCTCTATGATATGTATGAGCATGACATTTTGCATACACATATGATATTATGTCACGACATATTGCATGGGGATGGGTTGTTATATTTGGAGGAAGTGTACCATACTGATAAGGTTTCACGGGTCGCCAAAGACGACTGTGGACGTACTGATGGCTATATGTCATTTATTTTACTGGCAGCTTTGCTGCAATACTGTTTAGTGCTGCAATCTGTGCTAATCTTGGTGCGTCTGGCTGGGTGGGTCGATTTTATCCCCACATGGTGTGTTTGGCAAGACGGAGTGGTGTGTAGATGCTGGATTGGGTAGGATTTCTAACTGCATATCTATACTGATTAATGATTTTATACTGTTATTGCATTGATTAATGATATTACATACTGTTCACTACATGACTGATATCTGTTACAGTTATGGGCCAAGGCCCCACTGATACTATTATTGAAATTGGGCAAAGGCCCTACTGATTACTAGCATTGTGATAGGCTCAAGCCCAATCGTTTACTGTTACGGGAAAGGGTTTAGGCCCACACTGAACTGGACTATTACTGTAACGGGCTAAGGCCCAAACTGCATTTATCTACTGTTTAATTGAGTGTTTGCTTGTTAGGGGGTTACACACTGAGTTTTTGTAAACTCATCCCTTTGTTTAACTGTTCAGGTAATCCTTAGCCATAGGCGGTTTGGTGCTGCGAGGAACTTAGAGGTGGCCATACAACTGCAGCTGATCTACATTGCTTTTAAATAAATTTAAAGTTTATGTTGGGTTTTGTTTTTGTAATAAGGCCTTTTATGTTTGTTTAAAATTTTTAATTGGGCTTCTATTTACTTATTTTAAACTGCTAGATTAGTAGGAGACGAATTTTCAAAATAATAACTGTTTGCAAAGCCATGAAACTTAAACATTAGAGTTTTCAAAAGCTTCCGCGATTTAAGATCAACCTTTTATAACAATAGAAGATAGCAAGGCACATGTCTTGACTAGATGTTTGTTAAACACTAAAAAAGGGGTTTTTAAACCAAGAAATGAATTTTTACCAACGAGTTTAATTTTTGCTAAACACCTTAATGTCACACCGCCAGATTCAGCTTTAACGTGTAGGTCGGGTTTAGGGTGTTACGGTATTAACATTACAATCCATTTGGTGTCAAATCCAAGCCAACCCCAAATTATTTTTCAGAGTATTATTGGCTCGAGCTTTCTCGCCTCCGTGTTGCGTGACTCTTTGGTTGCATGAGCATATGAGAATAATATGTATTCGGTTAGCATCTCACTAATTTTATCCAGAAAGTGTATTGACTCTTCTACACTTTCATTTAGAGTCGATTGCAACTCAATGTTAGTTGTCAATGCTACCTCTACTGCTATGTCTACCCCTATGTCAATTGGATCAAAGACATCTTCGACTATTTTTAACTCATCTTAATGGTCTCTGGTTCCAAACTATTGTTGACTATTATCATCTAAATCAGGATGATCGATGACAATACTGTGGTCTACATGATTAGGGTTGGGAATATCATGCACAACCTATTCCAATGGAGTCATTTCTTCGTACCTTCGTTGGGGTAGCTCTATCATAAGCAACATTTGATCTGACATAACCTCCAATCATTCAGATATTTCCTCCAACCATTCAAAAATAGGTTGCTTAATTTCTTTGCATGAATATATCTCTTATGAATTACAAGAGAGCTATTCTGGATATTTGAGCATAGCAATCTCTGTAACACTTAGTTGTCTTTATTGACACAAAATTTAAGGAAAGTTAATATCAAATTAAAAGGATTAGCAAATTATTAACCTCCACTAGGAAATTCAAATTTTTAATTGATGAATTGTGATTTGTTGTATTTCAATTCAAGTTTAGTTAGGATGAAATTAGTTGGTTCCATAGTGGGAGACAAAATGATTAAGGATGGATGGTTGAGATGGCCAGTGAGGACCGTGCCAAAGGAGTGCATATATATAGGTTTGTGTGTGGTGACAAAATTATCTCAATTCTATTTACAAATCTTTTCTCTCCATAACATCATCTTCTCTCAATTCTAAAGAAGAAGGTGATTCAGTTGAAGGAAGCTCTACATATCGCAGCAATCGTGTGAATTGAAGTCTGGTAATAGAGAAATTTATGAATTGGTAAGCTTTCTTACCTCTCTATACTTGTGGATTGAAGAAAGAAGTAAAGTAGTATCTTAAATATCCTATATAATTTGGGATTTTGGGTTTTAGGGATTGAACACCTTTAGTTTAACTAATAAATGGTTGTCATGCTTAGCTGCTAGGACAAAAGAGGCTTTAGCATTTGGAAACAAGATAAGTTGATGAGGATTAAAGAATCTAGGTGAGTCTCTATACCTTTCCTTCTGGATGATTGATGATGTCATGTGACTTGCATGTATCATGTTGTTTATGTACAGAGGTTGTACATTACTATGCAAGCTTGCTAGTTGTTTATTGATTGTTTTACGGTAGATAGTTGATGATTGGTTAATTTGTGTGATGTATGTACAATGATATGCTTTAGTAATGTGTGTGGTGTAGATGGCAAATTATTGACGAGTTAGATGAAATTAGGATTTAGGAAATGGTGTTTTGTATACCGCCATACGGTGTTGCTTGGTACAAACCATGATGTGTGAAACTTCGAGCCTTGTGGAGCGGACACTATGGTGTTTGAGCATCAAGTTTAAGAGTCGATAGACGTAACCTAGAGATTGGGTAGACCAATTAGAGTCTTCATAGGAGAAAATGCTTGCTTAAGGTTGAATGGCCAGTAAAGTCCACCAAAGAATAGTAGAAATGGAGGTCTGGTAGGACCTTGAAACATGATAAAGATCTTATTGATCTATCAAGGGTAGGAACTGCAAGTCTAATGAAGCCTCTTTAAAAAATGGACTGAAAGAGTTTATGCTTTCTGGGATGCATTATGGGCAATATTTTCCCAAGGGAAAGAGAATGTTAGAAAGAGACCTTATTTTGGTAAGGACCCATGATGTCAGGAATTATTTTGAGTGTCATCAGTCAGGAGCAATGAATACGAGTACTAGGGATGTAGACCGACGATAAGTGGGGTGGGACCCAAATAAGAAATCATGGTTATGGCCTGATCAAGGATCATGTCTGCCAATGAATGACTCCGAGTAACTAGGGCATTGGTCTTGCCAATTGAGTTCACAAATTCTCCTACAAAAATGAAGGAGTTTACTTTTACACCAAACACCTTCATTTCTTAAGATCCATGTAGTTTACATAAAATTATGTGAAATTCTCACTAAGTTCTCTGGAACTTATAAAAATTGTTGCTTGAATATAGGTTAGATAAAGACTTGGGCATCAAGAGGGACCAAGCTAGACTCCACCAAAGTTTAGTGAAGTGCGGTAGCTGTTCATGTATATAAAGGGACACCCATAGAGGCCTCACCTCCAGGTTTAAGTTGATCATATCCATTATCGAGTCTTAATCCAAAATTTGTAAATATTCATTGGAATTAAAGTTGTAAGAATTTATCACCATTTTTTATGAGTTTTAATAGCAGTTAAACTTTCAAAAGAAAGTTTTAAGTCGTTTTAGTATGTAAGTAAGTCAAAAACAAAAATATCATTAACTTAATCAAGTTAGTGTAGCATCCGATACCCAAACTTGACAATTGGGTCGGGTATAGGTTGTTACATTCTCTTGATCATACGAGTCATAAAGAGGTTCATATGAATACTTTTTTTCTCCATATTTGCTACCAAAACTCTATTGGTTTGTCGAGGCTCCGTTTGACAGCTTTGATTTTTTATTGCTTATATGTTGCTCATACAAATATCTATATACATTATCATCCATGATTAAGTCAAATTCTTACTGAGCTGAGTAGCTGGGCATGTCATATTCTAAGTCATAACTCCATTGGCTAGTTAAAGCTCAGTTTGACCAACCTGATCCTTCATTATTATTCTAATCATCGTCCCAAGAGGTTATCTTTCTCAAATCACGCCGCCTGTAATCAACATCAAACTCAGCCATGATTAAATCTGATAATCAACAAGGTAAATAAAATAAAAATAAAAAATAATGAAAATAAAAAATAAATACATAAAAAATTAGTGCACTGTCTAGCTTGTTTGTCTTTCGACTAGTATTATTTTACAAAGAAATTAAATTAATAAAAATTTTCATTGTCGCAACCCCCGGAAACGGCGCCAACAACTTGACCGCCTCCAAACGTGTGAACGTTTAAAATGAAAATCATGAAAATAATATATATAATTAAGTTCAGTATCTACAAGCGAACAAGTCAAAATGTAATATAATTAGTTTACAATGAAACATTTGGTAAGTATTCTGAGGATCGTACCAAGGGATTGCAGATTGAAGAATTTTATTGTTAAGTTAATTACAAAATAATTACTATTCTAATTGAGTAATAAGTCTGTAGTGTTGATTTAGAATTAAAATATTAATTAAACTAATTAAATTTATTGACCTAAATTAACCTAATGATATTTCCTATTCCTAGTGTCAATAGTGCGAGCTCTCGGCCTATGATTAATTAAATCCTTAATTATCTAATTAATCCATTAATTACCCTTAACTAAGTTATTTACTACCCTTATCTAAGAATACCCGCTAGGTTTCATCTTCACTAAGGATTACCTCCTAAGATACTTGCTCAGTCTAGGCATACGGATACCCTTTCAGTGTCACTTGTCTTGATCTTCTACTATGGTCATCACTTCCTAGTATACTAAGTACTCTCAAATAAACACTCAATTTTAGATAAATAATAACTCAATCAATTAATAAGTTCCATAACCAAAGCATATCATATATGAATAAAGCACTAGAATTTATCGCAATATTCATACAAATGTTAATTGATCAGGTTAATGAAATATAAGTAAAAGAATAAAATGAAGAGAACAAAGAGAATGCTCATTGATAAATAAATAGAAGCGCAATTTCAGAGCAATCCCCGTTCACAATTGTCTTCATATTAGAACAAAAAGAATTTCGACTACGGAAACAAAAAACTAAAAAAATAAAGAAAACTAAAGAAATAAAATTATTTTGCTAGGTCGACTCCCCCCTTCTAATTTGGTTATAAGGTTGTTTATATAGGCAAAAACTAGGTAAAAATCCAAAAGACTAAAGTGCCCTTCAATTATAATGTCAATTAGGGTTTTAGGTTAGAAACAAGACCCTTAGTTGCCCTAAAAATTACAGTCATTGCGCGTAGCATTTTTTGGGCCGTACAGAAGCCTATGTCACAACAGAAGCGTCCTTTGTTGCAACACAAGGTTCTGTGTTGCGACACATACACATCCTGTGTCACCACACGCACACCCTATTTCATCCCAAGATTTCATTTTTGGCTTCAAAGTTTTGTGTCACGACACGACAGTTGTTCTTTGTATTTTTTGGCCTGAAATGGCACCCTTGCACACTCAAGTAGCCTATTAGTCATTCTCGAGACTCGCATTGGCGTAACGATTCATCGAAACACTAGAAAAATGCGTAAAAATGCTTATTTTTATAATAATTAAATATACGCATCTAAAATTAAAAATGCTTAAAAACAACATAAAATGGCTTAAAAACATGCTCCGACACTAATTTGGCACTACATGTAACACCTCATACTCGGTCCGATTGTCAAACTGAGCTACTGGATGCTATTGAAGATGACATGACAAATACATGTAAATCTAACATTTAGCAATCAAAACAATCATTAAAACATTCATAACTCAAATATGTTATGATTTACACATCAATTTGAGTCCAAACGAGCTTATGAAAGCTCCAAAAACAATTTATAACTAAGCAACGAATAATTTGAAACTTTCTAGAAAAATGACGCAAAAATGAAAAATAAGGATCACATGGCCGTATAAACAATCATGCATCCAAATTACCAGAAGCACATGGTCGTGTGACAAACTGTGTGACCTATTTTCATACCATTTAAACCATGTTTCTATCAATTTAATAGGAAATTCTAAAGACATAAATGATACCATAAAAACATGCTTAATTCATATTCAATACCAAACATAAACTTGAAAGAATTCAACCTAAAAGTGCCTAACAAACATGCCATTTTGGCACCATCACAAGCAAGTTCTAAACTTTAGCCAAACATCCAACAATTATAACACCGACATGATTCAATTATAAAACTCAACCACACATACAAGCATATATAATAACATTTTTCATTTTCCCATAAATGCTCCTCAAACATTATTTTTTTCCAATCCTAAAACATGTCTTAACATGAATCAAAGTTTTCCATATATTTCTTAAGCAATTAAATAATCTTATAACATATAAAACCTATCCAATCCTCAACTTCCATATACTCATTCACAATTCAAAGCATAACATATATCTAATAATCAACCATTCATCAAAGCCATCTTATTTTAGTACATTAATTCATATTCAATTTAGGCATTTCTACCTTCACTTCATATATGCACTAGAATGATTCAACTTACCAAAATCACATCATCAACCTCACTTTCATACAATACCATATAAACATACCAAAATGAAAATTTCACAAGTTCAATATTAAGCACATATATACTTTATACCAATTACATGCCACTTATAGTTGAGCCAAGATGAAGCAAAAACTACCAAAAGAGACGTTGGATAGTGTGAGCACTGGAAGTGATCCGATAGCCAAGTTTTGCAAAGATGCAACTACAGAAGATAGGAAACTAAAATGAGGTAACCATTGACATGCCTAATAAGTTCATAGGTTCAAAAACAATGTGACTTGCCTTAATTCTCATATTATAAACAAAGTAATTAACTAAGCATTTTTCCTGTTACTACAAATCACAACAATGAGATCATCAGTGGAAAGTCTCAAAGCAATTTGATTTATAGAGTGCCGTTCAACTCGATTCAATTTCTTTTAATCAGTTTTGTGTAATAATTATATATTTCGGTTATATCATTCAATCATCATATAACCTATAAATTTTGGAACACATGTAACCATTTCCAATTTATACAATTCAATCCAAATCAATGCCTTTCCATTGAAATCTTAAAACAAAATCAACATACTTTTCATTTCAATTTCAAGTAATCAACTCCAATAACAATTTATACTATCAAATAGTCAATTCTTTTTTTAACTTTAACCAATTAGCCCGATGAACTATAATAAACAGATACAGATACACAGGTAACTACACCACACCAGAATGCTCAGAAGAGCTCAAACTACAACACACCGGGGCACCTAAGAGCAAAGCCCGTAGGCATCATATAATGAGCATCAATACATCCCTCCACTACACACAGTATAACTAGATAATTCGCAACAAATGTTGGATTCTGGTATAATCAGTAATATCTTCATACCATCACATATATCCCATACAACGCACAAATAACCTTATTGGCATGCCAACGATATCCTATCCTATGTTCATCCAGGCTCGGTGCACATATCAGTATAATTTATTTCAATTCTTTCCATTCCTCACATTTTATACTATTCCAACCACAATTCAAAATATAATCACCAATTATCAATTTAGTCCACTTGGTGTCAAACAATATATGCCATTTAAAAATTTAACATCACCATATATATACCATACACTCGTATAATAAAAATTTTCACATTCATTCAATATTGCATGTCTACCCATATTTGTCACAAATCTAACATTTTCTACTGTAATCATTTTCTCACCTTTTTTTACCAATTTGTAAATAATTTAAAAATGCATTTAAAAATTATAATTTCACAATCCAACCGTAAAAATTACATATATATATGTAACTATACCGTATGAACTTACCAGGTACAAACAACATCAATTGAAGTGCCAGGGAGTAATCTCTAATTTCTCCTATTTCTCGATTAACTTTGTATTGATTTAATTCCAAACCTATAATAATCCATTGCAATTTATTAATTCCAACAGCCTTAAAACATATTAGTATATACATATAATAACTTAATTTCATTTTACACAATTTTTGTCACACCCTAAAATCGGACCTAGTAGTTTTGGGTTTGTAGAATCAGGTCACTATCCAGAGGTTGCGTCATAATCATATTTTTATTTTATTAGTTAGCTCAAAACAAAATTTAATTTTTAGGTTTAAATTGGAAGATTGAGTTTAATTGATTTAGGACCAATTGGGAAAAAGGAAAATTAGGACTAACCAAAAGGGCAAATTGCCAAATTTTTTCAATTTGGCTTTCAAATTCTAGCCATTCACTTCTTTTTATCCTTATTGTTGTCAATCAACAAAACAAATTCTCCTAAACATAAATCCCCTATTTGCTCTTCAATTGACTTAACCTTTGTGATTTTCTCATCTTCCAAATTCTAAAATCTTTCCCAATTTTAAGAAAACCCCCCAAAGACATTATCAATTTCCTTATTTGATTTCCAAACAGATTTTTTGAAATTCAATCTTTCATTCATTCTTCTTCCCGATTGAGTTCAAGTTATGTTTCTTTAGTAAGTTTTGATATATTCTAGCTTTTTAAATCAAGTTTTGATTGGTTGTAAAAAGAAAATCACGTTTTAACTGAAATTGGGGTCTTAAATGGCAGAATCTGGGTTTTCCAATTAAATTATTTTTTTATGTATTTTTAAATTTTCTTTGATGAGATTAGAAGGTTTCAAAACTCATTGTAAATTTTTGTCAAAAGATTTGTTAAAAGATTTGAAGGTTTTGTTGAGTTTTCATAAAAATAGCCATGGATGTCAAAATTCTCAAAACCATTAATCTATGGAGTTTTGATTGTTTTGAAGGTTGAGAATTGTTCTTATTTATAAAATTATAAGGTTATAATTGATTTTAAGTGATAGCATTAAGTGTGGATTAAGGAATCTAAGTTTCGGCTATGATAGTTAAAAATTTTAGTTCCTAGAGGAACTAGCCTTAGGCCTATGTTTTTGTTTGTTTAAGGTGTGTTATGGTTGCTGATTTATTGTGTATATTGTGCGGTTAATATGTGTCAAGCTTCAGAATTGTTGGGACCTTCTTCGAGTAAAGCAAAAGGCAAGGAAAAGCTAGTTTAAGCTTTCAGCGAATCGGCGAAAGCGTGAGCGGTGAGTGTTTTGAAATTACTACTTGTAGACATGATTCATAGTGTTAAATGAAAATCTTAGGACTAGCCTAAACCCCTATCCTATTTTTTGAGTGTAAGCTTTCTTACTCTTCTCGTTTATCTTGCAAAAATTGTGATTATGAGATGTGGAATGGGTATTGTAATGTGTTAAATGCGACATGTGATATATGCTCGTGATAGCTCTTGTGTAATTCATCAATTGTGAGCATGTTAAACTTGCCAAGTGATAGTGATAATGTTGTGTTTTCAATGTAAATGGTAAGTGAAAGTGAGCAGAAAATGATAAGTAAATATGCGTATTAGTATGGAAACTTTAGCCTTGTGATCTTTTGAAACCATTGGGTATAGTTGGCATGCCATAGGAATTTGTGACTACTCACCCTTGTGTTGTGATTGGGGGCATTGTGACCCAAGATAGTCTGGAAAGATAAGGGTATGTGAGCTAAGCTCCATTTATCGGGATATGTTGGCGTGTTGGAGAGTGTTAGCTTTATGCCACACTTTTGGGATATGTTTGAGTCTTTTAGTCATTGGTGTGTTGGAGATCCTTGTATTCAAGTTAGCTTAGTAAATTTAGTAGGTGGAGATATTATTATTCTTTTGAACTATGGAAATAAAGGCAATGTGGTTAGAGTTTTGGTTTGATTTGGATATCTGAAATATCGACATTGTTCGAACTATTGATACGTTTTTTATGTTGATGAGTAGGTTGGTGTGGAAAATGTTTGAATGTGTTTTATGTTTTTTTTACTGTGTTTTTGCATGGCAAAGTAGAGGTATTGATAATCGGGGCATAGATATCGATACCTTGAAGATGAAATGTGTTTTCAAGAAGTTAGTAGCTCAATTTGGTTCGATAGCCAATAACGAGTATTGATACTCGGGGTAAAAATATCGATACCTTTGCTCATGTATCGATAAAATGTTTTTCCTTAAAATTAGCAAAATGCTAGTTTGGTATCAGTTTCCTTATCAGTATCAATACCTTTCTCCCAAAATAATGATACCTGCATTTGTGTATCGATACCTATGTGACTTCTTTAGAAATTTTACTCAATGGTCCCTAAGCATGTTTCATATTGTTCTAATGTTGAGTAAAGGTGGTTAAGTCATTTTTAATGTTGCCTAAGGTATTTTAGACTTAAAATTTCTACAAATGTTTTGAAAATGGAGATGGTTGCATGTAATTGAGACTGTGTGAATATGTATGAAGTTTGATGTTTGATGTAGCATCCTGTTACTTTTGTTCGACGATCAAGTCGGGTATGGGGTGTTACACTTAGTGGTATTAGAGCTTAGATTTTTTAACACTTAGACCTAAGTTGTTAATTCTCAGACTGGGGTTATGTAACCCATGTATCTAGAAACCCAAGTATCCGAATTTTCTTAATATTGGAACTGCATGATTTAGGTATCTCTGCTTGAAATTGCATGAATTATTTGATGTTGGGGTAGGATTGGGAAAACATTGCCTTTATTTAAATGTTTTCTTATAGGAACATGCCTTGGATCATTTTCCCGCCACTCACACCTTTGGTTTATTTGTGTGTATTAGATTAGATTCGATATATGAATGATCAAGAGGATGGTACATCCTCTGCACCTCTTGTACCGTCACATAGAGTGGATATATCGGATGAGAGTGTTGGCCTTATGATGCAAGCCATGATTGTGGAATTTCAGAGGATTGCTAGTGCCAACCCTGTACCTGTTAATCAGGGACTGCCACTTGAATGCCTGCGGAAGTTTAGGTGGTAAAGAGTTTACAGGAGTGAAGGGAACCAATCCGACTGTAGTAGAATACTGGCTTGAAAGTGTTGAGAGGATTCTCGAGTAATGTCCTATTTTGACAAGGAGAAGTTAGGATGTACTATGTCCTTACTCGACGGTGAAGCTTATCGTTGGTGGAACATGATAAAGAGTGGTACTACAACAGACCGATTGACTTGGGATTATTTTCTCGACGTGTTTAAAAGGAATTTTATGGATGAGCAGTACATGGAAGCCCATAAACGTGAGTTTTTGGATTTTATTGAAGGTAGTTTCTATGGTTGACTATGAGTCAGAGTTTGTGTGACTTAGTCAGTATGCTCCTGAGATGTTTCTTACTTAGAAGGACCAATGTAAGGGGTTCCATTTTGGGCTTAATCATGAGATTTAGGTTTACTTGGTAGCTTAGAATACTGAGTTGTTTGATGAGTTGTTTGAGAAAGCTAAAGCTGTTGAGGAAACTTTGGCTGAGCCGCCATGCTCTATGGTGACTAAATCAGGAAAGAGAACCTTCAATAGTTCTGGTGCATCTAGACGACCATCTAAGAGAGGGTGTGATACTGAGGGTTCTGATAGGAGTGCACGACACAAGTTTTGACAAGTCAGTCTAGCCAGTAGAACAATTTTGTAGTTAGTACTGGTGGATCGTCAGGTGGTTCTGGATGGCCGTTTTGTGTGCATTGTGAGCATAGGCATCCTAGAGAATGTCATAAACTGACAGGTGTATGTTTCAAGTGTCACTCTAAGGAACAATTATTTAGGGATTGTCCTCATATAGTCGAGGTTTCACAGGCTTAGAGTTCTGCACCTGCACCTGTGTCTGCTAGAAGTCGTGGTCAAGGTAGAGAACGTAATGAGAGACAGGTTGGGCAGCAAGTTGTTGCCCATATTGTTGCTACTCAGGTTGAGATTGAAGGACCATCTCGTGTATATGCTATTAGGGGGTTTCAAAATTAAGATTCAATTGTCGAGATTATGGGTATTTTTGTCTTATTATCAATTACTTTATTCTTGTTAGTAGATTTAGGTTGTATGTCTTCATAAATTTTGAGTGATTTAGCTAATAAACGGAGAATCCCGATAGAGACTATTAAATTACGAACAACGATTACGAGTTCTTCAAACGAGAGTGTCATAGTGAATAAAGGAAACTGTTAGAGTGTTACCGAAAGAAAGTCCGTGGTAGTAAATAGGATCTTTAGGAATAAAAATCGTATGAAGTTAAAGGGAGTAGGAATTAGAGTTGCACAGCGAAAGCGTGGTGATTGGTTTTAAAGTAAAAATAATAAATTTTGAGAGTATGCAAGTGACATGTCAATGAGAATTTTGAGGACAAAATTTTTCTTAGGAGGGGAGAATTATCACACCCTAAAATTGGGCCTAGTAGTTTTAGGTTAGTAGAATCGGGTCACTATCTGAAGGTTGTGTTAGATATCAAAAATTAGGGTCGAAAGTGAGTAATTTAAGTATGTGAGCATCGTAATCGTAACCATATTTTTATTTTATTAGTTAGCTCAAAACAAAATTTAATTTTGAGGTTTAAATTGGAAAAATGAGTTTTAATTGATTTAGGACCAATTTGGAAAAGGGAAAAATTAAGAGTGACTAAAAGAGAAAATTGCCCGATTTTTACAATTTGGATTTCGAATTCCAGTCATTCATGTCTTCTCATCCTTATTGCCATCAATCAACAAAACAAATTCTCGTAAACCTAAATCCCCTATTTGCTCTCCAATTGACTTATCCTTTTGTGATTTTTTCATCTCCCAAATTTTGAAATCTTTCCAGAAAACCCCAAAGGCATTATCAATTTCCTCATTTGATTTCCAAACAGATTTTCTAAAATTCAATCTTTCGTACGTTCTTCTTCTAAATCGAAGTAAAGTTATGTTTCCTTGTTAATTTTTGATACATTCTAGATTTTTAAATCAAGTTTTGATTGGTTGTAAAAAGAAGATCATGTTTTAATCGAAATTGGGATTTTTAAAGGCGGAATCTGAGTTTTCCATTTGAACTATTGTTTTTATGTATTTTTCAACTTGCTTAAATCATATTAGAAGGTTTCGAAACTTTTTTTTAAAGTTTCTTTAAAATATTTGAAGGTTTTGTTGAGTTTTCTTAAAAATGGCGATGGATGCCGAAATTTTTGAAACCATTAATCTATGGAGTTTTGAGTGTTTTGAAGGTTGAGAATTTTTCTTAATTGTGAAATTAGAAGGTTATAATTGATTTTAAGTGATAGGATTGAGTGTGCATTAAGGAACTCGAGTTTCGGCTATAATAGTTGAAAATTTTAGATCCAAGAGGAACTAGCCTTACGCTTGTGTTTTTTTATTGTTTAAGGTGTGTTATGGCTGCTGATTTATTGTGTATATTGTGTGATTTATATGTGTCAAGCTTTGGAATTGTTGGGACATTCTTCGAGTGAAGTGAAAGGCAAGGAAAAGCTAGTTTAAGCTTTCGGCAAATAGGCAAAAGTGTGAGCAGTGAGTGTTTTGGAATCGCTACTTGTAGACACGGTTCATAGTGTTAAATGAGAGCTTAGGACTAGCCTAAACCCCTATCCTAAGTTCTAAGTGTAAGCTTTCTTACTTCTCTTATTTATCTTGCAAAAACTATTATTATAAGATATGGAATGGGTATTGTAATGTGTTAAATGTGACATGTGATATATGCTTGTGATAGCTCTTGTGTAATGCATCAGTGAAACTGAGCAGAAAATGGTAAGTAAATATGTGTATTATTGTGGATACTTTAGCCTTGTGATCTTTTGAAACCATTGGGTATAGTTGGCATACCATAGGATTTTATGAGTACTCACCCTTGTGTTCTGATTTGGGGCATTGTGGCCTAAGACAGTTTAGAAATATAAGAGTAGTGAGCTAAGCTCCATTTATCGGGATATGTTGGTGTGTTGGAGAGTGTTAACTTGATGCTACACTTTTGGGATATGTTCGAGTCTTCGAGTCATTGCTGTGTTGGAGATCGCTGTATCCAAGTGAGCTTAGTAAATTTAGTAGGTAACAATATTATTATTCTTTTGAACTATGGATATAAAGGCAATGTAGTTAGAGATTTTAGTTAATAACTATTATGTTTATAAAGGTTTATTATGAATTAAGACTTTTAGAAGTTGATGGATGTTTATTATTATATTAGTTTTATTTTGATTTGGATATTTGAAATATCGACGTTGTTCGAACTATTTATTCATTTTTTTGTTGATGATGAGGTTGATGAGTAAAATGTTTGAGTGTGATTTATGTTTGTTTTGTTGTGTTTTTGCATGCTTGAGCAAAGGTATCGATACTCGGGGCATAGATATCAATACCTTGAAGATGAAATATGTTTTCGAGAAGTCAGTAGCTCAATTTGGTATCGATAGCCAATAATGAGTATTGATACTCAGGGTAAAAATATCGATACCTTTGCTCATGTATCAATAAAATTTTTTTCTTTAAAATTAGCAGAATGCTAATTTGGTATTGTTTTCCTTATCAGTATCAATATCTTTCTCCCAAAATATCGATACCTATGTTTGTGTATCGTTACCTATGTGACTTCTTTAGAAATTTTACTCAGTGGCCCCTAAGCATGTTTCATATTATTCTAATGTTGAGTAAAGGTGGTTAAGTCATTTTTAATGTTTCATAGGGTATTTTAGACTCAAAATTTCTACAAATGTTTTGAAAATGGCGATGGTTGCATGTAATTGAGACTGTGTGAATAGGTATGAAGTTTGATGTTTGATGTAGCATCTTGTTACTTGGGACCGACAATCAGGTCGGGTATGAGGTGTTACACTTAGTGGTATTAGAGCTTAGATTTTCTAACATTTTGATTTAAGTTGTTTCATAGTCCATTTATAGGTGGTGATATAGCCCACTTTTATGTTTCATAGTCTCAAGTAGCCAATTTATCATTTAATGAAATCTTTGTGGAATATAATGCATGTATAAATATGTAAATATGTAAACTCTAATTTATATAGGTTTTTTTGTAGTTTATAATACCTTTTTACTTAAAATTAATAATAATCTTGAGTATTTTATTATTAATTGAGTGAATTTTGTTCATATTTCAATAATAGACATGATTTGAGGAAGAATGTAATTTTTTTTATTTTGTATTAAATTATTTCATAATCTAGTTGTTTTGCTACATATTAATTTTTTACTTTATTTAATGCAGTTGGACCAAGGAAATTATGCATGATTTATTTACAAAATAAAGTTACATGGACATGCCAAATACACTCAACATGGACGGCAAACACATGCAAATGGGTCATGAAGATGTTGTTTTTGATCTAATTGAAAAAGGATCAATTGCTAAACAATTCTTGTAAAGAACTGGGTCACCAAATGGTCCAACAAGAGATAAACAAACCCAATTTGGCATGACACTTGTGAGTAGTCCAAAAACCAGCTCCCTGGAAATTTATTAGAAGTCCTTACAGTTACAAATGAATCAGAAATCAACCCACAAGATTTGGCTTTGAAACCGACCAACCCTTGCTTGATTCAAGCATGAAATCATGCTTGAATCAAGCAACCAACATCCATTCCTTTCCACAATATGTGGCTAGCCAAGCAAGGGATTAAATGGGGGGATTTTTCATACTATTTTTAGTAAACTCATCCACCAACCTTCACTATAAACACTGTAACACCCCTAACCCGTATCCATTGCCAAAATTGGGTTATGGAGAATCACTGTAAAACCATAAATTTAAAACATACATTTACTATCTCAACATAAACAATGCATAAACCGTTCATCTATATGGATATCGTCCCTTAATCGAGCCTTCGAGGCCCTAAAAACAATTTAGAAACAATTCGGGACTAAATTGGAATCAATCAGAAATTTCATGAAAAAGTTGGAAAATTTGAACTGCAGGGGTCACACGGCCGTGTGACTTACATGGCTGAGACACACGCCCCTGTCTCAGGCTATGTAACAATCTAAATAGGGACACACGGCCGTGCCCCAGCTCGTGTAACTTTTGAAGTTGGGTCACACAGCCAAGCCACATGCCCGTGTGCTAGGCTGTGTGACTCTCGAAATAGCCTCACACTCTAATGTGTCAAGCCGTGTGCTAGGCCGTTTAACTGCTTGACTTGCAAACCTTGAAACCTACAACGGACACACGGCTATGTCGCATGTCCATGTGTCGCACACGGCTGAGTCACACTCTTGTGTCTCAGGCCATGTGGACAGAAAATTAGCCAAAATCAAGCCATTCCCATCACCAATTGAAATGTGTACCTACAAGCATTTTGCACCCATAACCAAAGTATGGATAAAATGACCAATATGCCAATAAGGCACCTCAAATGCATTCAACCAAGTCTTACCTAATCATGGAAACAGTATCACATTTCATACATACATATCAAGTCCAATACCATTTCAAAGCTTACCCTATTTTGACCACATTAAAATGACTCCATCATATACCATATTGGCCATTGAAACATGTATTAAAACTTAGCCATATTGACACATACCATCAAGGCATCAAAAGTACCAAAAGTACATCAACCAGAATAACATATAGATGCCAAACTATCAACCAACATTCAAACACAAGTCCACCTATACATGCCATTATAACCTTGACCAACTGATATAATCGCTGGATAGTGTGATAGATCTCCAACGAGCTTCGAAACCGATCGAGCTTTCGATAATCTATAAAACATAGGAAAGAAAACTACGTAAGCATATAGTGCTTAGTAAGTTCGTAAAACATGAACATAACTTACCATATCAATGCATATCCTTAAAATTTAAATATGAAACTATCCAACCATAAGTTTGACACAAGCCTAAGCATTGTCAACAACACATGTTAGTGCATCAACTCACAATTCACTTGAATTAACATAAGGTAAGTCATTATACATGAACAACATCATTTGAAATCATTAATTTCATGAACATAAGTATACTTTCATTAAACATTTTCTTTTCAATCCTTTTCATAGATTCATGACATAAGTCATTTGAACACTTACCATTCCCTTCCTTTCCATGCACGTTCAACCATTTAGAATAACATCAGATATGCGGGAAAGCTCACACAAAGTGTGCTAAACATATAGTCATGACATTTCCTTTTCCTTTACATTGTTGCTCACTCGAGCTGTGGAATGGGTCTGCTTACACAAGCTGACAGTTGGAATGTAAGCTACGCGATGCTGCTCACACAAGCTGTTGAGTATCCGCAACAAATGTAGGACCTCAGCCATCGGTAGGGCATTCAAGACCAACATCCGAAACATGGTAACCCTAATGACATGCCATTTGTATCCTACATATTCCTAGTGTTCAAACGGGACTTGATAGTCGTCGTAACATCGTTGCATTTCCACATTTTATTTAATGGCAAATAACACATGAATATATAATTTAATATAACATTAAAACATTATTTAATCATACGAACTTACCTCGATTACAAAGACGTAAAAATGAGATCAACTAATTCAAGGCTTTAGCTTTTTCTCAATCTAGATTTGTACGAGGTTTATCTTGATCTAAATAAGAAAATTCAATCCATTTATACTCATACTATTCAATTCAGTCCAAAATTCATACTTTTCAAAATTACACTTTTACCCCTAATATTTTAACTGTTTTACAATTTAGTCCTTAAGCTCGTAAATTGAAATTTAAGAAATTTCATCCACATTCATACTAGCCGAATTCACTAAGGACCTATACAACCTCATACAAATTAACATTACACAATTTTACCATGAAATTTTACTATTATAAATAAGTCCCTAAATGACAATTTCATCAAAAATCCCTTTACAAAACTTGTTTATTTAACAACGACTCATAATCTTTCATTAAAATTTAAAAATCATGCAAACATGTTCATGGAAAAACCCTAAATCTTTAACAGTTTTGCAAATTAGTCCTTGTGGTAGCTAGATTAAGCTTCAATGATTCTGAAAACATAAAAATCATTACAAACGAGACAAAATAAACTTACATGCAAGGTAATTTTACTTGGCCAAAACTTCCTCCCTATCTTAACAATGGTGGCCGATTATTTAGGGTTTGAAATGAGGAAGACAATGTTTTAATTCATCTTTTACTAATATTAACATTAACTTATTTTACCTAATTACAAAATTAACCTTAATAACTTATTAAAATTTCAATAAAACCATGTCATGGATGACCACTATCGAAATAAATGGTCTAATTCCCATATAATTCCTTTCACATTTAAATTCCATAGCAATTTGACTCCTTATACTAATAGAACTATACTTTTGCACCCTTTACGATTTAGTCCTTTTCACGAAATTAAGCATACAAACGTTGAAATTTCTTAACAAAAATTTTATACAAACTTTCAAATATTCCATAGACATTAAATTAATAATAAAATAATAATTTACACATCAAATTTGTGGTCTCAAAACCACTGTTTAGATTTTATTAAAAACGGGTTGTTACAACTCTCCCCTTAAAGAAATTTTCATCCTTGAAAATCTTACCAAAAACGAGGTTCAGGTATTGCACTTTCATAGCTTTTTCCAATTCCCAGGTAGCTTCTTCTATACCATGACATTTCCAGAGAACTTTCACTAAAGCTATACTTTTATTTCTGAACTCTTTAACCTCTCGAGCTAGAATTCTAATCAGTTCTTCACTATACGTTATATCTAGTTGAATCTTAACATTAACAAGTGAAATCGCGTGTGAAGGATTTGATCAATACTGCTGTTACATCGATACGTGAAATACATTGTGAATCTTTTCTAATTTTGAAAGTAATGCTAATATGTAAGCTACTGGCCCGATTCTCTCAATGATCTCATACAGCTCGATCAACATCGAACTAAGCTTTCCTTTTCGACCAAAATGAAGAGCTTTCTTTTAAGGTGATAATTTCAAAAAAACTTTGTTGCCAATTTGAAATTCAATGTCTTTTCTCTTCAAATCTACATAGGATTTTTATCGATCTGAAGCTGCTTTCAAACTGTCTCATATCACTTTAACCTTTTCCTCAATTTCTCGCATCAAATCAACCTCGAAAAGCTTTTTCTCACTGAGCTCAATCCAATACAATGGAGTTCGATACTTTTGACCATACAAAGCTTCGTACGATGCCATCTTAATGCTCGAGTCATAACTGTTGTTGTATGCAAATTCAACCAAAGGTAGAAATCTCTCCCAGTTACCTTCAAACTTCAAAACACAACATTTAAGCATATCTTCGAGTACCTGAATCACTCGTTCAGATTGACCTTCGGTCTGAGGATGAAATGTGGTACTAAAATGCAATTAAGTACCTAGAGCTTTATGTAACTTGCTTCAGAATCAAGATGTAAATTGTGGATCTCTATCAGAAATAATAAAACTGGCACATCGTGTAATCTAATGATCTCAGACACATACAACTTTGCTAATCTCTTGAGTGAAAAATCTATATGCACCGGAATGAAATGCGTAGACTTAGTCAAATGATCAACAATGACCTATAAAACATCTTTCTTTTTCAGTGATAGAGGCAATCCCGATATGAAATCCATTGTAACACGTTCCCATTTCCATTATGGAATCATCACTAGTTGTAACAAACCAGAAGGTACCTGATGCTTAGCTTTAACTTGCTGACAAACTAAACATCTCGATATGGACTCAGAAATCTCTCGTTTCATACCAGGCCACCATTACATTTGTTTCAAATTGATGTACATTTTATTGCTACCAAGGTGAATAGATAAGCTACTACTGTGAGCTTCCTGTACAATTTTCTAAACGAGATCAGAATTCCTTGGAACACAAATTTTACTTTGAAATACAAACTATTGTCGGAACCAACATGAAAATCTAAATTAGGTGTCGTCTCAATATATTTCCATTTAGCTATCAAACATCATCACTTTTTTGAGCTTCACAAATCTACTGCAACAACGTCAGTCTAGCTTTTATTCAGCTAAAATCGAACCATTATCAATCAACGTCAACCACGTGTTCAAAGCTCTTAAGGAAAATAGAGACTTTCTAGTCAAGGCATCAGCAACAACATTAGCCTTTCCCGGATAATAATAAATGATCAAGTCGTAGTCTTTAAATAACTCGAGCAATCTGCACGGTCTCAAATTCAAATCTTTTTGTGACATTAAATACTTTAGAATTTTATGATCTGTAAAAATATGACATTTTTCTCCTTACAAATGGTGTCGCCAAATCTTCAAAGCAAACATAATAGTTGCAAGCTCTAAACCATGTGTCGGATAATTCTTTTCGTACGATTTCAACTATCTAGAGGCATACACTATCACTTTTCCCTCTTGCATCAAAACACAGCCCAAACCATTTAACGATGCATCACTATAAATCACAAATTCTTTACCTGACTTTGGCTGAACTAACACAGTTGCCTCCGTTAATAATGCTTTCAACTGATTGAAGCTTTGGTGACATTTCTCAAACCATTCAAATTTAACATGTTTTTGTAACAATCTCGTCAACGGTGTAGAAATCATAGAGAATCCATTGATGAATCTTCTATAATATTCGACAAAACCCAGAAAACTTCTAACCTCAGATGCATTTCTTGGAAGTTTCCAATCTATCACAGTTGAAATTTTGCTCAGATCAACTCTAATGCCATCGGACGATACAACATGTCCAAAAAAATTGACTTCCTGAAGTCAAAACTCACATTTTCTAAACTTGGCAAACAATTATTTTCGTGCAAAGTTTGTAAAACAATCCTCAAACGCTGGGCATGTAATAACCCATTTTCAGTAAATTCAAAATAGTGGTTTTGGGACCACAAATCTGAAGTTAAAATATTTATTTGATGATTATTTTATTTCCTACAATATGATAGTAATACTGTATAAAAATTTCGTTAAGAAAATTTTCCATTTACATGCTAAATTTGATAAAAAGGAGTAAATAGTGTAAAATGCAAAAGTTGAGTTCTAATAGCTAAAGGTCTTAAATAGCTATAGAACCTTAAAGTGGAAGTCCTTATGTGGTAATTAGACCATAAATAGTGATAGTCGAATATGATGGCTTGGTACAAGTGAAATTTGTGATGTTTTAAAAGGTTAATTTTGTAATTAAGTTAAATAACTTAATTTAATAAAAGAAAAGATGTAATAAAACACCATCTTCTTCAAATTTTACCCTAAAGAACTGGCCATAATAGTTAAACTGAGGAGAAATTTTTGGCTAAGAAAATTTCCTTGCATTGTAAATGATTTTTGTCCCGTTTTTAATGATTTCTATGTTTTTGGGATCGTTGTAGCTTAATCTAGATAGCTCAGGGACTAATTTTTGAAGTTGTTAAACTATTAGAGTTTTACCATGAATATATGTGTATATGTTTTGATGTTCAATGGAAGAAAATTGTTAGTTGTTAGATAAACAAATTTGTTAAGGGATTTTTGATGAAATTGTCAATTAGGGGTTAAATTGAAAAATATGATAAATTCATCGTATAATTTGTAAATTTATGAAATGTGTGAGTTGCTATAAGCTTGTATATTAATCGGCTAGGCTTAGGTAGGGGTAAAATTGCATAAATTTCATTTTCTAAGCCTAGGGACTAAATTGCAAAGAAATTAAAAGTATAGGGGCAAAATGGTAATTTTGCCAAAATTATTTTGAATTAACTTGAATGAATTATATGTTAAATTGAGTTAAATATATCCATATAGATCTAGTTAGGCTTCGTACAGAGTTAGATCGGGGCACAGAGAGTCTCAGATCAATTACCTCCATAGTTACGTATACTCGTCAAGGTAAGTTCATGTAATTAAATTGTCTTTATATGTTTTTAATTGAAATATATAAATGTTATGATTTGTCATATATAATTACTGAGTGCACATCCAACGACGTGCAACGATTATCAAGCCTCGTTTGAACCATAAGAATCCTTAGGATACAAATGACATGTAATCAGGGTTACCGATTTGGCTGAGGTCCTGCATGTGTTGTGGATACTGCACAGCTTGTGAGAGCACGTCGATTTATAGCTCGTGAGATCATACCGATCTAAAGCTAAAATGAGCATATCGATTCACAGCTCGTTTGAGCATACTTGTACATGAATTGTCATATTACAATTATATGAGCTAGCACATTATGTGTGAGCTATCCCGGGTATACAATGGTATTTTAAACGGTTCAATGGGCAATGGTCTAATACGAAATGATATGAGTTCGATACCAACTATTACAGGTATACACATGAAATACATGGAAATGATGTTACATAATATATAGATATATGTGAAATGAATGATACATGTATATGGAACTTGATTAATTGTTGAGCTCATCCAGTATTATTGGTTCATATAT
The DNA here is from genome assembly GCA_008044935.1 of Gossypium turneri. Taxonomy (NCBI): domain Eukaryota; kingdom Viridiplantae; phylum Streptophyta; class Magnoliopsida; order Malvales; family Malvaceae; genus Gossypium; species Gossypium turneri. The sequence continues at coordinate 23,705,626 of CP032580.1, forward strand.
GCATTTACATGGCTACTATGTTTGGTGTATATGTGCTTAGGCATTTAGCCAAAATGTGTTGGGATATGCTTTGTTACTTACCTATTACTTGATCAAATGGTAAGTTAAGTTCTAAGTTATCGAACTTACTAAGCTTAAATGATTACTCTGTGTTGTTTTTCTATGTTTTATAGTGAATCAAAAGCTCGTTTGGGTTGGAAACTTGTCGGAGCTATATCATACTATCCACCGGCTCTTTTGGTACTTTTGGATATTTTAATTTTGGTTATAATGGCATGTATAGATATTTTGGCTAATGTTGGCTTATATGTTTGGTTGTGAATATAGCCATTTGGTTTGGCTTGTGATTTGGCACTTGATGATGTTATGAGCTTAGTTTTGGCATGTAAATATTAGCCTTAATATGGTTGATAATTTGCTTAATATGTTTGAATGATGAAAGGGGAAATAATAGTTGAATGTGCATATTACACATGTCTTATAACTTGGTTTGAATTGGTATTTTGATATAGAAGACATATATGTATGTTAAGGTTAGTGATTGAGTGGTTATTTGTTACTATTCGGTATGTTTTGGTAAAGTAACCAAATGTCATGTACTGATACTAATGTGCTTATAAGTTGGGTATTTTGGACAAATAAAGTGCATGATTGAACATATTTACATGTTGTCATTTGAGGTGCCCAAGGGCATATTGGTTGTATGAAAATGTACCCTATGTATATATCTTGTTTATGCTTGATTTGGATGTCTTATTATGGCTTGTTTATATGTGCAAAAGTTCTTGTAGTTACAAGCTAGTTTGGGTGAGAAAAATGGCTTGTAAAATGACCTATTTTCATCCACACAGGCGTGTGTCTCAGCCGTGTCTGAAATATGGTAAGGTGGCACAACTGTGTGTCCCCTATAGCTTTAAAAGGATTGCAGGTCAGGCTATTACACATGCTAGCACATGGCCTGGCACACAGTCGTTTGACATTATTTCGAAATGTACACAGCCTAGGACACGGGCATGTGGCTTGGCCGTGTGACTAAGTAAGAGAGTTACACAGGCACGGACACGGCCGTGTGTCCCTATTTCGAATGCCTACATGGCCTGAGACACGGGCGTGTCTCTTGACCGTGTGAGTCACACGGTCGTATGACCCCTACAGTGTTGAAAATTTTTACTATTTTTTGAAAAATTCTCTGAGTTTCTGATTTAGTCCCAACTTGTTTCTAATGCATATTTAGGGCCTCGAAGGCTCGTATAAGGGACAATATGTATGATTTTACCTGGTTTCAATATGCTTATTGATATGTTATGAAATGTTTGAATTTTTCTGTCCGTTTGAATTGTAAACTCCGGTAATGCTCTATAACTCTGTTTTGACGATGTATACGGGTTAGGGTGTTACATTTATTGGTATCAGAGCTACGATTTAGTCGATTCTCAGACTAAATGTAGTGTGTACGAGTCTAGCTATACATGCCATTATATAACTTGTGGTAGTGTGATATCTCTTGACCGTTTTAAAACATGTTTATATATAGCAATGACATCCAATCGAGCTAACTCGGATGAAGTAGAGAGCAATGTTCAAGCCTCCGTTCATAGAGGTGCATCGAGCGGTACAAGGCCTACATCTGAGGGTCGGAGAGGAGAGGCTAAAGAAGCCTTCTTCCAGATGATGAATGAATGGTTTACTGAGTTTGTACGGACAAACCCGGCTACTCAACAACTTCCACCCCCTCTTGTTCCCCAATCAGTTCCTGTTATTCCTCAAGGTATGGAACCAATCCGAGTTAGTAAGCCGCCTGTTGATAAGATACGAAAGTATGGGGCTGAAGAATTTTGAACTACTACTGAAGATGATCTCGAGAGAGCTAAATTCTGGTTCGAGAATACAATCAGGGTTTTTGATGAGTTATCTTGTTCACCGACTGAATGTGTTAAATGTGTAGTATCTTTGTTGAAAGATGCGGCTTACTAGTGGTGGAACACGTTGATTTCTATTGTGCCGGTTTAGTAGATCACTTGGGAATTCTTCCAAACTGAGTTCTGAAAGAAATATATTAGTTAGTGGTTTCTGGATCAGAAACGTAAAGAATTTCTTGAGCTCAAACAGGGTCGTATGACTGTGTTAGAATATAAGCAGAAATTTGTTAGACTGAGTAAATATGACTGGGAATGTATTATGACCGAGACTGCTATGTGTAAAAGAGTCAAAGAATGGTTAAACGAAGACATTAAGCATCTGGCTAGAATTCTTGAGTTGAAAGAATTCGTTGTATTGGTTGATCGAGCACATAAAGTCGAGGAGTTGAGTAAAGAGAAAAGACATGCTAATTTTGAAGCTAGAGACTCGAGAAAGAGATCGACTAGGAAGTCATATCAGTCAGTATCAAGGAAATCAAAGAATATCACAACCGTTCTACAGCTTCTATGGGTTATTCTAGTAGAGACAGAGGTACCCAACGCTCCAGTCTAAAACCGCAAGCTACATCTGTAGCAAGTGTGGGTAGTGTCAGAGACGTTTAGCCCGAGTGCAGGCACTATAAGAAACCATATTATGGTGAAGAATGAAGTGTGTTTCAGGTGTGGTTCCTTAGACCACTATCTTATAGATTACCCAGAGAAATTCGAGAGGAGAAAGTTCAGACTATGAGGCCAAGCAATACAGTTGCGAGAGGTAGACCATTTCAAAATCCTAGAAAATGTAAGTGGTAGTCGTGGTGTTACAAAAGATTATGTTGTGAGATCTAAGACAGGAGCACCAGCTAGGGCTTATGCTATTCGCGCACGACGGGATGTTTCTATGCCAGATGTTATTACTGGTACTTTCTCTATTTTTTATAATGATATTACTGCTTTGATTTATCTGGGATCCACTCATTTATATGTGTGCACGAATTTAGTGTATAGTAAGAATTTACTTGTTTAGTCCACTGAAATTGTGGTTAAAGTATCAAACCCCCTAGGTCGGTATGTGCTAGTTGATAAAGTCTGAAAGAATTGTCTTTTGACGACTCAGGGTTATAATTTTCTGGCTAATTTGATGCTATTACCGTTTGATGAACTTGATGTAATTTTGGGCATGGATTGGCCAACTCTACATGATGTTGTTGTGAATTGCAGACGAAAGCTTATATTATTGAAATGCCAGAACGGTGAGACGTTTTGTATTGAATCAAATAGTATGAGTGAGTTGTCTGTTGTTATATCAGCTATGTCAGCACGAAAATATGTGAGAAAAGGTTGCAATGCATAACTTGCTTAGGTTTTGGACACTAAAGTATTTGAGTCGAAGCTTGAATCAGTACCAGTGGTTTTTGAGTATCCTAATGTATTTCCAGAGCAATTACCAGGATTACCGCCAATTAGAGAGGTTGAGTTTGCTATTGAATTAGTACCGGCAACATCACCGATATCGATAGCACCTTACAGGATGGATCCCACTGAGTTGAAAGAGTTGAAAGCACAGCTGCAAGAGTTGACAGATAGGGGTTTTGCTCGACCCAGTTTTTCACCTTGGGGTGCACCAGTTCTGTTTGTTAAGAAAAAGGACGGATCGATGAGATTGTGTATAGACTACCGTCAGCTCAACAAGGTTACAATCAAGAATAAATATCTACTGCCTCAAATTGATGATCTATTCAATCAGTTGAAAGGTGCCACAATATTCTTGAATATTTATCTACGTTCTGGTTATTATCAATTATGAGTGAAAGATTCAAATTTGCCGAAAATTACATTTAGTACTAGGTACGGACACTATGAATTTCTTGTGATGTCGTTTGGTTTAACTAATGCACCTGCAATATTTATGGATTTGATGAACAGAACCTTCAGACCGTATTTAGACAGATTTGTTGTGATATTTATTGACGATATTCTAATATATTCTCGAGACGAGTCAGAGCATGCTGAACATTGAGGATTGTGTTGCAAACTCTACGAGATAAATAATTTTTTGCTAAATTTAGGAAATATGAGTTTTGGCTCCCGAGAAGTTGGTTTTCTAGGACATATAGTATTGGCTGAAGGCATCAGAGTTGACCCAAGTAAAATTTCAATAGTTGTTGATTGGAAACCACCTAGAAATGTATCCAAAGTCAAAAGTTTTCTGGGATTAGCTGGTTATTACCGAAGGTTTATCAAAGGGTTTTCAATGATTGCTACACATCATTTGTCAAAAGTTTTCAATAATGTTAAAGTTTTCTGTGACTTTTACAGAAAGATGTGAAATTTGAATGGTCCAAGAAATGTCAAAAAAGTTTCAATTAGTTGAAAGCACTGTTGACCAAAGAACCAGTTTTGGTTCAGCCTGAATTAGGTAAAGAATTTGTAATTTTCAGCGACGCATCTTTAAATGGTTTAGGTTGTGTTTTGATGTAAGAAGGAAAAGTAATAGCTTATGCTTCTAGAAAGTTAGAGCCGCATGAAAAGAACTATCCGACACTTGACTTAGAGTTGGCAGCTATTGTGTTTGTGTTAAAAATTTGGCGACACCATTTGTTTGGCGAAAAATGTCATATATTTACCGATCACAAAAGTTTGAAGCATCTAATGTCACAAAAATATTTGAATCTGAGACAACTTAGACGGCTAGAACTATTAAAAGATTATGAGTTGATCATTGATTATCATCCGGGAAAAGCAAATGTAGTTACTGATGCTCTGAGTAAAAAGTCTTTATTTGCTCTATGACCGATGAATACGCGACTAGCATTATCCGATAATGGTAAAATATTAGCTGAGTTAAAAGCTAAACCGATGTTTTTACAACAAATCTGCGAAGCTCAGAAATGTGATGACGATTTGTTCACTAAACGGGTACAATGTGAGTCGACTTCTGATTCATAATTTCAGATAGGACCTGATGATTGTTTATTATTCAGAGGTAGAGTTTGTGTACCGAAGAATCCAGAGCTCATTCAGAGAATCTTACACGAAGCTCATAGTGGTGGCTTGTCTATTCTTCCGGCGAGTAATAAAATGTACAGTGATATGAGACAGATGTACTTGTGGCCAGGATTGAAACGTGAAATTTATGATTTTGTATTGAGATGTTTGATATGTTAACAAGTTAAAGCTAAATATCAGGTACCATTAGGACTGTTACAGCCAGTGATGATATCGAAGTTGTAACACTCCTTACTCGAGACCATTGCTGGAGTTGAGCACGAGGCGTTATCTGACTTAACTTACTAGATTGGAGCATAAAAATTTGCTTTTAAAATTAATCCGCTCACGTTCAATCAATATGTCCCTAAAAAGGACCCTTGAGACCCTAAAACATGCAACGGAAATGGTTCAGGTCCAAACCAGGAACATTAAAAAATTTTTGAATACTAAAACAAATAAAAATAATTTATTTCACTACTTACAATAAAACTGTCCACTCGCGTAATAGTCACTAATTTAATTATAACTCAAGTTACAAAACTCAAAATTTAGATATGTAAATGTTCCCTGAAACTAGAGTCATATATCTTCTTTCCATAAAATTTCTAGAATTTTTCGTTTAGCCAAATAGTATATTTTATTTGTTAAATTCTCTCCAATTTCACTGTTTGATAGTTCTAAGCCCTTTTCACTAAAAATCAATTATCTCATTGTACAGAATTCAGATAATGTTCTCGTTTATTTCTTTTGAAAATGGACTCACTAAGGAATCTAGAAATATAAATTATAACTCATAATTACTTCTATACAATTTTTAAAGATTTCCTTTATATGAAAATAGACTCGATAAGCTAATCATTATCGAATATTTACATGCTATTCATTAGCCATATCATAAGGATACACACACAGAAAATGACTAAGTCCCTATACATACCATAACTTAAAATGTTTCAAACCACAAAATGCTGAGATGGTCTATTGATAGTGTGAAACGATCTCTGACGCCCTTACGATCCCCGAATTGGCTTGGAGATACTATATAAAAAAAGAAAATAAAGGGAGTAAGCGTAAAGCTTAGTAAGTTTACAAGAAAATAAATAACAACATTTATCATAAATAATTATACTCATAAATTATCATCAAGTATCATGTATTTGCTTCTTCTTTACTTACTCTCTTACTTGTTTACTTACTTGTTTACTTAAATAACTGATGATCATAACTACTCCCCCTTGCTAAAATTTCTTTCTTAACTAATAATTGAAATATTCTTAACCCTTATAACTCACCTGAATCTATTTATTATGCTTTTACCTGAACTTTCATGTAACATAGTCTATTTACTAGCCCGTTGAACCACATGGAATACTAAGGATACTCGGGTCCCCTGTCTGATAATAACATGCCAAATCCATGTCCTGAACATGGTCTTACGAATGTTTCCTGTACTGCCAATGCCATATCTAAGATATGGTCTTACATGGGAGTTCTCATATCGGTGCCCATGCCATGTCGCAGACATAGTCTTACGGGGGACCTCTCATCTCGGTACCAACGCCATGTCCTAGACATGGTCTTGCGTGGGACCTTTCATAACCTCAATAATGTCAATGCCATGTCCCAGACATGGTTTTACATGGGATCTCATTCCCTTAACGTCATGGCATTTGTATCCGATACATTCCTAATGTTTCAACGGGACTTTTTAACACTAATTCTCTATCATCTCATACTTGAGTCAACATTAAATAATTTCATAATATAAGTACATAATTGCTGGAAAATAACAACATTAATAATAATTATTGAAATATTACATTTATTTACCGTAAACTTACCTCAGTACAAAATACAATCAAATCTAGCAACTTAGTCCTCAACCTTTTTCTTTCCCCGATCTAACTCCGAATTTCATTCTTCTTGATCTATAATAGCAAATTTAGCTTATTTAGTACTCACATTCATCAAAACAGTCCTTGACTCGAACTTTGGCAAAATTATGATTTTGCCCCTAAACTTTTGCATATTTACACTTTTTCCCCAAAGCTCGAAAATTAAACTTCATCCATTATTATTATGTTTTGTGACATGTTGAACATCTTTCCCTTCTATGGCAACACCAAATTCCCACTCTAAGATTTACTTATGAACATTAGGTATTTTTACCGATTATGTCGTTTTACTCGTTTTCACTTAAAATCGCCTAGAAAAAGTTGTTTAACATAATTTCAAGTTTCATATTCTACCATAAAACATCAAAATAAACACATTTGACCTATGGGTATTTTTCCAAATATGAACCCTAACATGAATTAATGGTAGAATAAGCTAAACCGAGCAACGAGAACTCCAAAAATGTAAAAAAAACATTAAAAACGGGGCTTGGATGCACTTACTATAAGCTTGAGAAAGTGAAGAAACCCTAGCTATGGTGTCCCTTGAAGTTTTGGCCCTATGGAAGATGAGCACATTTTGCCATCTTTTTCCCTTTTAATTCTTTTTTTACCAAATGACTAAATTGCCCTTCATTAAAACTTTAGTTATTTTTATCTATGCATGCCCATTTTTGTCCATGAAAATCTAATGGTCTAATTACCATTTAAGGACCTCTACTTCAATTATGCACTTCAATTAAATCCTTTATCATCTAAAGCTCATATTTACCCACTTTTGCAATTAAACCCTAATATGCAATTCAAACATGCAATCGCTGAAATTTCTTATCGGTATTCTAACACATGCATCCAATCACTCAGTAAATATTAAAAATTAATCACAATAAACTTTTCTATCTCGAATTCGTGGTTTCAAAACCACTATTCCATTTAGTCCCTATTTCAAGATGTTACATTTCTCCCCCTTTAGGGATTTTCATCCCCAAAAATCTTACTTGTGAAGAGATTTGGGTACTATTTTCGCATAGCCTCTTCTGGCTCCCATGTACCTTTATCTACCCCATGCCTATTCCATAATACTTTCACAAGTGCAATACTTTTGTTTCTTATTTTCTTGGTCTCTCGAGCTAGAATCTTTACCGGTTCTTCTCCGTAAGTCATGTTTGGTTGAATCTCAACCTCTATCTGAGAAATCACATGTGACGGATCTGAACGATAACGGCGTAACATAGACACATGGAATACATCATGAATCTTCTCTAATTTAGTCGGCAAAGCTAACCGATATGCTAAGGGTCCAATTCTTTCAGTCACCTCAAACGGTCCAATAAAACGTGGACTTAGTTTGCCTTTCTTGCCAAATTTGAGAACTTTCTTCCACGGGGATATTTTCAAAAATACCCTATCACCAACCTGAAACTCAATCTCTTTTCTTTTTGAATTTGTATAGAATTTCTGTCTATCTGAAGTTGCTTTCAAGCAATCTCTAATGACTTTTACTTTCTCTTCTGTTTCTTTGACTAGATCAACCACGTAAATCTGATTTTCCTTAAGCTCTGTCCAATACAAAGGTGTATGACACTTACGTCCATACAAAGCTTCATAAGGTGCCATCTTCAAACTCGACTGGTAACTATTATTATAGGCAAACTTTACCAATGACAAATATTTCTCCCAACTACCTTGAAATTCTAAAACACAACATCTGAGCGTATCCTCAAGTATTTGAATAACTCTCTCTGACTGACCATCGGTCTGAGGATGAAAAGCTGTACTAAAACTCAACTTTGTGCCCAAAACTTCCTGCAATTTCTTCCAAAATTGCAAAATAAATCTCAGATTTCTATCTGAGATAATCGATAATGGTACTCCATGTAGTCTGACTATTTCTAAAATATACTACTCAGCGAACTTGTCAAGTGAATAATCCATACGAACTGGGATAAAATGAGCCAACTTTGTTAGCTTATAAATCACAACCCATACTGCATCTTTCTTTCTCGGTGTCAACGGTAACCCTGTCACAAAATCCATGTTAACTCAAACCCATTTCCACTCAGGAACTAACACAGGCTGCAGTAAACCTGAAGGTACCTAATGTTCGGCCTTTAGCTGCTGACAAATAAAGCATCTAGAAACAAATTATGAAATATCTCTTTTCATTCCTACCCACCAGTACGTTTTCTTCAAATCATTATACATCTTTGTACTACATAGATGAATAGACAAAGAACTGCTATGTGCTTCCTGTAAGATCTTTCGAACAAGCTCATCATTCTTTGGTACACATATCCAATTTCTGAACATCAAACAACCATCAGGACCGATCTGAAAATCAAATCTACACCTAACTCGCACTGAGCTCTTTTAGCTTGCAACTCACTGTCATCGTTCTGAGCTTTACAGATTTCTTCAAGAAACATCAATTTAGCTCTCAAATCAGCTAAAATAGAACTGTCATCTGATAAAGCCAAACTAGTATTCAAAGCTCTCAATGTAAATAAAAACTTTCTACTCAAGGAATCAACAACAACGTTTGCCTTACCCGGTTGATTATCGATCACTAGCTCATAATCTTTACTCAAATCTAGCCATCTTCTTTGGCTCATGTTCAAATCTTTCTGGGTCATCAACTATTTCAAACTTTTATGGTCAGTGAATATTCGACACTTCTCACCTTACAAGTGATGTCTCCAAATCTTCAACGCAAATACAATGGCAGCTAGCTCTACGTCGGGTAGTTTTTCTCATGTGGCTTTAATTATCTAGAAGCATATGCTATTACTTTACCTTCCTGTATAAGTACACAACCCAATCCATTCAAGGATGCATCACTGTAAATCACAAATTCTTTACCTGATTCTGGCTGTACTAAAACAGGAGCTTCAGTCAATAATGCCTTTAACTTGTCAAAACTCTGCTGACACTTCTTGGTCCATTCAAACTTGACATATTTCTGCAGCAACCTAGTCAATGGGGTAGCTATCATGGACAATCCCTTTACAAATCGTCTGTAATAACCAGTTAATCCAAGAAAACTTCTAACCTCTAACACATTTCTGGGTGATTTCCACTCAACAATTGCTGAAATTTTACTCAAATCAACTTTAATACCATCACCTGAGACAATGTGTCCAAGGAATCCGACTTCTCGAAGCCAGAACTCACTTTTGCTAAACTTGGGATACAACTGATTATCTCTTAAAATCTGTAAAACTATTCTCAAATGTTCGAGATGTTCAATCTTATCAGGAGAATAAATCATAATATCATCAATAAACACAACTACAAACTTGTCCAAGTACGGTCAAAAGATTCGGTTAATTAAATCCATGAATATGGTAGGAGCATTAGTTAAGCGAAATGGCATCACAAGAAACTCATAGTGACCATACCTAGTCCAAAAAGCAGTGTTCGAAACATCTGACTCTTAACCCGCAATTGATAGTAACCGGATCTCAAATCTATCTTGGAGAACATAGTGGTTGCCTTCAATTGATCAAACAGATCATCAATACTAGGCAGTGGATATTTATTCTTTACTGTTACTTTGTTAAGCTATCGATAATCTATACACAACCTCATCGAACCATCTTTCTTTTTCACAAAAAGCATTGGTGCGCCCCACGGAGAACAACTAGGCCTTACTAAAGCTTTATTAGTTAATTCCTGCAACTGAGCTTTCAATTCTTTTAATTCCAACGGGACCATTCTATAAGGAGCAATAGAAATGGGAGTGGTACCTAGAACGAACTTAATACCAAACTCAACTTCTCTAATAGGAGGCAAACCTGACAATTCTTCTAGAAACACATTAGAAAACTCACAAACTACTAGCACTAATTCAATTTTCAACTCTGGATCTTTAGTATTCAATACAAAAGCAAGATAAGCTTCATACCTTTTTCTCAAACATTTCTGAGCAGACATAACAAAAATCATGGCAAGAGAACTATCTGACTCATCTGAATTAACTCAGATAATATCACCATTTTTGCATTTCAACTCAATGTATTTTAATCCGTAATTCACTATCACATCATGGGCAGTCAACCATTCCATACCAAGAATCACATTAAACTCATCAAATGGCAATAGCATAAGATCGGCCAAAAAATAGTGACCTCTAATCATCAAAAGGTAATTTTTACATACTTTGTCTACTAACACATACTGGCCTAATGGGTTTGATACTTTAATCACAAATTCGGTAGATTCTATAGGCATGTTCATATTAGGCATCACTCTCATGCAAACATAGGAATGAGTCGACCCCGGATTAGTCAAAGCAATAACACTAGTATCATAGAGAAAAAATGTACCCGAAATCATATCGGGGGAGGATGTGATACGATCTGCCTCGATTATAAGTCGAGTCATTTTGATTTCCCAATCGTAAAATGGAGAAGTCCCGTTCAATTCGGAGTTTGATTGAATTTGGCTAAGTGCAAGCTTAAATGAAAGGTTTTCAAAGAGTTTTTAGGATGGATTAAGGATAGGTGAATGAATATGAAGATTCAACTAAAGGTTTTTGAAGCAAACAAATCAGAATGTTGGATAGAACGAAAAGTTATGCTTAAGGACAAGAGTGAACCAATACTATAGAGAGTATTGACCCGAAACTTATAAGTCACTTAAGATGCTGGAAAAGAAACAAAGGACCTTGACCCGCTAGCTATAGAGAGTTAGGAACCAAAGGTATCAAAATGGGTGAACGCCACACTCAGGTTCGAGTGATAAGTTCAAAGAAACAATGAAATGATAGATGCCACAAGCTATACTTGATAAGTCAGATTAGTTCCAAAAAAAAATCAAAGAGAATTGGATAAGTCACAAAACTCAAATTTAGCATAAATTCAGCATAAGTCTAAAAGTCCCTTTACAAAGGCTGATTTCATCTATTTATAGTGCTAAAATAGGCTAGCCGAATGGTCACAAACATTCAACTTAATGTGCCATTTAAAAACTGAAATAAAACTCAAGTCTTTTCACATTCTTGAGCCAAATAACTCCATTCTTGAATTCACTTCAATTCAGCTGAATGAATGACTTTAATTGCTTGAAAAATGACTCTTGAGTTAGCCCTTGGTCAGCCGAATAGACACCAACTTATTAACCAGCTCCTTAATGGTATTTGAATACTTGAATTAACCTTTGAAATGGAAAAATGGCTGGTAGATGAAAAGGATGCTGCCGAATTTAAAGGGTGTTATAAGGCTCTTTAAAACTCCTTAAATGATGTATAAAACCCCCTTTATAACAGCTCCTTCTTTTGTATCCAAAAAGCACTTGAAAAGTCACTTCAATTAAGTTGTAACATCCTTGAAATGTAACGGTTGTAAGCTGAAGAGACACCTGTAATAAACACATTAAAATGAACTTATTAAACATATTTAAACACTAATTAAACATATCAAAAATAAATACTTAACTTAAATAAATGAACTAAACATATGCATCAATTATTCCAGCAACTAGCTAATTAAAGACGCAAAAATAAATAAACTTAAACTCATGCATCAATAAATAATCCTAGTAACTAGATTAATTAAAAGCAACACTTATTAAATAAAGTTCAACAAAAACACTTATTAATTAAACTAAGATGAGTTGAATAAATGTCCAGCAACTCATTTATTAAACTAAGATGCTTAAATGCATGGGTGAAATGCAAACTAAATGAACAAATGAGTTACTTAATGCAAGACTTAATTTAATGATGCAGAATTAAACTAACATGGGAGTTACATAATGTATGTCATTATTTATGATGCATATTTAACTAGCATGGAAGTTACATAATGCATAACTTTATTAAATCCAAAACACACAAAGTGCAAGTCTAAAATTAAAAATATGAAAACTTATTAATTTAAATAAAACTATATTAAATTAAAAGTCCTTAAAAACATTGGCCCAATAATCAATCAGGCCTATGAGATGTTTCATCTTGCACTTGGGCCCTTCAAGTTTAGGCCAATTCTGATGTCAGCGAGTTGGGTCAAAACATGATGCGACCGGGTTCGCATCAGGATGCCTCTTCACGAGCGCGAATAGCATAAGTCCTTGCAGGTGCTCTAGCATCTTATCTAACTGCTGAGTCTCTGGACGTACCCCTGTTACTTGCTCCAACTCCCAGATTCCTCTACGGTCTGCCTCTAGTGGGAGAATTTCCTGATCTTGTGCTCGGTACTACTTCTCCTTTAACTACTTCGGGGCAATCCTGAATAAAATGATCTAGTGCACCACACTTGAAACAACCATTTTCATTTTCTTGGCACTCACCGAGATGGCATCTACCACATTGAGCACACTCTGGTCTAGGTGGTCGAGTACTACCCACACTTGCGACTGTAGTAGTCTGAGCTCTTGAACCCACAAATCTTCTACCTCTGTTTCGGCTAGGATACCCGGCTAAAAAATTTGATCTAATAGAGAACTCTCTAGGCCTCTTGGATATAGACTGAAATGATCTGCTTATTTGCCTTTTCTTCGTGTCTTGAACCTCAATTTCATCTTTACCCTTTTCTTTTTCTTTTAACAACTCCTCTGCCTTACAAGCTCTTTCAACTAGAACAACAAACTCTTTTATCTCTAGAATGCCAACTGACAGTCGGATATCATCATTGAGCCCATCCTAAAATCTTTTGCACATGATAGCCTCTGTAGACACACACTCTCGAGCATACTTGCTGAGTCTAACAAATTCAAGTTCATACTTGGTTACAGTCATCTTACCCTGCTTTAACTCAAGGAACTCTTTTCTTTTCTAGTTAATAAACCTCAGACTGATATACTTTTTACGGAACTCTTCCTGAAAGAAATCCCAAGTAACTCTCTCGCTCGGTACAACTGACACAAGATTCTTCCACCAATGATAGGCTGAATATCTAAGAAGTGAGACAACACACTCCATGCATTCCTCAGGTGTACAGGATAACTCAACAAACACTCTGATAGTATTCTCGAGCCAAAATTCTATTGTCTCTGCATCATCATCATTATTAGTAACCCGAAACTTTTTAGCCTCTTGTTTTCTGATCTTATCAACTGGTGGTCTTTCTTTTATAACTGTACCTATGACTGGGGGAGCTACATGGGGATCAGATAATCATGAGGGGCTAGAGGTCTAACAGGCAGATTCGTACGAACGAACTCGAAAAACCATTCATTCATAGCTTGGAAGAAGGCTTCTCTAGCCCCTCCTCCCTGGCAAACTATAACGGGCCTATCACTACTATCTGGTGGCACTGTCCCTTCTGCAAGAGCGAGCGCATTACTTTGTACATCATCTGCACCAGCTCGTTTGGGATCCATAACTATAAAAGAAAAAATTTTAAAATTGTCAGGAGTCGTCACACTATCAAAATAAAAGTATGGCATGTATAGCTAGACTCTTATTCATACTGAATATTTCGAGAACCGACTAAACTATCACTCTAATACCAATAAATGTAACACCCCTTACTCGAGACCTTTTTGGAGTCGAGCGGCGTTATCTGACTTAACTTACTAGATCAGAGCATAAAAATTTGCTTTTAAAATTAATTCGCTCACGTTCAATCAATATGTCCCTAAAAAGAAACCTCGAGACCCTAAAACATGCAACAAAAATGGTTCGTGTGACACCCCAGACTCGACCTAGACGTTATGGCCGTATCTGGTGTGTCACTTTGAAGTGTCTCTCAGAACTTAGGCTTGTTGACAAAACTTGTTTCTTAGTTTTTGAAAACCTCTTATTAATATTTAACGGAGCACTTAACCAAATGTTTGTCCTGTTAACCTTTTTTTTAAAGTTAATTTATAATGCGAAAGCATTTTGAAATCTCTAACGTTTAAAGCCCGTGTCTTTGAAAACAGTAATTATTTTGAAAATTCGTTTCCACCTAACTAGCAGTTTAAAATATGAAAGTAAAAACCCAATTAAAATTTAAAACCAAATTAGAGGCCTTATTACAAAAACAAAATCCAAATTAATATTAAAAAATAGAATAAAAGTAGATATGAAAAATAGTGATTGAGTGGCCAACTCCGAATCGCCTATGGCTGAGGATTACCTGCACAGTTAAAGGAGAGGGTGAGTTTACGAAACTCAGTGTGAAATCTCCTTCTAAACAATCACTTCGAAACTTGCATAATCAGTCTGGGCCTGAGCCCTATAAGGTAAAAGTACAGTGTGGGCCTTAGCCCATTATAGTAACAGTGTAGGCCTTAGCCCAATACAGTAACAATGTGGGCCTTAGCCCAACACAGTAACCAGTACAATGCAGTGATGCAACCCATCCCAATCTAACCAACACACCACTCTGTACCACCAACACACCATGTGGGGATAAAATCGACCCACACAGCTAACAGACCAATATTGCAGCAAAGCTACTAGTAATATTAACGCAGCAAAGCTGCTAGTACAATAACGCAGCAAAGCTGCCAGTAACAGTATATGTGGCATAGCCACTAGTACAGTATACTTCCCCAATATGAGAATCCCAACCCGATGCAGTATGTCATGTCATAAATCATACATGTATGCAGTATGCCATACTCAGTAACAGTCATATATATATCATAAAACAAATCAGTCATACATAGCATAAGGCCATAACAGTCATTTCATCTCTTAGGGGTATAACGGTCATTTTACCCTTCGAGGGTATTTCAGTCATTTTACCCTTCGAGGGTATTTCAATCATTTTACCCTTCAAGGGTATTACGATTATTTTACCCTTCGGGGGTATTTCAGTTATTTTACCCTTCTAGAGTATTTCGGTCATTTTACCCTTCGGGGGTATTTCAGTTTTTACCCTTCGGTAGTATTTCAATCATTTTACCCTTCGAGCTATTTCGGTTATTTTACCCTTCGAGGGTATTTCAGTCATTTTCCCACAATTCACATGTTGGGCTCACCACTCGAGCGATCGCACGCTCGTATGGACTCAAATGTCATGTTATCGGCTTTTCAGCTTTTCACCTATCTACGGTTGTAGTTAGTGATTACACACCTGATTTGTGAGAATGCACCACAATCCACGAGCACCCAAAACCTACATTTGACAAAGAATCTTAGTTAATCGTCTACGCAGTTATACCATCAATTGATCCTAAGTTGTTACGATCGCTAACTTACCCCAACTTGATCGAGCGAGAAGGAGCGGTTCGCTTAACCAAAGTATTCACCAACCTTCGACCATTTAAGAGGTTCCTAGGCACCAACTGAAAAAAGGTAAGTACTTAAGTTAACCGATAAAGGAAAACACCATTCTATAATACTTTCCAATAACGCTCGAGAGAACGACTACCAAACACAAGACCCACGATCGGCCCCCAGGGAATGGGAGGTTTTGGCAATCATAGCAAATAAAAGGGAAAGAGTTGACTAGGAGAGAAACTGAAAAGATGAGGAGAAAAAGGAAATAAGAGGTAGGGGTGGAAAGATGTGGAATTCGGCCTAAGGAAGAAAGAATAACGATTGGGGTTTGGAAAAGAAGAATGAGGAAGGAATTGACAAAGTGAAGAGGGGAAGAGAAAGGGACCTTTCGGTAGAGAAGAGAAAAGAAGAGGGGAGAAAAGGTTTGGCCAACAAGAAGAAAAAGGGAAGAGATATTCGGTCAAAAGTAAAAAGTGATGAGAGAAGAGAAACAGTAACAAACGTGAAACTTGGCAAAGTATGCACCAACTGCAAAAAGGTAAACCGAAAATGGCTAAAACTTTCAACTGAGAAAAAGGGAATGTACTCCAATACCGAAAGCCTCAGAATGACCAATTCGGCACTAGCAATCCGCCTTAGTCGAATTTCCTAGAGTGCCAGAGTCCAATTTTCGCACAACTCTTCCTCTCAACAACTCCTCAATTTTCTCCTCAAATCTCTTCCCTTATCACTCCACCGATTTCTCCTCAACTCCCTCTATGACCAATTCAAACTTTCTTCGGCAGTATTTCACTCCAACTCTGCCACTTACACAACTCAAGCAGCAAAATAAATACCCCATTGTGCAACATAGGACTTAAACCTCAGACCTCACAGTTACACAACACGCCAACTTGCCACTAGGCCACAAGCTCTTTTTGTAACATAAAACCAACACTAATATTTATAAAGCCTATAAACCAGCGTCCAGATTCATTTAAGGGAAAAACTAAAAATTGTGCTAAGGCCAAGACTTGAACCCAGGCTTCTTAAACACTCCCATACACACCAAATTCACTTAACCATTAAAGCAAACAAGCAATCAGTGACAAATCATGCAAAAATTGAAGACTTGAAATTTGGGGCGTTACAACTCTACCCCCTTAACAAAATTTCAACCTCGAAATTTACCTGATTAGAAAAGATGAGGGTATTGTTGTCGCATCGCCTCTTCGGGTTCCCACGTGGCTTCCTCTAAACTGTGATTACGCCAAAGCACTTTGACTAGAGGAATAGATTTCTTCTCCAGTACCTTAACCTCACGGTCCAAAATCTGCACTAGTTCCTCCTCGAAGGTCAGATCTGGCCTAACCTCGATCTCCTCAACTAGAACAATGTGTGTGAGATTAGAGCGGTAATGCCTTAACATGGAGACGTGGAACACATCGTGAATCTGGTCTAACTCTAGCGACAACCTAAGCTGATATGCAACCGGTCCCACATGCTTCAGTATACGGTAAGGCCTAATGAACTAGGGTGAACAAAACTCGATTCGACTCGAAAGAATCGAAAAAATTCAAATTTCGAGTTAAACGAATCGAGTTATTCGAGTTAGTCGAGTTATTCGAATCAACTCAAATTTTTTTTTTCAAATTTTGAGTTCGAATCGAGTTGAATTTTCGAATTCGAATAACTCGAATAATTCGAATATCAAACTATAATATTTTACATTTTTACCCCAAACTCCCAAACCTTTTTACTTTTCCCTCAAAAATTTTACTCCTTCCCACTTTCCCCCCAAAACTTTTACTCCTCTCCCCCCCAACCCCCTCAATCTACCCAAAATCCATTTCCCACCAAAATTTTACTCTCCCTTTTACTTTTTCTCAAAATTTACTCCCAAAACCCTCAAAACCTTTTATTTTCCCCCAAAATTTTTACTCCCTCCCACTTTTCCCCTAAAAATTTTATTCCCTTCCCATCCCACCTCTCATCTACCCCAAACCCTCCCCCTCTAATTTTTTTAATATTTTCCTTCCAAAATTTTACTCCCCCTATTTACTTTTCCTCAAACTTTTATTCCCTAAAACTTTTTATTTTCCCCCTAAACTTTTACTTCTCACCCTTTACTCTCAAATAAAAAATCAAAATTATCCAAAAAAATCACTAAACATAAATAGTAATAATTTTATTTATATCTACTATTTATATTATTAAATTAAATTTCACATTTTATATTATTTATATTATTGAATTGTTTAGTTATATTGAATATTTATATTAAAATTGAATTATTAATTATACCATAAAATATTCGTGTTAAAATTTTATATTGGTATCAATTTCACATTTTATTTTTAAAATAACTTTTATTAAAAAATCATATTTTTACATTTAATATATTTTTTAATTCAAAAATACATAGTGACAAGAATCTGAAGATAATTGAAACAACTAAGCAAGCAAAGAAGCTAACCAGTATATAAAAAATTAATACATAAATTATGAGATAATGAAAGTTAATAAAAAAATTGATTAAGGTGGACAAATTTTATTACGATGGGTGAGAGTGGTTACAAGGACCCAAAATTATTTTTTAAAATTTAACTCGAACAAATATATTCGATTCAAATTCCATCTCACTTGACTAGATTCGAGAAAACTTCAAATAAAGTTAGGATGATAAAATGAGATTCGAAAACTCGATTAACTCAAAAATTTTCGATTCAATTCGATTCGATTCGATCGAATGCTCACCCCAACAATGAACCTAGGGCTAAGCTTACCCTTCCGTCCAAACCTCGGTATCTTTTTCCATGGGGAAACCTTAAGAAATACATAGTCCCCCACAGAAAACTCAATCTCTCGGCGTTTAAGATCTGCGTAAGACTTCTGTTTAAGATCTGCGTAAGACTTCTGCCTATCAGATGCTTCCTTCAACCGGTCTCGAATCAATTTTACCTTTCCTTCGGTATCAGAAACTAACTTTGGCACCAGAACTCGCCGCTCGCCTAGCTCAGTCCAACAAGTAGGAGTACGACACCTATGACCATATAACGCCTCATACGGTGCCATTTGAATACTGGACTGGTAGCTGTTATAATACGCAAACTCTGCCAGCGGCAAATAATCTTCCCAATTGCCTCGGAAATCCATTACACAACACCTTAACATATCCTCCAGTATTTGAATCACTCTTTCTGACTGACCATCTGTTTCGGGATGAAACGCAGTACTAAAGTCCAGTCTTGCACCCAAAGCCACGTGTAACTTCTTCCAAAACTAAGACGTGAAGCGAGGATCTTTATCTGAAGTAATAGAAACCAATACCCCATGCAATCTTGCAATCTCAGCCACATACAGCTTAGCCAACTTCTGCAAGGAGTAATCAGTACGGACTGGTATGAAATGGGCAGATTTAGTCAATCGATCAATGATGACCCAAACTGAATCATTCTTAGTAGGCGTCAATGGCAGCCCACTCACAAAATCCATGGTTACTCTCTCCCACTTCCAAAGTGGAATTTTAATAGTCTGGAGTAACCCTGAAGGTAACTAATATTCAGCCTTCACTTGCTGACAAGTTAAACACTTACCCACAAAATCAGTCACTTCTCGTTTCAATCCAGGCCACCAGTACAACTCACGAAGATCTCGATACATTTTATTCCCACCTAGATGCATACCATAAGGACTACTATACGCCTCTCGCAGTATAAACTGCCTCAAATCATTATCCCTCGGTACACAGACTCTCCCACAGAAGCATAGTACACCTTCACTATTTAACCCAAAATCTAAAGTTTCCCTATTCTCAACCTGTCGAAAACGAGAAACCAGTGACTCATCCAACAAGCTACCATCATCGAACAAGCTGAGACGAGCAAACATCGCTCTCAAATCAGATACAGCCCTACAGCTCAGTGCGTCAGCTACCACGTTAGCCTTTCCAGGATGGTATTCAATCGAGCAATCATAATCCTTAACTTCACTACCTAAGATTCAATTCCTTCTAAGTGAGGAGGTACTTAAGACTCTTATGATCTGTGTAGATAATACACTTCTCACCATACAGATAGTGCCTCCAAATTTTTAGCACGAATACCACCGTAGCTAACTCCAAGTCATGTGTAGGGTAATTCACCTTGTGAGGCTTAAGCTGACGAGACGCATAAGCAACTACCTTACCCTCCTGCATCAGCATACAACCCAAACCAACATGTAATGCATCACTGTAGACAGTGAATTCCTTCCCAGACTCTGGTTGTATTAAGACAATGACCTCAATACGAACTTTCTTCAATTTTTTGAAACTTTCTTGCTGCTTATCAGTCCAATTAAATGGTACCCCTTTACGCAACAACTTAGTCAGAGGTGCAACAATTAAGGAAAACCCCTCAACGAAACGTTTGTAATACCCTGCCAGACCCAGAAAGCTTTGAATCCCAGATACAGTCTTAGGTGGTTTCCAATCCAGTACAGTTTCAATTTTTCGAGGATCAACCCTAATCCCTTCAGCAGATACCACGTGACCCAAAAATGTCACTTCTCGTAGTTAGAACTCACACTTGCTGAACTTAGCGTACAACTGTTTCTCCCTTAAAATCTACAGAACAATTTAGAGATGTGCATCATGCTCATCCTCGGTTCTCGAATACACTAAGATATCGTCTATGAATACCACCACGAACCGATCCAAAAAGGGCTGAAATACTCGGTTCATTAGGTCTTTGAAGGTAGCTGGTGCATTTGTCAGCCTAAACGGCATCACTGGGAATCTGTAATGACCATAACGAGTCCAAAACGTAGTCTTATAAACATCAGCCTCCTTCACTCTCAACTGATGATACCTAGAACGAAGATCTATTTTGGAGAAAATTGAAGCTCCTTGCAACTAATCAAATAAATCATCTATCCTCAGCAAAGGATACTTATTCTTAATAGTCAATTTATTCAACTGCCGATAGTCGATACACATGTGCATGGTCCCATCCTTTTTCTTTACAAACAACACTGGTGCTCCCCACGGAGACACGCTAGGTCGAATAAGTCCTCGAACCAACAGTTCTTGGATTTGAGGTTTTAATCGTAACAACTCATTCGGTGCCATCCTATAAGGGGCAATAGACACTAGAGTCATTCCTGGCAAAAGTTCAATTCCATATTCAACTTCGCAGCTCGGAGGCAACCATGGGAGCTTATCAGGAAAAACATCAGAAAAATCCTTAACAGTTCTGACATCTCCAACAAAAGGACCCTTAGAATCATATATACCAACATAGGCTAGAAACGCCTCACGAACCAATTTTTTAGCCTTTAATGCAGATATTACATTAGATAGAAAATACCTTCACTCCCCAATCACAGCCACCTCCACATCCCCAGTAGTCTTTAATACCATATGCTTAGCGGCACAATCCAACTTAGCATGGTGTTTAACCAACCAATCCATCCCCAAGATTAGATCGAATTCACCAAACGGTAGCTCCATCAGATCTTAGTGGACTTAACATAGTCTAAACAACTCCTTGAACCTCTAGGGCACATCTTTAAACAACTTGTCCACCTTTACCGACTGTCCTAGTGGACTTAACACAGTCATTTCAATAACATTACTCTCACACATAATACCAAAGGTGCCAGACATAGTACATGCAATGAATGAATGCGTAGACCCTATATCAATTAAAATAGTGTAAGGTACATTATGAATTAGAAACGTACCAGTTATAACATCTAGAGCGTCACCATCCTCACGGCGACGAGCAACATAAACCAGTGTTGGCTGCCTCGTCGCAATTTACCAACCCCCCTGCCATACGTTCCATGACCTCGTCCCACACCATTTCCACCTCTAACCTACCCATGGCCTCTCAGTGGCTGCTGACCACCTCTTACTAGCTGAACAAAACCCTAACCTACAGCTTGCATCTGAGTAGGCCTCTGAGGACAATCCTTAACTTGATGCTCCATAAACCCACATCAGAAACATGCCCCAATCTTCTTCCAACACTCACCCAGATGATGTCTCCCACAATTAGCACAAGGCTAAGGTCTTGCAACAGAAACCCCAGCTCAGACTGGCCCATCAAACCTAGCCTTCTTTTTAGGCCTTCCAGAAAAACTTGAGGGATCTGAATCCCTCTTAAACCTGCCCCTATCTTTCTCACGATTCTGGCGCTCAAAGCGCTTCACATCCTCGGTGATTTTTAGATTTTCCACAAGGGCAGCAAAGTCTCACTCCCTCTGCTAAGCTATCAAAACTCACAACTCATCCCGGAGGCCATCCTTAAATCGTACACAGCGTTTATATTCTGTCGCCACTATTCCACGAGCATAATGACTCAATCGCAGAAACTCTGCCTCATATTCAGCCACAGTTTTATTCCCCTGAATCAAATTCAAGAATTCCTTTCTTTGGGAATCCACATAACTTGCGCCCACACATCTTATCTCACAATAAGCCACCACTGATAGGCTTCATCTCGCAGTAAAGACACTGCACCTTTTAGCTTTTGCTCCGAAGTGCAGTCAAGGTCATCCATTATTCTTTCTGTGGCTTCTAACCAGTATTTAGCCACATTAGGGGCTACTCTAGAAACACCCTTGAAAGGTTTTGCTCCATTCGACTGGAGTCATTCAAAATTGACCCACGGCCCACAGCACCAGTGCTGGTTCCTGCAACCCTTTCCAAAATACAGAGCATAGCTTGGGATAGTGCATCATACCCAGTCGCTCGATCGAATGATCCTGTCTTAGTCATCAATGAAGCTGGTGCTTCCCAAGCCCCAACGTTAGGCATGTGGTCTAATGTCGAAGACCCAGCCCTAGCACCTCCTCGACCTCTACTGCGGCCACGTGTACCCCTTCCACGAGTACCCTTAGCGCTCATATCGAATAACGTATAATCTGTTTACAAAGTTTTATGCAATAGTTAGTAGTTCCAGTAATTATTAACAGATGTCTTATGAGAAGCAATAATCAGAGTTTGTTTTCATAATTTCAAGAGTTTACCTACCATTTCTGTTTTCCTACAATATCAGCTTTCCCTAATTTAAGAGTTTCAGTACATTCCTACTATCTATAGTAATCTCTCAATATATTTCAGTTTAAACAGTCTAAAATATATACAACTTACAGATTTGGTGCTGGAAACTCGATGTGCCACACATGTAACCTTCAAGAGTAATTCAAAATAGTTTTCCAAAAATTCAGCTATTTTCAAACCCATTCTACAGCTGAGTTTTGTAATTTGGCTCTGATACCACTAAATGTAACACCCCAAACCCAGCCTAGACGTTATGGCCATATCTGGTGTGTCACATTGAAGTGTCTCTCAAAACATAGGCTTGTTCACAAAACTTGTTTCTTAGTTTTTGAAAACCTCTTATTAATATTTAACAGAGCACTTAACCAAATGTTTGTCTTGTTAACCCTTTTTTTAAAAGTTAATTTATAAAGCGGAAGCATTTTGAAATCTCTAACGTTTAAAGCCCGTGTCTTTGAAAACAGTTATTATTTTGAAAATTTGTTTCCAACTAACTAGCAGTTTAAAATGTGAAAGTAAAACCCAATTAAAATTTAAAACCATATTAGAGGCCTTATTACAAAAACAAAACCCAACTTATTATTAAAAAATAGAATAAAAGCATATATGAAAAGCAGTGATTGAGTGGCCAACTCTGAGTCTCTCACAGCTCCGAATCGCCTATGGCTGAGGATTACCTACACATTTAAAGGAGAAAGTGAGTTTACGAAACTCAGTGTGAAATCCCCTTCTAAACAATCACTATGCAACTTGCATAATCAGTCTGGGCCTATGCCCTATACCGTAAAAGTACAGTGTGGACCTTAGCCCATTACAGTAATAGTGTGGGTCTTAGCCCAATACAGTAACAGTGTGGGTCTTAGCCTAATACACTAATTAGTACAATACAGTGATGCAACCCATCCCAATCCAACCAACACACCACTCCGTACCACCAACACACCATGTGGGGATAAAATCGACCCACCCAGCCAACACACCAATATCGCAGCAAAGCTGCCAGTAATATTAACGCAGCAAAGCTGCCAATAACAGTATATGTGGCATAGCCACCAGTATAATATACTTCCCCTATATCAGAATCCCAACCTGATATAGTATGTCATGTCATAAATCATACGTGTATGCAGTATGTCATACTCAGTAATAGTCATATATATATCATAAAGCAAATCGATCATACATAGCATAAGGCCATAACAGTCTTTTCATCTCCTAGGGGTACAACGGTCATTTTACCCTTTGAGGGTATTTCGGTCATTTTACCCTTTCAGGGTATTTCGATCATTTTACCCTTCAGGGGTATTTCGATCATTTTACCTTTCGGGGGTATTTAGGTCATTTTACCCTTTGAGGGTATTTCAGTTATTTTACCCTTTGGGGGTATTTTGGTCATTTTACCTTTCAGGGGTATTTTTGTCATTTTACCCTTTGTGGGTATTTCGGTCATGTTACCCTTTGGGGGTATTTTAGTCATTTTACCCTTCAAGGGTATTTCAGTTATTTTACCCTTCGGGTGTATTTCGGTCATTTTACCCTCTAAGGGTGTTTCAGTCATTTGCCCACAATTCACATGTTGGGCTCACCACTCGAGCGATCGCACGCTCGTATGCACTCAAATGTCGTGTTATCGTCTTTTCAGCTTTTCGTCGATCTACGGTTGTAGTGGGTGATTACACACCTGATTTGTGAGAACGCACCACGATCCACGAGCACCCAAAACCTACTTGGACCAAGAATCTTAGTTAATCGTCTAGGCAGTTATACCATCAATTGATCCTAAGTTGTTACAATCGCTAGCTTACCCCAACTTGATCGAGCGAGAAGGAGAGGTTAGCATAACCAAAGTTTTCACCAACCTTCGACCCTTTAAGAGGTTCCTAGGCACCAACTGAGAAAAGGTAAGCACTTAAGTTAACTGATAAAGGAAAACACCATTTTATAATACTTACCAATAACGCGAAAGAGAATGACTACCAAACATAAGACCCACGATTGGCCCCCAGGGAACGGGAGGTTTCGCCAATCAGAGCAAATAAAAAGGAAAGAGTTGACTAGAGGAGAAATCGAAAAGAAGAGGTTTGGGTGGAAAGATGTGGAATTTGGCCTAAGGAAGAAAGAATAACGATTGGGGTTTGGAAAAGAAGAATGAGAAAGGAATCGACAAAGTAAAGAGGGGAAGAAGAAGGGAGCTTTCGACAGAGAAGAGAAAAGATGAGAGCAGAAAAGGTTCGACCAACAAGAAGAAAAAGGGAAGCGAGATTTAGCCAAAAGCAAAAAGTGATTAGAGAAGAGAAACAGAAACGAACCCGAAACTTGGCAAAGTATGCACCAACCGCAAAAAGGTAAACCGAAAATGGCTAAAACTTTCAACTGAGAAAGAAGGAATGCACTCCAATACCGAAAGCCTCAGAATGACCAATTCGGCACTAGTAATCCCCCTTAGCCAAATTTCCTAGAGTGCCAGAGTCTAATTTCAGCACAACTCTTCCTCTCAGCAACTCCTCGATTTTCTCCTCAAATCTCTCCCCTTATCACTCGACCGATTTCTCCTCAACTCCCTTTATGACCGATTCAAACTTTCTTTGGCAGTATTTCACTCCAACTCTGCCACTTACACGGCTCAAGCAGCAAAATAAATACCCCATTGCGCAACCCAAAACTTGAACCTCAAACCTCACAATTACACAACACGCCACCTTGCCACTAGACCACAAGCTCTTTTTGTGGCATAAAACCAACACTAATATTTAAAAAGCCTATAAACCAGCGTCCAGATTCATTCAAGGGAAAAACTAAAAATTGTGCCAAGGCCAAGACTTGAACCCAGGCTTCTCAAACACTCCCATACACACCCAATTCACTTAACCATTAAAGCAAACAAGCAATCAGTGAAAAATCATGCAAAAAGTAAAGACTTGAAATTTGGGGCATTACAGTTCGGGTCCAAACCGGGAACATTAAAAATTTTTCGAATACTTAAACAAATCAAAATAATTTATTTCACCACTCAAAATAAAACTGTCCACTCGCATAATAGTCACTAACTTAATTATAACATGAGTTACGAAACTTAAAATTTAGATCCGTAAATTTTCCCTGAAACTAGACTCATATATCTTATTACCCTAAAATTTCCAAAAAATTTTCCATTGCAAATTTTTACTCTTTTATAATTTCATTGTATTAACTATCATTTAGGCATACCTAACACCGAAACATGTTCTTAATTAGCCATTTCAATAGCTAATCATTATTGAATATTTATATGCTATTCATTAGCCATATCATAAGGATACACACACACAAAATCGCTAAGTCCCTATAGATTTCATAACTTAAAACGTTTTGAACCACAAAATACCTAGATGGTCTGTTGATAGTGTGAAATGATCTTTGACGCCCTTACGATCCCCGAATTGGCTTGGTGATACTATATAAAAAAAGAAAATAAAGGGAGTAAGCGTAAAGCTTAGTAAGTTTACAAGCAAATAAATCACAACATTTATCATAAATAATTATACTCATAAATTATCATCAAGTATGATGTATTTGCTTCTTCTTTACTTACTCTCATACTTGTTTACTTACTTGCTTACTTAAGTAACTCATGATTATAACTTCTCCTCCCTTGTTGAAATTTCTTTCTCAACTAATAACTGAAATATTCTTAACCCTTATAACTCACCTGAATCTATTTATTATGCTTTTACCTGAACTTTCATGTAACATAGTCTATTTACTAGCTTGTTGAGCCACTTGGAATACTAAGGATACTCGGGTCTCCTGTCTGATAATAACATGCCAAAGCCATGTCCCAGACATGGTCTACATGGGATGTTTCCTGTACTGCTAATTTCATATCCCAAATATGGTCTTACATGGGAGTTCTCATATATGTGCCCATGCCATGTCCCAGACATGGTCTTACGGAGGAGCTCTCATCTCGGTGCCAACGCCATGTCCCAGACATGGTCTTATGTGGTACCTTTCATAACCTCAATAATGCCAATGCCATGTCCTAGACATGGTCTTACATATGATCTCATTCCCTTAATGTCATGAAATTTGTATCTGATACATTCCTAATGTTTCAATGAGACTTTTTAACACTGATTCTCTATCATCTCATACTTGAATCAACATTAAATAATTTCATAAAATAAGTAGATAATTTCTGGAAAATAACAACATTAATAATAATTATTGAAATACTGCATTTATTTACCGTAAACTTACCTCAGTACAAAATACGATCAAATCTAGCAACTTAGCTTATTTAATACTCACATTCATAAAACAGTCCTTGACTCAAACTTTGGCAAAATTATGATTTTGCCCCTAAACTTTTGTATATTTCACTTTTTCCCCAAAGCTCAGAAATTAAACTTCATCACTTATTCTTATGTTTTATGACATGCTGAACATCTTTCCCTTCTATGGCAACACCAAATTCCTACTCTAACATTTACTTATGAACATTAGGTATTTTTACCGATTATGTTGTTTTACTCGTTTTCACTTAAAATCGCCAAGCAAAAGCTGTTTAACATAATTTCAAGCTTCATAATCTATCATAAAACATCAAAATAAACACATTTCACCTATGGGTATTTTTCCAAATATGAACCCTAACATGAATTAATGGTAGAATAAGCTAAACCGAGCTACGAGGACTCTAAAAACGTGAAAAAAATTAAAAACGGGGCTTGGATGCACTTACTATGAGCTTAAGAAAGTGAAGAAACCCTAGCTATCGTGTCCCTTAAAGTTTCAGCCCTATGGAAGAAGACGAGCATATTTTACCATCTTTTTCCCTTTTAATTCTTTTTATTACCAAATGACTGAAATACCCTTCATTAAAACTTTAGTTATTTTTATCTATGCATGCCCATTTTTGTCCATGAAAATCTAATGGTCTAATTACCATTTAAGAACCTCTAATTCAATTATGCACTTTAATTAAATCCTTTATCATCTAAAGTTCATATTTACCACTTTTGCAATTAAACCCTAATATGCAATTCAGACATGCAATAGCTAAATTTTCTTATCGGTATTCTAACACATGCATCCAATCAATCAGTAAATCATAAAAATTAATCACAACAAACTTTTCTATCTCGAATTCGTGGTTTTGCAACCACTATTCTATTTAGGCCCTATTTTGGGATGTTACAGAAGTGGAAATATGATAGAGTTACTATGGATTTCGTATCGAGTTTACCCCTATCTCTGAGAAAGAGAGATGCCATTCGGGTCATCGTTGATTGTTTGATGAAGTCTACATATCTTATTCCAGTACGTACAGATTTCTCCCTTGACAGATTAGTTGAGTTATATGTTTCTAATATTGTCATATTACACGGACTACCAGTCTCTATTATTTCAGATAGAGATTTGTAGTTTACATCACGATTTTAGAGAAAGTTACAGGAAGCTCTTGGTACGCGGTTGCATTTTAGCACTGCATTTCATCCTCAGACTGATGGTCAGTCTGAATGAGTAATTCAGATTCTTAAAGATATACTTCATTGCTATGTATTAGAGTTTGAAGGTAATTGGGAGAAATATTTATCGTTGGTTGAATTTGCGTACAACAACAGTTTTCAGTTGAGCATAAAGCTGGCACCATATGAGGCTCTGTATGGTCATAAATGCTAAACTCCATTATATTAGACCGAGCTCAGTGAGAAAAAGATACACTGGGTTGATTCAATTCATGAGACTGAAGAAAAAGTGAAAGTGATCTGAAATAGTTTGAAAGCAGCTTCAAATTGCCAGAAATCATATGCAGATCTTAAATCTAAAGACGTAGAATTCCAGGTTGGCAATAGAGTATTCTTGAAATTATCTCCCTAGAAGAAAGTTCTTCAGTTCGGTCACAAAGGAAAGCTAAGTTCGTGATTTATCAGACAGTAGGAGATTACTGAAAGAATCAGACTTGTTGCGTATCGATTAGCTTTACCGTCAAAACTAGAAACGATTCATAATGTCTTGCACATGTCTATGTTATGATGATACAGATCTGAACCTTCACATGTTGTCTCCCCGACGGATGATGAGATTCAACCTGATATGTCATACAGTGAAAAACCGATTAGAATTTTGGCACGAGAGGTGAACGAATTAAGAAACAAGAACATAGCTTTAGTAAAATTTCTCTGGCAACAACACGGTATAGAAGAAGCCACTTGGAAACCCGAGGAAGCTATGAGATACAAATGTACGAACCTCTTTTCTGGTAAAATTTTTAGGGACGAAAATCCCTTGAGGGGGAGAGTCATAACAGCCCGTTTTTAGTGAAATCAGAATAGTGGTTTTGAGACCACAGATTTGAAGTTAAAAAAATAATTTTATGATTTTTTTATTGCCTAAAATATGATAGCAATACCATCTAAAAATTTCGTTAAGAAATTTTACCGTTTACATGTTCAATTTGATAAAAAGGACTAAATTGCATAAAATGCAAAAGTTGAGTTGAAATAGCTAAAGGTATTAAATAGCTATAGAATTTTAAAGTGGAAGTTCTTGTGTGGTAATTAGACCATAAATAGTGATAGTGGAATATGATGGCTTGGTATAAGTGAAATTTGTGATATTTTTAAATGTTAATTTTATAATTAAGTTAAATAACTTAATTTAATAAAAGAAAAGATGTAATAAAACAACATCTTCTTCAAATTTTACCCTAAAGAACCAGCCACCATAGCTAAACTAAGGAGAAAGTTTTGACTAAGCAAATTTCCTTGCATTGTAAATATTTTCTCTCGTTTTTAATGATTTCTATGTTTTTGGGACCATTGTAGATTAATTTAGCTAGTCCAGGGACTAATTTCTGAAACTGTTAAACTATTAGAGTTTTACCATGAATGTATGTGTATGTTTTTTGATTTTTTATGGAAGAAAATTGTTAGTTGTTTTTAGATAAACAACTTTTGTTAAGGGATTTTTTATGAAATTGTCAATTAGGGGTTAAATTGAAAAATATGATAAATTCATGGTATAATTTGTAAATTTATAAAATATGTGGGCTGCTATAAGATTTTATAATAATCAACTAGGCTTGGGTAGGGGTAAAATTGCATAAATTTCATTTTTCGAGCCTAGGGACTAAATTGCAAGTAAATTAAAAGTATATGGGCAACATGATAATTTTGCTAAAATATATTTTGGACTAACTTGAATATATTTTGGACTAACTTGAATGAATTATATGTTAAATTGATTTAAATTTATCCGTATAGATCTAGTTAGACCTCGTACAGAGTTAGATCAGGGCAAAAAGATAGTCTTGGATTAATCGCCTCCGTATTTACGTATACTCGTCGAGGTCAGTTCATGTAATTAAATTTTGTTTATATGTTTTTAAATGAAATATATAAATGTTATGATTTGTCATATATAATTACCGAGTGCATATCCAGTGACGTACGACGATTATCAACCACCGTTTGAACCATAGGAATCCGTAGGATACAAATGACATGTCATTAGGGTTACCGATTTGGCTAAGGTCTTGCATGTGTTGCGAATACTCCACAGCTCATTAGAGCATACCGGTCTACATCTCAAATGAGCATATTGATTCACAACTCCTATGAGCATACTTGTACAAGAATTGACGGATTACAGTTATATGAGCTAGCACACTATGTGTGGGCTATCCCGGGTATCCAATGGTATTCTAAAAGGTTCAATGGGCAATGTTCTGATATGAAATGATATGAGTTCAATACCAACTATTACAGGTATACACATGAAATACATGGAAATGATGTTACATGATATATAGATATATGTGAAATGAATGATACATGTATATGGAACTTGATTAATTGTTGAGCTCATCCATTATTATTGGTTCATATATGCACTTACATGGCTAATAGGGTTGGTGTATATGTGCTTAGGCATTTGGCCAAAATGTGTTGGGATATGCTTTGTTACTTACCTACTACTTGATCAAATGCTAAGTTAAATTCTAAGTTATACGAACTTACTAAGCTTAAATGCTTACTCTGTGTTGTTTTTCTATGTTTTATAGTGAATCGGAAGCTTGTTCGGGTTAGAAACTTGTCAGAGGTATATCACACTATCCACCGACTCTTTTGGTACTTTTGGATATTTTAGTTTTGGTTATAATGGCTTGTATAGGTATTTTGGCTAATGTTGGCTTATATGTTTGGTTGTGAATATAGCCATTTGGTTTGGCTTGTGATTTGGCACTTGATGATGTCATGAGCTTAGTTTTGGCATGTAAATATTAGTCTTAATATGGTTGATAATTTGCTTAATATGTTTGAATGATGAAAGGGGAAATAATAGTTGAATGTGCATATTACATGTGTCTTATAACTTGTTGTGAATTTGTATTTTGATATCGAAGACATATATGTATGTTAAGGTTAGTGATTGAGTGGTTATTTGGTACCATTTGGTATGCTTTGGTAAGGTAACCAAATGTCAAGTATTGATACTAATGTGCCTATAAGTTAGTTGGGTATTTAGGACAAATAGAGTGCATGATTGAACATATTTACATGTTGTGATTTGAAGTGCGTAAGGGCGAATTGGTTGTATGAAACTTTATGCTATGTATATATCTTGTTTATGCTTGATTTGGATGCCTTGTTATGGCTTGTTTATATGAGCAGAAGTGGTTGTAGGTACAGGCTAGTTTGGGTGAGAAAAATGGCTTATAAAATGACCTATTTTCGTCCACACGGGTAGAGACACGGGCATGTGTCACAGACACGACCATGTGTCCCCTGTAACTTTAAAAGTGTTGCAAGTCAGACAGTTACACGACCTTGCACATAGCCTGACACACAGGCATTTGAGGTTATTCCGAAAGGTACACGGCCTAGCCCACGAGTGTGTGGCTTGGCTGTGTGGCCAAGTCAGAGAGTTACATGGGCACGAAAACGGGCTAGGACACGGTCGTGTGTCCAGATTTCAAATGTCCACACGGCCTAAGACACGGGTGTGTCTCTTGGCCGTGTGAGTCACATGACCTGGACACATGGCCGTGTAACCCCTACAGTGTTGAAAATTTTTACTATTTTTTGAAAAATTCTTTGAGTTTTTGATTTAGTCCCGACTTGTTTCTAATGCATATTTAGGGAATCGAAGGCTCGTATAAGGGACAATATGTATGATTTGACCTGGTTTTAATATGCTTATTGATATGTTATGAAATGTTTGAATTTTTTTGTCCGTTTGAATTGTAAACTTCGGTAATGCTCCATAACTCTATTCCGGCGACGGATACAGGTTAGGAGTGTTACAGGGCATGCTCTAAGTCATCTCATGAATAAATCAGAATATCGTTAATGAATAAAACAACGAATCTGTCCAAATACGGTCTGAATATTATGGTCCTCAAGTCCATAAATATTACAGGTGCATTAGTTAAACCAAATGACATCACAAGAAACTCATAATGTCCGTACCTGGTTCTAAATGCAGTTTTCGGCACATCTAAGTTTTTAACCCATAACTGATAGTAACCAGAACAAAGATCGATATTTGAAAATACTGTTGCACCTTTCAGCTGATCAAACAGATCATCAATATGCGTTAACGGATATTTATTCTTGATCGTTACTTTGTTCAGTAGTCGATAATCAATACATAATCGCATGGATCCGTCGTTTTTCTTAACAAACAACACAAGAGCACCCTAAGGAGAAAAGCTGGGTTGAGCAAAACTCCTATCTGTCAACTCTTGCAACTGTGCTTTCAACTCTTTCAACTCAGTAGGTGCCTGCCCGACTATTTAACGTCATAGCAATAATGTGCAAGTGTACACTGTCGATGCAAGTATAATAGAAAGATATGAGTCTGTCGGATATCGATCCCATGAGGATGGTTATCTTTTGTTTATCAATGTCAGTGCAATAAATGGATGGAAATAAGATAAATTGTGAGACTAGGTGTCGAAGCAATAACTTGAAAAAAACAAGATAAAATATGATAATGATAAATTGGGATCCCCAACGTGAATATTCAATAGAATGCTAAGTGCTCACAAGGTATAGAAGGATAGGTGATTGTCGATGCATTAAATTGCAATGAATATCTTACCAAACTTAACTTTTATATTTAATCTAAGACTTAAACATGCATATTAACCCAACCTTCTGATGCTGGCAATGGAACACTGTTAAGAAAAAGTGGATTAAATTCCTCTAATCCTTAAGCAACTTCTGTTGTCATTCTTGTTAGCTTGAACTGTCACTGCACCTTCTAGTGTTAGTGACCGTAATAACACTTCCATGCTAAAAACATTCAAACCCAAAGATTAAACAATAGAAGCAAGATTGAATAAAATAACATTTAACCCAGAAATCATGTG
Source organism: Gossypium turneri (assembly GCA_008044935.1). Taxonomy (NCBI): domain Eukaryota; kingdom Viridiplantae; phylum Streptophyta; class Magnoliopsida; order Malvales; family Malvaceae; genus Gossypium; species Gossypium turneri. The sequence goes on from CP032580.1 coordinate 23,738,948, forward strand.
TACTTCCGTACTAACGAAATAGAAGGTAATCACTAGTGTTTAGAAAACAAAAATAAAAAAAAAGTGGAGAATACTATTCCTAGACAACTCGATTTGAATCTCTCTATTCCCTTTTGTGTTGCATTTAGAGGCTCCTCGTCAAGAGCTAAGCTACATCCTTTTCACATCAGTTCACCAGTAGGAGTTTAAGCAGACATAGTCGAAAGCTTTAAAGGATCGGTTGAAGAAGATAAAAAACTCCCCTTCTTTTCTTTTTATGTCAGTATTTATCCTTTTTACCCAAATAGCCCAGGTGTCTTTTCATCAGAATCATGCTGCCTATGTATGTACAACTTAGTTATACGAGACTGGATAGCTCACGCATTTTTGTTCCTATCCGGACAGCTGTCAAGTGCAGCAACAATTCTAGGTGCAATCTAAAAATACTCATGCAACGACATCAGTACCAAAACATGAAAAACTTAGGATAAATAAGCTAAAATCCACTGAGTCATAAAATCTAAATTATTGGACTGAAAATACTAAAATATGGTCTAAGGATAACTAAATGGGAACAAATTAACCAATAAGTAGGGAGGAAACATATGTTCTTTCTAGTACTATCACAACCCCAAACTTGAGGTTTTACTTGTCCTCAAGTAAAACAGAAACTGGCAAGGCTACACAAGAATTCACTAAGGTAAATGATCATTCTAGCAACTTGAATCACCTAAGATCCCAATGAATGATTCACATTCAGATGACAAAATATTGCATCGACAATACATAAGTATGAATGAATAAGATTGCATCTTCATCAAAACCAGCATCGTGCTTCAAATCCTAAATTTTATCCACCAAGACAACATTTATTGTACAATATATATTTTATTTTTTTATTTTTTTGTGTGAACAAGGGATATTGTTGAATTACTATACCCTTTTTCATGAGAAGTAATGATGGAGTGCAACAAACCCCCAGGGAGTATGTAATTGCGCCGACACACATTCATGCAGCGACAGCCTTTGGCTAGATTCATTTTTCTAATGCTTTCATTGGAGTGTTCCCTTTTTAACATTTCACAATACACCCACTTTGGAGTGTCTTTTATTCATAACTATATATACATATGAGTAGCTGTAAAAGGCAGATTCATTCAAGATTCAAGGAATGCTACTAGTCATCCATTACTAATGTAGCCTAAATCATTCATCAAAGAATTGAAGATACAACATTTAGTCAAATTTATCCAACTCTTTCATTGACAGTTCACATGATTTAAGAATTAAACATCAAATGTAACAAAAATTTTCAACACATTTGCATTACCTAGAAACAAACCTTGCATGCTTCATTAAAATAAAATTTTGAAATGTGGGTGTATTTCCAATCCCCATATGCATTCCCCCAAACTTAAAGTTTGCATTATCCCCAATGCACTAAGATTATCATGCAATGACAATAAAAATGTGACGACAATGTTCACCAACAAAATGTAAATTACAGCTAAATGCAATGCATGAATACTACAGCTAAAACTTAAAATAAACTAACTCAGTTTACCTCGCCCATCAATGTGGTTGCACGATGTTTCTTCTTCGTCCTCTTTTTCTCCTCCTTCTTGCATTTTTTGTCTTTGGATCTCTTTCTCTTCTTTTCTTTGGGCTATGCACAGTCCTCGGATCATTCCTCAGGTTCTAGCTTTACCCTGGCATCATCAGCTACTTCTTGTGTAGGAGTGGTCACCTTGAGTGGTCCGGTGTAGACAACTATAGCCAATGAATTGTGGTACTCCTCACTTGTTACCTCTGCAGCTTCCGTTGGTCTAGCTCCGTCTTACTCTAGATTATCTTTAGTTGCATCCACAAACTCAATGCATTGACAATGTCCTCAACAGATTCTTTCTCAGTAGCTTTTCTCTCAGTATTTTCTTCCTCAAGGTTCTCATTCACAACTTCAACATGGATGTTTTCCTCTTCCACAGCAACATCCTTCTCAACAGCAGACGCCTCTTGACCAGCAATGATGTCACCCTTGATCAGGCTATCAATCTTTTGGATGTAGTCCACAACATCCCTTGATTCCTCTTCTTTTTCAACATCAAAGACGCCCACAATGAGAGAGATTCCACCGATCTATCTCTATCCCCTAGGTCATCTTCCTCGAAGGAGGGTTCATATCCTCGGATAATCAGTGGGAATACTGGAAATTCTGAGAGTGGGATCGGGCTTAACGAGTGTAATGTGGCTACAATAGAGGTGTTATAGGCCCTGGTATAAATGTAGAACTAATTTTGTGATCTGTTCATATCCTCTATTGTAGCGACAAGCCTGATCTGCTTATTGCTGATGGAATTGGCCAACTTCTCGATATCATTCATTTTGCACAGCAATGATGTCTCTGCAATCAAGTTTATTCCCTTGTTTTCTACTTTGGTTTGCCCTTCCTTGTCTTGCTGGTCTTGGCCTCCTTCATTGTCGGCGTATCTTTGCCACAAGTCAATCTTTTAATAGGCGCTTCATTGATCGGGCTCTTATTTTTCAAGATCTCTTCATCATCACGGGGCACGATCCCTTTCTGCTAGCACAGTAACACCACCAACGACAGGAAAACCAAAATTTTGTTTTATCTTGTGGCACAGTCAGCAATTTCCTGGTGGAGTATTGTGCCGACAACAATCTTTCTGCCCTTGATAGTTGAATGTATCATGCACATTCTATCAAGGTTGACTGTGGTGCTATGAGTAGAGGGTAGTAGCCTGTAGTTGACAAAATGAAACCAGATTTTGCTTTGCAGTGTTAGGAAGCGGTGGTGCATCGTATAATTCTTTTGATGTGAACTCGTCCACAATGCTCCTTCAACACATAAATTCTTCACTAACAGGTCACTTTTTGCGTCTGTGATATCTTCAATAAACTTGGAGTGTTCATCAACATCCACCTTAGTGTTGTGCAGCTTATTGATTTTTGTAGCATCCCATAGGATTAAGCCTTCTCAAACAAAGATAAACTCCAACTCATGGTCATAAAGGTTAGCATAAAACTCACTTACCAATGAAGGAAAATAGCTTCTAGGATACGTGCAGAAAGTCACCCACTTCAACATAGAGATGGTTCGGGATACTTGTTTGCCCAAATATTGCTATTGTGAAAGGAGAATGCCCTATTCTGTGTGGAAGTTTAACTTAAAGATGTTTTTTTGAAATCAATCTTTGGCCGCTTTTGTTAAAAAGATCACCGGCTTTTTTTTCTCTATTGGCATGGAGGATTCCGACTCACGAACTGCAGTTACAGAGGGTGAGGGTTCTTCAACAAGCTTGGTGGCTTTCTTGACTAATCCTCTCGTTCTTGCCATATTTTGCTTGTTTTGTGGAGTGAAGATGGTTTAAAGGTGTAAAGGTACGAACTTGGGGAAGATAAAGTGAATAAAAATTGCGTCTTAGGTGTTTCACACTTCGTAGAGTGAATAGGGGTTTATAGTGAGTGAAAGAAGAAGAATGAAAGACGTAATTTTCTGAAGGGAAATAAAGCTAGCAGAAATAATTACGTCTAATGAGAATTGCACCTATTCAGATAGATCAGATGGCTAGGTGACTTTTGATCAAATGGTGGGATTTGAAATTTCTTATCTGCCCTCATTCTTGTTGAGTCAGAACTGATAGTACAATAGTACTAACTGCGTTGACAATAAAGCCCAAGTGCATCGACAATGGTACCTAATTATTCTGCAAAGATAGAAATAAAAAAAATAAAAAAATAAAACAAACTTGAATAGAAACAAAAAAATTAAATAAAAATAAAATTACATAATAAATTTCATAAGAATTAAAATTTTTCGACCAATCTAATGGTCTCTACCTGCTTCTAGTCAATATTCCCAAGATAATGTTTAATCACTGGCCATTCACTTTGAATTGGTGTCCTTCATTTAAATCTCTTATTTTGGCTGCACCATGAGGAGATACTTCTACAACTTCGAAAGGTCCAGACCAATGAGATCGCAATTTACCTAGGTGCAACTTCAGTCTAGAATTGAATAATAAAACTTGTTGACCCGCAGTAAATTGTCGCTACAAAATAATTCTATCATGCCATCGTTTGGTCTTTTCCTGTAAATTGTAGTGTTTTCATAGGCATTTAGCCTAGCCTCCTCTAGTTCAGTGATATCCAATAGCCTTTTATTTCTAGCAGTTTCATAGTCCATGTTCACTTGCTTAATTGCCTACATTGCTTTGTGTTCTAGTTCAACTGGCAAGTGACATACTTTCCAAAAAACCAATTGATACGGCAACATCCCTAATGGATTTTTGTTGTCCGCAATGCGCATAAAGCGTCATCCAGTCCGGATGACCAATCTTTCCTCGAAGGGTTCACAACCTTCTCAAGAATGTTTTTAATTTGTCGATTCGACACTTCGACTTGTCCATTAGTTTGTAGATGATAAGTAGTAGCCATTCTATGATTAACTTCATATCTTTTCAATGTGGCTATCACTTGGTTGCAATGAAAGTGTGTACCCTGACCACTAATCAATGCCTTTGGTGTGCCAAAGCGAGTGAGTATATGCTTGTGAAAAACTTTAAGCACTGTCTTTGCATAATTCTTTGGTATTGCAACAGCTTCAACCCACTTCGAGACGTAGTCAACAGCTACTAATATATAAAGATTTCCAAATGAATTTGGAAATGGTCCCATAAAATCCATACCCCAAACATCGAACAATTCAACCTCCATAATTGGCTACTACAACATTTCATTGTGTTCGGATATAGAACCAGTGTGTTAACACCTATCATATTGATTCAAAAAATTGTGGGCGTCTTTGAATAATGAAGGCCAGTAGAATCCTGATTGGAGAACCTTAGTAGCAGTTTGCATGCCACCGAAATGGCCTCCATAAGGAGCATCATAACAATGCTTTAGGATTGAAAGCATCCCTTCTTTCGGAACACTACACCAAATAGTTTTATCACTATATACCTTGAATAAATACGGCTCGTTCCAATGATACTTCACTACTTCATGAAGAAATCTTTCTTTTTTCATGGTCGGTGACACCCAATGGGAGTTTTCCACACACTAGATAATTAACCAAATCTGCATACTAAGGGGTTGCATCTACAGCAAATAACTTCTCATCTGGGAATGCGTCGACAATTTGAAGTATGTTTCCATCTTCGCTGCTGACATCCAATCAAGACAGATGGTCTACAACTTGATTTTCTGAACCCTTACGATCTTTTATCTTGATGTCAAATTCTTCAGTAAGATCCAGTTTATCAATCTTGGTTTTGCATCCTTCTTCGCAAAAAGATATTTCAATGCCAAGTGATCAGTAAATATAGAAACCTTTGCACCGAGAAGATAAGAACGAAACTTGTCGAAAGCAAAGACTACAGCCAATAATTCTTTCTCTGTGGTGGTATAGTTGATTTGAGCCTCTGTAAGAGTTTTGCTAGCAGAATAGATGGCATGAAATCTTTTTCCCTTATGTTGTCCTAGAACAGCACCCACAGCAAAGTCGCTTGCATCACACATAACTTTAAAAGGTTGAGACCAATCGGGTGCAACAACAATGGGTGCATTTACTAGCTGCGTCTTCAATTGAATGAATGCATCCAGACATGCATCGTCAAAAAAGATTTTTCGATTTTGTTCTAGCAATGAGTATAAGGGTTTTGCAATTTTGAGAAATCTCTAATAAATTTTCGGTAAAACGCTGCATGCCCAAGAAAACTACGAATACCTTTCACATTTGTTAGTGGAGGTAATTTTTCAATGATTTCCACTTTAGTTTTGTCTACTTCAATTCCTTGACGAAAGATGTGATGACCTAACAAAATGCCTTCAGTTGCCATTAAATGGCATTTTTCCCAATTTAGAACAAGATGTGTGTCTTCACATCGCTGCAATACTTTATCCAAATTGTCAGCACAATGATCAAAATCATTCCCATAGACCGAGAAATCATACATAAACACCTTTAAAGAGTTTTCAATCATATTCAAGATTATTGCCATCATGCACCTTTGAAATGTGGTTGGTGCGTTGCAAAGACCAAAAGGCATACGGCGAAAAGAAAAAGTACCAATGGGACAGGTGAAATTTGTTTTCTCTTGATCCTCCGGTGGAATAGCAATTTGATTGTACCCAAAATACCCGTCTAAGAAGCAGTAATAGGTTCTTCCAGCAAGCCTATCCAACATTTGTTCAATGAAAGGAAGTGGGAAGTGATCCTTCCTTATTGTAGCATTAAGTTTGCGGTAATCCATACAAACTCGACATCCCATAGGAATACGTGTAGTAATTAATTCATCTTTGTCGTTGCTAACCATAGTGGTACCACTCTTCTTAGGAACGCATTGCACTGGACTTACCCAAGTGCTATTAGCAATAGGGTAAATATTTCCAGCATCAAGCCATTTATAATTTCTTTCTTAACAACCTTCATCTTCCGTTTAATATTCTTTGTTGCCGAATCAGTTGCTTGCCTTCATCTTCCAACTTGATCTTGTGCATGCAAAAGATGGACTAATGCCTCGAATATTGACAATACTCTAAGAAATAGCTCGTTTATGTTTCTTAAAAATATGGACCAATTTCTTTTCTTGAGTTACATCCAACGTTGCGGAGACAATATCGGGGAGAGTATTGTTATCACCAAGAAAGACGTATTTAAGATGAGTAGGTAGTGGTTTCAATTCCAGAGTAGGAGCTTCGTCAATAGATGGCTTGAAAACTAGAGCTGTTCTATTGGCTAAGTCTAAGGATTCTATCTGCCATCCATGCCCGAGTTCAATATTATTAGCTTCAACCATGTTGTCGCAATTATCTACAAATTCATCGTCAGATGTCGCTGCAAACTCCTTATAAAGTATTGTGCTTTGGTTATTGAATTCTTCCTTAATTAGATCATCTAACACATCAACAGCATGACATTTTTCTTTATCCTTGCATTCAATAGATTTGAAAACACTGAAGGTAACGTGTTCATCATTAAGTTGCATGGTTAGTTCATATTTGTAAACATCAATCAGATTTCGTCCAGTGGCTAAAAATGATCATCCCAAGATAATGGGAACCTCATTGTCTACCTTGCAGTCAAGTATGATAAAATGAGCCAGAAAAATAAACTTATCCACATGAACTAAGATATTTGTGATTTTCCCTTCAGGTTAACCCAAGGATCGATTAGCTAGTTGCAATGTTACTGCAGTAGGTTTCAAGTGACCAATTCCCAACTTTCGAAAAGTAGATAGTGGCATTAGGTTGATGCTAGCTCCCAAGTCGCATAAAGCCTTGCCCAAATAATGGTTGCCAATCGAACATGGGATAGTAAAGCTCCTAGGATCTTTCATGGGATAGTATTACACTCACAAACGTATTTTTAGGGGCAACTTATTTGTCAAAAAAGCACTACAACCTTCTGTGAGTGCAAAAGTTTCCATATCACTGAGATTTTTCATCTTGGACAAGAGCTCCTTCATAAATTTCCCATAATTCAGAATTTGCACAAAAGCGTCTACTAAAGGAATATTGATCTGAAGTTGTTTCAGTGTGTTCAAGAATTGTTGGTACTGCTTATCCTGCTCATTCTCCCTGAATCTTTGCAGAAAAGGTAAAGGTGGAGATATATCTGATTGGGCTGACACCTTTGATTGCATTGATAGTTTCGAGGGTCGAACATTAGGCATATGAGTAACAATTTGTGGAACTACTTTGTCTGGTACATCAACAAGCTCTTCAGATTCAACCTTCTCACTAGGGATCACTTCACCAGTTCTTAAGGTGCTACAGTAGGGTCTGTAGTTAGCTCGCTAGTCTTTTTACCACTCCTAAGCATGATAGCCTTGCAGTGTTATTTTCCCCCTGGACTGGGATTTTTTGTGTCACTAGGTAGTGTGCCTGGTGATCGAGTATTCAGATTCAAAGTAAGTTGTCCTAATTGTGCCTCCAACACTAGAATAGAAGATGAATTACCTTGTACAATAGCTTCTGTGCGAGTCATATGCTCCCGCATTAAAGCTTCAAGAGCAGTTAACGGGTCAAAAGGAGAAGCCGTTGTCGATCACTAATTCGGCATTGAAGAGTGTTGTGGTTGCATCTGGGTCTGGTGTGGATGCATCTAGTCCTGTTGTGGATACATCTGATTGTGCTGATTGTAGTTTTGCTATTGTTGATTGTAATTCCCTTGTCTTGAATAATAATTTACTTAAGCAGATTTATTCTCATATCGGAATGTTGCGGCATTTTGTCTGCCATTCTGATTTCCCCAAGACTATTTGTAACATCCTGATTTTGGGTCTAGTCGGAACAGTGGTTTTGGGACCACAAATCTGATGAGGAAAAAATTTATTTTATTATATTTTTATGGTCTACGATTTCACAAAATGATTTCGTGAAAATTTCATTCGAAAATTTCGACGTTTGGGCACTCAATTTAGTCAAAAGGACTAAATTGTAAAAAGTGCAAAAGTTGAGTTCTACATGTTAGTGTTGTCCAATTGTTATGAAATTTTAAATTGGAGGTCCTTATATGGTAATTAGACCATTGGTTAATTTGGTAGACAAAAATGGACATGGTTAGGCATGTTTCCAAAGTTTTTCATTAAGGGCATTTTGGTCATTTAGTTATTAAAATGAATTAAAAACAAAATTAAAAGCTAATTTTTGTCCATCTTCAACCCCATGGCTGAATTTCATAGGGGGAAACCATGGCTAGGGTTTTTTAAGCTTCCAAGCTCGATTGTAAGTCTGTTCTAGCCCCATTTTTAATGTTTTTTACTTTTTTGGAATCCCGGTAGCTTAATTTAGCTTATTCTAGCAATAATTTAACCTAGGGTTCATATTTGGAAAAATACCCATAGGTGAAATATGTTTATTTTGATGTTTTATGGTAGAATATGAGGCTAGAAATTATGTTAAACAACTTTTGCTAGTCGATTTTAAGTGAAAACGAGTATATTGACATAATTGGAAAAAATACCTAATATTCATAAGTAAGTGCTAGAGTAAGAATTTGATGTTGTCATAGAAGGGAAAAATGTTCAGCATGTTATAAAACATAAGAATAAGAGATGAATTTTAATTTCTGAGCTTTGGGGAAACAGTGTAATTATGTAAAAGTTTAGAGGTAAAATCGTAATTTTGTCAAAGTTAGAGTCGAGGACTGTTTTGATGAATGTGGGTATTAAATAAGCTAAATTTGCAATTATAGATCACGAAGAATGAAATCTAGAGCTAGACTGGGGAAAGAAAAAGATTGAGGACTAAAGTGTTAGATTTGATCACATTTTGTACTGAGGTAAGTTTACGGTAAATAAATGCAATATTTCAATAATTATTATTAACGCTGTTATTTTCCAGCAATTTTATATTTATTTCATGAATTTATTTAATGTTGACTCAAGTATGAGATGATAGAGAATTAGTATTAAAAAGTCCCGTTGAAACTTTTGGAATGTATCGGATACAAATGTCATGACATTTGGGTGATGAGATCCCACGTAAGACCATGTTTGGAACATGACATTGGCATCATTGAGATTATGAGAGGCCCCCATGTAAGACCATGTTTGGGACATGGCGTTGGCACCAAGATGAGAGGTCCTCCGCAAGACCATGTTTGGGACATGACATGGACACCTATATGAGAACTCCCATGTAAGACCATATCTGGGATATGGCATTGGCAGTACAAGAAATATTCCATGTAAGACTATGTCTAGGACATAGCTTTGGCATGTTATATTCAGACAGGAGACCCGAGTATCCTTAGTATTCCAAGTGGTTCAATGGGCTAGTAAATAGACGATGTTACATGAAAGTTCAGGTAAAAGCCTAATAGACAAGTTCAGGTGAGTTAATAAGATTAAGAGTATCTCAGTTATCAGTTGAGAAAAGAAATTTCAGCAACAAAGGAGTAAGTTAAGCAAGCAAGTAAGTAAATGAGTAAGAGAGTAAGTAAAGAACAAAGTAAAGATCTTAATGCTTAATGAAAATTTATAAATATAATTGTTTATGATAAATGTTGTTATTTATTTACTTGTAAACTTACTAAGCATTATGCTTACTTCTTTTATTTCTTTTTCTTTCATATAGTATTATCAAGCATAGTCAAGATCTTGAAGACGTCGGAGAGCATTCACACTATCAACCACCACAACTCGGTATTTTAAGACGATAAATGTTTTGAGCTATGGCATGTATAGGGACTTGGTCATTTCGATTGTATATTCTTAAGATATGACCAAAAGATGATATGTAAATATTTGATGATGAATAGTTATTAAAATGGCTAAGTATGAAGGTGTTTGTTGTTATAAATGTCTAGGTGCTAAATTATGCATAGAAATCATGAAAATGTAAAAATTGGTAGTAAATCAGTTTTGAGACAGCAGTAGTGACATGATTTTGAAAAATCACCAAGGATAGTATAAAATGAATTAGAGAGTGTATCAGATATATAATTAAAGCTTATTGAGTCTATTTTCATAGAAAAATAATAGTGTAGACAAAGGAATTATGTATTTTGAGATATTTTCATTTTAATTAGACAAGGTCAAACTAGTTTTTAGAATCCCCTGTTCTGAATTTGGAAAATCATTAAAAATTGTAAAAAAATATTTATGAGTTGTAATTTATATTTCCAGATTCCTTATTGAGTCTATTTTCTATAGAAAGAAGTGAGAACACTATATTAAGTCTGTACAACGAGATAACTAAATTTTAGTGACAAGAGGCCAGGACAATCGATCAGGGAAACAGGGGAGACTTTAACTAATAAACTGTACTAATTGGCTAAACCAAAAATTTTGAAAAATTTATGGTAAAAAGATATATGAGTCTAGTTTCAGGTAAAGTTTACGGATCTAAATTTCAAGTTTTTGCATCTCGAGTTATAATTAATTTATTAACTGCTGCGCAGGTGGACAACCTTATTATGAATAGTGAAATAACTTTTAAAAGTAAAATTTTTATGCCCCGAACTTTTAAGTTAAGTCAAGTAACGCCTCATGCTTGACTCTGGCAACGGTCTCGGGTAAGGGGTGTTTCACTATTGATTGTGTCCAGAATTATTATAAGAGGTGCCATAAGAATTGTTGCGGATGTTACTGACATAAAAGGCATTCTCTGCATGTTGTGGATAATCTTCGTAGTTGTGATTGTCACTACAAATCTCACAACAAAAAGTAGGAACATCAACTTGTTGAGCAACTTGTATAGGTACAATGTCACTAGTCCCTTGCATATTTTTTATCATATTTGCAAGAGAAGATACTTGAGCACTAAGTGCAGATATTGCATCCAATTCAATAACTCCCGGAGTAGTTTTTGCTTGTGCAGCTCTAGAGATAAGGGTATTGATGATCATTCTGAGCAATTCTCTCAAGAATTTCAATCACATCATTATAAGTACAATCTAGTAAAGGTCCATTGGCTGATGTGTCGACAAGATTACTCATGTATGAATTCAGCCCATTATAGAAAATCTCAATTTGTGTTTCCTATTGAATGCCATGCATAGGACAACGTCGAAGCAAAGATTTATAACGTTCCCATGTGGTGTGAAGATTCTCATCGTCCAGCTGACGATAAGTTGTAATATCATTTTGGAGACAAGCATTCATTGTCAGTGCATTAAATCACAAAACAAACTGTGTTGCTAGTCCATTCCAAGAAGTAATTGATCCAGTAGGTAGCCCAAAAACCATGTACGAGCTCTTCCCTATATTCATTGTTGGGGTTATAACTGCATTGTTTCTTGGCAAAACCATATTTCATTGTTCTCAAAGTCTCCTCTGAACATTTTTTTCAATTTTTTGATGAAATCAGTAATAAACTTTGAATTCCTTCAAGTCATACAACACCTAAAATAAAATGTGAAAATAACAACAAAAAGAAAACAAGTTAGTAACAACTATATATTATGAAATAAAAACAAAAAAATAAACATCAAACAAACACCAAAACTTGGTCGGCTGTTTAACGTCACAGCAATAATATACAAGCATACACTATCGATGCAAGTATAGTAGACAGATATGAATCTGTCGGGTATCGATCCCACGAGGATGGTTGTCTTTTGTTTACAAATGTCACTGCAATAAATGGATGGAAACAAGATAAATTGTGAGACTAGGTGTCAAAGCAATAACTTGAAAACAACAAGATAAAATATGATAATGATAAATTAGGATCCCCAACGTGAATATTCAATAGAATGCTAAGTGCCCAGAAGGTATAAAAGGATAGGTGATTGTCGATGCATTAAATTGCAATGAATATCTTACCAAGCTTAACTTCTATATTTAATCTAAGACTTAAACATGCACATTAACCCAACCTTAAGCAACTTCTATTGTCATTCTTGTTAGCTTGAACTGTCACTGCACCTTCTAGTGTTAGTGACCGCAATAACACTTCCATGCTAAAAAATTCAAACCCAAGGATTAAACAGTAGAAGAAAGATTAAATAAAATAACATTTAACCTAAAAATCATGTGTACTTCTGTACTAACATGAAATAGAAGGTAATCACCATTGTTTAGAAAATAAAAATAAAAGAAACAAGTGGAGAATACTATTCCTAGACAACTCGACTTGAATCTCTCTATTCCCTCTTGTGTCGCGCTCAGGGCCTCCTTGTCAAGAGCTAAGCTGCATCCTTTTCACGTCGATTCACCCATAGGAGTTTGAGCAGCCATAGTTGAAAGCTTCAAAGGATCAGTTGAAGAAGATAAAAAAACTCTCCAAAAAAACTCTCATTTTTCTTTTTATGTCAATATTTATCCTTTTTCCCCAAATAGCCCAGCTTCCTTTCATCAGAATCATGTTGCCTCTGTACGTACTAGTTGTACCAGACTGGAGAGTTCACACATTTTTGTTCCTATCCGGACAGTTATCAGATGCGACGACAATTCTGGGTGCAATCTAAAAATACTCATGCAGCGACATTAGTACCAAAACATGACAAAATTAAGGATAAATAAGCTAAGATCCACTGAGTCATAAAATGTAAATTACTGCACTAAAAATACTAAAATATGTGCTAAAGATAACTAAATGGGTACAAATTAACCAATAAGTAGGGAGAAACATACGTTCTTTCTAGTACTATCAGTGCCATTCTATAAGGAGCTATCAGTATCAGAGATGTTCCTGGCATTAACTCAATAGCAAACTCAACCTCTCTGAGCGGTGGTAACCCTAGTAACTCCTCTGGAAACATATCTATAAACTCAAATACCACTAGAACTAATTCTAGCTTCAACTCGAAAACTCTAGAATCAAATATATAAGCAAGATATGCTTCACAGCCTTTTCTAACATACTTTTGTGCTGACATAGTCGATATAACATTAGATATGATATCTAGTCTATCAAACTCAATTCGAAGCTTTTCACCGTTATGACATTTCAACTCAATATGCTTTCGTCCACAATTCACAACAGCATCGTGCAGAGTCAACCAATCCATACCCAGAATCACATGAAACTCATTAAAGGGTAGTACCATCAAATTAGCCAGAAAGTTGCAATCCCAAACCATCAAAGGACAGCTTTTACAAACTTTATCAACTAACACATACTAACCTAGGGGGTTTGTTACTTTAACCACAAACTCAGTACACTCAAAAGGAAATTTCTTATCTTACACTAAAGTCATGCATACATACGAATGTGTTGACCCCGGGTCAATCAAAGCAGTAACATCAGTATCAAAGATAGAAAATGTACCAGTAATAAGATCTTGCGATGAAGCTTCCTTTCGAGCACAGATCGCATAAGCTCTAGCCAACTTTCGTGCCTCAGATCTCATAGAAGAGTCATTTGTCCCACTACGGCTATTTCTCGCATTTCAAGTGTTCCGTGGCGGTCTACCTCTCATAGCAGTGTTAATCTGTCGAGTAGTCTAAACCTTTTCTTTATCGGACCTTTTCGAGCAATCTTTGATATAATGTTTATACAAACCACATTTACAACATGTCCCATCTTTCATTTTGCAATCGTCGAAGTGTCGTCATCCACATTGCTGAAATTCGGGTTTGTTGCTTTTAACACTACCCACGCTCGTTACAGACGTAGCCTGAGGTTTTGAATTCGCATGTTGTTTTCCTATATCTTTACCCGAATAACCCACTAAAGCTAACAAACGTCCGTGATATTTTTTCGACTTCTTTGATGGTTATTGATATGACTTTCCCACTGATCTCTTTCCTGAATCTCAAGCCTCATAATCGACTTTCCTCTTTGCTTTACTCAATTCTTCAGCTTTGTGAGCTCTATCTACTTGAACCACAAATTCTTTCAACTTAAGAATCCCGAGTAACAACTTGATATCTTCATTCAATCTGTCTTCAAATCGTGTGCACATAGAAACTTCTGTTAGTATACTCTCTTGGGCATACTTGCTGAGTCGAACAAATTTCTTGCTCACATATTTCTTTTGAAATTTGATTTGAATTCCCAGTCTACTCGTTCTCTTGGCACAACTGAAACCAAGTGTTCCACCACTAATAAGCTGAATCTTTCAATAGGAAACAACATATTTCAAGCATTCTATCAGACTACATGATAATTCATCGAAAACTCTGATTGTATTTTTTAAACCAAAATTTAGCTCTTTCAGAATCATCTTCGGATCTACCTCTAAACTCTTCAACCCTATATTTATGGATTTTATTGACTGGAGGCTTGCTCACTCGCACTAGTTACAAACCCTATGGAATTACGGGAACCGGTTGGGGAAAAGGTGGGGGTGGAGGTCGTTGAGCCATATGGTTCATTCGTATGAACTCGATAAACCATTCATTCATCATTTGGAAGAAGGATTCCTTAGCCTCTCCTCCCTCGCCCTTAGATACGGGCCTACCACCACTTGACATTGCTTCGTGAACGGAGGCTTGCTCGTCACTTTCAGCCTTATCGAAACTAGCTCGGTTGGATGACATTATATCTTTATAATAGCATGTATTTCTAGACTCATACATGCTACGTTCAGTCTAAGAATCGACTAAATCGTAGCTTTGATACCACCAAATTAACACCCCTAACCCTTATACGTCACCAAAATTAGGTTACGGAGCATTACCATAAAACTGTAACTTTAAAACACACATTTAGTACCTCAACATAAACATGGCATAAATCACTCATCTATATGCATATCGTTCCTTAATCAAGCTTTCAAGGCCCTAAAAACACTTTAGAAACAATTTGAGACTAAATTTGAATCAATTGAAAATTTCATGAAAAAGTTGGAAAATTTGAATTGCAGGGGTCACAATGTCGTATGGCCAGGCTGTGTGACTTACATGGCTGAGACACATGCTAGCTTCTTATGTAGTGTAACAATCAAAATAGGAACACACAGCCATATCCTAGCCCGTGTCCGTGCCCATGTAACTTTCGAAGTTGGGTACACGACCAAGCCACATGCCTGTGTGCCAAGCCGTGTAACTCTTAAAATGGCCTCACACACCCGTGTGCTAGGCCATTTAACTGTCTGAATTGCAAACCTTGAAACCTATAGGGGACACACAGCCGTGTCACATGGTCGTGTATTACATACGGCTGAGTCACACAGACAGGGCATTGGCCAAAGTCAAGCCATTCCTATCACCAATTGAAATGAGTACCTACAAGCATTTTGCACCCATGACCAAGGCATCACAAACACGCCAAAACATGCATAAAATGACCAATTCAATAAACCATAAATCCATCCAACCAATAAGCCAATAAGGCACCTCAAATGCATTAAACCAAGTCTTACCTAATCATGGAAATATTATCACATTTCATACATACAAATCAAGCCCAATACCATTTCCAAACTTACCCTATTTTGACCACATTAAAACGATTCCATCATATACCGTATTGGCTATTGAAACATGTATCAAAACTTAGCCATATTGACATATACCATCAAGGCATCAAAAGTACCAAAAGTACATCGACCAAAATAACATATACATGCCAAACTATCAACCAACATTTAAACACAAGTCCACCTATACATGTCATTATAACCTTGACCAAAACATCAAAAACTACCGATACAATCGTTGGATAGTGTGATAAATCTCCAACGAGCTTTCAAATCGATCAAGCTTCCGATAATCTATAAAATATAGGAAAGAAAACTACGTAAGCATATAATACTTAGTAAGTTCGTAAAACATGAACATGACTTACCATATCAATGCATATCCTTAAAATTTAAATATGAAACAATCCAACCATAAGCTCAGCACAAGCCTAAACATCATCAACAACACATGTTAGTGCATCAACTCACAATTCACTTGAATTAACATAAGGTAAGTCATTATACATGAACAACATCATTTGAAATCATCAATTTCGAGAACATAAGTATACTTTCATTAAACATTTCCTTTTCAATCATTTTCATAGATTCATGACATAAGTCATTTGAACACTTACCATTCCCTTCCTTTTCATGCCCGTTGAAGCATTTAGAATAACATTGGATATACGGGAAAGCTCACACAAAGTGTGCTAAACATATAGTCGTAACATTTTTTTTCTTTTACATCGTTGCCCACTCGAGCTATGAAATAAGTCTGCTCACACAAGTTGACAGTCGAAATGTAAGCTATGCGATGCTACTCAAACAAGCTGTTGAATATCCACAACAAATGCAGGACCTCAGCCATCGGTAAGACATTCAAGACTAGCACCTGAAACAAGGTAACCCTAATGACATGTCATTTGTATCCTACGTATCCTACGTATTTCCACAATTGATTTCATGGAAAATAATACATGACTATATAATTCAATATAACATTAAAATGTTATTTAATCATACGAACTTACCTCGATTACAAAGACATAAAATCGAGATAAACTAATTTAAGGCTTTAGCTTTTCCTCGATCTAGATCCATACGAGGTTTATCTTGATCTGAATAACCAAACTCAATAATACTCATACTATTCAATTCAATCCAAAATTCATAATTTTGCAAAATTACACTTTTGCCCCTAATATTTTAACTTCTTTATAATTTAGTCCTTAAGCTAGTAAATTGAAATTAAAGCAATTTCATCCACATTTCATACTAGTCGAATTCACTAGGGACCTATACAACCTCATACAAATTAGCATATCATAATTTTACCATGGAATTTTACTACTTTTATAAATAAGTCCCTAAATGACAATTTCATCAAAAATCCCTTTACAAAACTTGTTTATTTAACAACAAGGACTTATAATCTTTCCTTAAACTTCAAGACTCATGCTAACATTTTCATGGAAAAACCCTAAATCTTTAACAATTTTGCAAATTAGTATATGGGATAGCTAAATAAAGCTACAACGATCCCAAAAACATAAAAATCATTAAAAACGGGACAAAATACACTAACATGCAAGGTAATTTTTCTTGGCCAACACTTCAACCCTATCTTAACAATGGTGGTCAGTTCTTTAGGGTTTAAAATGAGGAGGACAATGTTTTAATTCATCTTTTATAATATTAACATTAACTTATTTTACCTAATTACAAAATTAACCTTATAACTTATTAAAATTTCAATAAAACCATGTCATGGATATCCACTATCCAAACAAATGGCCTAATTACCATCTAAGTCCTTTCACATTTAAACTCCATAGCAATTTGACTCCTTATCTAATAGAACTCTACTCTTGCACCTTTACGATTTATTCCTTTTCACGAAATTAAGCATGCAAACGTCAAAATTTCTTAACGAAATTTTTATACAACCTTTCTAGTATTCTATAGACATTAAAATAATGATAAAATAATAATTTACACATTGGATTTGTAGTCCCAAAACCACTATTCTGATTTCATTAAAAACGGGTTGTGACAAATACCCACCTCCATTCTCCATTTCAAAGCATCCCTGTGTCCCTTATTCATCTCTACATACATCCCTTATTCATTTTTCTCATTCCCTCTCTTCATCTCCATGAATAGTATCCCATATTCCTTTTCTTTTTTTTTTAGCTAGCAAAACCTTGAAAAGCCATTAGTAAAGGAGAAATACAAGGATTGGAGGAAACTTCTTCAATCATAGTTCGCGAGACTATTGATTCGAACAGAGTTTATTCTTCCTTTTCTTTGTTACTTTAATTAAATCAACTTTGCAATGTGCTTTGTTATCTTGTCATCAACAATGGTAGATTAAATTTGTTTAGCTAGGATGATTACATCAATTCAATGAAGTTTTTATTAAATCATGTTTATAGTGTTTGTGCCTCAGTCGTTCATGTTTTGTATTAAACTCAAGCATGTATTTCATTCATACGTGATTGAATGCATTAGAATTAGTTGAGTGATTCGAACCAGACGACGGGTAATAAACACAATAATTGAAAAGTGCATGCTTAATTTATATCTGACCCAAAATTAATTAAAGGTTCGTAATAATTTGACCGAGCTCTATTACCCTCCATGGCATTTAGGTTTATGTGATTAAATTGTTTCAAACCAACCCAGTCCCTATTACTTCACATGAATTCTAAGAAACCATTAGTTTAATATAATCAGTAAAATTCATGTTCTACTAAGTAAAATATTTCGAAAGGACTTAATTTGGTTTCAATCCCATGAAAGATCGAGTTGCTATGGAATATTTTCAAAACAATGTTAAACGTAAGGAAAATAAATCAGAATTTAATGATGTAATTATTCTAGCCTATTCATGTTATTGATTGTTGAAGTTTGTGCTTTTGCTGCTAAACTCATCTCATACATTTCATTTCATACTTGGCATTTAGATTAATTTGCATTAGGGATCATCTTACATTTAGTAATTTATTTTCACATCAATCACTTAAAATTTATTGTGTTTTCTCACCAAATTATTCACTTTAATTTTACAATTAATTGATTAACATGCACAGTCCTTGTGGAGATGAAAACTCTTTTACTTACTTATTACTTGATAACGATTGTGTACAATTGCACAAATTACTCGCTATAAGTTTTTGGCATCATTGTCAGGGACTGTTGCCTTAATCATTTTTTGTGAAATTATTCTTTTCAATTTAGTTTTTATTTTATTTTATTTTATTTCTAACTTTACTAATTAATTATTTCTTTTTTATTTTTATTATTTATTCTTTTGTGATTATTTTCAGGAGTTATGAGCATAGGTCGAATCATCGATTTATTACTTATAGACCCTAAAATCGAGTGGATATTTAGACAAAGAAGATCTGTAAGATTAGCCCAAAGACAAGCTAAAATGGACCTTGGAAATCAAAATGATGTTCAAGGCAATGGAGCTGCTAATGCTCAAAATCCAATCCTCACTGCTAATGATAGGGATCGTGCCATAACACATTACGTTGTGCCCCTTTTTAACGAGACAAATTCAGGAATTAGGAGACCAAAAATAGAGGCACCGTAATTTGAATTGAAGCCAGTGATGTTTCAAATGCTTCAAACCATGGGCTAGTTTAGTGGAATGTGGAAGCACGAAAATTTACACATTTTTACATATATTTTTTAACTTAAAATCATACAGTTTCGATAAAATTCTTGTCAAAAAATAATTAATTTTTAAAAAATAATTAAAATGCACTTGAAATATTAACATGTTGAATTTTAGTTAATTTTATAATTAATTTTGATGAATTTTGGTTATTTCTGACAGATTTGCACAAACGGCGAAAAATGGCTCGGTAGACACTACTAGAAGCATAAAATCGAGAAGCAATTTGAAGTACTGAGGTGAACTAAATTTTAGCCTAAGATGGTCAAAAATTATATGTATTAATTAATAATATAATTAATTTTAATTTATATCCAATCTAATTTGGGTTAATAAATTATTATTAATTAATTATGAAAAAGTAGTCTAGTTGAACTGAACCGAGTGAACCTAACCGACCAAGAAATGGATAGCCTAAAAACCATCCCAAGAGCTGACCCAAATCAGCTTATTAGCTGATTATTTAAGCTTGCAAAGAGGCCCTTGAAGACTTGTTCAAGTTGCATTCAAACCCCTCCACAACTGGTGGCTTTATAGATTTGCCCCAAGCCTAAATTAGCAAAGTTGAAACTAACAACCTTGCAACATGTGTGGCCGGCCAAGGAAGGGCTCTTTGGCTGATAGTTTTAGCTATTTTTAGCAGCTCTTTTCAGCTATAAAAACCCCCTTAGGCTGGTCATTTTAGAAATACACCTCAAGCATTCACATCTTTCCTCTCTTCTCTCCACTTTCTCTCTTCTTTTCTATTCCAAAATTCCCTTGCTCTCTTTTCGATTTCTCCTCTTGGGAAAGGGACATTCATCAGCTATTTGGAGCAAAAATTAAGTGTTCATAGCGGCCTTGTTTGACGAGGACAACGGAGAAGGAAGAACGGAGCAACTAGTCAAGCCACAGAAAAACACCGGATTTGATTCTTGTTCCCTATCTTTTTAATTTTTGTTGTTGTTATGCTGAACATATCTATGAATATTTATGTTGTTGGAATGGTTAATTTAATCAATTTAGCTTGAATTTAATTCGTGTTAGGTTGATTGCATTTTGTTTGTTAAAATTATTAAAATTGTGTTATGTTGTTATAGGCCTCGGTAAGATGCTTGATTAAGTAAAACCATGACTAAGTTATTCTTGCATTACAATTGTTAGGTAACTAATGAATTAATTATTTAAACGGATTGAAATTGTAATTAATGGACACAGTACTTAATCAGTGCATGTTTAATCATCTAAGGTAGCTGAGGTTTACATTAGCAACGGTATCTGACGATACATTTGCCTTGCATAACTTGCAAGATTATTGTGATTAAACTGTTTCAAGGTAAGGATACTTTGTTACCTCACATAGTTTTTTATGTGCTTATTAAATCGAGTCAATTATTTGAAATGACATAGGGATATGTACAAGAGATTATTTCGATTTAATAAGTATGTATATACAATAACATATTTTCCTATTAAGATTTGTTTAATCAGTTGAATTGACATAGGGATATAGTCAAGAGATAAATGGATTTTGGTAGGTGAGTATGTTCATAGGTTAGCAAATTACCGAGTTACCGTGAACTTATTCGTAACAATATAAACATGAGTTTAATAATTCTAAGTTAAGAAATGTAATTAATCTAAACAATTATGTCATCTTGATTAAAATTGTATTTTTAAATCGTGCATTTGACATTTATTTATTTAGTTTACTTAGTTTAAAATCTTAGTTTTTAATCACCCTCTTCAAACAAAGTATTTTTCTTCACCAAATTGTTTTAAACAGCTTTCATAAATAATTCTTTTCATAATCCCTTTAGGTACGATAACCCGGCATTTACTTGTCACTTTATTACTTGTTACGATTGTGTACACTTGCACATTTCCATCGTTCCAAGTTTTTGGCGCTATTGCCAGGGACTGTGTTTTAAAAAAAGTCATTATTTGTGAAGTTGTTAGTTTTGCATTTTGGTTTATTTTTCTGTTCAAATTTTAACTTAGTTAATTTTTTTGTGATTATTTCAAGTGTTTATGATTATTGACCGAATCATCGATTTACTCCCTGTAGACCCTGAGATTGAACGAACTTTTCTACAACAAAGAAGACAAGCAAGTCAGAGAAGGACTGAAGAGATGAACTTCAAAAATCTAAATCAAGGAAACGGAGCAAACCTTGCTCAAAATCCTATCCTTATTGCTTATGATAGGGATAGAGCTTTGAGACAGTATGTCGTGCCAGTATTTCATGATCTTACTCCGGGTATTAGGAGACCCAAAATTGAGGCCAATCATATTTCAAATGCTTCAGATAGTGGGCCAATTTAGTGGAATACCTACCGAAGATCCTCACCTACACTTAAAACTATTTATGGAGGTGAGTGATTCTTTTAAGTTAGCCGGAGTACCCAAAGATGCACTACGATTGAAGCTGTTCCCATATTCACTAAGGGACAGAGCTCGAGCTTGGTTAAACTTATTACCACCAAACTCAATTTCAACATGGCAAGAGTTAGCAGAAAAATTCCTTATGAAGTATTTCCCGCCTAGCAAGAATGCTAAGTTGAGGAATGAGATCACTGCTTTCCAACAAATGGATGATGAGTCATTGTATGAGGCATGGGAAAGGTACAAAGAATTATTACAGAAGTGCCCTCATCACGGAATCCCATATTGCATACAACTTGAGACATTTTATAATGGTCTCAATGCTCACACGAGGATGGCAGTGGACGCTTTTGCTAATGGTGCTCTACTTTCTATGTCTTATAATGAAGCTTATGAAATCATTGAGAGGATTTCTAGCAACAATTATCAATGGCCAACCAATCGAGCAGCGTCAGGAAGACGAGTCACTGGAATACATGAAGTAGATGCTCTTACTTCACTCACATTTCAAGTATCATCAATATCCTTAATGTTAAAAAATCTTACTACTAATGGGTGTAATAGTTTTGCAGCATAGACACAGAATCAATTTGAAAATGTAGCCTATGTATTACATGGGTAACCAGAACCCAAAATCTGTGTATTACATGGGTGACCAGAACCAAAATCGAGGAAGGCAAGGGCTGCAATCTAATTTCTATAACCCATCATGGTGAAACCACCTGAATTTTTCTTAGAGTAACCAAGGGGCAGGAACCAGTAACAATTATGTCCAACCTAGATCAGCCTAGCCACCTAGTTTTTCCCAACAAGCTTAGAAACCAACCTAAGCTGAACCATCCAATAGCCTAAAGAATCTATTGAAGGCATACATGGCGAAAAATGATGCCTCTCTAAGGAATTTGGAGAATCAAGTGGGCCAGCTTGCAACTGAACTCAGAAATTGAACACAAGGTGCTTTACCTAGTGATACAAAGAATCTGAGGAATCCAGGGAAGAAGCATTGTAAAGCGTTAACATTGAGGAGTAAAAAGACTTTAAAGCCCAATTCCGTCGAAGTTGAGAAGGAGCCAGCTGACGTTCAAGACTCAAAGGAAGTTCAACTGAGTGTTGAAATTCCAATTTCACCGGAAATTAAATCTACAAAATTTGACAAGGTAACTTCTGAACCAGCTAATTTTGATCAAGTAATAACTCCGTTAGATGCAGAATTACCACAGAAAATGAAACAACCAGTTCCTATAAAGAAACCTCCACCACCATACCCTCAAAGACTTTAGAAGCAGAAGCAGGAAATTCAATTCAAAAAGTTCCTAGACGTACTCAAGCAACTTCATATCAACATCCCATTGGTTGAAGCACTTGAACAAATGCCAAACTACGTCAAATTCATGAAGGATATCCTGTCTAAAAAATGAAGGCTTGGAGAATTTGAGATGGTAGCCCTAACGAAGGAATGCAGTGCATATCTTCAAGACAAACTACCCCCAAAATTGATGGATCCTGGATGTTTTACCATACCTTGCAATATTGGAGCAACATATTGTGGTAAGGCACTATGTGACTTGGGTGCGAGTATCAACTTGATGCCCATGTCAGTATTTAGTAAGTTAGGAATAGGTAAAGTTAGACCTACTACGGTTACACTTAAATTAGCAGATCGATCCTTAGCACATCCAAAAGGAAAAATCGAGGACGTATTGGTATGTGTAAACAAATTTATCTTTCCTGCTGACTTTGTGATTCTAGACTTTGAAGCAGACAACGAGATGTCAATCATCCTAGGAAGACCATTCTTAGCAACCGGAAGGACCCTTATTGATGTGCAGTAGGTAAGCTTACTATGCATGTTCAGGATGATCAGGTAACATTTAACGTTTTTAAGTCCATGCGATTTCCTGACACAATTGATGATTGTTTTACAGTGTCTAGTTTAGAAGATTTAATCCTGCAGAAGGAACTCAATTATATTGAGGACCCATTGGAACAAATTTTGACATCAGATCCTCCAAATGATGAAGAGGAAGATTAATACTTAGCTTTGTTAGAAGCTAATCAAAAGGGATTTAATCCGCAATCCCGCTTTGAATCTTTAGAGTTAGAGAAAAGGGATTATGCCCAACCAAAGGCATCAATCGAGGAGCCACCTAAATTAGAACTAAAGGTACTTCTCTTCCATTTGAAATATGTTTATTTAGGTAACTCTTCTACTCTACATGTGATTGTTTCAGTAGAATTAACTACTGAGCAATAAGAGAAACTCATCCTGGTGTTGAAACAATTCAAGAAGGCTACTGGATGGACCATAGCCGAGATTCACAGAATTAGTCCATCTGTATGCATGCGTAAGATTATCTTAGAAGATGGCAAAAAAGGGACGATTGATGGACAACGAAGACTGAACCCCATCATGAAGGATGTAGTCAAGAAAGAAATCATAAAGTGGTTAGATGCGGGTATAATTTACCCCATCTTAGATAGTTCATGGGTAAGTCCGGTCTAGTGCGTGCCAAAGAAAAGAGGCATCACGTTCATTGAAAATGAGAATAACAAGTTGATACTGACTAGAACGGTTATGGGATGAAGAATTTACATCGATTATCAGAAGCTGAACAAGGCAACTATGAAAGATCACTTTCCTTTGTTATTTTTTGACCAGATGCTGGATAGACTCGCAGGGTGAGACTATTATCGATGGATACTCGAGGTATAATCAGATTATAGTAGCACCGGAAGATCAGCACAAGACAACATTTACCTACCCGTATGGTACATTTGCATTTAAGCGCATGCCATTTGGTTTATGTAATGCGACTGCTACATTTCAAAGATGTATGATGTCTATTTTTACTGACATGGTTGAGAAATATTTGGAAGTTTTTATGGATAATTTTTCAGTATTTGGAGATGCATATGATGATTGCCTAGCCAATCTAGCCAAGGTACTAAGGCGATGCGAAGAAACAAACCTTGTACTTAACTGGGAAAAGTGTCATTTCATGGTACGAGAAGGTATTGTTCTAGGGCATCGGATAACAAGACATGGAATCGAGGTAGATAAAGCAAAGGTAGATGTTATTGAGAAACTCCCACCTCCAATATCTGTAAAGAGTGTTAGGAGCTTTTTGGGCCGTGCCGATTTCTATCAAAGATTCATCAAGGACTTCTCCAAAGTTGCTAAACCCTTATGCAAATTATTGGAGAAGGACACGGCGTTTAAATTTGATGAGGAGTGCTTAAAAGCTTTCAATGATTTGAAGAGTTGGTTAGTCTCGGCACCCATAATAGTCACACCAGACTGGGATTTGCCATTTGAATTGATGTGTGACGCAAGTGACTTTACAATCGGAGTTGTCATGGGTCAGCGAAGGAACAAAGTTTTTCATCCCATCTACTATGCGAGTCGAACTCTGACAGGAGCTTAACTGAATTACACAGTAACAAAAAATGAGTTACTTGCTATTATTTTTGCTTTTGACAAGTTTCGATCTTATCTTGTAGGTACCAAAGTGACTGTTTATACGGACCACTCGACAATTAAGTATTTACTTACCAAGAAAGACGGTAAGTCGAGACTAATTCGATGGGTACTTCTACTTCAAGAGTTCAATCTAGAAATTCAAGATCGAAAATGAGTGGAAAACCAAGTAGCAGACCACTTGTCCAGATTGGAGCCGCAAGAAGGGAACTCTCCTCTTATACCAATTAGAGAGACGTTTCCAGATGAACACATATTGAAGGTAAATCATGTCCATAAAAACCCTTGGTTTGCTGATATTGCTAACTTTTTAACTTGTGGTTTGATGCCGATTGATAAGACATATCATAAAAAAAAGTTTCTTCACGATGTGAAGTACTATTTTTGGAAAAAACCGTATTTGTTTAAAAAGTGTGCAGATCAAATGATCAGGAGATGTGTGGTAGAAGATGAAGTACATAAGATTTTATACCATTGTCATTCAGCTCCGAATGAAGGACACTTTGGACGTACACGTACTGCAACCAAGGTATTGCAAGCCAGATTCTTTTGGCCAACACTATTCAAAGATGCATATGCTTACGTAAAGAGTTGTGATCGATGTCAAAGGTTCAGAAATGTCACCAACAGAAATGAGATCCCTCGAACAAACATCATTGAGGTAGAATTATTCGATGTTTGGGGTATTGACTTTCCCAGTCCTTTCCCTCTGTCTTTTAGTAACAAGTACATATTAGTAGCAGTAGACTATGTATCTAAGTGGGTTGAGGCAGAGGCATATTCGACAAACGATGCTAAGGTTGTAATAAAGTTTTTGCAGAAACATGTGTTCAAAAGGTTTGGAACCCCAAGAGCCATCATCAGTGATGAAGGGTCCCATTTTGTGAACAAGTGGTTGAAATGGTTATTAGATAAACATGGAGTGAAACACAAGGTCACTACAGCTTACCATCTGCAGATGAATGGGCAAGCTGAACTGGAAAACAAGGAGACCAAAAGCATACTTGAGAAGGTAATTTTCCCGAACCGACAAGATTGGTCCAAAAGACTGGATGATGCTTTATGGGCTTACAAGACAGCATACAATACACCTTTAGGGATGTCACCCTATAGGTTAGTCTTTGGGAAAGTCTGCCATCTACCCTTGGAGTTAGAACACAAAGCTTACTGGGCTCTCCAGTAACTCAACTTGGATCTTAAAAGTGCCAAAGAGAAACGGATGCTTCAACATAACGAGTTAGAAGAATTCTGAATGTCTTCATACGAGAATGCCAAATTACTTAAGGAGAGACTCAAGAAATGGCATGACAAGCACATTCGAGTTCAAGAATTTGAAGCATGTCAGCAAGTCTTGTTATTCAATTCCATTTTAAGGTTCTTTCTAGGTAAGTTAAAATCATGTTAGTCCGGTCCATTTATGATTCATCGAGTCTATCCATATGGAGTTGTTGAACTTCAAGGTAAGGGAGGTAATTTTCGAGTTAATGCTCAATGCTTGTAACATTACTGGGGAGATAAAATTGAACAGAATCAAATCTCATTCATTTTATCAGATATTTAATTTTTCTTGTTCTTCTGTTTGAATAAATGATTTAGGGTATATTTTCGGGATTAGTATGTTTAAATAAATTTTGTCTAGGAGATTGGAACTTAAGTGGGACCACTTGTGACCTCTCCAATCTTTCTTGGGAATTGATTTTAACATAATTTCCCAAGAAATTATTCCCTAAATGACAAAATAACTTTTTAGTTTTTCAAATAAAATGGTCAATTTTGATCCAAGTTATATGTTGCAACTCAATTTTGAATTTTCATTAAGTCTAGAAACTTAATTGAATTATTTTTAAAAATTTGGTTGCTCTTTTTGTAAATATTAAAAATTAGATGCCTCTTTTTGTAAATATTTTCAAAAATCATATAGAATAAATGTTTTTAGTTCAATAAAAAAAGAAAAAAAAAGAAAAGATGATAATTATTAATATATAATTATATCCATTATAATATATATTAATTATTATCAGCTTTATTTAGAGTTAGGATTAGTTTAAATTTAATCATATTTTATTCGATAAGTTTTTATCTTAATAAATTAATAGCAAATAATAATTTAATATGCATTATATTAATTATTAATTGTTATTTATTTTGAGTAGAATTAGAGCTTAGAATTTTTAAGAATTCTACTCTAGCTCCTACTCCTTTCACTATAAATTCCACCAATCTATTCTTATTTTTTTTCGTTCATACACCATTCCCTCCAAAAACGCCAAATCCCTTAAGTGCTGAAACCTCCTAAAAATTCCCTAGCCACAGCATCGCCCAGCTGATCGGTCAGCAACACCCCACGCGCACCCACACTGGGCCTGCTCAACAATCCGCACGCTGCTCACATCCATCCCCTGCTACGCGCTATTGCCTTCAATACCCGAGCGACACACCACCCTTTCACCCATCCTTAGCCAAAAAGCCCTCAACCAATCTTAATTTTCCATCTTTTGATTCAAAATTATTTTTCTTAAGAGCTCTTAACTTTTACAAAAAAGGTGGTAAGACCAATTTTTCTCCTAAATTTTAATTTTATTATCTAATTTTTCAATTTATTGAATTATTAATATTTTATATTAATTAAATTTTTTAGAAAATAATTGTTACCATCTTATGATCAGGTTAATCATGTCTCGCAAGAGAACTCGTGCATCTGCCCAAATTGACGAATCACAAAACAAGTTCCACTGTGAAGAAGCCAAAGCAAGATACGAGAGTATCTTCAAGAATCAACAGATGCATCCAAAGAAAGGTTTCACATTGAAAGAAAGTAACTATATTGGTTTTATGGCGCGTATTCATCAGGTTGCTGAAACTCTTAATTGGGAGTTATTTTGTAAGAAGAGACCTAGTGTGGATGAGGAGTTAGTGCGCGAATTCTATTCAAATTTAACCTCAAGCGAGTTGACGGAAGTTCCAGTTCGCGGAATCAAGGTACCAATAACTTCAAACGCTATTAATGAGTTCTTTGAATTGCCTGATTTCAAAAATGACGAATATTCCTCCTTGATGAGCAATATAGAGTCTGAAAATTTGTAAGAAATTCTCGAGGAACTTACAGTTCTAGGTTCTAAGTGGACTGTGCCAAAGCAAGGAATCCACACTTGTCAAAGAGAATATTTGACACCACTCGCAAAGGTATGATTCTACTTCATCTGATTCAGCCTTATACCTAGCTCATATGGGACTACAATCTCATTGGAGCGAATGGTCTTATTATACTCGATTTTAACTGGGAAGACCATTAATGTGGGAAAAATTATCCTGAGGGAAATGCGGAATTGTGCCGTTAGATGTTCACGTTCTGGCCCAACTTTCTTTCCCTTTACGATAACAATTTTGTGCTTGAAAGCTAAAATTCTTGCAAACGTAAAGAAGACAGGCTATAGCCAGGGCATAATCACAGAATGGGACCTCTATCGAATAGGTGGAGGCTCTGTTCTATAGTAATGAGTTGAAGAAAGTGAGGATCCCGAAAAAGAAGAAGAAGAAGAAGAAGAAGAAGAAGATCCCATAGAGATCGAGCCAGTGCAATCGGCTGAAGTCTCTGATAAGGTAGAACCAATGGAACCAGAAGCTGAACCTGATAACGAGACTTCAATGTTCAGAGCTCAACCACCTCGTCCAGATCTTCGAGATGAGCTATCTATTGGATCGCCGGCACCCGTACGGCGCAACAGAAAAATTTAATAATCGGCGACCCTAACCACGAATCCATGTGTGAGGAACGAATCGGGGTGGAAAAATGTTACAAATTACCTAATGTTTATTCTGAGTAGACAGCAACTCCTCAACAACGTGTAGTCTGATCTACAGTTGAACCAAGCCGCAATCTATCGAGACTCTGACCTCTACGTAATCCACCCAGTTGACTACGAACGGAAGAAATCCCCAAAACAGTTTTGAAAGTGATTTTTCTTTGACGGCTGCTAGACCCAAAACAAAGAAAAATGGGATTCTTATATATCCTTTTGTTTTAGGGTTTTTTTTAGGAATTAAATAAATATAATAATATTTTAAACCAAAAATTACAATTACATTAATTATAATATAATTTCGGTAAACCATATATTTATTTGAATTCATATGCTAACCAAATTCATGTCCTCATTATGCGTACAACAAACTTGTACATAATGTGTTGGAAATTTGATTACCGAATTAAATTAATTCTATAATTAATTTAATTCAAGCGACACCCAAAAACAATACCAACTATGGTTTACTCCGTTCATTTCAACTATAGGGTGTGACCTTGTAGGTTCCTGTAACGTTAGCAGTAATACTAGAACAATTCCAATGTTACAAACAATGAGTGGCATCTAGCAATGCATCATTGCTACCTAAGTCACAAGAGATCATGATTCGACATAACCTTTTTATGATTAACCTTTTATGAAATAATCCTTAAGTCCTTTATCTCTGGATTGGACACAAGTCATGGAATAGTCACACTTATATAGTCCATTCCATGTTCCTTGATATCTTAAGCAGACTACGATATACAAATAAGTATGACATCTCATATCAACTTATTTGAGCATGGCCATGCATTTCTAGTCTCACTTAATCAAGTGGCCTAAGATATTACTCCCATTATGTAGGAGGGACTTATTCTATATCGACCAACCACATCCCTCTACATCGATTGTGGTATATCCAACATCAACCTTTATAGAACCACCAATTACGGTGTACGTTTGACTGTATCAAAATATACTACTCACGATATTGGGAT
This sequence comes from Gossypium turneri, assembly GCA_008044935.1. Lineage (NCBI taxonomy): Eukaryota > Viridiplantae > Streptophyta > Magnoliopsida > Malvales > Malvaceae > Gossypium > Gossypium turneri. Next base: position 23,769,057 of record CP032580.1, read on the forward strand.
TATGATGATCTCAAGTCTGAGGATCATATACATATTAATCACTATGAGTAATGTCGTGACAATTACATAATAATCCAAAAACATACTCATAATGGGTCAGTCCAATATGTTGTTCTCTAACACACATATTCATGCATCGATTCTGACATTCCATATCAATGACAACTCTTCATCATCAATCAACTACATGTTAGTCTTAATGCATTATCGTTGTCCTATCCAACAATAATACTTGACTAAGGATCGTTTAAGAATAATCATATTATTCTTAGGACATTATTATAAAAAACTTTATTTATACACACAGAAAAGAAACTGAAATAATAATGGTAACGCCTTATATTAATAAACATGATAAATCAAGTATGTTATTACAACCATCTCATGATTGATCTTTGGGCATACTCTAACAATCTCCCACTAGCACTAAGACCAATCACTTATATATGTAATACCAAGTGACTTAGTGTGACGATCATGCTTCTGCTGTGTCAGAGGCTTGGTCAAGGGATCAGCAATGTTATCATCTGTAGGTACTTTGCATATCTCTACATCCCTTCGTTCGATAATCTCTCGAATAAGATGGTAGCGCCTAAGTATATGTTTGGATCGCGGGTGAGATCTAGGTTCTTTAGCTTGTGCAATGGCTCCATTGTTATCACATCGGAGTTCTATAGCATCTGATATGCTAGGCACAACCCCTAGTTCAGCAATGAACTTTTTGATCCAAACTGCTTCTTTTGCTGCCTCACTGGTTGCAATATACTCGGCCTCTATTGTAGAATCAGCTACTGTACTTTGCTTTAAACTCTTCCAGCTCACAGCACCACCATTAAGGCAAAACACAAAACCTGATTGTGATCGAGAATCATCCTTATCAGTTTGGAAGCTGGCATCAGTGTAACCTTTTACACTTAACTCTTCCTCACCTCCATATATTAGGAAAGTATCCTTAGTCCTTCTCAAGTACTTAAGGATATTCTTGACTGTGGTCTAGTGACCTTCACCGGGATCTACTTGGTATCTGCTCATCATGCTTAAGGCATATGAGACATCTGGACAGGTACATAACATGGCATACATGATAGATCCAATAGCGGAAGCATATGGAATTTTACTCATACGTTCTCTCTTTTGTGGGGTTGAAGGACACATTTCCTTCGAGAGTGAAATACCATGTCTCATAGGTAGGAATCCTCTCTTAGATTCTTCCATACTGAACCTTTTCAGTATTTTATCTATGTATGTACTTTGGCTTAGACCTAATAGTCATCTTGAGCTATCTCTATAGATCTTTACTCCTAATATGTAAGTGGCTTCGCCCAAGTCCTTCATGGAAAAACAATTTCCTAACCGAGTCTTAATAGACTGCAGGGTAGGTATGTCATTTCCTATGATAAGTATGTCATCCACATACAGTACCAAGAATGTTATAGTGCTCCCACTAACTTTCTTGTAAACACATGGCTTATCTTCATTTTTGATAAAACCAAACTCTTTGATTGCATCATTAAAATGAAGATTCCAACTTCGAGAAGCTTGCTTTAATCCATAAATGGATCTTTGTAGCTTACATACCTTTCCAGCATCCTTTGGACTGACAAAACCTTCAGGTTGTGTCATGTACACATCCTCTTCAAGTTTCCCATTAAGGAAAGCTGTTTTGACGTCCATCTGCCAGATTTCATAGTCATGAAATGCAGTTATAGCAAGCAAGATCCTGATGGATTTAAACATAGCTACAGGAGAAAAAGTTTCGTCATAGTCAACACCATGAACTTGGCGAAACCCTTTAGTGACTAATCGCCCCTTGTATGTTTGTACATTACCATCCATGTCGATTTTCTTTTTGAAAACCCACTTGCACCTTATGGGCTTAACCTCTTCGGGTGGGTCAACCAAAGTCTATACTTGGTTTTCATACATGGAATCCATCTCAGATCTCATGGCTTCAAGCCATTTCTAAAAGTTTGGGCTCGTCACCGCTTCTTGATAAGTCCTAGGCTCATCTTGATCTATAAGTAGAACGTCACCATGCGTTGTAATAAGAAATCCATATCTCTCGGGTGCTTGGCATTCTCTTAAAGATCTACGCGGTGGTTGTGTTTCTACAGCAATTACTTGTTCCTCAATCCTTTGTGGAACTTGCTGTTGTTCTATCTCTGGTTCAGTGGTATTTTACGATTCTGGAACTTCATCAAGTTCAATCTTTTTCCCACTTCCTTTTCTAGAAACAAATTCTCTCTCCAGGAAGACTCCAATCTAAGCAACAAGTATTATGTTCTCAGTGGGATTAAAGAAATAATATCCTTTGGTTTCTTTTGGATACCCCATAAAAACACATTTTTTAGATTTGGGTTCAAGCTTAGTAGACATCTGACGTTTAACATAAGCTTCGTAACCCCAAATTTTCATAAAAGACATACTGGGACGTTTCCTAGTCCACATCTCATATGATGTCTTTTGAACCGATTTAGATGGAACACGATTTAGTGTGAAAGCAGCTGTCTCAAGTGCATGTCCCCAAAAGGAAGTCGGCAGATCAACATGACTCATCATGGATCGAACCATGTCTAACAAAGTTTGATTTCTTCTTTCAGAAACTCCATTCCATTGAGGAGTTCCAGGAGGAGTAAGTTGTGAGACAATCCCACATTGCTTCAAAAGATCATCAAACTCTAAGCTCATATACTCCCCACCTTGATTAGATCGAAGTGTCTTGATAGTTTTTCCTAGTTGATTTTGTACTTCATTTTTGAATTCCTTGAACTTTTCAAGGGATTCAGACTTATGGCGCATGAGATAGACATACCCATATCTACTGAAATCATCAGTGAAAGCAATGAAGTAGTGAAATCCTCCTCTAGCCTGTGTATTTATTGGCCCACATACATCAAAATGTATTAAGCCCAATAAATCACTAGCTCGTTCACTTTTACCAGTAAAAGGAGATTTAGTCATTTTTCCCAATAAGCAAGATTCACATACTTCAAATTGTTCAAAAACAAATGAATCCAAGATACCATCTTTATGGAGCTTGGATATGCGTTCCTCACTTATGTGGCCCAAACGACAATGCCATAGATAAGATTGATTTGAGTCATTTATTTTTGATCTTTTAGTATTTATGTTGTAGATGGGATTTGTTTGATCTAAAATATAGAGGCCATTAATCAATTGTGCCGAACCATAGAAAACAATATTGAGATAAAAGGAACAACAATTATTCTTAATAATTATCTCAAAACCAATTTTGTCTAAACAAGAAATTGAAATAATGTTTTTAGTCAAACTGGGCACATAATAACAATCCTCTAAACATAAACCAAGTCCACTAAGCAAAGATTAATTATATGTTCCTACAGCTAATGCAGCAACTTTTGCTCTATTTCCAACTCGTAGGTCCACATCTCCTCTAGCCAAAGTCCTACTCCTTTGTAGAGAAGTACAAATGTGAGAACCACAACCAGTATCTAATACCCATGAAGTAGTAGTTGATAAATTAATATCAATAACATAAATACCTGAAGCAGACGTTCCGCTTATTTTGGCCTTCTTGACTTCTTCAAGATAGATAGGGCAGTTCCGCTTCCAATGTCTAGTCACACCACAATGAAAATAGTTTCCTTCCTTAGTCACCCCTCCTTTAGGTTTCAATGCACCCTTTACTTTTCCAGGCTTGGGCCTACCTTTGCCCTTGGGCTTTGTCTGAACTTTGGCCTTTCCCTTGCCCTTATTATTACGGACCATCAGTACAGGCTTGGGTCCATGTTGCCTTCAGCAGTTCGTAACATACTGAGCAACTGTGGCAGAGTCTTATCAATTTCATTCATATTGAAATTGAGGACAAACTGGCTGTAGCTATCCCGCAACGATTGCAGAATAACATCAGTGGCCAACTCTTGGCTCAATGGAAATCCAAGCTTAGACAGGCTTTCAATATAGCCAATCATCTTAAGGACATGAGGTCCTACTGGGCTTCCTTCAGCCAATCATCTTAAGTTCTTTCAGGTGCTCAATCATTTCATAAGCAACCATGTCCTCATGTTGCTTCTGAAGCTCAGGATTCATAGTGGCAAGCATAAGACATCCAACGTCTACCATGTCATCGAGATGCTTCTTGTAAGCATCTCTATCAGCCCTCGAGGCATTAGCGGGTGGTTCGTTAGGAACTGGTTGTTCAATGACATATAATTTTCGTTCTTGTTTGAGGACAATCCTCAAGTTACAGAACCAATCAAGAAAATTTAAACCATTCAACTTGTCCTTCTCAAGAATCGATCGCAATGATAGTGTATTTGTGTTTGCAGCTATAATATATCTACAACAATGAAATTATGCGTGTGAAAATTTATCAAATTTATATCAATCCTTAAAAGGACTTAATTAAATGATGTTCCCACTATTTTATTACAAAACTAATACCCTCATAGATTAGTTTGGAAAGACTTTCTCGAAAAGTATTTCAAGTGGGTTAAGGATCCATATTTCACCTCCTCTTAAGTGAGCTTTGGCTGTACTCTCAAGATTATGGTTATCTAGGTAAGCAACACTTTGCTAATTACATCATATGTAACTCTAAAGTTTGGTGAACAGCTCTGGTTCTAATCATCTTATGATTTATCCAAATTACTCGCCTCTAGGTTTCTAATCCTATTAGAATAACCTTGTTAAGTCATTAACCAATTTTAACCAGCAAATATCACTTGTTTATTCTTCGCGTTTAACCAAGATAAATACTAGTACTTCGCTTTAGCAGAACCTACACAGTATTGATCGAGGCCTTAACAAGGGTAAAATTGAAAGGCTATGTTGACTTAATATTTTAATAGAGGGATTTTATTAAGATCATTCCATCTCACCAATTTTGGTTTACTTTAGTCCATTTAGCCATTTAATTGATCTCATCAATTAATGTGGTTCAATATTATCAAATTTTAACATGTTTGAAATTTGGCATGCTTTAGACATCCATAGCATCTCATACATGAATAAAGCAATAAATAAATGCAATAGTTATAGCCCATAAACTAAGGTGGTGCAACCCAAGCCAATGGGAGAACCAAAAGGAAACCTAAAGGTGTAAGCCGATTTTCAAGCTATCAGTCCACGCTGGTTGGCCCATCTTCCTTCTCGGCTAGCCCACAGCAACTATTGCAAATTACAATATGTAGAAACTCGTTTTACATACGAGGGAGTAAGGTGAGAAGAGAAATACAAGAGAATAGTAGCAAGGCACGACACGTAGGCCGTATTTATAAAATTACAACCTTTTATCAAATGGGCTGTCGGGCTATAACTATGCATTTCAAACACCGTGCATGTCAAAAATAGCATACATAAATAAACACTTTTGTTAAGGTGTATTAAAACATATCCTTTCAACTTTTATGGCCCACCAAGTTTATTAAAAAAAACATACTTTAAGAAGATGGGGGCTGAGGCGGTGGAGGGAGCGGGCCGAAGCCCCGCGACCGAAACCGTCCTCAGATCCCAATCCCAAAAACACGACAGGGAATGCCAGCCCCCGGTACGAACCGTATACCCCATTCAAAATGAAACCTCACGATTTGATAACTGTTATCAACAGAATCGTGTTTTCAGGATTTTAATCCCTGAGGTTTCATGCTGGAACAACCCTTGTTCAACTAACCAATTAACTCTTACTGGAAACTGTCAACACCACCGTCGCACCATCATAGACCTATTAACACTTAACAGTAATAACATAAAACCGATTAGGCCATAACACCATGATTAACATTTAATCCATTGTCAAAAGGAACGATTATCAGGTTACTCTTAAACGATTTAAACAGTAGGAAATTTCATAAAATTGAAGCATGCATCTCATACAATTGCATCACCCAAGTACTTAAACCTGAGTCTGTGTCACACAAGTGGCTCTAATACCACTGTTAGATCACCGGCACCCCTACGGCGCAGTGGAAAAATTTAATAATCGGCGACCCTAACCATGGATCCATGTGTGAGGAACGAATCAGGGTGGAAAAAGGTTACGAAATTACCTAATGTTTATTCTGAGTAGACAGCAACTCCTCAACAACGTGTAGTCTGATCTACAGTCGAACCAAGTCGCAATCTATCGAGACTCCGACCTCTACGTAATCCACCCAGTTGACTATGAACGGAAGAAATCCCCAAAACAGTTTTGAAAGTGATTTTTCTTTGACGGCTACTAGACCCAATATGTTGTTCTCTAACACACATATTCATGCATCGATTCCGACATTCCATATCAATGACAACTCTTTATCATCAATCAACTACATGTTAGTCTTAATGCATTATCGTTGTCCTATCCAACAATAATACTTGACTAAGGATCTTTTAAGAATAATCATATTATTCTTAGGACATTATTATAAAACACTTTATTTATACACACAGAAAAGAAACTGAAATAATAATGGTAACGCCTTATATTAATAAACATGATAAATCAAGTATGTTATTACAACCATCTCATGATTGATCTTTGGGCATACTCTAACACTGTCAAAGTTGATGGACATAATGCAACATATGCAGTGGCAGCAACAAGCTTTCTGGAAATACTCAAAAATAAGGGATGACTCGATGAGAAGTGCTCTTACGAAAATTTACAATGACCCATTTATTTTTGTGCCTGAGTTTCCAAATTACATATTTGAACCATGGAGCCCATTATCGAAAATAGAGCGAAGTGATTCATGCAAAAACAATAATGATGGAGCAAAAGCTTAGTCGAATTCAGAAGGATCTAGAAATAAATAAAGGGGGGATCTCGACTTTATTTTACTTATGTTCTTAGGTTATTTTAGGATACAGTTAATTAGGAATTTTTGCATAATAAAACCAGAGATGGAAATCATTAATAAAATTGAACAAGTCGTGAAGTGTAAAGTGTGGCAATAGATATGTACATGTCTAGGATTGGATCTAAAGAGAGCCTGGTACTTAAGCAGTCAAACTGACTCACCTCCTCTTTTCTAGAATCCTACTTGGTGTATAGTATCTATTCACTTTAAACAATAAGGACATTGTTCATTTTAAGTAAGGGGACCGAAAAATTGAAGTTATTTCCACTCAGAATAAATAGTTCTTTTAATTATGATTAGAATATATTTTGTTCAATAATTTGAATTTTTGTTAAGTATGCTAAAATTCAGTATAAATAAAGTTCTATTATTTCAATAAATTGTTATGTTAGCTAAATAATGATATAAATGTAATTTAATAAAGCATGCAAATCGTACCATAAAATTTTCAGTTCCTTAAGAAAGGTAGGAATGCATGAAAGTTTAAGTCTTTAGAATTGACTTAGTAGTTTCTTAAGGTGAAATCCTAGGAAGCATAGAATGTTGAAAATGATTTAGGCAACTCTTGTTTGGATCATTTGAGCCTTTCAAGCAAACCTTGATGAAATTTTATCCTTTGAAACCCAACTTTGAGACTATATGGCCTAATTTTATTTGAACCCTTGCAATATTTACCCATCACTTCTCTCTTAATTATCTTTAAATTGTCCCAAACACTAGACTCAGTACTATTCAGAATATTCTTTGAAAATAAGCTTGGGGGAATTGAAAGAAGTATCAAATGCTCTAAAAATTGTAGTACATACAGTAAAATGCTCAAAAAAAAAGAGAGAAGAGAGCACATGTACTTGAAAGAAAATAGATGTACAAAGGAGCATGTGAAAGCAAAGTAAGTTGGTGTATTGAGGGAAATTATTTCAAAGGTCCGATTTAAGCTGAGTCCAGGGTTTAAAAGCCTAAATTTATCTATCTTTTACCTACCTCTAGCCCAGCTACGTTACAACCTTTTTAAAAACCTATTGATTCAAGTTTTCTATGCTACCTACATTAGTGGAGAGAAATTGCTATGTTCAACATATGAAGGCATAAGTTAAACTTAATGATTGCAGCTTAACCTTGAATAAGGAAATAAAATCAAATTGGTAAGGGTTAACATGTTTTTGTCAAGGAAGCATTTAGTCTAATTTTTCTATCATAATAGTTGTTGAGATTAATTTGAACGATATGTATACTTAGGTAGCATAACTATCAAATTTCTTGTTTTTGAGCATAAGTATATTAAATTCATAATTCTAGGAAGAATGTTATTCTGAAGGAATTATTCAAAGGTCTTTTCTAAGTAATTCTTTTTCATTTGTGCATTACTCCGGATGAGCAATGAATTAAGTTTGGGGGTGTGGAAACATGGAAATTTACACATTTTTACATACCTTTTTTAACATAAAATCATACAGTTTCGATAAAATTCTTATTGAAAAAATAATTAATTTTTACAAAATAATTAAAATGAACTTAAAATATGAACATGATGAATTTTAGTTGATTTTATAATTAATTTTGATGAATTTTGGTTATTTTCGACAGATTTGCACAAAGGGAGAAAAATGGCTCGGCAGACACTACTAGAAGCCCAAAATCGAGAAGCAATTTAAAGTATCGAGGTAAACTAAATTTCAGCCTAAGACGGTCCAAAATTATATGTATTCATTTATAATATAATTAATTTTAATTTATATCCAATTTAATTTGGATTAATAAATTATTATTAATTAATTATGAAAAACTGGTCCAGTTGAACTGAACCGAGTGAACCGAACTGACCAAGAAATTGACAGCCCAAAAACCATCCCAAGAGCTGACCCAAATCATCTTATTAGCTGATTATTTAAGCTTGCAAAGAGGCCCTTGAAGAATTGTTCAAGTTGCATTCAAACCCCTCCACAACTGGTGGCTTTATAGATTTGCCCCAAGCCTAAATTAGCAAAGTTGAAACTATCAACCTTGCCACATGTGTGGCCGGCCAAGGGAGGGCTCTTTGGCAGATAATTTCAGCTATTTTTAGTAGCCCTTCTCAACTGTAAAAACCCCCTTAGGCTGGTCATTTTAGAAACACACCTCAAGCATTCACATCTTTCCTCTCTTCTCTCCACTTTCTCTCTTCTTTTCCATTCCAAAATTCCCTTACTCTCTTGCCGTTTTCTCCTCCTAGGAAAGGGGCATTCATAAGCTATTTGGAGCAACAATTAATTGTTCATAGCAGCCTTGGCTACGAGGACAACAGAGAAGGAAGAATGGAGCAACTAGTCAAGCCACAAAAAAACACCGGATTTGATTATTGTTCCCTATCTTTTTAATTTTTGTTACTGTTATGCTGAACATATCTATGAATATTTATGTTGTTGGAATGGTTAATTTAATCAATTTAGCTTGAATTTAATTCGTGTTAGGTTGATTGCATTTCGTTTGTTAAAATTATTAAAATTGTGTTATGTTGTTATAGGCCTCGGTAAGAATAAGTTATTCTTGCATTACAATTGTTAGGTAACTAATGAATTAATTATTTAAACGGATTGAAATTGTAATTAATGGACACAGTACTTAATCAGTGCATGTTTAATCATCTAAGGTAGCTGAGGGTTAGATTAGCAACGGTATCTGACGATACATTTGCCTTGCATAACTTGCAAGCTTATTGTGATTAAATTGTTTCAATGTAAGGATAATTTGTTACCTCACATAGTCTTTTATGTGCTTATTAAATCGAGTTAATTGTTTGAATTGACATAGGGATATGTAAAGAGATTTTTTTTATTTAATAAGCTTGTATGTGCAATAACATATTTGCCTATTAAGATTTGTTTAACTGGTTGAATTGACATAGGGATATAGTCAAGAGATAAATGGATTTTGGTAGGTTAGTATGCTCATAAGTTAGCAAATTACCGAGTTGCTGTGAAGTTATTCGTAACAATATAAACATGAGTTTAATAATTCTAAGTTAAGAAATGTAATTAATCTAACACAATTATGTCATCTTGATTAAAATCATATTTTAAAATCGTGCATTTGAGATTTATTTATTTAGTTTATTTAGTTTAAAATCTTAGTTTTTAATCACCCTCTTCAAACAAAGTATTTTTCTTCACCAGAGTATTTTAAATAGCTTTCATAAATAATTCTATCCACAATCCCTGAGGGTACGATAACTCGACATTTACTTATCACTTTATTACTTGTTGCGATTGTGTACACTTGCATATTTTCGTCGTTCCAGAATGCCCATAGAAGATCCACACCTTCACCTTCGACTATTCATGGAGGTGAGTGATTCCTTTAAGATAGTTGATGTAACTGGACACACATTAAGATCGAAGTTATTTCTGTAGTTGTTGCGAGATCGAGCATGAGCATGGCATAATTCCTTGCCACCGCATTTAATTTCAACATGGCAAGAATTAGCTGAATGCTTTTTGGTAAAATATTTCCCACCTAGCAAAAATACTAGGTTGCGGAATAAGATCACCAATTTTTAACAATTAGATGACAAGTCCCTGTACGAGGAGTGGGAAAGATTCAAAGAGTTACTCTGAAAATGCCCTCACCATAGGATTCCACATTGCATCCACTTTGAGACATTTTATGATGGTGTCAAGGCACACACAAGGTTGGTGGTAGATGCTTCTGTGAATAGTACTTTCTTATTGAAGTCTTATAACGAGACTTAGGAGATATCGAGAGAATAGCTAGTAATAATTACCAGTGGTCGACAAATTTAGCAGCTTTAGGAAGATGAGTGGTTGGAGTACATGAAGTTAATGCCCTCACTTCACTCTCCGCTCAGGTTACTTCTATCTCTTCGATGTTAAAACAGTTTACTACTAACGGTTTAAATTCTATTGCAACCCAACCAACAAGTCAATTCGATGTTATTTCCTGTGTTTACTATGGGGATGGTCATTCTTTCGAGAATTATCCATCAAATCCCAAGTCAGTTTATTATGTGGGGATTCAACATAAAAATAAAAATGGACAAAGACCACAATCCAAATTTAATAATCCTTCATGGCATAACCATCCAAACTTTTCTTGGAGTAACCAAGGAAATGGATAGAAGAACAACAATATGCAGCATAGACCAAATCAATCCCATGGGTTCAATCAATAAGTTTTAAAACCACCACAAGTTGAGTCATCTAACAGTTTGGAGAACTTGTTAAAGGTGTACATGTCAAAACTGACGCCTTAATCCAAAGTTAAGCAGCAACAGTGAAAAATTTAGAAAACCAAATGGGTCAGTTAGCTACGGAGCTTTGTAATAGAATGCAAGAATCCTTGCCAAGTGATACAGAAAATCCAAGAAATTGAGTAAGGAACATTGCAAGGTAGTTTCTTTACAAAGAGGTAAGACTTCGGAACCTAAGGAGGTTATGGTTGAAGATGAACCTATTGATGAGGAAAGTCAACCAACAATTGAAATTCCTGCACCAAAAGAGCCAGATCCTACAAATTCTGATGAGGTAAAATCTAAACTAGTGAATTCGGATAAACTAACATCTCGTTTAGATACAGATTTATCTCTTCAGAAAAGTTGTCTAGTCTAAGCCAAAGTTCCAACACCTCCATATCCCCAAAAATTCCAACCAAATAAGCAAAAACAGGAGGTGCACTTCAAGAAGTTTTTTGACATTCTAAAGCAACTTCACATCAATATCCCGTTGGTGGAGGCTTTAGAACAAATGCCCAACTATGTCAAGTTCATGAAAGACATCTTGTCCAAGAAGAAGAGGCTTAGTGAGCATGAGAATGTCACTTTAACGAAGGAGTGCAGTGAGTTCTTACAAAACAAGCTACCTCTGAAACTGTAGGACCCTGGAAGCATTACTATAGCATGTAACATTGGAGAATCTTACTCTGGTAAAGCTTTGTGTGACTTACGAGCAATCATCAATTTGACACCAAAGTCTATTTTCAAGTTTTTGGGAATATGCTAAGAAAGACCTACGACTGTGACACTCTAATTGGCGGGTCGATCTTTAGCATACTCCGAAGAAAAGATCAAGGATGTTTTGGTATGAGTACATAAATTTATTTTTCTTACTAATTTCATTGTCTCAGATTATGAAGAAGATAAGGATAGATCAATAATCATGGAGAGACCTTTCCTAACCATGGAAAGAGCATTAATAGATGTGCAAACAGGTGAACTCACTATGAGTGTAATATCTAGTTTTTCAGTGGTGTCAAAAACAGTGATTTTGGGACTACAACTCTGATATTCCAAGTGTTTTATTATTTAATTAATACTTATAGAGTTATATGAGGGTCATATTAAGATATGATTAAGAAATTTTAATGTTTAGATAGTTAATTAAGTAAAAAGGATTATATCGTAAAAGTGGTGAAAGTTAGTTGTTATTAGTAAATTAAGTTTTATAGCTATAGAAAATTAGTTGGTGGCCTTAAATGATAAATAAACCATTGCTAATTATGATAGATGATTAGGGATAAGCATTTTTTATGTTTTATAAGTTCAATTACAAAGCATTATGGTAATTTTTAAAAAAATAATAAAAAAAAAAGATGAGAAAACTATCATCTTCTTCAATTGTTCTCTGCCACCACCAAAACACCATGTTTGTGTAAGGTTAGGGTTCGGCTAAGCTTTGGATGCATGCGTGTGAGTGATTTTTCTACCGTTTCTTGTAATTTTTATGTTTTTGAGATCGTTACAACTAGGTCAAACTAATACGTATCTCTGTTTTCAAAACTGTCAAAGATTTTAAATGAAGCCTTTGATGAAACCTTGTTAATTTGGATGTTATTTGATGGAGTGGAAATTATAGGTGTTAATTTGAATTAGTTTATTAAGTAATTTTGTTAGTTTTTTATTAAAGGATTGAAATGAGTAAATGTTTTGAATTTATAATATGTTTGGGCTAGAAATAAGAGGATAAATTTTTGGCTAGCATGAATAAATGGAAAATTTTGCTAAAATTAGAGATTTTCAGTTTCGGGACTAAATTGTAAAAAATGTAAAAGTTTAAGAAAAATGTATAATTAATGAAAAGTTAAGGGTCATATGTATTGAATTGAATGTGAATTTAATAGATTGTATTTAATTACTATATAGATCAAGATTTGAACCAAAAAGAGAATAACTAAGGAAAAGGAAAAATTACGGAGTAGTCCCTGTGTTTAAACCGAAAGTGCTTTAGAGGTAAGTTCATAGTTATTGTTATTCAGTGTGTTTCACTCATGATTTATATTATTATCTTGTTAGTTGATCTCTTTGTATGTACATGTGAAAATAATTTAGTTAATTATATAATTATTAGAAATGCAAGTATTACAAATATATGAAATTGATAAGTGTTTATTAGTAGTATTTCTTGCATACGATATGAATTGTATGAGAATGTAATGAGTTCTAATATGTATAAGAAAATGTTGAAGTGTCTGCATTGCACCTTGATGCCCCGGTAAATAGTTTGGTGTCCCTGTTTGCACTACTATTCCCCTCCGAATACTTCGATATCCCTATTTGCACAATTGTGCCCCTGTGAACACTTCGGTGTCCCTGTTTGCACAACTTTGACCCTAAATGCACTCTGGTGCCCCTGACAGCATATTCGTGCCCCTAATTACACCTTGGTGCGACTATTTTGCATCTATGATGCCCTTGAAAATGAGTGAGGTTCGAGTATGTGAACCGGGTAATAATGAACTTGATTAAATGATATAAAGAATTACATGGAGTTGACATATTCTAGTTTTGATGTATTCGTGAAAACTTAGAGACAAAGCAATTAAGAATTTTAGTTATCATGTTATAATTTTTAAGTTATTCCTTTACTAAAAGCAAGTCAAGTAGAATTTATACTATGATCTTACTAAGCCATTTAAGCTTAATGATTTTTCTCATGTCATTTCGTAGTTAACAAATGTAAACGGCTCAAAGGATTTACATCAAAGCTCACACTATCCATTTATTTTTGGTAGCTTTTGTATCTCTTTTGGGTTGTGGCATGTATATAGGTTTTGTTATAAGAAAGTTAATACTAGAAGTTTTGAAGATATGAAATTTTATTTAGTATTTGTGATTATGTTATATGATGTTGAGTGGTAAACTTTAATAGTATGTTTAGAAGATAATAGTGTGGTTGGTTATGAAAGTTTAATTAAGGTGTTTTAATGGATAAAGTTTTGGTGTAATGTTTGGTTATAATTGAGGTACCTATGAATGGTACATTGGTTAGAAGTTTGGGTTATTAATTTTATATGTTTTAAGTTTATGTTTTGATTGTTTTTGTCATGAGATAGTTTGTGTTTTAGGTGTACCTTATTGGGCAAGTTTTGGCTTGATTTTAGCTTGTTTAGGGAGTTGAATTGGAAGCACGTGGCCTGGGACATGGGCTGCCACATGGCCCTGTGCCACACATGATCACCCTACATGGTTGTATGTAATCTGTTAGTTAGTGCAAGTTTCACAAGGACTGAGACATGGGCTGAGACACAGCCGTTTTGGGAATGGATTGGTTATTTGAGCATGATACAATAGTGAGTTGCCAAAGGAAGCAAGTTAGTTTGAAGTGTTCAAATGGTGAATTTCTTTGTGTTAGGACAGATGGGACCGATTGTACTACAAATGTGATTTCATTACTGTCAGCTCCAAAACTAATTAGAAAAGGATGTGAAGCTTATTTAGCTTACGTTCTTGACTTGAAAGTGGCAGAATAAAAAATTAATCAAGTACCGATATTCAAAGAATATGCTAATGTTTTTCTTGAAGAACTGCCTAGGTTTCCACCGACTCTAGAAGTTGAATTTGTGATCGAACTTGTGTCTAGAACAACTCAAATTTCAATAGCACAATGCAGAATGGCTCCTTCATAATTGAAAGAGCTAAAAGTACAGCTGTAAGATTTGTTAGATCATGGAGCTATCCGACCGAATGTGTCTTGGCGTGCTCCAGTTCTGTTTGTGAAGAAGAAAGATGGGTCGATAAGATTGTGTTTACATTATCGACAACTGAATCGAGTCACCATTAAGAATAAATATATGTTACCTCGTATTGACAATTTGTTCAATCAGTTAAAAGGTGCTCCAGTGGTTTCAAAGATTAATTTGAGGTCAGGATATTACCAATTGCGAGTTAAAGAGCCAGATGTACGGAAAACTACTTTCAGAACCCGATATGGTCATTATGAATTTCTGGTAATGCCATTTGGTTTGACTAATGCCCGTACGACATTTATGGATTTGATGAATAGGGTCTTTCCACCATATTTGGATCTATTTGTTGTGGTATTCATTGATGATATCCTGATATACTCGTTGAATGTGTCAAACCATGCCGAGCATTTGAGAATTGTATTCTAAACTTAATGTGACAAGCAACTTTATGCAAAATTTAGCAAATGTGAATTTTCATTGCGAGAAGTCATTTTCTAGGTCATGTTATTTCAGCTAATGGTATCCATGTTGATTCGAATCAAATATCTGCAATCATTGATTGGAAAGTTCCAAACAATGTTTCTCAGGTTCGTAGCTTTCTGGGTTTAGTAGGATATTATTGGCGCTTTGTTAAAAAAATTCTATTAAAGCCTCACTGATGAAAAATTTATTGCAAAAAGGTGTTACTTTTGTCTGGACCGATAAATGTCAGAAACGTTTTGAGCTAAATCCGAAAAAGAATTTATAGTGTATAGCGAAGCATCTCTTTGTGGTTTAGGCTGTATGTTGATGCAAAGTGGTGAAGTAACTGCCTATACCTTGAGACAGTTAAAGCCTCACGAGGAGAACTATCCAACACATAATTAGGAATTGGCTACAATAGTATTTTCCTTAAAGATTTGGCAACACTATTTATACAGTGCAAAATGTCATATCTTTACTGATCTTAAATGTTTGAAATATCTAATAACTCAGAAAGAATTAAATTTGCGTCAACGAAGGTGGCTTGAATTGTTAAAAGATTATGATTTAGTAATTGACTATCATCCCGGGAAAGCTAATGTTGTTGCAGACACTTTGAGTCGGAAGTCTTTATATGCTTTGAAGGCTATGAATGCAAATTTGACATTAGAATATGATGGTTCTATTTTGGCTGAGTTGATAGTAAAGCTAGTATTTCTATCGAAGATTCAAGAATTACAGAAAGTCGATACAAAGTTGTTAACGAAGTTTGACTTAGTTAAAAGTGATCAGAAATTTGATTTTTGTACTGGGAATGATGAATGTTAATATTTCTAAAATCAATTGTGTACGCCACATGATTCAGTGTCAAATCGAGAACTGTTGAAAGAATAATGCTTACTTGATTTGCCCTAGGAGTACGAGATAGAATAACGACTTGAAAAAATGTTATTGGTCGCCTGGTGTGAAGCAAGAAACAACAGAATACGTGTCCCGAATCTTAGTTTGTCATCAAGTGAAAGCTAAGCATCAGGTTCTGT
Source organism: Gossypium turneri (assembly GCA_008044935.1). NCBI lineage: Eukaryota > Viridiplantae > Streptophyta > Magnoliopsida > Malvales > Malvaceae > Gossypium > Gossypium turneri. The sequence goes on from CP032580.1 coordinate 23,785,333, forward strand.
CACGTTTGCTACAACCAATAATGATTCCTGAATGGAAGTGGGAACGAGTCACTATGGATTTTGTTTCAGGGCTACCTCTTGCACTGAAAAGAAAAGATTCCATTTGGGTTATTGTGGATAGATAGACGAAATAGGCTCACTTTACACCTGCTAAAACTGATTACTAGCTTGAGAAGTTGGTTGAGTTATATATTTCTGAAATTGTGAGATTTCATGGTGTGCCATTGTCCATATCATATTGTGATTCAAGATTTACTTCCAGATTTTGGGGTAAATTGCCCGAAGCTTTAGGCTCGAAGTTGAATTTTAGTACCACTTTTCATCTGCAAACGGATGGTCAGTCTGAGCAGATTATTCAAATTTTAAAAGCTATGTTATGGTGTTGCATCTTTAAATTCGAAGGTAGCTGGGAAATGTATTTGCCATTAGCTAAATTTGCGTATGATAATAGTTATCAAACGAGCATAAAAATGGTCATATATGAAGCTTTATATGGGTGTAAATGTAGAAGTTCACTATTTTGGTCTGAGCTGGGTGAAAAGAAGTTAACCGGGGTTGATTTAGTTCAAGAAACTGAAGAAAAATTCATGATTATTCGAGATAACATGAAAGTTGCATCCGATCATTAGAAATCTTATGCTAATCTAAAAAGAAAACATATCGAGTTTTCTATTGGTGAAAAAAGTATTTTTAAAATTCTCGCCCTGGAAGAAAGTGTTACGATTTGGAAGAAAGGGGAAGCTCAGTCCTCGATTTATCAGGTCGTATGAAGTTCTTGAAAGAATAGGATCAGTAGCATATTGTTTGGCTTTACCTCTAGAACTCAAAAAAATTCATAATATTTTTCACGTTTTAATGCTTCAACAATACCGGTTTGATCCGTCGCATATTTTGTCTACGGAAGAAATTGAATTACAACCTGATTTAACTTATGATGAAGAACCTGTAAAGATATTAGCCCAAGAAATCAAAGAATTAAGAAATAAATTTGTACCTTTCATTAAAGTGTTATGGCAACAACATGGGATTGAAGAAGCGATGTGGGAAATGGAAGAAAATATGAAATCTTATTATCTGAAACTTTTCTTGTGTAAGGTTTTCGAGGACGAAAATTTATTTAGGGGGAGAGTTGTAATATCCCATTTTTCAGTGGTGTCAAAAATAGTGATTTCGAGACTAAAACTCCAATATTTGAAGTGTTTTATTATTTAATTATTGCTTATAGAGTTATATAAGGGTCATATTAAAATATGGTTAAGAAATTTTAATGTTTAGATAGTTAAGTAAGTGAAAAGGATTAAATCGTAAAAATGGTGAAAGTTAGTTGTTATTAGTAAATTGAGTTTTATAGCTATAGAAACTTAGTTAGTGGCCTTAAATGATAAATAAACCATTTCTAATTATGATGGACGGTTAGGGGTAAGCGTATTTGATGTTTTATAAGTTTAATTAAAGGGCATTATGGTGATTTTAAAACAGTAATAAAATAAACAAAAAGATGAGAAACTATCATCTTTTTCAATTGTTCTCTTCCTCCACCGAAACACCATGTTTGTGTAATGTTAGGGTTCGACCAAGCTTTGGATGCATGCATGTGAGTAATTTTTCTACTGTTTCTTGAAATTTTTATGTTTTTGAGATCTTTACAACTAGGTCCAGCTAAACCGTACATCCGTTTTTAAAACTGTCAAAAATATTAAATGATGCCATTGATGACACCTTGTTAACTTGGATGTTATTTGATGGAGTGGAAATTATAGATGTTAATTTGAACTAGTTTATCAAGTAATTTTGTTAGTTTTTTATTAAAAGATTGAATTGAGTAAATGTTAGAATTCATGGGGAAATTTTTTGAATTTAGAATATATTTGGGCTAGAAATAAGAGGATAAATATTTGGATAGCATCAATAAATGGAAAATTTTTCTAAAATTAGAGATTTTAAGTTTAGGGACGAAATTGTGAAAAATGTAAAAGTTTAAGGAAAATGTGTAATTAATGGAAAGTTAAGCGTCATATGTATTGAATTGAATGTAAATTTAATAGATTTTATTTAATTACTATATAGATCAAGATTTGAATCAAAAAGACAATAATCGAGGAAAAGAAAAAATTACGGAGTAGTCCTTGTGTTTAAATCGGAAGTGCTTTAAAGGTAAGTTCATAGTTATTGTTATTTAATGTGTTTCACTTGTAATTTATATGACTATTATCTTGTTAGTTGATATCTTTGTATGTACATGTGAATATAATTTAGTTAATTATGTAATTATTAGAAATGCAAGTATTACATATATATGTGAAATTGAGAAGTGGTTATTGTTAATATTTCTTGTACATGATATGAATTGTATGAGACTATAATGAGTTCTAATATGTATACGGAAATGTTGGAGTGCCTTCATTAAACCTCAGTGCCCATGGAAACACTTTGTTGTCCCTAATTGCACAATTGTGCCCCTGTGAAGACTTTGGTGTCCCTATTTGCACAACTGTGCCCTTAAATGCACTCTGGTGCCCCTAACAGCACATTTGTGCCCATGATTGCACTTTGGTGCCCTTGTTTTACATCTATGATGCCCCTAAAAATGAGTGAGGTTCGAGTATTTGAATCGGGCAATGATGAAGTTGATTAAATGATATGAAGAATTACATGGAGTTGACATATTCTGGTTATGATGAATTCTTGAAAACTTATAGACAAAGCAATTAAGAATTTTAGTTATCATCTTATAATTTTTAAGTTATTCCTTTACTAAAAGCAAGTCAATTAGAATTTACACAATGATATTACTAAGCCATTTAAGCTTAATGATTTTTCTCATGTCATTTTGTAGTTAACGATTACAGACGGCTCAAAGTATCGACATCAAAGCTCACACTATCCATTTATTTTTGGTGGCTTTTTTTTTTTGGGTTGTGGCATGTATATAGGTTTTATTGGAAGAAAGTTAATATTAGAAGTTATGAAGATATGAAAAGTTATTAGTTTTTCTGATTATGTTATGTGATGTTGAATGGTAAACTTTAATAGTATGTTTAGAAGATAATAGTGTGGTTGGTTATGAAAGTTTAATTGAGGTGTGTTAATGGATAAATTTTTGGTGCAATTTTTGGTTATAATTGAGGTACCTATGAATGGTACATTGGTTAGAAGTTTAGGTTATTAATTTTGATATGATTTACGTGTATGTTTTGATTGTTTTGGTCATGAGATGGTTTTTATTTTAGGTGTACCTTATTGGGAAAGTTTTGGCTTGATTTTAGCTTGTTTAAGGGGTTAATTTGGAAGCACACAACCTGGAACACGGGCTGTGACAATGTTGTTTTCCACACACGGTCACCCCACACGGCTATGTGTGATCTGTTCGTTTTAGTGCTGGTTTCACACGGACTAAGACACGAGCTAAGACACGACTGTGTCTCAAGTCAGTGAGTTGCACAAGCTAGCACACGGCCTGCAAAAAGGCCGTGTGAGCCAATTGAGTGAGTTACATGGGCTAGCACACGGCTTACGACACGGCCGTGTGAGCCAAGTCAGTGAGTTACACGGTCTATCACATGGGTTGGGCAACAGCCTTCTGTCCTTAATTTGAATATTCACACGGTCTGAGTTGTGTCATAAGCCTGGTCACACCGCTGTGAGACCCCTGTTTACCAAATTTTCAAGTTTTTTCCTAAAATTTATGTTTTGATTCATTTTGACCCCAATTGCTTTCAAAATAATTTTAGGGCCCCGTAAACCCGAATTAAGGCCCATGTGAATATTTGTTCTATGAAATTATATATGATTATAAATTAATTGAATACTTGTTTTGAATTAAGATAAATTGTTCTATTTGGTTTTGTAACACCGATCCTTAATCTGTAAACGAAGACGAGATATGGGTGTTACAATGAGAAATCAAGACGATCAAGTAACATTTACTTTTCTTAAAGTAATGAAATTTCTCGATTCGATGAAGGAATGTTCAGTGATAGAGGAGTTAGAAATCTTAGTTTCTATTGAATGGGAGAACAACTTTAAAGACCTATTGGAGAACACCTTAAGGTCTGAACCATTCGAAGATGAAGAAGGTAATGAAAACATGATTTTGATGGAAGCCAATTCAAGGGATTATGTTCAACCAGCACGGTTTGAAGCGTTAGAGTTGGAAGTTTGAGAATACACCCAACCAAATTTGTCAATCGAGGAACCACTCAAACTCAAACCTAAGCTACTTTCTTCCCATTTGAAATACGTTTATTTGGGTAAATATTCTACTTTTCCTGTGATTATTTTAGTAGAACAGAACACCAAGAGGAGCAGTTGATTGAAGTTTTAAAGAAATTTAAAAAGGTAATTCGTTGGACCATAGCTGATATTCGAGAAATAACCAAATATTACTATTTCTTAGATGGATATTCGAGATATAACCAAATATTTGTAGCCCCAAAAATCCAACACCAAATGACTTTTTCTTCCACATACCGTACGTTTTCTTTTAGGTGAATGTCTTTTGATTTATGTAATGCACCTGCCATATTTCAGCGATGCATGATGGTAATATTTACTGATATAGTTGAAAATTTTGTTAAGATTTTCGTGGATAATTTTTCTGTTTTTGGTAATACTTACTATGTTTGTTTGAGTAATTTGGCTAAGGTACTAAAAAGATGCGATGAGACAAATCTTGTCCTTAACTGGGAGAAATGTCACTTTATAGTTAATGAAGGAATTGTCTTAGGACATAAAATTTCCAGAAATGGGATCGAAGTCAATAAAGCAAAAGTGGACGTAATTGAAAATTTACCACCACCAGTCACTATTAAAGGAGTTCGAAATTTTTTAGGCCATGCCGGTTTTTACCGAAGGTTCATCAAAGACTTTTCAAAAAATTTCAAACCCTTGTGCATGCTTTTAGAAAAATATACAATTTTTTTTTTAACAAAGCATGTTTGGAAGCTTTTTAAGAGTTGAAAAGTTGGCTAATCTCAGCCCCAATAATCATTACACCTGATTGGAACTCACCCTTTAAGTTGATGTGTGACGCAAGTAGTTTCGTTGTTGGAGTTGTGATGGGTCAAAGAAACAAAGTGTTTCATCCGATCTACTATGCAAGCAGAACTTTGACAGAAGCTCGACTCAATTACATGGGAACTAAAAAAGAACTTTTTGCTATAGTTTTTGATTTTGACAAGTTTCATTCATATCTTATAGGTACCAAAGTTACAGTATTTACTGACCTTGCTTCCATTAAATACTTACTCACGAAGAAAGATGCTACACCGAGGCTAATTCGATGGATACTTCCACTCTAAGAATTTGACCTTGAGATCCAAGATAGAAAAGGTGTTGAAAATAAAGTAGCTGATCATCTGTCGAGGTTGGAATAAAACAAGGTAACTCTTCCACTTATTCCTATCAATGAGAACTTTCCATATGAGCATCTCTTCAATGTAAGTCGAATTCATGAAATAACTTGATTTGTTGATTATGCAAATATTTAGCATGTCGAATAATTTCTCACGAAATGACATACCAACAAAGGAAGAAATTCCTTCATGATAGTCAATATTATTTTTGGGAGGATCTATTTTTTTAAACAATGTGCGGATAACATAACCAAGAAGTGCGTAGCTTGAAGTGAAATTGATGAGATCTTATATAACTGTCATTCATCTCCAAGTGGGGGACACTTTGGTGGTTCTCGCACTGCAGTGAAGATTTTACAAGCGGGATTCTTTTGGCCTACAGTGTTTAAGGATGTGTATGCATATGTGAAAAATTGTAATAGATGCCAAAGGACCGGAAACATATCAATGAGGAACGAGATGCCCTTAACGAGCATTTTAAAGGTAGAATTATTTTATGTATGGGGCATTGATTTTCTAAGTCTATTTCCTTTTTCTTGTCGTAACTGGTATATCTTAGTAGCTGTGGATATGTATCCAAGTGGACTGAAGCTAAAGCATTCCAACGAATGATGCTAAGGTTGTCATGCGATTCCTACATAAGCATGTGTTTACACGGTTTGGGACTTCTAGAGTTATAATTAGTGATGAAATATCTCTCTTTGTAAATAAATGGCTTAAATGGTTGCTTGACAAGTATAATATGAAACATAAGATTGCTACTACCTATCATCCGCAGTCAAATAGGCAAGTTGAAAGGGTAAATCGTGAGATTAAAGGTATCCTTGAGCGGGTAGTGTGACCTAATAGAAAAGATTAGTCTCGAATGCTCGATAATGCTCTATGGCCTATCAAAATGCTTTTAAGACACCATTAAGAATGACTCCTGATCGGCTGGTCTTTGGAAAGGCATTTCATTTTCTGCTTGAAGGTGAAAATAAAACTCACTTGGCTTTGAAACAATTAAATTTGGATTTTAAGCAAGTCGGTGAGAGAATGATGTTACAGCTTGATGAGCTTGAAGAGTTTAGGTCATTTTCATACAAGAATGCAAAGATGTATAAAGAAAAGACTAAGAGATGGCATGACAATCGTATACAACCTTGTGAATTCAGAGAATGACAAAAAGTGTTGTTTAATTAAAGGCTAAGGTTGTTTATAGAGAAGCTCAAATCCCGATGGACTAGACCTTTCACCATCATAAAGTTTATTCATACGCAGTCGTAGAATTTTATGACAACAATGAAGGTACATTTAAAGTTAATGGCCAATGTCTCAAACATTATTGGGATGGTGAAATTGAGCAAGTTGAAACCCCGTTCAATTTAATAGACCTTTGATTGTCCATATGTTTATTTTTCATAAATGGCATATTTAGAAATTATTTTTCTTGAATTAGTACATTGAAGTAAGTCTGTCTAAGGAGATTGGAACTTAAGTGGAACCATTTGTTACCCCTTTTAACCTTTCTTGGGATATTAATTTGATGTAATTCTTTAAGAAAAATTTTTTAAGTAATCCAAAATTTTTATTTTTTATTTTTATTTGAAAATTTCAATTTATTTGTTTATGTTTAATAAGATGGTTAAATTGGCCCAAGTACTAATCATTTTATTTTTCTACTTTAGTTTAATTTTTAAGTACAGTAAATAATTGAGTTTGTGCTTGAGTCCCAGAACAGTGAAGAGGAGAAATTTACCAATGTAAATGCCGTCTGTATCTTTTCCCAAAACCCTAATTTTTGCCGCCACTTTCCTTCCTTCCTTACCTTGCCACCCAAGCATCTTTGTAGCTAAATTTTTACTACAAATTCACCCTAATTTACTACTATATAAATCTCTCTCTACCATCATATTTTTCACATGATTCACGCAATTAGTTTAAACACTAGCCACCTATTTTACTTCTCTTTATCAACGACCTCAAATCTTAAAAGGTCTCCCAATTTTCTTTCTTTTTCGCAAAACGCTTCTACCATCGTAGCAACATCATCGCTAGAGCAACCTTGTCATTGTCGTAATACCATCATTGTCGCAACACCGTCGCCGTCATAATCTTTCACATTGTCGATTCCTTCTTCTTCCTTTGTCGGGATTTCTCTTGTTTTTTTGGGAAAAATCATCATGTCTTGCAAAAGAACCAGATCTTCCAAAACCACTACCGAAATCCAATTGTGATTCAAGAAGATGAAGCAAGGGAAAGATTTGATTTTATCTACAAAAATCAACCCATGATGCCGGAAAAAGGTTTCAATTTGGAGAGCAATGACAAGATGGTCATGCCTTTGTCGATTCAAAAGATAATTAATGCTTTAAGTTGGAATCAATTTTGTGATGAATGATCAATGTCTAATGAAGATTTAGTGCGAGAATTCTATGCCGACTTGACCACGCTAGATGCTAATGAAGTTCTTCTTCGTAAGAAGAAGGTACCCCTTACTTCTAAGTCCATTAATAATTTGTTTAACTTACTTGATGTTGAAGAAGATGAATACTCTGTCATGATAACAAATATCAATTGGGATTTTCTTCAAAAAGTTCTTAATGTGGTTACAAATTCCAGATCCCAATGGATTATAAGAAAGTATGGTAGTCATTCTTGCCGAAGGGAATATTTAAATCTAGTGGCTAAGGTATGGTTCTATTTTATTCGATATAGTTTCTTGCCTATCTCACATAGTTCCACCATCTCAATAGAACGAATGTTTTTGTTGTATGTGACAGAAAGGTCTATCAATGGTGGGAGAATTGTTCTCAAGGAAATCCAAGATTGTGCTCCCAAAAAGGAAAAAAGTGCCTACTTTCCATCATTGATTACTTCACTTTGCTTGAGGACCCAAGTAAGATCAAAAGCAAACCTAAAGGATCGTTATGTTCAATGTTGCATAACAAGGCATGACCTTGAAAGGTTAGTGGGGAATGTTGAATTATTGAACTAAGTTGAGCCAAATGAACCGAATGAATTAGAATCTAATGAATCATCAATTAAATCTGAACCAGAAGCTGACTCAATAAATGACATAGAAGAAGCACAAATTGAAGATGAACCAAACAACCTTGACTTGAGGGTGGAACTAAATGTTGTTGAACCAGTTGAGCCAAGTGTTAATCTTGAGTTGAATATTCCAATACCCACCTCGTCAAATGCTATGAATAAATCGAAATTTTCAACTATGATGGATATGTGGAAATTTATGCATAACCAACAATAAGCTTATTGGAGATGTAACACCTCGAATTTTGGGCCTAGAAGAAATAGGTTTTGAACAAGGGAATAGTTAGAAGACTGCATAAAATATTTAGTTGTGCAAGAAAGTGACATAAATGAATGTCTGCTTCAGTGGTTAAGTGATTTAGAGTGTTTAGAAGTGTCTAAAAAGTCAGGGGTTCAAGTCTTGGCTTCTGCAGAATTTTTGGTTTTGCTCTTAATTGAATTTGGACAGTGGCATTTAGGCCTTATAAATATTAGTGTCTGTTTTATGACACAAAAAGAGCTTGTGGTCTGGTGGCAAGGTGGCGTGTTGTGTAACTGTGAGGTCTGAGGTTCAAGTCCTGGGTTGCGCAATGGAGTATTTATTTTGCTGCTTGAGTCGTGTATGTGGCAGAGTTGGAGTGAAATACTGCCGAAAGAAGTTTGAACTGGTCATAGAGGGAGTTGAGGAGAAATCGATAGAGTGATAAGGGGAAAGATTTGTGGAGAAAATTGAGGAGTTGTTGAGAGGAAGAGTTGTGCCGAATTTAGACTCTGGCACTCTAGGAATTTCAGCTAGGGGGATTGCTAGTGTCGAATTTGGCTTTTGACATTTTGTGCAATTGGAGTCTTGTGCTGTTTTCTCTGCTTGTTTGGTTCTGGTCAATTCTGTATTGCAGCTATTGTTTTTGGCAAGTTTCTTCTTGGGTTTGTACATTTTTCTATTTTGTTTTCTCCTTTCCTCTTCTCTCGGTTGGCCGAATAACCCTCCCTTCTCCCCTCTCCTTTTTACTACCAAACCTTCTTTTCAATTTTCCCTTTCCATCTCCCTCTTGGCCGAATTCTATTCCTCCCCTCATCTTTTTCTTTGGCTGAATGTTCTCCTCTCTCTCTCTGTTTTGATTCTTACTTGGTATTATTTCATTTTTTCTTTTGAACTGAGAACTATCTCATTTCTTTGTGTAGGGTTTAGCCGATTGTGCTCCTCTATTCGATCACTTCCTGCACTGATCTTCTTTTTCTGTTGTTGCTATTCAAGTGGTAGAAGTATTGCAGATTATCAGTAACTTGCGATGAGCCTCACTTTTCGTTTTAATCAGTTCCTTTCCAATCTTTATCTTTAAGCGAAATACCCCTCCTGGCCACTATTACGGCCTAGTTTAGTCTATGAAAGTCATTGTTGTGGTGCAGATTATCGTTACAGCGTGTGATCACTTTTTGGTTAGCGGTTTGGAACAGTAGGGTTGCCCTCATACAAGCAAGGTAAAGGTAGTGATTTTTGGGTTGTGTCTTGTAAAAGAGGGTGTCTCACCCTAATGGTTAAAGGACTGATATTGGATTATGTTGAATCTAGGTTGAGTACGTGGAGGTTGTGCTCTTCTCGTAATCAGGTGTGTAATCACACCCTTTCTCTATAACGAGTCAGCAAAAGCGAAAACAAGGCAATCGAGGTCACATGAGCATGCAAACGCTCGTTCGGGAAAATCGAGCCCACAAGACTGGGCGTTGGACTACAAAGGCCTCCATGGGCGTTTCCATGGGCTTGGGCCGTAAAATTACTGAAATACCCTTGATGGATAAAATGACCAAAATACCCTTGAAGAGTAAAATTATCGAAATACCCTCGATGGGTAAATGACTGAAATACCCTCAAAGGGTAAAATTACCAAAATACCCCCGAAGTGTAAAATGAGCAAAATACCCTTGATGGGTAAAATTATCGAAATACCCTTATAGGGTAAAATGACGTTACACCCCTAGGAGATGAAATGACTGTTATGGCCTTATGCCATGTCTGACCCTTTTGTTTTATGATATTTATACGACTGTTACTGAGTATGACATATTGCATACACGTATGATCTATGACATGACATACTGCATGGGGCTGGGATTCTGATATAGGGGAAGTATATTGTACTGGTGGCTTTGCAACAAATACTGTTACTGACATCTTTGCTGTGTTACTGATACTGGCAGCTTTACTGCGTTACTATTACTGGCAGCTTTGCTATGATATTAGTGTGTTGGCTCGGTGGGTCGATTTTATCCCTACATGGTGTGTTGGTGGTATGGAGTGGTGCGTTGGCTGGATTGGGATGGGTCGCATTACTGCATTTGTACTGAATACTATTTTGGGCTAAGGCCCACACCGTTACTGTATTGGGCTCAGGCCCACACCCTGTTACTGTATTGGGCTATGGCCCACACACTACTATTGTATAGGGCTTAGGCCCAGACTGATTCTGCATATTGTATGCTGATTGTTTGGTAGAGGATTACACACTGAGTTTTCGTAAACTCACCCTCTCTTCTAACTGTGTAGGTAATCTTATGCCATAGGCAGTTTGTTGTTGCGAGGGACTCGGAGGTGGCCACACAATCACTGCTATTCACTTTAGCTTTTATCTTTATTCTAATTAATAAGTTGGGTTTTGTTTTTGTAATAAGGCCTTTTATTTGGTTTTAAATTTTAATTGGGTTTTTACTTTCATATTTTTATACTGCTAGTTATTTGAAAATGAATTTTCAAAATAATTACTATTTTCAAAGACACGAGCTTTAAACGTTAGAATTTTCAAAATGCTTTCGTACTTTAAATCAACTTAGTATAACAAAAAGCAGTTAACAAGGCAATCATATGAATAAGTTCTCTGTTTGATATTAATAAGAGGTTTCCAAAAATAAGAAACAAGTTTGTCAACAAGCCAAATTTTTTAGAGACACTTCAATGTGACACACCAGATACGGCCAAAACGTCTAGGCCGGGTTTGGGGTGTTATAGGAGATATGCAAAAATTAGAGATGATTCCATACGAAATACTTTTAAGAATATCTCTAACACTTTGGTTCCTGAGTTCCCAGATCACATCTTCGAGACATGGCAATAGGAGATTGTGGGATCAAGTGCAACAAAGAAGGGAAAAGGAAAAAGACATGAAAGATAACACGAATAAAAAGGAGGGAAATTTCTTTTTCTTAGCATTTATTTATTTTTAGGCATTTATATTTCTTTCATAGTTAGCATTTTGCTTTCACACAATAAAAATTGCAAACATGAATAAAATAAGCTCAATGTCTCTTCTCTAATAAAAATCAAAGTAATGTGGTAATGTGATTGAACATGTCTACGATTGGATTGTTGAGAAAGACTTGGTATTTAAGAAGTCTTCATGACTCATCTCTCTTTCTTACTATCCTACCTGGTGTTCAGTTCTCATTCATTACTTTACTTACACAATGAGGACATTGCTTCTTTTTAATGTGGGGATAGTGAATATTAGCATGAATTTCAATTTTTTTTTTTAAGTATGTTTCAATGTTTTCACATGAGTATGCTAAAATAAAATGATGTTTAAAGAAAATTTTTATTCATAAGTTAGCTCAAATGCAAGTATGATTTATTGATTTTATCTGAGTTTTTTTATGTTATCTTGAGTTATGGAATGCTTGTATGTTCTTAGGTCTTATGTAGCACTTTGTCATAAAAATTGAAATTCCTTAAAAGTATACATGCATGAAGGTTTAAGTCCTTAAAATTGACTTAGTAACTTTCTTGAGGCAAAATCCTAAAAGGCATAAGAATCTAAACATCATTTAGGCACATTTTCTTTAGATCATTTGAGCCTTTCAAGCCTATCATATGAATTTGACCTTTGAAACTTTAATTTGAGCCTTTAAGTATATTTTATTATCATTTACCAACATCATAAGCCATGCTACCATTTTTTTTTTAAATTATCTTATTTTTGCACCCATCTTAACTATACTTGTCTTAGTGAGCAATGATCGAGGAAAAATTCAAAAAGATGTACATATTCTTCATTTATTTAAAAAAAATCTATTCAAATGTCAAGCAAAAATAGCTAAATAAATACTCAAAGTATTGAGAAATAATGTTGGGCATACGTTTCAAAATTAAGTTTGCGGGGGTAAAACCCATTAGTAGGAAGAATGTACCTTGAATTGATCCAAGGCTAAGTTAGGGTTAAGATTACTAAACCTAAAACCCACTTCTCTCTATCCCTACCTTGAGCCTAGCCCTATTACAACCTTGTAAAAGACCTATTGATTTTGATAATTATGCCGTCTACATTAGTGGAGAGGAATTGCTAAGTCAAACATATGAGGACCATTAATTAAACATTGTGATTGCTTTGTTTGATTGATAAGGAAACTTTGATTGAATGGTGAATGTTACTTAGGATCTTGAGAAGCATGCACTCTATGACTTATGCTAGCATTTTTCCACACTTAGAATAAAATTTTGAAATAATGTTTACATATGAGCAACTTATCAATAAAAAGAGTTTGTGAGCATGATTTTGTTGAAGTATGTGTATATGCAAAAGTTGATTATGCTTAATGATTTTATTTTGAAATAATGTTTACATAATGGTCTATTGATTTTTTTTTCTTTTTGCATTACTCGGAACGAGCAATGGATTAAGTTTGGGGGTGTGTAAACTCTAATTTATATAGGGTTTTTTAGTAGTTTATAACACCTTTTTACTTAAAATTAATATTAATCTCAAGTATTTTATTATTAATTAAGTGAATTTTGTTCATATTTCAATAATGGACATGAGTTAATGAAGAATGTAATTTTATGTTATTTTGTATTAAGTTATTACATAATCTAATTATTTTGCTACATATTAATTTTTAAATTTATTTAATGCAGTTGGACCAAGGAAATTATGCATGATTTATTTACAAAATAAAGTTACATGGACATGCCCAAATTCACTCAACATGGATGACAAACACATGAAAATGGGTTATGAAGAGGTTTTTTTATCCAATTGAAAATGGATCAATTGATGGACAAGAGAAGAACAAGCCCAATTCGGCATGACACTTGTGAGCAGCCAAAAACTGAGTTTTCAGGAAAGTTATTGGAAGTCCCTACAGTTGCAAATGAATCAAAAATCAACCCACAAGATTTGGCTTTGAAACTTTCCAACCCTTACTTAATTTCAGCATGATTTCATGCTTGAATCAAGCAACCAACATCCATTCCTTCCCACAATATGTGGTGAACTAAGCAAGGATGTAAATGGAGGGATCTTTTTCACACCATTTTTAGTAAACTCATCCACCAACCTTCACTATAAATACCCACCTCCATTCCTCATTTCAAAGAGTCCCTACATCCCTTACTCATCTCTACATACATCCCTTATTCATTTCTCTCATTCCCTCTTTTCATCTCCATGCATAGCATCCCATATTCTTTTTCTTTTATTTAGCCAGCAAAACCTTAAGCGGATTATCTCTTGGTTGACCACTTTGAGAAGCCATTAGCAAAGGAGCAACACAAGGATTGGGGGAAACTTCTTCAATCGTAGTTTACGAGACTGTTGATTCGGACAGAGTTTATTCTTCCTTTTCTTTGTTACTTTAATTAAATCATGTTTGCAATGTATTTCATTATCTTGTCATCAACAATGGTAGCTTAAATTTATTTAGCTAGATGATTGCATCAATCCAATGAAGTTTGTTTAAATCATGTTTATAGTGTTTATGCCTTAGTCATTCATGTTATTAATTAAACACAAGCATGTATTTCATTCATACGTGATTGAATTCATTAGAATTAGTTGAGCGATCAGAACCAGACGACGGCTAATAAACACAATAATTGAAAAGTGCATGCTTAATTTATATCTAACCTAGAATAAATTAAAGGTTCGTAATAAATTGACCAAGCTCTATTACCTTGCATGGCTTTTAGGTTTATCACATTAAATTGTTTCAAACCAGCCCAGTCCCTGTTACTTCACACGAATTCTAAGAAACCCTTAGTTTAATATGATCAGTAAAATTCATGTTTTACTAAGTAAAAGATTCTTAAAGGACTTAATTTGGTTTCAAGCCCATGAAAGATCGAGTTGTCATGAAATATTTTCCAAACACTGTTAAACATCAGAAAAATAAATCAGAATTGAATAATGTAATTATTCTAGCCTATTTATGTCATTAATTGTTAAAGTTTGTGTTTTTGTTGCTAAACTTATCACATACATTTCATTTCATACTTTGCATTTAGATAATTTTCATTAGGGATCATCTTACATTTAGTAATTTATTTTTACATCAATTAGTCAAAATTTATTGTGTTTTCTCACCAAATTGTTAACTTTGATTTTACAATTAATTGATTAACATACTCAATCCCTGTGGAGACGATAAGTCTTTTACTTACTTATTACTTGATAATGACTGTGTACACTTGTACAAACCAAGCATTATAGAATACAAAGGTAGTTATGTTAATAAGTGATGCATAAGTATTTTTGTTTGCCATTATGATGAAGTACGGATGTAGTTGTGCTTTGGTTGCCTAATTTAGTGTATGTTATGTTTATTTATTGTTTTTCCGGCCATTCACTGAGCTTGTTTAAGCCCACACACTCCTTTATAAACCATTGCAGATATTTAGTGTTTCTGGTGTGAACATTGCAGTTTCCCAAGAATGATCCAAGTTAGGCTTAGTAAATTAAGTAGGTGACGATATTATTATTCTTTTGACCTATGGAAATAAAGGCAATGTGGTTAGAGATTTTGGCTGATGATTATTATGTTTTTAAAGGTTTATTATGAATTTAGACTTTTAGGAGTTGATGGATGTTTATTAATATTTTATAAATTTTGTTTTGATCTGGATATTTGAAAAATTGATGTTTTTCAAACTATTTATAAATTTTTTTATGTTGATGATGAGCTTGTTGATGCATGTTGTTTAGGAAAATGTTTGAGTGTGAATTATGCCTATTTTGTTGTGCTTTTGCATGCTTGAGCAGAGCTATCAATACTCGGGGCATAGATATCGATACCTCAAAGATGAAATGTGTTTTTGAAAAGTCAATATATCAATTTGTTATCGATACCCAATAATGAGTTTCAATACTCGGGGTAAAAATATCGATGCCTTTGCTCATGTATCGATAAAATGTTTGTAATAGCCTGTTTTAAGTGGAATTGGAACAGTGGTTTTGAGACCATAAATCTGAAGTCAAAAAATTTATTTTATTATTTTATTTCCTACAGCATGATAGTAGTACCGTATAAAAATTTCATTAAGAAATTTTACAATTTACATGCTTAATTTGATAAAAATGACTAAATCGCTTAAAGTGCAAAACTTGAGTTCAAGTAGCTAAAGGTATTAAATAGTTATAGAAATTTAAAGTGGAAGTCCTTATAAGGTAATTAGACCATTAGATTTGATAGTGGATGTTAATGGTTTCGCATTATTGAAATTATGATTAATTTTAAAGGTTAATTATGTAATTTGGTAAATAATGACAAAATAAAATAAGACAACAATTAGGTTATTGATAGCACTAGAAAGAACATATGTTTTTCCCCTTACTTATTGGTTAAATTGTTCCCATTTAGTTATCCTTAACATACATTTTAGCATTTTCAGTTTAGTAAATTGCATTTTATAACTCAGTGAATCCTAGCCTATTTTATCCTTAATTTTGCTATCTTTTTGCATTAATGTCGCTACATGAGTGAATTCTAGATTGCATCCAGAATTGTCACTGCACCTGATAGCTGTTCGAAAAAGAACTAAAATTGCGTGAGCTATCCAGTCTGGTATAACCAACCTGTACGTACAAGGACAGAATAATTCTGAGGAAAGGACACCTGTACTATTGCAGGAGGACATAAAAGGTGGCCTTGAGAAGAAAAGGGAAGCTTTTTTTCTGAATCATGATCTTCATCATCCTACCTTGAAGCTTGTGGTCATGGCAACTTAAGCCTCTCACGGATGAGCCAACATGAAAACCAGATGCAGACTAGCTTCTGACGAGGAGACCTAAGTGTGAGACAAGACGGAATAGAGAGATTCAGTCGAGTTTTCTAGGAATAGAATTCTCCACTTGATTCTTTCTTATTTCTTTCTAAATGATGGTGATTACTCTCTATTTTCTGTTTCTATGGAAGTACACATGAATTCTTAGTGAAATGTTATCTTATTCAATCTTGCTTTTATTGTTTAATCTTGGGGTTTGAATCTTTTTTTAACACGGAAGTGTTATCGCAGTCACTGACACTGGAAAGTGCAGTGACAGTTTGAGCCAATAAGCATTACAATGGAAGTTGAGTGAGGATTAGAGGAATTTAGTGTCGTATTGCCATCATCGAAAAGTGGGTTTAGTATGCATGTTTAAGTCTCAGATTAAATAAAGGAGTGACGCTAGGTAAGATATACATTGAATTTTATTGCCTCGACAATCACTTATCTTTTTATATCTTGTGAGCACTTAGTGTTCTGCTGAAGATTCATGTTAGGGATCCCATTTTATCATTATCATATTTTATTATTTTCAAATTATTGCATCGGCTACTATTCTCAGAATTTATCTCGTTTCTATCTAGTTGTTGCACTGACATTAATAGACAAAAGACTACCATCCCTATGGGATCGATATCTAACAGACTCACATCTGTCTACTATACTTGCATCGACAGTGTACACTTGCACATTTTTGCTGTGACGTTAAACAGCTAATCAAGGTTTTGGAGTTGTTGCTGGGGATGGCGTTTGTTTGATGTTTGTTATTGTTTTTGTGTGTTTTTGCACTTTATTTTCCTTATATAATATTTAGTATGCACTAACTGGTTTTTCTTGTTGCTAATTCTTTAACTTCAATTTAAGTGCTTTATGACCCCAAGCAAGTCAAATTTTCTTGTCGGTTTTGATCCAGAAATTGAAAGGACTGTTTACAGTAGACTTCGAGAACCAGCGAAAAATGCAGTCATACCCTCGATGCAATAGCAAAATGTTAATAACCCATTATTGCCGCAAGATGCTCTCATACAAAATAGGACTATACGAGATTTCGTAGTACCTGTTTTGGATGATTTATAGCCAGGAGTTGTTAGGCCAGCAATCCAAGCTAGGAATTTTGAACTCAAGCCAGTAATGTTTCAAATGTTGAATTCTAATGGACAATATGTTGGACTGCCACATGAAGATGCGAGAGAACATCTTAAATCTTTTTTATTGATTTGTGGTTCCTTTAGTCAACGAGGCATTCTTGATGATACCTTGAAGCTGCACTTATTTCCTTATTCCTTACAGGGAAGAGCCTGTACTTGATTCTTTGGGCTACCTGTCGGATTAATTACTTCTTGGGATGAACTAGTAACACAGTTTGTTTTACGATTTAACCCGCTGATAATGACTGTTCGTCTTCGAAATGATATTACTGCTTATCATCAGTTGGATGATGAAAATCTTCACACCACATGGGAACTGTAACACCCCAAACCCGGGCTAAACGTTACGGTCGGATCTGGCATGTCACATTGAAGCGTCTTTCAAAAGATTAGACTCATTGGTAGAAATTTGTATCCCAGTTTAACATTATCTTCTTTGTTATTAAAATAAAAAATGTTTGTCTTGTTATCAGATATTGTTTTAATAAGTTGGTTCTAAATCGCGGAAGCTTTTTAAATTATATTGCTTAAAAACCCGTGTCTTTGAAAAATAGTAATTGTTTTCAAACTCTTCTTCTCCTAACTAACAGTTTAAAATATTTAAGTAAAAGCCCAATAAAAATTTAAACCATTTTAAAGGCCTTATTACATAAACGAAACCCAACTTATAATTTAAATTAGAGTAAAAGCAAATGTGAGCAACAGTGTTTGTGTGGCCATCTCTGAGTCCCTCACAGCACCAAATCGCCTAAGGCTAAGGATTACCTGCACAATTAAAGGAGAGGGTGAGTTTACGAAACTTAGTGTGTAATCTCCTATCAGCCAATCAAAATACAACATGTAGTAATAATCTGGGCCTGTGCCCTAAGCAGTAACAGTCTGGGCCTTAGCCCAAAGCCGTAACAATGTGGGCCTCAGCCCAATACAGAAACAGTACAGTGCAGTAATGCAACCCAACCCAATCTAGCCAACACACCACTCTGTACCACCAACACACCATGTGGGGATAAAATCGACCCACCCAGCCAACACACCAATATTGTAGCAGAGCTGCCAATAATAAAATTGTAACGAAGCTGCCAGTTACAGTATATGTGGCAAAGCCACCAGTACAGTATACTTCCCCTATATCAGAATCCCAACCCCATCCAGTATGTCATGTCATAAATCATACGTGTATGTAGTATGTCATACTCGGTAACAGTCATATATATATCATAGAGCAAGTCGGTCATACACACACTTCAACTCCTAAGGGTATAATAGTTATTTTACCTTATAGGGGTATTTCAGTCATTTTACCCTTCGGGGGTATTTTGGTCATTTTACCCTTCGAGGGTAGTTCAGTCATTTTACCCTTCGAGGGTAGTTCGATCATTTTACACTTTGAGGGTATTTCGATCATTTTACCTTTCGAGGGTATTTCGGTCATTTTACCCTTCGAGGGTATTTCGATCATTTTACCCTTCGAGGGTATTTCATCATTTCACCCTTCGAGGGTATTTCAGTCATTTTACCCTTCGAGGGTATTTCAGTCATTTTACCCTTCTAGGGTATTTCAGTCATTTTACCCTTCGAGGGTATTTTGGTCATTTTACCCTTTGAGGGTATTTCGGTTATTTTAGGCCCATTACGGCCTAAGCCCATGAAAACGCTTATGAAGGCCTCTACATTCTAACACTGTGTTTTGTGGGCTTGGTTTACCACACGAGCGTTCGCACTCCCATATGGTCTCAGCCCCGTCTTTTCCTGCTTTTCGGCTTTTGTCGATTTACAGTTGAGAGAGTGTGTGATTACACACCTGTTTACGAGAAAAAGTGTTATTTCCACGAACGCCCATCTAGAAACAAACATGACCCCAAAGTTAGTCCATTAAAAGCTAGGGTATAAACGCCCTCTTATAACACTTAAGCCAAAAACACCCTCCTACCTTGGAAGAACATTGAGCACAAAGCTTGCGCTTTTATTTCAGATCACCTACAAACCACCATTCCTCGAAGGAGATCCTAAAACCGCAATGAGTAACACCATAAAAAGAAAATCAACCATAGGCAATCAAAAAGTAAAGAAGAAGAATACTCGGTTATGGGAATAAGAAAAGAAGAGAACAGGTTTACTCAAGTGAGGAGTACAACCACTTACCGATAGTCAAAAACCTGCAACTCAAGAACGGCAACGTATAGAATGAAACAACTAATGAGTGATATTTGGCCAAGAGGAAAAAGGAGAAAGAAACCCGACAGAGACAAACCGATGAAAATAAAAGGTTATTCGGCCAAAGAAGAAGAAAAGAAGAGAAGAGAAATTTGAGTAACAGAGAAGAGAAGAGAATTTGGTCAACAAAGGGAGAGGGAAAAGAAAAAAGGAATAAGCAGAAAAGAAAAAAATGCACAAACCCGAGACAAAATTTGGCACCGAAAGCAAATAGGTGAACAACGAAACTGACCAAAAAACCGAATACCTTTAGTACCTAAAGGCCAAATTCGGCAAATGCTCCCCAAATAACACACTTTTTCTCCCTAGCCGAATTCTCAATGTTGGAATACCCCAAACGGCACACACTCCCCCCTCTCATCAAATTCCTTAATTTTCTCCTAAGAATACTCCCCCTATCCCTCATTGATTTTCTCTACCACTTCCTCCTCAACTTCCCCAACGATTTCATTCAAATTCCACAACATTTCAGTCAAACTCCACCACCTCACAGCACAGGTGATAAAAATAAACACTCCACAATGCAGCCCAGGACTCGAACCTTAGACCTTAAGAGTACTTCACACGTCACTTACGACTGGACCAATATGCTCTTTGTGTCATAAAACAAGCACAAATATTAATAAGGCCTATATACCAGCGTCTAGATTCATTTAAGGGAAAAAGTAAAAATTTTGCAAAAGCCAAGACTTGAACCCAGACTTCTCAAACACTCTACAACACACCTAAATCACTTAGCCATTAAAGAAACAAGAAATTTGTGACAAATCAAGCAAAAAAAATTAAAAACTTGAATTTTGGGCCGTTACAGGAACGTTATAAATCTTTACTTCGATGTTGTCCCATGCAAGGCATTCAACCAGAAACACAAATTGATATTTTTTATAATGGGCTGAATTCACATACAAGGAATCTTGTCGACGCATCAGCCAATAGACCTCTACTAGATTGTACTTATAATGTTGCTGTAAGAATTCTCAAGAGAATTGCTCAGAATGATTATCAATACCTTATCTCTGGAGCTGCACAAGCAAAAACTACTCTAGGAGTTATTGAATTGGATGCAATAACCGCACTAAGTGCTCAAGTTTCTTCTCTAGCAAACATGATTAAAAAAATGTAAGGGACTAGTGGTGTTGCACCTATATAAGTCGATCAGCAAGTTGATGTTCCTACTTTTTGTTGTGAAATTTGTAGTGACAACCATAGCTATGAAGATTGCCCACAAAATGTAGAGAATGTTTGTTATATTAGTAACATCCGTAACAATTCTTATGGTAACTCTTACAACAACTCTGTACGCAACCAACAGTTTTGGGGAACTCAAAATGGTGGACAAAATGCTGCGACATTCAGATGTGGGAATACATCTATTCAGGGTAATTATAATCCTAGACAAGGGAATTACAATCAAAAATAGAAAAACTACAATTAGCACACTTAGATGCATCCACAACAAGGGCAGACATATCCACACCAAAATCTGATGTAGCCACAACACTCTTCAATACCAAATTAGCATGTTCAAGTACATTGACAACAACTGTACACTCAAGCTTCTACTTCTGACCTATTAGCAACTCTTGAGGCGTTAATGCGGGATCATTTACTCGCACGGAAGCTATCGTACAAGGGAATTCATCTTCCATTTGAGCATTGAAGGCACAATTAGGACAACTTGCTTCAAATCTAAATACTCGACCACCAGGCTCATTACCTAGTGACACGGAAAATACTAGTCCGAGGGGGAAAGAACATTGTAAGGCTACCACTCTTAGTGGTAAACAAACTGGCGAATCGTTTATCGACTCTACTATAGCACCTCAAGATACGAATGGAGTAATCATTGGTGAGAAGGTTGAATCTAAAGAATTTGTAGACGAATCAGACAAAGAAGTTCCACAAATTATTGCTCATATGCCTAATGTCTGACCTTCAAAACTGTCGCCGCAATCAAAGATGTCGGTGCAAGCAGATATATTTCTACCTTAACCTTCCCACAAAGATTTAGGAAAAATGAGCAGGACAAGCAGTATTAGCAGTTCCTGGACACACTGAAGCAACCGCATATCAACATTCCTTTCGTGGACGCTCTGGTACAAATTTTGAGTTATGAGAAATTTATGAAAGACCTCTTGTCCAAGAAGAAGAAGCTTACTAATATTGAAACTATTGCACTCATAGAAGGATGTAGTGCTGTTTTGACAAACAAGTTGCCCCCTAAATTGAAAGATCCTGGGAGTTTTACCATCCTATGTTCAATTGGCAATCATTATTTGGGCAAGGCTTTACGCGACTTAGGAGCTAGCATTAACCTAATGCCACTATCTACTTTCAGAAAGTTGGGAATTGGTCACATGAAATCTACTGCAGTGACATTACAATTGGCCGATCGATCCTTGGCTCAACCTAAAGGGAAAATAAAAGGCATCTTAGTTCGTATGGATAAATTCATTTTTCTAGCTGATTTTATAATACTTGATTGCGAGGCAGACAAGGAGGTTCCCATAATCTTTGGACAACCATTTTTAGCCACCGGCTGAACTCTTATTGATGTTTATAAAGGTGAACTAACCATGCGACTTAATGATGAGCAAGTCACCTTCAGTGTTTTTGAATCTATTCAACGCAAGGACAAAGAATAATGCCATACCGTCAATCTGCTAAATGATCTAATTGAGGAAGAATTCAATGACCACAGCACAGTACTTTCTAAATACTTTACAGTGACATCTGATGCTGAATCCTTAGATGATTATGACAGCATGGTTTAAGCTAATAATCTTGAACTCAAGCATGGTTGGCAGATTTAATCCTTAGACCTAGCCAACAGAACAACCCCAATTTTCAAACCATCTATTGAAGAAGCTCCTACTATGGACTTGAAACCACTACCTCATCATCTTAAATATGTCTTTCTAGGTGATCACAATACTCTCCCAATTATTGTCTCTGTAACACTGGATGTAACTCAAGAAGAGAAATTGGTCCATATTCTCAAGCAACATAAACGAGATATTGCTAGGAGTATTGCTGATATTCAAGGTATTAGTCCTTCTTTTTTCATGCACATGATCAAGTTGGAACATGAAGGCAAGCAACCAATTGAATAGCAAAAAAGATTAAATAAAAAGATGAAAGAAGTTGTCAAGAAGGAAATCATAAAATGGCTTGATGCTGGGATTATTTACCCGATTTCTGATAGCAATTGGGTAAGTCCAGTGTAATGTGTGCCTAAAAAGAGTGGTATCACTGTGGCCCACAACAATAAGGACAAATTAATTCCTATACGCATTTCCACGGGATGGCGAGTTTGTATGAATTATCACAAATTGAATGTAGCCACAAAGAAGGATCACTTCCCGCTTCCTTTCATCGACCAAATACTGGATCAGCTTGCTGAAAAGGCCTATTATTTCTTTTTAGACAACTATTCTGGGTACAATCAAATTGCTATTGCACCAGAGGATCAAGAGAAAACAACCTTCACTTGCCCCTTTGGTACTTTCTCTTTTCACCGTATGCCTTTCGGTCTTTGCAATGCACCAGCCACATTTCAAAGGTGCATGATGGCAATATTCTCATATATGATCAAAGACTCTTTAAAAGTGTTTTTGGATGATTTCTCAGTCAATGGGAATGATTTTGATCATTGCACTAAAAATTTGGATAAAATAGTGAAGCGATGTGAGGATACACATCTTGTACTGAATTGGGAAAAATGTCATTTCATAGCAACTGAAGGCATTGTGTTAGGACACCACATCTCTAGTCAAGGCATTCAAGTAGACAAAGCTAAGGTTGAAATTATTGAGAAATTACCTCCACCAACAAACGTGAGGGGTATCCGCAGTTTTCTTGGACATGCAGGGTTTTAGCGAAGGTTTATTAGAGATTTTTCAAAAATTACAAAGCCCTTATGCTTATTGCTGTAACAGAATCAAAAATTCTTCTTTGACAATGCATGTCTGGATGCCTTTATTCAGTTAAAGAAGAAGCTAGTGAATGCACCCATTATCGTTGAACAAGATTGGTCTCAACCTTTTGAAGTTATGTGAGATATAAGCGACTTTGCTGTGGGTGCGGTTCTAGGACAACAAAAGGGAAAAGTATTTCATGCCATTCATTATGCTAACAAAACTCTTACAGAGGCTCAACTCAATTATACCACCACAGAGAGAGAATTGTTGGTTGTAGTCTTTGCTTTCAACAAGTTTTGTTTCTATCTTGTCTGCGCAAAGGTTACTGTATTCACTGATCATTCGGTGTTGAGATATCTCTTTGTGAAAAAGGATGCCAAACCAAGACTGATACGTTGGATATTACTGTTGCAAGAATTTAACATCGAGATAAAAGACCGTAAGGGTTCAGAGAATCAAGTTGCAGACCATCTGTCCCGATTGGAAGTTGGTAACGAAGACGGAAACATAATTCAAATTGTTAACGCATTCCCAGATGAGAAGTTATTTGTTGTAGATGCAACTCCTTGGTATGCGGATTTTGTTAATTATCTAGTGTGTGGAAAACTCTCATTGGGTGTCACAGGCCATAAAAAATAAATATTTTTTCATGATGTAGTGAAGTATCATTGGAATGAGCCGTATTTATTCAAGGTATGCAATGACAACATCATTCGACGTTGTGTTCTAGAAAAGGAGATGCTTTTAATCCTGAAGCATTGTCATGATGCTCCTTATGGAGGTCCTTTCAATGGTATAAGAACTGCGGCTAAAGTTCTCCAATCAAGATTCTACTGGCCAACATTATTCAAATATGCCCACAATTTTTTGAATCAATGCGATAGATGTTAGCGCACTAGTTCTATATCCCAACATAATGAGATGTTGCAGCAACCAATTATGGAGGTTGAATTATTCGATGTTTGGGGTATGGAATTCATGGGACTGTTTTCGAGTTCATTTGGAAATCTTTATATATTAGTAGTTGTTGAATACGTCTCGAAGTGTGTTGAAGCTGTTGCTGTCCCAAAGGATGATGCAAAGACAGTGCTTAAATTTTTTCACAAGCATCTACTCACCCACTTTGGCACACCAAAGGCATTGATTAGTGATCAGGGTACACATTTTCATTGCAACCAAGTGGCAACCGCACTGAAGAGATATGAAGTTAATCATAGAATGGTTACTACCTATCATCCGCAAACCAATGGACAAGCCGAAGTTTTGAATTGATAGACTAACAACATTCTTGAGAAGATTGTAAACCCTTGAGGAAAGATTGGTCTTTCCGATTGGATGACGCTTTATGGGCATTGCGAACAGCATAAAAACTCTATTAAGGATGTCGCTGTATCAATTGGTTTTTGGGAAAGCATGTCACTTGACAGTTGAACTGGAACATAAAGCAATGTGGGCAATTAAGCAAGTGAACATGGACGCTGGAAAGAAAAGACTGTTGGATATCACTAAACTAGAGGAGATTAGGAGAAATGCTTATGAAAACGCTGCAATTTACAAGGCAAAGACCAAACGATGGCATGACAAGATTATTTTATAGCAACAATTTATCATGGGTCAACAGGTTTTATTATTCAATTCTTGACTCAAATTGCACGCAGGTAAATTGTGTTCACGTTGGTTTGGACCTTTTGAAGTTGTCGACATATTTTCTCATGTTCAAAGTAAATGGACAGAGGCTGACACACTATTTTGGCAATAGTGATCAAATGCAGGCAAACACCATTAAATTGGTCGAAAAGTTTTAATTATTACTCCATGATTTTAGTTCATTTTATTTATGTTTTGTTAAATTTTGTTTTCCTTCCTTTTTGTAGAATAATTAGATACCATTGTCGACGCATTGAAATCTTACTGCCAACGCATTCCATACGTCTGTACTACCATTTATAAATCATTAGACTTCAGGAAATTCAAATTCCACCGTTGGATCAAAAATCACTAAGTCGTTTGATCCTTCTAAGCGGGCACAATTTCTATTAGACACAACTATTCCCGTCAGCCTTATATCTCTCCACAAAACAACACGGCTCTTCATCTTCCTCTATCACTCACTATAAATCCTTTCCCACTATACCGACTGTAGCACATTCAAGCAACCATTTTTATTTCTTTTCTCTTTTCAAGATCATATCTTTTTAAATTTAAATTGTTTCCCCTCAACAAAATATGGCAAAAACAAAAAGCTCGATCAAGAAAGCCACCAAATCTGCTGGAGAACATGTGTCCTCTACTACCACAGTCCATGAATCGGAATCCCTCAGGCCAGTGCAGACAAAGGGGCCAGTAATCTTTTTGAATAAAGTAGCAAAGGAATGATTTTGTGACAACATATTGAAGCGAAACTTCCATCCCGAACAAGGCATTTCCCTTTCGCCACAACAAGACTTGGGTAGGCAAGTTTACAAAACCATCTCGAAGTTAAAGTGGGAAACTTTTTGCACCCATCCTAGAAGCTACTCCCCTTCACTCGTGCGTTAGTTTTATTCTAATCTCTACAATCATGAGTTAGAGTTCATTTTCGTTCGAGAAGGTTTAATACCATGGGACGCTAAAAAAATCAACGAGTTGTACAGCACCAAGGTTTAGTCGACGAACACTCTGAGTTCATTGATGACATCACAGATGACAAACTAGACCTGTTGGTAAGAGACTTGTGTGTCGAGGGAGCAGTGTGGATGGGTTCCTATCAAAAGAATTATATGATGCACCGTCACTTCCTAATGCTACAAGGTAAAATTTGGTTTCCTTTTATCAACTGCAGACAAAAGCCCTCTACTCACAACACCACAATCACCCTATACAGAATGTGTCTGATACATTCTATCGTCAAGGGCAGAAAAATTGATGTAGGCGCAATACTTCACCAATAGCTGACTGGGCCGCAAGGCAAATGGGAATCTTGGTTTTCCTATCACTGGTGATGTTATTATGCCAACAAAGA
The DNA here is from genome assembly GCA_008044935.1 of Gossypium turneri. Taxonomy (NCBI): domain Eukaryota; kingdom Viridiplantae; phylum Streptophyta; class Magnoliopsida; order Malvales; family Malvaceae; genus Gossypium; species Gossypium turneri. Next base: position 23,812,008 of record CP032580.1, read on the forward strand.
GGAATTGTACCCTATAATGGTGAGGAAGTCTTGGAAAATAAGGGCCCAATCAATGAAACCTCTGTAGAAAGAATGACTCATGGCAAGGACAAGCCGATACTGAAAGAGGCGGAAACCAGTAAGACAAGAAAGGGCAAAGCTAAAGCCGACAGCAAAGGAATAAAACTGAATGCAAATACATCCTTATGGTGAAAAATGAAAGATGTCGAAAAAATGGTCAATTCCATCAACAATAGGTAGGTCAGGCTTGTCGCTACAGTACAGGATATGGAGAAATCCCGGAATTTGTTTTATGCTTATACCAAAGCCTGGAAAAGTTCTATTGTAGCCACATTAGGCAAACTAAGCCCATCCCCACTAACAAAATTCCCTGTGTTTCCACCAATCATTCAAAATTATGACCTCTCTTCTACGGATGAAGACTTAGAAGACCGAGATAGATCAGTGGCATCCCCACCCATTGTGCAAGTCTTTAATAATGAGAAAGAAAAGGAATCTAGGGACATTGAAGAATGCCTGCGAAAGATTGATAGCTTATTCGAGGATGGTATTTTTGTTGATTAAGAGGATACTGTTGTTGAAAAGGAAGTTGTTGCTGCAGAAGAGAAAGTTGTTGTTGAAGGAGAAGAAGTTGTTGAAAATGAGAAAAAAGAGAAGAAAATTCTGTTGTGAACATTGCCACTGCACCCGAGCCTATGGGTGCAAATATTGATTTGGAGCGAGCTAGAGCGAGACCGGTGGAAATTACTGAGGTACCCCAATGATGAGCAATGTAATTCATTGACAATATTGATCTACACTGGACCTTTCCAGGTGGCCTCTCCTACACAGGAAGCAACCGATGATGTCGAGGCAGAGCCGGGAACTGAGGAGCAATCCGAGGATCGTGCAAAGCCCAAAGAAAATAAATAGAAGCGCTCCAAGGATAAAAAAATGAAAGGACGAGAAAGAAACATCGTGTAGCCACATCGATGGCTGCGAATAACTGAGTTAGTTTATTTTAAGCTTTAGTTATAGTATTCATGCATTGCATGTAGCTATAAGTTTTACTTTGATAAGTATATATTGTTATTGCATTTTTATTGTCATTACATTTTCATGTTAGTGCATTGCGGATAATGCAAACTTTAAGTTTGGGGAATGCATATCGAGCTTGGAACCACACCCACATTTCAAATTTTTTTTCTTTCGGTAATGAAGCATGCAAAGTTTAATTATAGTTAATGAAAATTGTTCGAAAATTTTTGTTACATTCGATGTTTAATTCTTGAATCATGTGAATTATCAATGATAAGTTGGATAAATTTGATAAAAGGTTGTAGCTTCAATTCTTTGATGATTGGATTAGGTTGCATTAGTAATTGATGACTGTTATCATTCCTTAAATCCTGAATGAATCTGCCTTTTACAGCTGCTTATTTATGTATATATAGTTATAAATTAGAGACACTCCAAAGTGGGTGTAGTATGGAATGTTAAAAAGGGAACACTCCAATACAAGTGTTAAAAAAATCAATCTGGCCAAAGGTTGTCATTGTATGAGTATGTGTCGGTGCAATTACGTACTCCCTAGGGGTTTGTTGCACTCCATCGTTACTTCTCAAGAACAAGGGTACAATAATGCAACAAGATCCCTTATTTCGAAAAAAAAGTATATATATAATATATAAATACTTAGTATTGTATAATAAATGTTGTAATGGTAGATAGAACTTAGGGTTTGAAGACTGATGCTAGCATTGATGAAGTTGCAACCTTATTCATTCATGCTTATAATTGTCGATGCAATATTCTTACATCTGAATGTCATTCATTCACTGGGAATTTAGAGGATTCAAGTTGCTAGAATGATCATTTGCCTTAGCAAAAATTTCTTTAGCCTTGCTAGTTTTTGTTTTACTTGAGCACAAGTAAAAACTCAAGTTTGGGGGTGTGATAGCACTAGAAATAACATAGGTTCTTCCCCTTACTTATTGGTTAAATTGTTCCCATTTAATTATCCTTAGCATACATTTTAGCATTTTCAGTTTAGTAAATTGTATTTTATAAATCAGTGAATCCTAGCCTATTTTATCCTTAATTTTTCTATCTTTTTACATTAATGTTGCTACATGAGTGAATTCCAGATTGCGCCCAGAATCGTTGCTGCACCTGACAGCTATCCGGATAAGAACTAAAATTGTGTGAGCTATCCAATCTGGTATAACCAACCTGTACGTACATGGACAGAATAATTCTAAGCAAAGGACACATGTATTGTTGTAGGAGGACATAAAAGGTGGACATGAGAAGAAAAGTGAAGCTTTTTTCGGATCATCATCTTCATCATCCTACCTTGAAGCTTTCGGCCATGGCAACTTAAGCCTCTCACGGGTGAGCCAACGTGAAAACTAGATGCAGACTAGCTACTGACGAGGAGACCTAAGTGTGAGACAAGACGGAATTTAGTCGAGTTGTCTAGGAATAGAATTCTCTACTTAATTCTTTCTTATTTCTATCTAAATGATGGTGATTACTCTCTATTTTCTATTTGTATAGAAGTACACATGAATTCTTGGTGAAATGTTATCTTATTCAATCTTGCTTTTATTGTTTAGTCTTCGGGTTTGAGTCTTTTTTTAACACGGAAGTGTTATTGCAGTCACTAACACTGGAAAGTGCAGTGACAGTTTGAGCCAACAAGCATTACAACGGAAGTTGAGTGAGGATTAGAGGAATTTAGTCCACTTGTTCTTAATAGTGTCGTATTGCCATCACCGGAAGGTGGGGTTAACATGCATGTTTAAGTCTCATATTAAATAGTGGAGTGACGCTGGGTAAGATATACATTGAATTTTATTGCCTCGACAATCACCTATCTTTTTATACCTTGTGAGCACTTAGTATTCTGCTGAAGATTCATGTTGGGGATCCCAGTTTATCATTATCATATTTTATTTTATTGTTTTCAAATTAATGCATCGACAACTATTCTCATAATTTATCTCATTTCTATCTAGTTGTTGTACCGAAATTAATAGACAAAAGACTACCATCCCTATGGGATCGATATCCGACAGACTCACATTAGTCTACTATATTTGCACCGATAATGTACGCTTTCACATTATTGTTGTGACGTTAAACAGCCGATCAATTATCATCTTTAACCTTTCTTTCAACCAAAAATCAAAAAAAAAAGCCATGGAAGCTTAGCATTCAGCCATTCTTGTTTTCCTTGATTGGTAAGATATTTTTGTCTCATTTTTTTTTATTTCTATGTTTTCAAGATCGTTGTAGCTTAATCTAGCTAGCCCGGGGACTAATTTTTAAAACTGTTAAGCTATTAGGGTTTTGCCAATGATGCATGTACATGAGTTTTGAAGTTTGATGATAGACAATGGATGGTTGTTGTTAGATAAACAACTTTTGTAAAGGGATTTTTGGTGAAATTGTCAAATGGAGACTAAATTGAAAAATAAAAAATATTACATGGTGAAATTGTGAAATAAATGTAATATAGGGCCTGCTAGGGACCTAATTGATATTTGGCCATAGCGGATTGTGGTAGAATTTCATGAATTTCCATTTTTATGAGCTAGGGACTAAACTGTAAAGAAATTAAAAGTATAGAGGTAAAATGGTAATTTCTCTAAAATATGATTTTGGGCTAAATTGAATGAGCCATATATTAAATTAAGTTAAATTTATATATATAGATCAAGTTAGACCTTGTACAGAGTTAGATTGGGGCAAAGAGAAAGTCTCCGATTAATCGTCTCAGTATCGACGTATACTCATCGAGGTAAGTTCGTGCGATTAAATTGTGATTATATGTTTTATTTTTAAATTTCATGAATTGTAAATTTGCTACATGTATACACGGTTGCATATCCAACTATGCACGACTACCGAGCCCCGTTTGAACCTTAGGAATTCGTAGGATAAAAATGACATGTCATTAGGGTTTACATGATTTAGGTACCGGTCTTAAACATTCTACCGATGGCTGAGGTCCTGCATGTGTTGTGGATACTCCACAGCTCGTGTGAGCAGCATCGTGTAGCTACGTTCCGACCCACAGCTCGTGAAAGCATACCGATCTATAGCTCGAGTGAGCATACCAATTCATAGATCGTATGAGCATACATGTATAGGATTTGATGGATTACAGTTATATGAGCTAGCACACTATGTGTGAGCTATCCCGGGTGTAACACCCCTTACCCGTATTCAACCCTGGAATAGGGTATGAGGCATTACTAGAACACTTACACATGTAAACATATTAAACCGAGTTACAAAATTTCATTCAAATTTAAACTCTTCAAATTTTTAACCTGCTTTTATAATTCTTTACAACATATCCTCAAAATATTATATTCATAACAAATTGGGCCTACGAGACCCGATACTTACTCGTGTAATTCAATGCTTCATTTCCATTATATTCAATTCACAATCTTTCATGTCCACAATTCAAATCAATTTCTCAATCCAATATATATATTTCAATATCACAATAATTCTTTTAATTCAAATCATATCACTAGAAACTTCCATTTAATTCATGTACAATTCAATATTGTTAAGTTCAATACTAATACGTGTTCACCATTTAACTCAATGTTTATCGATTATACCATTCATTAACACATTTATAAAATTCTTAGTATTACAATGAAAACATCACTTAAGCTTAAATAGCAACATCAAATCAACTCATCATTCCCTTTTTCGTCATTTTATTCTTCAAGTGTGAACTTAGTATTTCATTTTCTTTCCACACCCATTTCCTACGAACATCACACAAAACCATAACATATCATTCGACCATAGTCACAAGCTAGTACATTTAAACATAATTCTTTTTTTTTTTTGGAATTAACTACATGATAAACCATTCCAAGTAAGTTTACATAATTTAAACGTTACCACCCTTTCCATGATCATAAGCATACTCCCATCTAGGCACTTACCATTTCAATGCATAACTTATAAATTTAACGTGACATAATTCAGCCACCAATTGGCCAAAGCTTAAGCGTGTACACTACACATGTTGGCCAAATAAACATATAGCATAAGCATTATAAGTATGGCTAAGTTCAACATTTATTCATGTATCAAGCTTACCAACACGAATTAATCCATAAACCATTCATAGCCTTACTTCATACCAACTCATATACCAAATAAACCACACTCACATACTATGAAACTTTATTTTCCCATATGAGCTTAAACCATGATCAATAATAAGCAAATGTCAGTATCATTTCTATTTTAATGTTTATCGATTATAATCGAGCATATAACCAATTATACTCAAATCATTCATATATGTAATTAATTTTCCTCCTCCTCCTCTCCATTCCACATCCTTTATGTATAAAACATGCTTAAATAGCATTATACATAATTTCACTATTCATTTATATTTAAATTCAAAGTTGTCTATTTGATTCAGAGTCACTAAATCATTTTTATCCGAAGCTATAGAGCTCCAAATTAAGATCTGTAAATTTTCCCCAAAACTAGACTCACATGTATTCTTACCATAAAATTTTCAGAATTTTTTACCTGGCCAATTAGTACATTTTATTCTTTAAATTCACCCCTATTTCACTTCTCAACATCTCTGACCTCTCTTCACTAAAAATGAATTATATCATTGTACAGAATTTGGATGATATTTATGTTTGTTTCCTTTGAAAATATACTCATTAAGGATTCTAAGCATATAAATTATAACTCATAATTATTTTTGGACAATTTTTAATTATTTTCCAAAGTCAGAACAGGGGATTCCGAAATCAATCCGACCCTGCCTAACTAAAATCAAATATCTCAAAATTTATAACTCTTTTGCTTACTCTCTTTCTTTTATGTAAAAATAGACTCCTTAAGTTTTTATTTCATATCTTATTCACTCTCTAATTCAATTTACACCATTTTTGGTGATTTTTCAAACTAACATCACTGTCACTGTCCAAATCTATTCTATTCCAACATCCCTCATTCACATAGCACTATAACCATTTATTTTATAACAAAATACAAGACTTCATCACTTCAGTCACTCTTTCGCAACTTATCACGTTCCAATCACTTACTCATGTCTCATTGAACATGTCAGTATAACAACAAATATTTGGGGATTTTCACACAGTACTACCCATGTTACTTTAATCATTCGATACACGTAGTAGCCTTCACATAGTACTACACACATGATCAAGTTTTACGGTTCACGTAGTAGCCTTCACATAGTACTACACACGTGATCAAAGCTTTTCGGTACACATAGTAGCCTTCACTTAGTACTACACATGTGGCCATTATTTATCGATACACGTAGTAGCCTTCACACAGTACTACACACGTGACCAAAGCTTCTCGGTACACATAGTAGCCTTCACTTAGTACTACACATGTGACCATTATTTATCAATACACGTAGTAGCCTTCACATAGTACTACACACGTGACCATTATTTACCGATACACGTAGTAGCCTTCACACAGTACTACACATGTGTTCATCGATACCTTATTCAAATCTTTACTATTCCGACAGTTCCACGAAGATTCTTACTTCCCAATAATTTACATGATGCGATCCCGGTCACATCATGTTACGACACAACTCGATGCTACCGAGATTGGCCCAAACTCGAGGGGCCCAAGTGCAAAATGAAGTTTTTAATTTCAGTTTTTCAATTTGGCTGCTAGAAAATAAGGACTTTGATTCATTAATTTTTAGTTATTTTAGTTTGTGTTTTTAATTATGTCATAGTTTGCACATCATTAATATGTGTTCTGCATTTAATAAAGTCATGCATTATGTAACTTTCATGTTAGTTAAGTTTGCATCATTAAATTAAGTCAAGTTAGTTTAATTATGTAACTTTCATGTTAGTTAAATTTGCATTTCAAAACCATGCATTTAAGCATCTTAGTTTGATAAATGAGTTGCTGGACATTTATTCAACTCATCTTAGTTTTAATTAATAAGTGTTTTTGTTGAACTTTATTTAAGAAGTGTTGTTCTTAATTGATCTAGTTCCTAGGATTATTTATTGATGCATAAATTAAGTTCTTTTAATTATGCTTCTTTAATTAAACTAGTTGCTAGAATAATTATTGCATATATGTTTTAGTTCATTTATTTAAGTAAGTTTAATGTGTGTTATGATTAATAAGTGTTTTCATTTGTTTAATAAACTCATTTTAATGTGTTTATTGCAGGTGACTTTTTAGCTTATAGTGGTTACAATTCAAGGCTGTTACACATTTAATTAAGTGGCTGTTCAAGTTCTTTTGAGTTACAATTAAAGGGGCTGTTATAAAGGGAGCTTAAAAATCATTAAAGGAGTTTTTAAAGAGCATTTTATGCCCTTTAAAATTCGGCAGCAACTCTTCCACTTCCAACCGTTTTTTTAGAGCTTTCAAGAGAAATTAATCAAGCCTTTGAATGTCATTAAGGAGCTAGTTAAGAGATGGTGTCTATTCAACTAGCCAAGGACAACTCAAGAGTCATTTTCTAAGCCATTAAAGACATTCAAATCAGCTGAATTAAAGTGATTTTATGGAAGGAGTTATTTGGTTCAAAGAATAAGAAAAGACATCAGTTTTTATGGCACATTAAGTGGATGTTTTTGACCATTCGGTTACCTTGTTCTAGCATTATAAATAGTTTTAATCAGCCTTAAAAAAAAGACTTTTGCTGAATATAGATGAAATATTTGAATTGTGAGCTATCCAATTCTCTTTGTTCTTACGGAATTGATTTGACTTATCAAGCATAGCTTGTGGCGTCCATCTTTTTTTTGTTGCTGAACTTATCACCTTTGGTGTGGCGTTCAATATACCTTTGGTTCCTATCATAGTTGATAGTGGGTCATGGTTCCTTGTTGTTTCTTTAAACCGACAAACACCTAAGAACCATTTTGAGACTCGGGTCAACAATTCATTATTGCTGGTTCATTCTCGGTCTTAGCCTATTAATTTGTTATTGTTTCTTATCTATTTTGTTTATTACCTTTGATTGAACCCATTATCTTTATTTTATTTCTTTTAAACCGAAACGATTCTATTCTACTCAATTCACGATCAGGCATCACTAACGACTCGAATCAAACACGAAACGAGATCGTATCAAATTGGTATCAGAGCTAGCAAATTTGGAGTAAGAATCAACGTTGTAGGCATTATGGTATAGTAGTTTCTTTGAAAAAAATTCAAAAAAAATTCGAAAAAAATTCAAAAAAATTTTTTTAAAAAATTTTTAAAAATTAGTTTCCATTCAAACTCAAAAGATTGGATATCAAGTTGAAAAAAAAATTGAGAAAAAAAATTGTGAAAAAAAAAGAAGAGAAAAGCTAGTTTTGAAATTTTGTTGTTGTTTGCTGCCCAAATTTTAGTCATTACTACCTTCTATTTTTTCGCCACACCCAACCTTTTCATTTCTTTGTTTCAAGCCTACTTTCCTTTGTCCTACAATATTCTTACCAAGCCCAAACATCAAGTTTGTAAGCCGACCCACAACAACTGCCTATTAAGTTTAAATAATTCCTAAGAACTTAGAGAGGAGGAGTGAGTGGAAAGAGGCAAGAGAGTAGTGAGTTTATTCCAGAGAAAGAAAAAAAAAAGAGCCAAGTGTGTGAGATTTCTTTGTGAGTGGATAGTGAGATTCTTTGTTGAAAGTTCTTAAAAAAAATGTCACGAAGTCTGGGAAAAAATTCAAACAAGGGAGTTGGATTCCGTCCTATAAGAATTATTGGAGGAAGTATACCAGATTTTACACTCCAAGCCTTTACGCATGAAATGGAGCATCTATTTGATCGAAAACTCAACCCCATCAAGAAACGATTGGATCGTGTCGAAGAGCGGCCAACAGGAGCAAATTTATCCAAATGAAAGGACGGAAATGAGATCATCAAGGAGACGAACATTCGACGAATATGTGAAAAGAGACCCTTATCAAGATTCCTATTCTTCAAGGAATTTAGGCCGAAATAAATCCAGCTACGAGTTTAAAGCGTATCAAGGTAACGAACGAGAAAGCACAAGTCATCCTTCGTATGCATCAAAGTATTCATCTACGGAAAAATCCTTACGAAGAAGTGAATGTGTTTCGTATAAGAACTCACCCATGGAGGTTTATTCACGAAGAGTTGATCGTGACTCTTATGAAAATTCTTCCACTTCTTTCCAACGAAAAGTCTATTGTTCTGATTCTTTTGTATTATCTCCATTTTATAATAAAGTTGAGAGAAGAAAAAAAGAGACGAGAGAAAAAGAAACTGAAAAAGAAACGAAAATTGAAAAAGAGAAAAAGATTGGAGAAAGAAAAGAAAGAGTGCGAGAAACAAGTGTTGTTGAAAATGAAAGAGAATTGATGAGTGAAAGTGAGTTTTCAACAAACAAAGAGATTGTGGAAAAAGAAAGAGAAGTTGAAAAAGAAATGAGTAGAAAAGATGAAAGTCAACAAGAAAAAGCGAGGAATGTTTTTACTAACCAATCTGCGAGTTGTGCTCGTATTGTTTCTTCTTTCCAGGTTTCTAGAGATTCAAATGACAAGTTTCAACTTAAACACCCTCCTGATGAGAAACGATTCCATTTGATCAAAAAAGGTAAGGTTCAAGCACTTAAAGGTAAGCAAGGTAAGGAGTTTTTAGCCAATGAATCATGGCAATCAAGTTTGAAAGATGTTGATAAAATTTTCGATAACTTAGTTTTTAAAAGATCTCCCTATTTTGATTTGGTTAATTGTTACTCGCTATTTGTGGTTGATAAATTCGTTTTAAGTGGAGGCATGAAGAGTTGTTCACTCAATAAGTTTTGTGTTGAAAAATCTTTTGATGTTGTTCGATTAAATCCACAAATACAAAATCTGATCATGTTTGATAAAGAATTTTCATGTGAAACGCTCAATCTATTTGATTGTGATGGTAATGAAAATTTTTTAACTCTTAGTGTGAAATCTTCGTATATTTGCATGAGATTTGAGAGATTTGATTGTTTGAATTTATTTTTGCCTACATCTTCTTTATTTGGCATGTGTGATGTCTTGGTGAAAGTGAAGTTTTTGTTACGTTACGGAACGACCGATCAAAACCATGTTTTTCAACCCGGAGCCTGTATTCCTAAGTTGACATCAAGTGAAGGTGAGTATCAAAATTGTATTTTCAATCAATGTGTTGACCCCTTCTATTTGCTTCAAGTTTTATCTTTATTTAGTTCAAAAACCAAACATGTAAATTTCGTTGGCTTGCCAAGTCAAAATCAAATTTTTGATTCTGGAGGTTGTTGTATATTGTTGCTTAATGGATTCGAACATGTGTTGCATGATTTTAACTTTAATGTGCTTCAAGTTCTTCATAAGTTACTAGCCACGAATTTTTCTGGACGAATTGAAATGGTGAACAAAAACTTTGTCATTGATCCCGGTGAATGTTGTTCCATATCATTGTTCAAGGAATTTGGACCATGGAATTCTAATTTTCGAAACTATAATCTTCAAATACCTTGTGAATCAGGTTTGTTTCCATCGAAGAAAAAGGTAAAACCAATTTCTATTTTTGATCCCGGTACTGATTCATGTGTTGTTCTTTTGAATTTATTTGTTCAAGTTGTGACTAAAATCTTGGAAAGTTCTTTTGTGTTTAACCTTCATTGTGTCACTAATTTGTTTTATTATTTTGTAGGTGACGATGTTAGGTGCTACCCTCCAAAAGAGGGAGGGCATGCAAATGACTTTCTTTCTTGCCGAGCTATTTGTGGTTCTAAGAATTTTGAAAATAATTCTGTCCAGATCATGAACAAAGGGGGTCATGATCTTGAAAAATTTTTCTCAAGCAAGTGGCCCGATTTGAGGACAAATCATTTTCAAGAGGGAGGGTATGATGCGATCCCGATCACATCATGTTACGACACAACTCGATGCTACCGAGATTGGCCCAAACTCGAGGGGCCCAAGTGCAAAATGAAGTTTTTAATTTCAGTTTTTCAATTTGGCTGCTGGAAAATAAGGACTTTGATTCATTAATTTTTAGTTATTTTAGTTTGTATTTTTAATTATGTCATAGTTTGCACATCATTAATATGTGTTCTGCATTTAATAAAGTCATGCATTACGTAACTTTCATGTTAGTTAAGTTTGCATCATTAAATTAAGTCAAGTTAGTTTAATTATGTAACTTTCATGTTAGTTAAATTTGCATTTCAAAACCATGCATTTAAGCATCTTAGTTTAATAAATGAGTTGCTGGACATTTATTCAACTCATCTTAGTTTTAATTAATAAGTGTTTTTGTTGAACTTTATTTAAGAAGTGTTGTTCTTAATTGATCTAGTTCCTAGGATTATTTATTGATGCGTAAATTAAGTTCTTTTAATTATGCTTCTTTAATTAAACTAGTTGCTAGAATAATTATTGCATATATGTTTTAGTTCATTTATTTAAGTAAGTTTAATGTGTGTTATGATTAATAAGTGTTTTCATTTGTTTAATAAACTCATTTTAATGTGTTTATTGCAGGTGACTTTTTAGCTTATAGTGGTTACAATTCAAGGCTGTTACACATTTAATTAAGTGGCTGTTCAAGTTCTTTTGAGTTACAATTAAAGGGGTTGTTATAAAGGGAGCTTAAAAATCATTAAAGGAGTTTTTAAAGAGCATTTTATGCCCTTTAAAATTCGGCAGCAACTCTTCCACTTCCAGCCGTTTTTTTGGAGCTTTCAAGAGAAATTAATCAAGCCTTTGAATGTCATTAAGGAGCTGGTTAAGAGATGGTGTCTATTCAACTAGCCAAGGACAACTCAAGAGTCATTTTCTAAGCCATTAAAGACATTCAAATCAGCTGAATTAAAGTGATTTTATGGAAGGAGTTATTTGGTTCAAAGAATAAGAAAAGACATCAGTTTTTATGGCACATTAAGTGGATGTTTTTGACCATTCGGTTACCTTGTTCTAGCATTATAAATAGTTGTAATCAGCCTTAAAAAAAGACTTTTGCTGAATATAGATGAAATATTTGAATTGTGAGCTATCCAATTCTCTTTGTTCTTACGGAATTGATTTGACTTATCAAGCATAGCTTGTGGCGTCCATCTTTTCTTTGTTGCTGAACTTATCACCTTTGGTGTGGCGTTCAATATACCTTTGGTTCCTATCACAGTTGATAGTGGGTCAAGGTTCCTTGCTATTTCTTTAAACCGACAAACACCTAAGAACCATTTTGAGACTCGGGTCAACAATTCATTATTGCTGGTTCATTCTCAGTCTTAGCCTATTAATTTGTTATTGTTTCTTATCTATTTTGTTTATTACCTTTGATTGAAGCCATTATCTTTATTTTATTTCTTTTAAACCGAAACGATTCTGTTCTACTCAATTCAAGATCGGGCATCACTAACGAGTCGAATCAAACACGAAACGAGATCGTATCATTACAACTTCTCCACGGCACATTATAATATCAATCTTTCCACTCAACTCCATAGCCAATTTAATAATTCAATTTGAATCACTTCAACCACTACTTACAATTGGTATATCCATAAACCAAGCTGATTTTAAACGAATCAACTATCAATTTTAAATTTTCTAACTTTAATATAACTATTTCATATTCAACCCTTTCGTATATATTGTCACGAAATATAACAAAAATAATTACAACAATGTATTAATTACATACAACTTACCATCATGCTTTCAAGGTCAATTCCTCATCTTTCTTGGTTTATAATAATACATTTAACTTATTTAACACTCACATTATTCAATCTAGTCCTAAAATCACACTTTGGAAAAATTACATTTTTGCCACTAAACTTTTGCATATTTACACTTTTACCTCGAAGCTCGTAAATTAAACTTCATCCCTTATTCTTATGTATTATAACATTCTGAACATTTTTCCCTTCTATAGAAACATCAAATTCCCACTCTAACACTTACTTATGAACATTAGGTATTTTTATCGATTATGTCGTTTTACTCGTTTTCACTTAAAATCGCTTAGCAATAGTTGTTTAGCATAATTTCAAGCTTCATATTCTACCATAAAACATCAAAATAAACACATTTCACATATGGGTATTTTTTCCAAATGTAAACCCTAGATTAAATTATTGCTAGAATAAGCAAAATCAAGTTACCGGGACTCTAAAAACATAAAAAAACATTAAAAACGGGGTTAGAACGGACTTACAATCGAGCTTGGAAGCTTGAAAACCCTAACCATGGCTTCCCCCTTGCTAATTTCGACCATGAGGTTGAAGATGAGCACAATTTGCCATCTTTTTCCCTTTTAATTCATTTTAATTACTAGATTACCAAATTGCCCCTAACTTAAAATTTTCATATTTCACTCATCTCATGCCCATTTTTGTCTACCAACTTAACCAATGGTCTAATTACCATATAAGGACCTCCAATTTAAAGTTTCATAACAATTGAACACCTCTAACATGTAGAACTCAACTTTTGCACTTTTTACAATTTAGTCCTTTTGACTAAATTGAGTGCCCAAACGTCGAAATTTTCGAACGAAATTTTCACAAAATCATTTCGTGAAATCGTAGACCATAAAAATATAAGAGAAATAAAATTTTCCTTGTCGGATTTGTGGTCCCGAAACCACTGTTCCGACTAGGCCCAAAATCAAGCTGTTACACCGGGTATCCAACAGTATTCTAAATGGTAAGAGTTCGATACAGACTATTACAGGCATACATATGAATTATATGGAAATGTTGTTACATGTTATATGGAAAATGAAATTTAATGATATATGTATATGAAATTAACCAGTTGATGTGCTCATCCATGATTATTGGTTTATATAGTATTTACATGGCTAACATGGTTGATGTATATGTGCTTAGGCATTTGGCCAAATTATGTTGGGATATGATATGTTTACTTACCTATTATGTGATTAAATGGTAAGTTTTATTCTATATTATACGAACTTACTAAGCTTAAATGCTTACTCTGTGTTATTTTTTGTGTTTTATAGTGAATCGGAAGCTCATTTGGGTTAGAAGCTTGTTAGAGCTATATCACACTATCCATCGGCTCTTTTGGTACATTCACTTGTTTAATTTTGGTTATAATGGCATGTGTAGGTATTTTAGTTAATGTTGGCCATATATTTTGGTTGTTGTTTTGGCCATTTAACTTGGCTTGTAATTTGGCATTTTGTTGATGAAATGGTATAGTTTGGTATGTTTATAAGTAGATTAAAAATGGTTAATGATATGTTTGATATGGTTGAATGATGGAAGATGAAGTGATAGTTGACTGTACATATTGTATAAGTCTTGCAACTTGTTGTGAATTGGTACTTTGATATGCATGATCTAATTGGTTATTTGATGCTAGTTATAGAATGGAATTTTGGTACCAAATGGTTGTGTTTTGGAAAGTAAATTACATGGTATGTATTGATACAAATATGCATACAAATTAGTTTATTATTTGGTCAAATTGAATACATGGTTAGACATGTTTATATATCATCATTTGAGGTGCCTAAGGGCATATTGGTTGTATGATGTTATACCATATGTTTATGGCTTGTTTATGTTTGATTAGGATGCCTTGTTATGGCTTGTAAATATATGCAATGTTGATTGTAGGTACATGCCTAATTAGGTGAGAAAAATGGCTTGTAAAATGGCATATTTTCGTCCACAAGGGTAGAGACACGGGCTTGTGTCTCAGTCGTGTGTGACACACAGCCATGTGTCCCCTGTAGCTTTCAAAGGGTTGCAAGTCAGGCTGTTACACGGCCTAGCACACGGCCTGGCACATGGGCGTGTGAGGTTACTTTGAAGGGTACACGGCCTGGCACACAGGCGTGTGGCTTGGCCATGGGACCCAAGTCAGTGAGTTACATAGGCACATACATGGGCTGGGACATGATCGTGTTTTCGATTTAGTCCCGACTTGTTTCTAGCGCATATTTAGGGCCTCGAGGGCTCGTATAAGGGACAATATGTATGATTTGACTTGGTTTTAATATGTTTATTACTCTGATATGAAATGTTTGAAATTTCTGTCCGTTTGAATTGTGACCTCCGGTAATGGTCTGTAACCCTATTTCGGCAACGGATACGGGTTAGGGGTGTTACAATATTTTTCTTTAAAATTGGCAGAATGCTACCTTGGTATCGTTTTCCTTATCAGTATCAATACCTTTTCACAAAATATTGATACCTACGTTGGTGTATCGATACCGACATGACTTCTTTAGATATCTTACTAAATGGTCCCTAAGCATGTTTCATATTGTTCTAATGCGAATTAAAGGTGGTTAAGTCATTTTTAATGTTGCCTAAGGTATTTTATTTTAGACTCAAAATTTCTACAAATATTTTGAAAATGGTGATGGTTGCATATAATTGAGATTGTGTGAATATGTATAAAGTTTAATGTTTGATGTAGCGTCCTATTACTCGGGTCCGGCGACCGAACTGGGTATGGGGTGTTACAATTTCTCTAAAGTTTTATATTTTATTCAATTTAGTCCTTAAAACCAAAACTATTATATATTTCAAAATAGATCTTTGATTTTTAATCCAATTACAATTTCATCACTATATAGCCCAATGAAAACATAATTTCTAGAAATTTCATGACAAATTTTACATTATTATAGTTTGGTTTTTATACTCAAAACTAACCAAATTTAATTAACAAATTAGTCCTATTTCATTATTAATATTTAAAGCCTACCATAAACATTCCAAAGCATCAATTTTCATCAATGAAAACTTTAGAAATTTTTAACAGTTTTAAAAACGAAGATACGGGTTAGCTGGACATAGTTGTAACGATCTCAAAAACATAAAAATTATGATAAACGGACTTGAATTACATACCATGCAAATGAAAGAGAGCTTGGATGAAAACCCTTAAGCTTGGCAATGGAGTATTAGGTGTTTGAGAAGAAAAAATAAAGATGAAAGTGGTGGCTTTTTGTTTTATTCATTTTGATTTATTATGACTTAACTTAATATAATAATATAACATAATTAATAAAAACAAGGCTACCAATCATCCACTTAAAACCATAAAGGTGTAATTGCACTTTTAAGCCTTGATAGTTGGTTTAATAAGTCTTAACTCATTAAAAATTTCATAGTGATAATGTTTTATAATTTTTACAATTTAGTCCTTTTTCCTTAATAAACTATTAAATTATCAAAGTTTGCAGATCAAACTTTAATCCATTTATATAATAGCTCCATAAATATTTAATAACATTTATGAGCTCTATTTATGAATACAAGGTCTCGATACCTCATTTTTCAAAATCACACTTTCGGTATGCACCACTTGTACCTTGACTAACTGACCAATCAATAAAATCTATTAAATAAAATTTCACTATTATACTATATTTAACTCATAAATATTAATTAAATATAACTATGGATTCTCACGTCAAAAATTTTGGTCTCAAAACCACTATTTTCGACACCATTGAAAAATGGGTTGTTACACTACAAATTGTGTCAGGTCAATGCCTTAGAAATGGCTTGTTATATTGTGAATGATGTACAAACTAAGGTCGCATATAAAACTTTATACGAACTATGGCATGGTAGGAAGCCAAGTCTAAATCATTTAAGGATTGGGGATGCCCAGCCCACGTGTTGGATAAAGATGCAAGGAATTTGCATTCACGGACAGAATTGTGCATGTTTTTAGGATACATTAAGGGAACAAAGGGCAGTTTTTTTTATAACACGAAAGACCAAACAGTAATAGTGTCCTCTCATATTATTTTCCTTGAGGAAAGTTACATGAATAACTTTAAACCTCGAAGTAAACTATTCGAGGAACTTTTGGGAAATATACAAAGTCTTACAGTAACAGTTCTAGAACCAACTCCTAATTGTAGACTTGCAAACGATTAGTAGCATAGGGAGCTTCGTCGCAGTGGAAGGGTCTCTCGCAAGCTCAAATTCTTCCAATCTAGAGAAAGTGTTCTAAACATTAAGTCTTTTGAATAGAAAGATGATGACCCACTCACATTTGATGAAGCAATGCAATGTGTTGATTTAAAGTCTAGGAAGTAGCTATGAAAGTTTAGATGGATTCTATGCAATCCAACTCAATGTGGGAACTTATAGACTTTCCAAAAGGGATAAAAACCCATAAGGTGTAAGTGGATCTACAAGAAGAAAAGAAATGCTGATGAAAAAGTGGAAACTTACAAGGTTAGACTTGTAGCAAAAGGTTATACTCAGAAAGAAGGTATCTATTACGAAGAAACCTTCTCTCTAGTTCCAGTGCTCAAGTTAATTTGCATATTGTTGTCCATTGCGGCGGCTCTCGATTATGATATTTGGAAAATGGAAGTCAAGACAACATTCTTGAATGGCTATCTTGAAGAAAACATTTATATGATGAAACCCACCGTATATACAGCTAAAGGAAATGGGCAAAAAGTTTTTAAACTACTTAGATCCATATATGGACTTAAGCAAGCATCTCGCTCATGTAATCAAATATTTGATCAAGCAATCAAAACTTTTAGATTTGAGTAAAACGTAGATGAACCTTGTGTTTATAAACGTACTGGGGAGGAATGGTGTGATCTTCTTGTTCTATATGTCGATGACATTCTAATCATTAGAAATGATGTAGGGACATTATCATCGGTTAAACTGTTGTTAACTCAATAGTTTAGCATGAAGGACTTGAGAGAAGCTAATTTTGTTTTAGGTATTCAAATTTTAATGGATCAAAAAAACAAAGTGATAGCATTATCACAAGCTTCATATATAGATAAGATATTAGAACATTATGAAATGATTGATTCTACAAAGGAAACTCAACCTTCTGTATCGAGATTTCATCTCTATTTGGAGGACTATCCTAAGACAGCAAAAAAAAAAAGAAACCATGAGAAATTTTCCTTACACTTATGTAGTAGGAAGTCTAATGTATGTTATGTACACGTCTAGATATTTGTTTCGCAGTAGGGTTGGTGAGTCAATATTAGGCAAATTCCAATCCAAGACACTAGCAAGAAGCTGAGCATATACTCAAGTATTTACGGAGAATGAGAGATTATATGATTGTATATTCTAGAGGGAATCTCACTCCTATCGGATATACTGATTTTGACTTTCAAA
This sequence comes from Gossypium turneri, assembly GCA_008044935.1. NCBI lineage: Eukaryota > Viridiplantae > Streptophyta > Magnoliopsida > Malvales > Malvaceae > Gossypium > Gossypium turneri. The sequence goes on from CP032580.1 coordinate 23,830,152, forward strand.
CGTATTGGGATCCGAGGAATTTGACATCAGCTGTGTCTTTATCCTAGGTGGTGAGTCCACAGTGTAGCTATGTGTCAAGCAGGGTTGCATGTCTAACTTAACTATTGAGGGTCAAATATGTGGTATGGAAAAATCTATGACACTATAACAATGCGGATATAGCTAAACACCAAAGAAACCATAGGATAACAAAACACATTGATAGAAAGTATCATAAGAGAGACAGTAGTGATTCATGGAATAGTGGATGTAGTCAAAGATCACATTTGAGGACAAATTCTATGGATTCATTTACCAAGACTCTGCTAGCAAGAGAATTTTTAGGAAACAAATGAAGGGCACAAGATGTGAAACATGACTCATCTACTTCACTAGGGCAAGTGGGAGACTGTTGGATCTATTACCCTAAGTGTAGTATTTTTGTCTATATACACTTGTATTTTCTCAAACAGATTGGTTTAATAAAATTATTCATGAATTACATTAACACTGTTTGTATATTGTCCTCAATGGTTTTTGCATGCAAAGCAAAATGGAAGAAAATATTAGCTCACTAATTATCTAATGTTTAAGTAATACTAAGCAGTATCATGTGGCCGGATCGTAATACGGAAAGACAACTTATGTTAGTAGATGAACCTAAACATGTCCTTAGCCTAATCGGAAAGCAAATTGATTGAAAGATTAATATATCGTCTATTAAGTCCAACTGAGAAAATGTTGTCTTAGGCATCAGAGCGGATGCTGCAAGAAGATATGACTGACAGTATATCAAACAGGACCCAAGTAGAATAGATCTTGAATTCGTCTATAAACAAATATGAAGTATACTAGTATCATACATAAGCCTAGCTTAACCTGACCCATGAACATATCTACTAACGATAATATTTGTTGTTTGTTAAAAAAATGGTATTTTAGACTTTGTCTCAACTGAATTGATATTTGATTGATTTGTGAAGTTAAGGGTGTGTCTGATAAATTAAAAATTTAAGTAATAAAAAATCAAGCACTGAATTTTTCATGAACTGAATTTATATTATAAAACTATTTGATACATTAGTAAAAATTAAGCACTATATATAATTATTTTGTTTGATGGTAATAAATATTTTTAAAAATTCATTATTCCATAATTTTGATTTTATTAACATGATATTATCTATTTTATTTTAAAATAGTTTTGTATAAAAATTGAAAAATATAATTTGAATTTTTTAATTCTTAATAAGATGAGAATAATTTATTTCAAAAGTAGAATTTTTAAAAATAAAATCAACTTTAATATTTTCAATATTAAGTGATAAATAGCTATTTATTTATCATATTTCATTGATGAAAATTATATATTAAATTAAAAGATAATATAGTTACCAAAATTAATAAAACATTAAATTTTGAATTTTGAAAAAAAATGATTATTTTATTGTTAATTAAATGAAAAGCCTTAATAATTTATCATACCCTTAAAATTAGATTATAACATAGTGAGTGAAAATAATTATATATAAATTTATAAAATATTAATGAAAAGACTAAATATTACTTTGATTTTTAAGGTTGCAAGGGTGAAAGGTTAGTGTCATAATGATCTGCGCTTTAATCCATTCAAGCGCTTGTATTCTAGATTTTATATAAAAATAAATAAATAAAAGACAATTGAGTTAAAGATTTGTACTCAGTAAGAATTATGAATTACAAATAAAGCTTCTCTATATATAGTGTACATAAACACCTAAATGGATCTTCTAAATTTTCTTCAGTGTGCAACATACAAAATATGCCTCTCATGTGCTTCGTGCTTGGGTGTTATAAGATTTCCACGAGAGATCCAAGCAGTCGTTTCAAAGCAATAATGCTTGGAGAATGATAAAGAAAACCAAATTATATGAAGTTCGACAACTTAATGCAGGAACGAAATAGGGTCGAGCAAAGATTTGAGATTGGATAATCCAAATTTACATCAATTATTTAAAAATATTTTTTGTTTAAATTTACCTGTCTAAATATGTAAATATTAATATAAAATATTTCTAAAATTTTAAATTCCTTTCAGACTCAACTAACCAAATCAAACTTTTAATAAACAAAAATAATTATTCAACAAACTTAATTTATTTCAATCTGACCCACTCATTAACATCACTAAGTACCAAGTCACTTTGGAGTCTTGATTGCCAAAAAATAAAATACAAGTAAACCTTTCAAGCTCCTAAACAACACATGTTAGAGAAAATTTAAATGATCGTATTGCAAAAGGACGCAGGTTGGGTCATAATTTACAAGAAGCCAAGACCATCTGTCACTGGAACCTAATTTAATACTTTTAGTGTATTATACAAACAAAACAAAGACATGATTTTCATCAACTCAATGACAACCACAAAGCTGATTGGCATTATCCATTTTCTTTGCTCTTACATTTACCTTTTCAATTCAAGAAATCCTTCATGGGGTCATCGTGGTGTACCTTTTTCATCCTATATGCCTCCATTTCCTCAGCAGTAACCTACAAAAGGCATCACGTGTTTTAGTAACATGACAAAATAACCCTACAAAAGAGGCACTGAACATCTACTATCATGGCATTACCTCATCATTCCATCTGACGTTATACTTGCGTTTTCTTTCATCTTTCTCCTCTCTTCTCCTCTCATCCTCCTGTCCGACACAAACATGAACAGTAACATTAGTGCAGGATCATTTTGGTACACAAGCAGGAAAAAGTGACATTGTACACCATACTTACTTTCTTAAGTGCCTCAGTAAGAAGTTTTTCATCAAGAACCAGGTCCTCAGGAACCTCAGTTCCCCAAGTAGCAAGTTTCTTCTCCTCTGCAGGAGCAGGGGCATCTGCAATCAAGTTGGAAACCAAATCAGAATAGAGATGCAAGGATTAAAATCAAGTACTAAATTTGTAGTGGAAATTGTGGTACTAAAAACAGCATTTTCTTTAAAGTTTATGCAAGATAGAAGCTAGCTCACCATCCAGACTTCTATTAGAAGATTCTATGTGAACCATAATAACTTGCAGCAACAATATGAACTAGGAATAGATTGGACTTAAAGCATTAATTCCAAGTATCCATGCAAACTCTATGAAGAACCCACCTTCAGATGTTGCTTTACGTGCAATATTAGCCTTCATCAAATCCGTTGCTGCTTCTGCAGCCTCAATCCCGGCTGCACCAGTACAGTAGCTATTTCTAATTGTTTGCTTACAACATTTGTAGCCCCATTGGTGATCCTTCCACCATGAACCCCAAACACTTGTGTGGTTGTTGATGAAAACGTCTTCTTCATACTTGCTTTTTGGAAGCGATGTTTCCTACAGGGGAATAAAACAAAAATTAGCACTTTTAAAAAGCACTCAATTTTTCATTAAATAGCTTATTTAAAATTAAAAACATGAATATACAGGAAAAAAAATTTGAAGAAAATGAAATTTTAACACTTCTAAAAAGCTCCCAATTTTCAATAAATAACTTATTTAAAATTAAAAACATGAATCATAACTAAACTAATACTTTCATGTAACTTGATAAACCTAAAAAGCAGCACTGAATAAATTTCATCAGAGTTAAGAAGCTTATTTCAGACAAGTTACAAACAAAACTCTATGACTTCAGTCATGGAAAGAAGTGAAAATCAGTCCAAAATGACACATATCTCCAATATTTCCGGGAATACCTTCACTTCTAAAGATCTTAACTACTCAAATACAGTTTCCTTATATCAGCTCGCATTGATATTCGCAGGTACATGAAGACATCATAAACCCTTAACAAGAAGTGCAAAATACCAAAACCTTAAGACACCAAATTTAATGGAGGTATTTATGAATTTCATACCTAACAAAGCAGATTAAAGATGAGGCAACCAACATCAACATGTGAAGAGATTGGAGTTACGTACAAGGAATCCTTATGAACGAAGCAACAGAAAGAGAAAAACAAAAACTATTCATAACAAGAAGAAAGTTAGTTTCATACATACCATTCCCTTTATAACTCTGCCAGCACGATCATATTCGACTTGCCTCTCACTTTGCCCCAAGAGAAGCTCCATCGGTATCTCTTCTTCAGTCGCTGCATTGCCATATTTTTCCATAATGGTATCTTTGGTCTTTGATTTCAACTTCTCTTTGATGACCTTATAATTCCTGAAGAGGAGTTCAGCTTGAGATGGAGCAGCCTGCATATGAATATCTTGACCTTTATCAAATGCTTCCCATGCATGGATATTGAGCTGCTTGAACTCCAAAGCTTGCCCACTCATTCTATATTGATTATCACCCTGAAAAGTAACAAATAAAGAAGTCTAGTCATTTAAATAGCTTGAAGGCATATATATAAGCAATTAAAGGAAATTTTTTTGCACAAAACTCACTTCATAGAACTTCTCATTAGGGTCAGCATCAGGAAGAGGATCTTCACGCATAGATCGAGTTTTGGGATCATAATAAGCAGATTTGACATCAAGATTCAAAAGATATTTTGCTGTGTCTTCCCGGATTCGCAAATTCCTAAAAGTAAAAGGGAAATACGAAGTACGAATAATTTATTTATATTGCAGAGTTTTGTTCTTTAGAAACAGACTTGAGTAAAAAAAGAAAGATAAAGCTAAGGGTCACTATAACAGATGTACCTGACAGTACCAGTGCTCCCTCCACCAGTGGTACGAACACGTTTCTCAACCTTAGCAAAGTCCATTTGTTTGCTCTCATCGACCTTAGCTTCATCAACTTTCAGCTCATCGTCGTCATCATCTTCATCACTATCCTCTCCTCCTCCTCCTCCTCCTCCTCCTCCTCCCCCCCCCTCTCCATCATTTTTACTATTTTTTTCCTCCAACTTCTTCAACTGCTGCTCTTTCAGGTATTTCCTTCTAGCCTCATCCCTTGCCTCATACCTTTCAATCACACGAGCATAAGTAGAAGCATCATAACCATTCCATCGGTCCCGCTTGCCATCATAATCCAATTCAAAGGTCTCTATCTTTTCATCAGGTGCAATGTGCATATTTGTCCATTTTGCCCCCTTTTTACGGGGCCTCTCCATGCATGACTTTGCATCATGTGTCATGGCTCCACAACTACACAAGCAAGAAAAAGAACTCATCAACTATGAATTATGGCATAATCAGAGCTTGAAGTATAAACTATAACTGCATGGATAAAGAAAACCGTTATTGTAGTGTCATTTAAATTATTTATTACCATATAAAAATTATAGAGGGTATAAGCTACAGAGATAAGTTCTGACTTCCAACTTGGCCAATTGATATGCTTTCTTCATGATGCATAGCTAATTCAACCCCTTGCGTCTGAAAGAAAATATGAATTTCTATCTCGTTAGCACAAACCAACTATTGCCTAATAGGATAACAAGAAGTCTTATCACCGAGTCTTGTCCTGTCCAGTTAGCTATAAACATGTCTCGATAGGATTCTACCCTAGCACTTAGGCATACTTAATTTTTAATTAGTATATTCATAAAGGAGAAAGAACACTACACCTATCTTCAAATCCATAGTTACAACAAAGCTACCAAATGGAACAATTCAAAAATGTGACCCCATTCATGTAAACTAAACAAGAAGAATTCAAAGAAACAATAAAAAGGTACTGCCTTAGCACTAAGATATACTGCATTAGATTCGAACCTCCAATTTACGGTTCTCGCATCAGTCAAGGTTCAATAATCAGAATTATAATTCCTTTTTTCTATCCCAAATGCTAAAAGGATTATCGAATGAGCAAAAAAAAAGAAAAGAATTTGCATGTATTAATTAAAACGCGAAAAAAGGCATCGATAGTTACGCAAGCAAGTATGTATTAAGATAATAGATGAACAAACAGAAGGTTTACATACTTTTCGCAGGCTCCTTTTCGATATTTTTCTGCCTGAAATATCTTTGCGCCTCTATCGTACCAAGATTTGGTATAATTGGGATCGGATTTCCATTTCCTTTGATGCTTTAAACTTGGTCTCTCAGCGTTAAGATACCAAGGTGCCGATGACATATACTGAGGAATATGAGGGTTAATTTCTTTTCCATCCTCATCGACCTCAGCAGGTGCAAGCCCCGCTTTTCGAGCTTCTTCTAATTCTAGCTGTTTCCGGTGATCCTCCCTTGATTTAAATGCCACTGAAATTCCCAAACAATTAAATGATAAAAAATTGTAACTAAAGGCCGCTTTTTTTTCTCCTTGATATCGAAAGGAACAGAAAGGAAAATTGCGGGGAGGAATAAAGAACATACCTGATGCAGTAGCCATGGTTGAATCAAGAAAACGTTAGCAGAAATTAGGGATTTGGGATCAAATTTCACAAATTCAATCGAAGAAGTCGAGTAGATTTGGCACCCAAAAAACCCTAATCGAAGAGAAAGGGTTACGTTTTCCTTTTCCGATTATATTACTTTATTCGAATATCACCATTCCCACTTTTTTATAATTTTTATTTGGGTAAATTACACCCATGGTCACTTTTGTTTACTTCAGGTTACGTTTTAGTCACTTATGTTTGAAATGTTACGTTTTAGTCACTTATGTTATCGTGTTGTAACATTTTAGTCATTGAGCCATTAATTGTCGTTAACGGTATAACGGTAAGCTAATGTGGCACATTAAATCATTATTTCAAACAAAAAAATTAGGTTAAATTATACAATTGGTCCCCATATTTTTTTCATTTTGAGCAATTTAATTTTTCCTTTTATGTTCTTTTAACTTTTTTTTTCATTATTTTCCATTCTCTTCTGCTTCTCCCTCTATTTTCCTACCTTCTCCATTTCTTTCAACATATCAGGAAGTCGAATTGGCAGTGAAGAAAAAAGCATGGTTTGGGTTTATGGGTTTTGGTTATAGGCAATGATGGTTTTCGACTTATTTCTTCACTGCCAATTTGGCTTCTTGATATGTTAAAAGAAATGGAGAAGGTAAGAAAATAGAGGGAGAAACAAAAGATAATGGAAAATAAAGAAAAAAATTAAAGAACATAAAAAAATTAAATTGCTCAAGATGAAAAATATGGGGATCGATTGTATAATTTACCCTAAAATTTTTGTTTGAAATGATGATTTAACATGCCACGTCAACTTACCGTTACACTGTTAGCGACAATTAATAGCTCAGTGACTAAAATGTTACAACACGATAACATAAGTGATAAAAACGTAACATTTCAAACATAAGTGACTAAAATGTAACCTAAGGTAAACAAAAGTGACCATGGGTGTAGTTTACCCTTTTTATTTTTATATATAAACCGACAAATGTGTAAAAAAGAAAATAAAGAGGGATCTTATTATAAAAATAGCAAATCACCTCTTGATCCAATAATAAAAGCAAGCATAAAAGCTTGAGCTCGATTTTAAGTAATTTTGTCCTTCGTCTCCAACTAAAAAAAAAAAAAAATCATTCTCCTTATTTAACTATAAAAAAATAATTTAAAAATTTTATTTAAGTAATAATTGTTTAGGCGGTCACTAAATTATTATTAAGTCACGTTTTGGTCACTCAACTTTAAAAAGTTACAAAATGATAATTAAATTATTCAAAAGTTTTCATTTAAGTCATTAGGCTATTAAAATCGTTGTTGTATGGTATTCTCTATTCGTACTACCTACACCAACCAAAAGCTCCCATTTCTTTTCTCTTCTATAGTTCAATTGTTTTTTTGAAACAGCTTTAAATATCATAAATCTACGAACTAAAATCCAAACAATGATTTCTTCGAACTCCAACATTGACTGTCAAATCAACTTGGATCTAAGGTATATTTTTCTACTAGTTGATGGGATCCACCATACTGATCTTTGAATCATCTCTTAGAGCTCCCTAGATGGACTTTAAAAAGAAAACTTAACAATTTAGTGACTTAAATAAAAACTTTTGAATAGTTCAGTGACTTAAATGAAAACTTTCGAATAATTTAGTGACAATTTTGTTACTTTTTGAAGTTGAGTGACCAAAACGTAAACTTACTAACAATTTAGTGATATTGGGTGCAGTTTACCCTAATTTTTTTTAAATACTAATAATGAAATGATAAAATTGTAAATAATGTTGTAAAATGGATGTCCATATAACTCTCATAACCTTAATAATTTGTTTTTTAACTCTTGTAAACCCTAAAATTTTATAGAGTACCTTAATTATCTTTATTATAGCTTTGTAACCTATGGTGATTGAGGCCCTATAAATAGAGGACATGTATAAGCTTTTTGGCATCCCAAAGTAAAAGTTGAATATATATTTTTTTTCTACTCTTCTCTCTTGTTATAATTTTCTTACTTCGTAATATATTATAAGCACAAATTTACTTAAAGATCTTAGTTAAATTCAAAATTCATTTATCTTTTGATTTAAAATTATGTATCATAAAATGTTTTATACTACTTCCTACTTTCATTCTTAAATACCTTATTATAATTATATTTCTATATAATACGCATCGGTAAAATTATATTTATCAAATATTTCAATCTTCTTTTTTTTCATTTATTTTCAACCTTGTTTATGTAGGTGAAATGTTTTATTATTAATTTTGATGTTTTAGTAATTTATTTGAAACTTGTATTATTTTTAAAGGCATTTTAATTGTAAATTCAATTTTAATTTTGTATTATGTTGCATTATTTATGTTCTTGTGTCACGAACTTAGGTTTTTCCCACGCGATCCGTGCGGCCTTAGACAGCTTCTTTGCTCCAAAAACGCCTAAGTCAGCCTAACTTGCAATGATAAAGGATTCAACGTAATTCCCTCACTGCTTCCACGAAGAACAACAGAAGAACGAAGCAAGAACGAACCTTGAAAGATGAACGAAAGCCACGGGAAAGCAAGAACACTTGAGAGGAAAGTTTGAGTGAATACTCTCAAAATTCTTATTGATAACTGAATCAATTACAATGAGCAAAGAGGTCTCTATTTATAGTTGAGCCTCCCTAAAACCAACGGTGTAAATCAAAGTACATCAATGGCTACAATTAAAAGCTGTATACAATTAGAACTCTAAGATTACACAATTAAAAGACCAAATGACCTCCCTCAAATACGATGGATCGCACAAGTTTGTCATGGTTTCGTGCTCCCATGCGCAACCCATGACATTCTCCCCCACTTGTTCTAGCGACGCCCCCGTCGCATCCTCCTTATGGAACTGGTCAATCTTCCCTTGGAACTGCCATAATGCCTCGGCAGGTTCCCAACTTGCTTTGCTATCAGGAAGTCCCTTCCATTGAACTAGGTACTCATGCCGTGGTCGGTGGTACTTTTGTCTAATTACCCGATCTGCCTCAATGTTTTCGACTTCACGATCGTACGACACCTTTACCCCCATCGGTGCTCGTTCAGACTTGCCTCGATTCGAATCATCTTGATCCTCATGAAATGGCTTAAGCATGCTTACATGGAAGACCGGGTAGACTTTAAGTTTTGCTGGCAACTCAAGCTTGTAGGCCACCTTGCCTACTTTCTTCACAACTTTAAACGGCCCCTCATACCTTCGCACAAGACCCTTGTGCAAGGCAGTATATTGCAAAATCAAGTGTAGTTTAGCAAGGACTGAGTTACCCATTTGAAATTGCACAGCCCTTCGGTTCTGATCGGCCCACTTCTTGCTACGCTTACTTGCCTTGTGTAAATAAGCTCTAGCCAAGTCATTCTTCTCTTGCCAATCTTTTGCGAATCGATAGGCTGCCAGATTTGGTCCTGTATAATGGGTCACAACAGCGTTGGGTGTGAGTGGCTGTTGACCCGTCACTATTTCAAATGGACTTTGATTCGTGGCCCCACTTCGCTGCAAGTTGTATGAAAATTGGGCCACATCCAACAACTTTGGCCAATCCCTTTGTGTGGCACTCACGTAGTGTCGAAGATATGTCTCCAACAATGCATTTACTCGTTCAGTTTTCCCATTAGTTTGTGGATGCATGCTCATGGAGAAGTTCAAATCTGAGCCCATTGACTTGAACAACTCCGTCCAGAATCGGCCCGTAAATCACCCATCTCGATCACTGATAATAGACAGTGGCACTCCCCAATATTTCACCACGTGTCTAAGGAACAACCGAGCTGCTTCCTCAGTAGGGCACTCCTTGGTCGCCGAAATAAATGTCGCATACTTTGAAAACCTGTCCACCACAACAAGAATACTCGCAAACCCGTCAGACTTAGGCAAACCAATAATAAAATCCATGGATAAACTCTCCTATGGCCTTTCTGAAACTGGCAAGGGTTGAAGCAAACCGGCTAGAGTCTTTAACTCAACCTTGTCTTGTTGGCACATTAGACAAGTTTTCACATAGGTTTCCACATCAGCACCCATGTGAGGCCAGTAATAACGATCCTCCAAAAGGGCCAAAGTACGATGCATCCCTGGATGGCCTGCCCATTTCGAGTCATGACACTCCTTCATGACTTCCTTACGGAGTTTCCCATAATGGGGCACATAGAGGCGGTGCCCATGAGTGTATAACAGCTCCCCATCAAGCCAAAATCTTCTCGTTTTTCCCTCATTGGCAAGCTCAATTAAATTTTTGACCGTGGGATCATGGGACAATCCCTCTCGAATGTATTCCAACAAAGAACCATCAGGTTGATTAATTGCTGCAATTCGATCTTTCGACTGAGTGCATCAGCCACAATGTTGGCACTTCCTGGTTTATATTCCATTGTAAAATCAAACTCCGCTAGTAAAACCTGCCAACGAGCCTGCTTGGGAGACAACTTTTTCTGGGTTAGAAAATAACTATTAGCAACATTATCGGTAAGGACCACGAACCTGGAACCCAATAGATAATGTCTCTATGTGTGCAAGCAGTGTACTACCGCAGTCATCTCTTTCTCTTGGACCGTATATCTATGCTTCGTCTCATTAAGCTTTCGACTCTCGAAAGTAATTGGGTGCCCATCTTGCATCAGTACTCCCCCAATAGCATAATCTGATGCATCCGTGCATAGCTCATAAGGCTTCACAAAATCCGGCAAGGCAAGTACGAGTTCCCTCATCATTTCTTACTTCAATTGATTAAAGGCCTTTTCATATTCCAGATTCCAATCCCATACCTTCCCCTTTTTCAACATGTCTATCAAGGGAGTGGTAATTTTAGAGTAACCTTCGACAAAGCGTCGATAGTAATTTTCCAACCCAAGGAAAGATCTCAACTCCGTTACCTTGGTTGGAGGCTCCCACTCTAAAATGGCTCGAACATTGCTCTTATCCATTCGGATCTTACCACCTCCCACAATATGGCCTAGGAATGACACCTCTTGTTGGGCAAATGAGCATTTCTCCTCCTTGATGAACAGCTCATTTTCTCTCAAAGTTTGGAACACCTCCCTCAAGTGTCCCATGTGCTCTTCAAGAGACTTGCTATACACCACAATATCATCAAGGTAAACAACCACAAAACGATCAAGAAATGGTTGAAGTACCTGATTCATTAGGGTGCAGAATGTAGCTGGGGCATTCGTGAGTTCGAAAGGCATCACAAGGAACTCATACGAACCGTACCGTGTCACACAAGCTGTCTTTGGTTCATCTCTCTCGGCTATCTGAACTTGATGATACCCCGATCTCAGATCTAACTTGGTAAACCATCTTGCACTACCAAGTTGATCAAACAAATCTGCAATAAGAGGAATAGGGTACCTATTCTTCACAGTGATCTTGTTTAGAGCTCGATAATCAATGCACATTCTCAAGGACCCATCATGTTTCTTTTGGAACAACACTGACGCACCGTATGGGGATTTAGATGGTCTAATGAATCCCGCATCCAAAAGTTCCTTCAATTGTTTTCGTAACTCTTCTAATTCTGGCGGAGACATACGATAGGGGGCCCTTGCTGGCGGCGCCACATTGGACACTAACTCGATTTT